>CM051823.1:111903457-112503457 GCA_028451465.1 Erethizon dorsatum
AATAAATTCATGGAAAAGCTCTATGCCCACATTGTCTATGTTTATATTAGAGTTAGGATTCAGAAATAAAGTTATTGCTGTGGAGCACATAGTGGTTTTTTTTCGTAAACTGAAAAATGAAGTTGATTTGATTAATTGATCGCATGGACTGGCTTTTCCAGCGAGGTTTTATGTAGCAGATATATTTTGTAATTTTAGTGGGGATAGATCTGCAAATCCAAGTATATTTTAACATATATTTAAATCTCATATATAATATATATATTAGAAATTGTATCTGTAGCTATTACATTTGAGGTAAAATTTAAATGACAATTTAAGTGTATACAAAGCATGTAATTTTTCAAAATTATGGCGTCAAAAATTGAAAATATTTTATGTATGTTATACAGCACAGATTCAAATTTAGTATCCTACAATAATTTACAAACAACAAAATTATGCTTTGAATGATAGAACTTGAGCACTATAGAGTTTCCTGAACTTAATGGTGAGAAAATTGGGGGTACAGAGAAGTACCTCTACTCTAAGGTAAGGGTTCACTTCCTCTGTTTTGCCTGATTTGTTAGAATATTGGCCATTATATTTCTTATGAAAGAAATAAATTGGCATTGACATTTCAAAACTTTGATTATAAAGGGAGCATGAATAAAGTGCATGAAATACACATGCATAAATTTAACCTAATAACAATAAAATATGTATAATAAATACTGAACATTTAATTAATAGCAGTATTATTTTTTAACCTTCTTAACATTTAGAAGTGCTTCTAGCAGTTTTTTTTGTAGTACAGAGCTTTTAAAATGCCATTCAGGGAACTATGGATTGATTTTCTTTTTCTTTCAGTAGTTTTCTCTTAAGCAAATAAAGTCTTTTAAAGCTGTAACAGATCTTGTTAATTTACTAATTAGCCATTACAGGACCTTGTGAAAGGATGAGTACCAGCCTCAGGAAATAAGAATCTCGGATCCTTGTCCTAGATGTAGCACTGGTTTTCTCTGTGATCTTGGACTTCAGCTCGTGATTGTGTGGGGTGTGTGTGTGTGTGTGTGTGTGTGTGTGTGTTGAACTGTAAGGGTGTTGAATTGGTTTCACACTGAGAAGCAACTCTAATTGATGACAATTTCCTGGAGTTTTGTATAAAGAATGATTCTAATGCTACTTCTGGCATTTGTGGGAAAGAGTGCTAACTGGTTGAGAATATCTCTTGTGGGTGTAGAGGAGGAATGTTGCATATTTCCAACTCATATTGTACAAAGAATATGTTGACAGTATTTGGTCTTTTGGAGCATGCACACATGCATGTGTGTGTGTGCCTGTGTGTTTCCTCCTCCTAAACAGGGGTTCATTAAAGAAAATAAGAAGGCACGAACAATCATATTACTTTAAATAGTGGAGGTTATTGCCATTTATAAAATTTGAAAGATAACTACCAAGATCACCTCACTCTTTCCTTAGTAGCTCACAAGAAACCTACTGATGAGAATTAGTAATGTATATATGAGTCTGAGGGATGTCCAATGAGGTTGTTATCTGGGGATCAATTCTGTTGTAAGTACAGCCTCACCAAAAAGTATCCCAATTGAGTCATTTTCCTATGGTTTGTACCATTCTCTTGCAGGTCCAGGAATGGGCTTGTTTGTCTGAAACAGAGTTTCGTCTTTTTTTTCAGGTACTGAGGATTGAAACTATAGCTTTATATATGTTGAGCAAGCACTAGACTACTGAGGTACATCTCCAACCCCTCTGAGGATGTTCTTGTTGGCAGTTTCAATGTGATTAAATTCATATGTACCTGATACACAATGACATTATGCTTAATTTGTAAGGGGTGATAGTTTTTTTAATGAATCCCTTATCTAAGATATGTACTTCCTGGTATCAAGGTACTTGGGAAGTGAGCTTATTACTGATTAGAAGATGAGCATAGAAACAGAATGTGTTGAAATGGCCTTAAAAAGGATCAATGGGGACATTGTGCATTTGGCTTTGGGGACAGTGCACTACAATCAGTAGGGCTTGGCTTCCATTTTATCATCAAACATTATATATTATATTTATGTTACTATGTTACAATAAAGTCATACTCTATGAGTCATAATTTTGTTATTTGTGGAACTTGGAGAAGATAATACTCTAGGCACAAAAGGTTGATAATGTCCTGGTCCATCTGGAGACAGTATTGTGGATAATGTGTGAGTGCTGTGTGGCACAAATTGAAAAGAAATTCAATCTCAACAAAAGATAAGAAAGGAAATCTTCCAATACAAACATTTTAAATGGAGGCAACGGACTACTATGCTAGTTTGCTTCCTTCTTTCCTCCTTAAACTTGGTGTGAAATGTTGTGGCAATGGGAGGGTGAACTGGGAATGTGCAATATGAGCTAAACTCAGAAAATGTGAGTCTGCCTCTGGATTGTAATCTTAAATTGCATTTCCTGCTTTGTAAGATCTTAGCATCCTAAATTTGAACAGGGAGTCACCAGAAAAGTGTTGTAGTGAGCTGAGATTCAGAAATCCACATCTGACAAAGACCACTGGCTGCCCTTCACTAACCATTCCTTCTGTCCCTTTTAGTGATATAATCTGTGCCCAGTCAATTTTAATGAAGTGGTGTTCACCCAGCTAGAGAACACATTTGTACCTAGTTGTGGTCATGTAAGTAAGTTTAAGCCACTAGGATGTGAATAGAAATATGTGCTTGACTTGGTTGTTTATTTACCCACCTCACTGGCTGGGGAATGCTGAGAACTGGAGCAACTGGAAGACCATGGGTTACCAGTGATAGAGATACACTGTGAGCTCCGTGCTGCCTGAGGAAAAATAGTAAACTTCATTCTTACTATTAGTGACTATATTTAGGATCTTTTAAAAATTATAGCAAGTAATACAGAAGATGATGCAAATGGTGGGGTCCTACATAACAATAAGCAAACCTGTGCTTAGCAGTCTGTCCATGGGTTATAAGGCAATAAGTATTATCGACTCTCATGATGCTAAAATATTTGACACAATTTTATCTACAATAACTTGGAAGATATGGCACAAACTTAGTCATTGGTCTAGGGTAATTTTATGGAAAAACTCAAGTTTGATGTTTCTTGCTACACTTTACAAAAGAGAAGTAAAACACAGACAGATGCACATGGAAATTGGCAGAAGCAAACCTACAAGAGCCTACCACATTTTTAAGGAAATTATTTTGTCCAAGAAATCACAAGTCTGGACAACGTAAGCCTGTTCTTGTTCTAAACCACCCCTTTCTTTCTGAAGCAGTACTGACAAAAAGCTTGTATTTTTTTCAACATTCATTTCTTGTGACTATGGGGCCAACACAATGGTGAACGAGAAAAAAATGTCCAGAGAGCAATGCCAGGGTTATTAACTCAGGAAGTTTTTTTTGGTGAGCAGAACCATGTTTCAACCAGGAAAAAATCCTACACTTTTAGGATAGGGAGTGGTCACACATCCCACTTGGCGACCTTCATTGTTGTGCATATGCTATTCTTTTTTTTTTTTTTATATGGGTACCGGGAGTCAACCTCAGGGCTTCGCGCTTGCCAGCAAGCACTTGTGCCACTGAGTGATATCACCAGCCCCTTTTTTTCCTTCATGTGGGTTCCAGGAGTCGAACTCAGGACCTCGTGCTTGCCAGGCAGGCGCCTATGCTGCTGAGCTATCTCACGGGCCCACATGTGCTATTCTTGTATGTCTTTTACAAATGACAGTTTTTATTACAGCTGTCCTTATTTTTTCTCTCCCATTGCAGGTGTGTGGACACATGTGAATGTAAGTGTGTTAGAGAGAGAGAGAGAGAGAGAGAGAGAGAGAGAGAGAGAGAGAGAATCAAGACAGTAATATTGTAATCTATCATTTTACTTTAGCCAAAATATAGTGCTTTAAATTGTAGTGTGGCTTTGGTGGGGCAAGGATATATCATAGTTATTAATTATGAGCTGATTTGAGGTTTTTAAAATCACAAATATAGAAACTTACATGTAAGTATGATGTATGGTGGAGAATGCACATACTTTTATAACCACTAATATATTGATATTCCCAAGACTGAGTGAAGCAGGCAGTTTTCATAGCTACCATAACAAGTAGATTAATAATTTAAAAGGTTAGATCCAAAAACATACTATAAATTTGGCAACCAACATGTTTGGGACAGGCCAAATTATAGGTTTCACAGAGGAGATACAACAAAATTGGAGTTTGAAAGAACTCAAAATAAAGATATTTTCCTTGGTGCTGAGAAACTTTTCCAGCTTTATCTTCAAAACGTTGGATTTACAACAGTCATCAGTAAGGGGGCTTTGTCTATTGGTTATAAGACCATGCTAATTAAAATATCATCATGTACTCTTTGTATAAAGACATTTTGATTGTGTCTGGGTAGTGGAAAAGACACACTACTGTCCTTTGAAATACTGTTGGCAGTAATTGCACAGACTGTATTGACCTGTCTATCCCCTCTTCTCTTCATCTCTTATGATGAGAGGCAAATATTCACATGATGGCTAGTGGGCACTCAAATGAAACCGACTGGCATTAGCATTCAGTTTGAACTTTCAGCATTAGGTTTATGCATTAGTTACTTTCCCATCACTGGAATGAAATATCTAACACCTGAAACTTAAAAGAAGAGAGACTTATTTTGGGTCACGGTTTCAATGGGTTTAGTCCATTGCTGGCTGGCTCCAAGGCAGTGATGGCATGGTGCTCATCCTATGGCAATTGGAAACAGGGAGGAGGGAGGAGTCAGGGGCAAGAATATACCCTTCCAGGTCATGCCCTCAGTGATCCACTTCCAACAAGGCCCTACCTCCTATTATATTCAGCCATGAGCTCAATAGGTTTATTCACTGACAAATATGTGATGAATACATAATGCGTGATTGTAGTGCCCCCATAATCCAATCACCTTCCAAAAGCTCCAATTCTGAATACATGACACTTCTGGGGGACATTTTAGATCTAAACCATAGTATTCTACCTTGACTACCAAAAGGCTCATTTCATTATACAAAATGCATTTATTCCATCTCTAAGAGTTGGCAAAGTCTTAACAGTTTAAGCATTGCTGAAAAGTCTAAGTCCAAAGTCTCCTCTGAGCCTCAAGGCAAACTCTTAGCTGTGAGCCCCTGTAAAAATAAAAAAGAAAGTTAAATACTTCCAACATACAATGGCACAGGACAAACAGTCCCATTCCAAAAGGGAGGAGTGAGACCAAAGCAAGACTAAAACTCAACCAGGGCAAACATTAACTCCCATACTTTCATGTCCAGCACATGGTGCAAGTGGTGGTGAGAAATGAGCTCCAAAGTGTTTAGGCAGCCTCACCACCACTTGCACCATGTGCTGGACATGAAAGTATGGGAGTACCACTCCTGGTACCACTTTTCTATATTAGTCACTTTTCTATTGTTGAAGAAAATACTCAATACCTTCAATTTAAAGGAGGATTTATTTTATCTCTCATTTTCTGTGGATTTAGTCCATGGTTGGTTGCCTTCCAGGCAGACATGGCAGAAAAATGCTGCTCACTCCAAGGCAACCAGGAAGCAGTGAGAGAAGGGAGGAGCCAGAAACAAGAATACACCCTTCCAGTTAATGCTCCCAGTGACCCAGTTCCAATGTGGTCTCTCCTTGTACCTTGTTTCCCTGAAAAGAAAGCATAACTGGAAAATAAACTAGAGCTGTAATTAATAGCTGTTCATTACAATGGTGGTGGCCAGTGCCATGTGGAAGAATATATCTCACTATCTTGCTTGTTGGCTATTTTATAATAGGCTAACTGGGGCTGGCATTTTTGCTCTGTATTTAGATCTTATTTTCAGAGAAATAAGGTCACAACACATTCAGCCAATTTTTCTTCCCTATTCCTTCTTTCTGTTTCCTTATAACTTTTGGTGAACTCATAGCCTATCTCTGAAGCATGCTAGGGTACCTTTATCAGTGCATATTTTCAGGGGAACATATATGACTGTTCATATATAAAGTCATATAGAAGTTCTACAATATACAATGCTTTTTCATGTCACATGGTTAAATAAAGTTTGTTTTATTAACACGAGACTTCTATTTTTACTTATTTGTAGCTGATAAATTTTAAGAAAACCTCTAGGCTTATAGTTTTACAGGCTGACATTCTTAATAACTAAAATGTGGCAGTTCCAGATTTTTACCAAAATGTCTCAGGATGTTTTCTGGCCCCTGATGAGTTTGGTATCAGAAACTGCCTTAGCTTCAATGGTGAGGCTATTTTATGTTCCTATAGCTATGGAAATTGATATCAGTGAGGAGGTAATTGTGGCTATAGAGAAATATAGCTATCTTTGGCTAATGCTATAGTTGGGTTAGTACTCATAGGGTTACAGGATTTAAAGATGCAGAGGATATAAGAGGTGATTGTATCTCTTACTTTTTAGGTTGCAGAAATGGATTCCCAGGGTTGGTTGAGTTCCTATTACAGACTATTGGTGGTAGGTCATCTCGGTGGTTAATAAAAACTTGGATCAGCAAAGGATGGAAATTTGGTTGTATTATCTAAATCAGGCTTTGTTTTTTGGTATTTGTGGCTTATCATCTCTATGTGGTTACTTCATTTCTCCCTGAATTTCTCTATCTTTTTACCCAAACAGACCCATCCTCAGTCTCTCCCTGATGAGGAACTTTGCAAACAGAGCTTTCCCCTAAAGCGTTTTTTGTGCCTATCTCTGCATTAGTAAAGGCATCATTACAAACTACATCTTTTAGCTTCTGTTTTTCTTTCCATAGAAATGCATTTAAAAAGGAGAAGAGAAGAAAAGGAAGGAAGGAAAGTTTTCTCATGATGGTTCCCCATCTCAAAGGGACACATCATTTGTCCTTTGACTGTTCCTTCCAGGTGACCAAGCCCTCACTTCACTCCAGCACCTGGACACTCTGGCTTACACCCCTCCACTCCACAGTACTGGTCTAGAACACATCAATAGTCACTCTTTGACTACCAAATCCAAGGAATGTTTTTTCCAAGCTTTTATGACTTGATGTTTTTGTACATTGACATATTTTATAACTTCCTCCTTGAAGTTGTTCTTTCTTTGGCTTCTGTAACAAGTTGGACTTTTACCTCATTTCCTTGAACCCTGAATATTTATATTTCAGTTCCATGTGCATCTCCCCCAAGGCTATGCCATCTGTTGGGAGTTAGTGTAATACAGTATTTAAAAGCTGATTTTCTGGGGCCAGAACCCCTTTGCTTAAGCCCTGACTATCTCATGTAGGGTCAGTTATTTAATTTTTCACTCAATTTTGTCTTTTGAAAAATGGGAATATTACCTTGCATTGTTTTGAAAATTAAATTATCTAATATACATAAAGTGCTAAGAATAATTCCTGGCAAATAGTAAATATTTTGTGAGTATTAATGTTCAGAGAGGAAAAGAGGGAGGGAGGGGAGAAAGAAAGATGAAGGATAAAGAAAGAGAGAGAGAAAGAAAGAGAAAGAGAAAGAGAAAGAGAGAGGCTCTGGTTGTGTAGCAGAAAATGTCCCCCATCCAGCCAGTATACTTCAGTTTCTTAGTTACCCAGGTAATAGTTCCTGTTCCAGTTCCAGTTGCTTCTGTCTCTTAGAAACAGCTGGTCACTGTGACTCATAGCTGATCACTATGATGCACATTGTATAAACCAATCCCCAATTGACAAGCCATTCTGCCCTGTACTTTCTGCTTGCCTATTCCATGTAAGCCCTAGACCACTAGAGATTGGGGTCTGATATTCTGCCTCCAAATCCTGGGTGTCATTTTGGTGTTTCTGATGCATTACCCAGGAAGACTGACTATGCTGACTTCTTTGGTCACTGGTCTTGGCCCTCACAGATGGAGCAAGGGCTTCTCTAGGTCTCAATGGGAAGGTGCACCCTTGAGATTTCTCAAGTCCCCTTGGAGGTCTGGAGGAGGATTCCTGGGTCCCCGCTCGAGTGGCTCATATTGGACCCAAAAGGGAGGAGGATGCAATCTGTCTGTCTGTCTGTCTGCCTGCCTGCCTGATTCTGGTAAGACCCTTGGGGGGACCCAAGTTTGTCTGTCAGTCCTGCTCAGTTCAAGCAGAAGAGTGTAATCAAATCTTGTTTGTTAAGGCCACTCTCAAGGGAAGAGGGGTTGGAATGTTTAACCTCTGAGTGCCTGCTGAATGAATGTGTGAGTGAGTTGAACAGACAGCATAAGCATTAGGCTGCTCCATCTGTACACCAAGACTGGGAAGCACTGGTCACAGTGGCTGATTGGGCCCTCACCTGCAGTTCTGTGGTGATCCACATATGGCATTACAAAGGCCTCACACCCTCCTTAGCTAAGTCACACCTAAGTCCCTGGGAGGGGCATGGCCAGGCAGGCATCCGAATGGTCTCTCTCTCTGAGGGGCTCCCACCCTGTCTGTTGTGTCATTGTTCAAGAGTACACAACATACACCATAGGGAGATAGAATGGGAACTAATTATTTAAAACCCACAACCCCTGACTGCAGGAAAAAGGGCTTTTACAGAGTTAAAGATGAAGCCAAACTGCTCCCTGTATCTCAAAGTAAAAAAAGGGAATAAAGAGGCCCATTGTTCCTGAGACTTCGGCCTTGACACCCTTGTTGGCCACCACAACTGCTGCCAACACCTATAGCTTCACTCCCCACTCCCAACTCATCTACTTCCAGCCAATTGAACTGGTTCCAGCCAGCCATTGTCTGCATTCAGCCACAGAGGTCCCCCCAGAGACTTGCCTATCCCAGTCATCATCTAACGCCCACCCAAGATGACTGCCAACAATTCCTTCTGAGTTCCACATTTTGACTGAGGAAAATTAGACTGTCAGCCCTGATGAATGAGTTGCCATGGCCTTTCCAAAAGTCATGCCTAGAAATAACCCAGTCGAGCACTTCTCAAAGACATCAAAAAGGGGACAAAAAGCACAACTACTGTTACCCAGAAACCTGATAAAAAAGCACCTAATGTCTGTAAGAAAATCCAGTCTGATGGATTACCATACCCTCTGGCTATCAATTATAAGGACTATGGACACTAAAATAA
This sequence comes from Erethizon dorsatum, assembly GCA_028451465.1. Taxonomy (NCBI): domain Eukaryota; kingdom Metazoa; phylum Chordata; class Mammalia; order Rodentia; family Erethizontidae; genus Erethizon; species Erethizon dorsatum. The sequence goes on from CM051823.1 coordinate 111,912,526, forward strand.
ATAAATAAATAAATAAATAAATAAATAAATAAGAAGATAAGTACTCTCAAAAGTTCCCTCTGTCAAAAGGTTCAACTGGGAAAATCCTGAGACAAAAGGCCAGCTCACTTGGACTCAATTGCCATAAGGGGTTAAGAATTCTCCTACCTTGGCTCTGCACCTGTGTCCTGCATAATAAGAAAGCCATCCTAGTCATCAAAACAAACCCACAAGGCCATCTGAGAGGCTCTCAGATTCAGCCCAAGCCAGAAAAGCTTTATCCTGTTCTACCTGAGGATCACCCGAGGACCCCAGTCCAACCTGCCTCCTCCTCCTTACATTCATCAACCCCAAGCTGATCAGCCAATCGAGACACCACCCCTGACAGTTCTGTCTCTGGCACCATAGCCTCCTGCTCTCCCAGATTAATTCACTTGGACTCAATTGCCATAAGGAGTTAAGAACTCTGCCACCTTGGCTCCACACCTGTGTACCCACCTGCCAACATGGGACAACTGTCAGCAACTCCTTCTGACTCTATTTAATAATGAAGAACACCACTGCATTTTAGATGGGGCCCAAGCCTGGTTAAAGTCAAAAGTCCCCACTGTGGTTGATCCTGATGCTTGGGTGAACACAGTCCTTCCCTGAGTGTGTCCAAACTGGGATTGTAATGTGACAGAGGGACATGAAGCCTTAGATCAGTGCTGCATTGCTCTCCTGGCAGGCCTGAAAGAGGGAGGCAAGAAGCCAATAAATATGTTTAAAGTTACCGAAGTCACCACTGGAGCCCACACTGTAAAGAAATTCTGCCAGAGCAGATCCTGTGAGATTGGTGGACACTTTATCAAACATGAATCCCTGTATAAGTCAGTCCCCATACCGCGTCTGGTAAGAGACTTCCTCTTCAAGTTAAAAGTGACCATCTCCTTTGCACCAAGCCAGTCAGCCTCCTTCTTGTTTAGCCCTGCATTTTCAACTTTGTTCCCTGAGAGGAAGATGACACCTGCATCAGCCTGAGATAGATAACTGACATTCTATGGTTCCCAACTCATGCACACTTTTTTGGACTGTTACAAGGGTTTGGGAACTCTCCCACTATTTTCAGGGAGGCTCTAACAACAGATTTGGCCAAGTCCCCAGCACCTTTTCTCTGAGGTTTCTCTGTCCCTTCCAGCTCTGTCATGGTCCCCCAAGCAAACAGTATAGACTGTCAAACTGCTAAAATATACCTCTCATGCCTGTAAAGCCAGTTCAAGGTCTCTGAGCTGAAAGTGCCACTGTGACTGACCTCTGTATATGTTGCCTCAGTCTTCTGCCACCCATAATCTGCTGATACACCTGCCTGGACCTAAAAATTGCCTTCTTCTGCCTTCTATTGGCTCCTGTCATCGAGCCCCTCTTTGCAACTGACTTGGGCTCAACCTTCTAGAGGTTCAAAAACTTGTTCCCTCTTTGAAAAGGCACTTCTGATTAATAATACTCAAGCTGCCTGCTGAATAGACATGAAAGCTCTGCCACAATATCTGGCAGAAACTGGTTACAAGAAAAAACTCCACAAATTTCTTGGAGCTGCTGGCTTCTATATGCTTACTCAGACTGTCAGTCCCTGGGAGTCACCAATAGCCTCTAAGGGCTGCCTCTTCCCTTTGCCTCCATGCTCTAATAGCCACTGTCCTGATCAAGAAAGCTGACAAGTTCACCTTAGACCGAGACCTAACTGTCCAGGTGCCACATACTGTACTGGGATGAACTGTTCTAAAAAAATGGACCCCCTGACAGATGCTGAGTACACCTTGTTTACGGATGGAAGTAGCTCTGTTAGAAATGAAGCCCAACAGGCTAGATATGCTGTGGTCACCTTGGACAAAACTATTTTGACCAAAACTCTCTTGCAGGGATGATCTGCACAGCAAACCGCTTCCTGCTGCTGTTTGGAATACTGCAACCAACAACTAATCCAGTCCAGAGGCCTAAGCCCCCTCTGGGGATCCAATTGACTGAAACATCAACCCCAGCCATGACACCTGCCCCTACCATATGTTCTGCAAGCTCAAGCCACTGCACTGACACCATACCTCTGCGGCCATCTCAGGCTTCAGCATGTGTCACTGGCCCCGACTTCCCATTCCCTATCCATACTGAGAAGAAAATAAAAGTTTGTAGGGTCCTGCTGTAAAATCCATCCATAGATATGGCCTACCCTTGATCTTTGGCAGTGACGATGGGCCTGCATTTGTAGCAGAGGTAACTAAAATCTATATAAAATAAAAACTACATACAGCACACAGGCCACAAAACTCTAAAAGTTTAAAAAACAAAACAGCTTGTAACCAGTTAAAAGACCACCTATATCTGTAGACATTCCTGCACACACATATCACCCAGGTACATATTAACTACACAAGTTTCAGAAATCCAGCTTATATCTGCAGAAAAATTTACCTGGACAGCTCCTCTGAGGCTCACTCTGAAGGACAATGCATGCATGACTGAAGCCTGAGGACACTGTTCACAGGATTGCTCCATACCTATTCCCTGCCCCCTGCTAGCTGTGGTTTTTGTTAACTGACCTAGTTTCCACTTTCCCCAGTCCTTGCTTCCCTGCCCCCTTCTAGCTGTGGTTTTTTTTTTTTTTTTTTCTTAAACTCTATGGACAGTTGCCCAAAGAGAACAGAACAATCAATCAAACACTTGAGAAGATTTGAGAAGCATGCAATGCACACTGGATACTCTCCTGGATCAGATTAACTCCCTCACTACCTTGCCAGAGTAATGTTACAGAACAGACAGGCCTAAATTATGTATACTGCTTCTAGTTGGGCCTTGTCTCAGAAGATCATATGTAATATGCCCAGCAAAGATTTGCTGGGGAAATTAAAAAAAGGGGGAAATGTAGCAGAAAGTGACCCCCCAGTCAGTATACTTCAGTTCGTTAGTTACCCAGGTAATAGTTGCTATTCCAGTTCCAGTTTCTGCTGTCTCTTAGAAACTGCTGGTCCCTGTGATGCATAGCTTATCACTATGATGCACATTATATAAACCAATCCCCAATTGACAAGCCATTCTGCCCTGTACTTTCTCCTTGCTTATCCCATATAAGCGCTAGACCATCAGAGATCAAGGGCCTGATATTCTGGGAATGATCCTGATTAGTGCCTGTTGATGTAAATAAAACTGCCTCCAAATCCTGGGTGTTATTTCAGTGTTTCTGCTTCCCTTTGCAGTTGAGGCTATTTGAATGTCATCCACTCCTGAAGACCCATGCTTAAAAGACAAAGGAAACAGAATACACATACACATTAATTTCATCCCTAAATTTGAAATTCTAATATTGCGTTTGACTACTTCACAGTAACTTTCCCATTCCAAACATTTGTGGCCCAATAAACTGCAGAGCCCCTGGCCACTGTGTTTATCCCAGCTGAGTCTGCACCAAACCTCCTTTTGTCTGCCTGTTTATCTCCCATATTCAATGTCAAGCAGGCCTTCTGTGGCCCCATGTTCACATTTGGAACTTCAAATTTAAGTACTAAACATATCCTTAAATAAAGGTCCTGGAATAAAAAGTAACATGGTGTCTGTAGCCTTTCCCACTCTTGCAGAAATGTGGAGGAGGATAGGAAGGTGATTATCACAAGAAAAAGCATTTGGAGTTGAAGCTAAAAGATGCTTTCTGGTGGTCTGGGTACAGGAGGGTGGTGTTGGTGGCAGTGGCATAGAGATTGTGCTTGCAGTTGCTTTGACCTCTAGCTATATGATAGAAGGGAGGAGGGACATCCTTGTGGGGTATTTTTTTTTTTTGTGGAAGTAAGTGATTCCCCCCCCACAAAAAATGTTTTCAGAGCACATAAAGCAAGGACTATTGTGGTATGTGAGAGTAGTGGCAGGGGGATGAGGTGAATAGAAAGGAAGAATTGTAATAAACTTTTGCTTTGATCTACACATACCTCTCACAGTGTTCAAGAAATTCATGTAAAGAACTTGAATTATTTTTGAAATGACATTTGGCCATTGTGATGTAGTTTCTCATTGCACTGTGAGACTCAGCCTTGGCTAGTCTGGCTTCATAAATGTTATACAAGCCAATAGATTTGCAAAACCAGAAACAAAAGTTCATCACCAAACCATACTCCACTGTTCTGTACGATCACTCAATATTTCCTGTCTGCTTTGAAAATAAGTTGTCAGTAATTCTTCTGCTCCCAAATTGCCCTGGCCTGTGAACTATTGAGGACACTCTACAGTTCATGTTTGCAGTATGATTCTTCTAAGTGAGAGCAATTTGTTCATTCACCCAGCAATATATGTTTTTAAAATCCCCTTACAAATTATAAACTTCTTATGGATAGAGAAAATGTTTGGTATGTCCTTTGCCTCTTTGCATATTTAATGTCATTTATTTATATTTTCCCTACTGTCTTTATTTTTATTTTATTTTTATTTATTTATTTTTTTTGTGGGTACCAGGGGTTGACCTCAGGACCTTGTGTGCCAGCAGGCGCCTGTGCTGCTGAGTGATATCACTGGCCCTTTTTTCATATGTGGGTTCCGGGAGTCAAACTTGGGCCCTCGTGCTTGCCAGGCAGGTGTGTAGGCTGCTGAGCTGTCTCACCAGCCCCCTACTGTCTTTAAAGCACATTTCACATATATCTTCATTACTTTCTCTTGTTGCTGAGACAAAATACTCAACACCCAAGGTTAAAGGAAGAAAGGCTTATTTAGCTCACAGTTTGTAAAGGTTTCAGTCTATAATTGGCTGGCTTTAAGGCAGGATGGCATGGCAGAGGGGCAAATGTTCATGGTGGCAGAAGATACCAAAAGCAAGAGAGGAGGAGGGGAGAGCAAGCCTCTTTCCCTCCCTTATATTGTATGCAGGCTACCTGTCCTAGGATGGGTGTAACACTCATACCCTTCATCCCAGCATTAGACCATGAATCATTCACAACTCTAGAGTCAGCTGCTTCTGAAAAGCCCACCTCCCCATGACCACAAGAAGCTTTGGGGAGACATCCAGACACAAACAATAACAACATATATCCTCAAAAGCTCACTTTGGGCAGTAAAGATAGAGAATAAAAACTCCATTTTACAGATGGAGAAACCAATGCTCAGTGATGTGAAGTAAGCTTCCCAGGATCAGGTAGCTGATAAGTGATGACAATATTTTGTCTTTCAGTCTGGTGAGTGGCTTTTTTCACCTATATCATGAGCATTTGAACCAGCCTTTGTGGATTTGCCATTTCTCATTTGATGCTGAGAGGACAGAAAAGAAAGAAAACAAAACTGTCAGCACATTACATTTCTGTGAGTGAAGAACATCAGATATTATTGAAAATCTCTGGAAACAGAACCAGATTGCTGTCTTTTCATTATGCTTCTATCTCAGATTACCCTGAGTAAGAATCCTGAGGCAACTCCTCTGTATTTCACAAAGTATCTCAGTGTGTGTGTGTGATTATTGTACATGATAGAGGGGTACAAATCATATGAAAGTTGTTGAAAATTTTTGTATTTTAGGCTTCTAAGGAAATAGATATCAAGTTTTTGGGCTTTGGAGAAATGATGTAAGAAATTGATGGTGTTGCTTAGCTCACAAAGGCTGTGATTTTAATGTAAACTCAGAAAGGCAATGTACATTTTAAATAGTCTATAGATTATAATTTTATATCTCAGCAAACTGGCTTTTCTGGTGCTGTTTTTATGTCACTTTGATAATTTGGTAGATTTAATTGAACACCTCTGTGTTTAGCCTTAGAATCACAGTATAATAATGGATTCAGCCAGTTAGTAATAAGTATGTTGGTGATTTCAGGACTAAATATTAGAATCATATGACACAATGGGACCTAACTTTACTTGTTGCTGAATGAGTTATCTTGTTCCAGTGTCTGCCTTAATGATTTTATTTATTTATTTATTTATTTATTTATTTTGTGGGTACCGGGGGTCGAACTCAGGACCTAGTGCACCAGCAGGTGCCCATGCCACTCAGCAATATCACCAGCCCTTTTTTCGTATGTGGGTACCGGGAGTCAAACTGAGGACCTTGCACTTGCCAGGCAGGCGCTTATGCCACTGAGCTATCTCACTGGCCCATGATTTCATTTTAGTAAATAGCATTTATTATCTTTAAAGCCTTTTTTAGATGATGTGAAGGTTTGTAAAGGTAAATGACATGAAATTGCTGTCCTCTAATGTCTCAATTATTTAGTGAAGGAACTGGACTCATACAAAATTCATTAATTTGAAAGCCCTGAGTATTGTATTAGAATGGCTACAAAGGCAAAATGAATCCATAACAAGTGTGTATTTGGATAATCATTTCTTTGACATTCAATAGAAATTTGAGAGCCTTTCTAGGTTTTGGGGACTCCTGGGTATTAAGGCATGCACCTTGCTCTCACAGCTGAGAGAGATGCAAAGAGAGTGCATGTGGGAAGGACACTACAGAAAGTCTGTACAGCTGTGAAAGGTCAGAATGGAAATACTGACTGCTGCTTCAGGGAAGTTAGGAGGAAAAAGGTGAAGTTTGGAAAGGAGCAAATCACGATGTAGTAGGAGATGTTACCAGCAGACAAGAAATAGTTATTCTGGTAAGAGGGAATTGCTTGTACCTTCTAAGTTACATCTACATTAAAGGGGTGCTTGAAGGTTAATCAATGGCATTTTTACATTCAGAGTTTTGTCAGAAAGCATTGTCTTGATTCAGTCTCTCAACTTTCCATAATAGTAGAAACAAAAAGAACTTTTATTTCAGTGAGGAAATGGAGTTCCACAGGTAACAAAAACAGCTATGAAATAAGAATTGAAATAATGTTTAAGGTGACACTTAGATACACAACTTTAGTATCACCACAGTTTTTTGAAAAATGTCTTATAGCTTTATAAATACTGAAGTGTTTAATAAACATAATATATGAGATTTGATGTTGAGTTAGAGAGAAATGCCTTTTATGAATGTTATGTGTCTTATTTTATGGTTAGTCTTTTATTTGAAACTGCACTGTTCCTTTCTTTTGTTGGAATCTTTTATACACTATTTTTTCTCAACTATTCATTAAATGACAAAGTAAATCACTATTACTTGTTCTTATTTACTGAAAAAATTATACTTCTTTTTTTTTTGTGGGTGCCGGGGGTCGACCTCAGGACCTCGTGCACCAGCAGGCACCTGTGCCGCTGAGCAATATCATCAGCCCTTTTTTCGTATGTGGGTTCCAGGAGTCGAACTCGGGCCCTCACACTTGCCAGGCAGGCGCTTATGCCACTGAGCCATGTCACTGGTCCCCCTAAAATCTTTTAAATATTTGTAATCCAAAAATGTGGTATGTAAGATTTTAAAACAGGGTTGATTCTGAGTTTAGAGCAAACAACAAAGGAAACACATAAATGATAGTGTAAATTACAATATTTACCAATTATTTTTTAAAAATGTCAGCCTTACCTCCTTTTTTGAGAGAAAGATAGGGGTGGGGTGGGGAGCAGAGAGTAATGAATGTCTTTTCTTACCATCTCCAAGATCATTAATAATAGATAGAATTTTTTGAGTGCTTACTCTGTTCCTCCCTAAACAAAGCTTTAAGATAAGTACTACTATTATATACTCATTTTACAGCCAAGGAAGCTGGACAATGTGCATTCTATAGACTGCTGTGCTGTAACTATCTTCTCTTTAAACCTGCAACTTCACAGTATGGGATTCTCCCCAACCAAATTTCCAGTGTACTTTTTTCTTCTTTGAGGTATATTTATGAGTGCTGTGTGCATCTGTGTGCTTATGTGTGTATACTTTGTACTTGTGCATCCTCCATGCAAGTTTTCATAAGTAACTGCTGTATCAGTCAAGATTGGTTAGGACATGGCAGTAGTAAAAACCCACACATCTCTATGGCTTAACATGAAAAATCTCATGAAATCTTTTTCTCACTTGGCATATTAAATGTGGATAATCAGAGGGTGTGGAGATGGGGGATGGTTGGTGTTGGGGCTTTTCTCCACCAGGTCTTCCAGGGGCACTGCTCTCATGTAACTGATCAGTTGGGACATGTGGGCTCCTCAGTCTATGCAGGAGGGGAGAAGAGCAAAGGATCACATGCTGGTACTGAGGTGTTTCTTCCTGGTAGCAGTTAAAGCTTCTTCTGCTTACAGCCCACTTTCCAGAGCTGGTCACATGTCCCTGCCCCACTGCAAGGTGGTGGGAAATGCATTGGAGCAAAGAATGGTTACTGAGGAGCAAATGTCTTTGCCATGGCTATTCTCACCATAAACTCATTTAAATGTTTTACATAAGAGGAAAGTATTAATAATATAAATTTCAAACACTAGATGAGAAAAGAACATGTATTCAGAATTTCTAGGCAACCTTAGCCTGCCCAATCTCTACCTCACCTGTTCCCTCTGGCATAGTGTTCCTTTTTCTGGGCGATATGCACAACTGTGGGTTACACTTGTAGAATCATTGTATTGGCACTTTCTGAACTTCAGTGACATGTGGAATCTTAGAACAAGATTCTCCTCAGCTTTGCCTCCATGCATCAGTCCTTCTTTATCACTCTGTTTGGTGCTGCCTTGCAGAAGAATGATGGAGTAAACTTCTTGCCTTTGTGCCCAATTCTCTAAATACATATGAAAATAAAATTCTCTCCAAAGCCTTCAGAAGGAAGAAGGAATGTGATGCATTTTGCTTTTTCCCTGATTGCATTTCCTTTTTTATTGTGTCCTATGACATTGTGATGGGGTGTAAGAGATGCTACACTAAAATATGGTACCTTGGCATATTGGATATTTTAAGCAGAAGGAATTTGCAGAAGCAAGAAAGTCTCTTTAGTCTTCCCTGCACTTTACCCCTGAAGAAGGTCTTAAGACCTTTATGGAAGTTTGCTCTGCTTAGATATGAAGGAAAAGAGCATCATTTTCTGAGAGGATGAAGGAACACTGAGAAGACTCTGAGCAAACAGCTTTGGTAAATTTCTTCCAGTTTACTGCACTTATGTCATATTCTTTATCCTTTAATATTTCTTCTAGACTCTCCATGTTTCATCAGCCCTATTATATAAAACAGGCTTAAGTTTTTCTTTGGGTCTTCATTTTCTTATGTGAATTCCTATATCACATAAAATTATATTAAATAAATTAATGTGATTTTCTGTTGTTAATCTGTATTTTCATACAGGTCCCAATGATGAACTTAGAAGATTAGAAGGAAAAGATATTTTCCCTCTCCTTGGAAAACAATTGATTTTTCCAAAGGCCTTTCATTTACAGGTCAACCAATCAATTGATCCATCCATCCATCCATCCATCCATCCATCCATCCAAGTAACCAACAAGTATTTCTAAAGCTCTTACAAGGGATCTTTCAGCCCAATACATTTCATTTACATCACTTTTTAATCCTTGATTTAATCAAATAAATGGAAATGCATTTATATCATTATTTTAGCTCAGCTGCTCCCCCTGGCAGCAAACAGAGCTTGCATGGCTTTTGATATCTCTATGCCCAGTTCACCAGATTTCCATCCTGCTATGGTCATAGAAAATACATATGTGATGGACATTCTGTCCTTAGTAAGGTATGGGGAAGAAAATGTCATATGAATCCTTAGTGTTCTTTTGAGGTCACAAATATGAAATAGATTCCTTCATCTAAAAGTGTCATCTATGTGCTATCAAAGTTGAGCAAGTAAAGCTCACATCAATAAAATGGGCCTCCTAAAGTACAAGAGGTCTGAAAGAAGTTAGACTAATTACCTATTCTGGGAGGTTTTTTCAGGTGGAAGTTACAAACAGAATAACTATCATAAACATATCTACTGCTTATTATTAACACTGTAGTGCTCTTTAAGACTGAAATAAGACACTTTGTACAGATTCTGGGGCCTTTGGCTCAACAGCATCAGAATAGTAGAATGCACTTTCACCCTTGCCTCAGGTTGGGGATTACAGGTACTTTGACCCAATCTTGTGTGAGAAGGAGTGAGACCTTGTGTATTGGGCAGCTTGTGTACCTTAAGGAGTTACAAGAAAATTTTTGTCTTTCCCAAGATACAGCCCTGCTCCTGCACACATTGCCTGTAGTAGGTATGGTTGCTTAGTCATAGCAACTGAAATTCCACTAATTAGAAATTCACTTATGTTAACAAGGATCCTTTTCAAGATGCAATTACTTCAAGATGGCAATTGCTAATTCACAAATTCATGCAAATTTTCTTAATCTGGTTGTTTTCTCTGTAACACCTAGACTGGTCTCTCTGAAGGAAATAGAAGAAAAATTGGGAGTTTGGTGTATTAAGGGGTGAGGGTGAGCATGGGTGGAGAGCAGAAGCAACAGAAGAGAAAGTAATTAAAGATATGTTTTCTTTTAATTATCAAAATCCTTCATTCAGTTCAGTGGAATCAGGCTGTGGAGTCAGGCTATTGCAAGCTGTGTGATTTGGGAATGTTGCTTTTTTCCCTACATATCTCAATTAACAGGATAATAATAATGCTTACATTACAGAATTTTATATTGTTGTGTGAGTTAATGTATGTAAAGATTTTAATACATAGAAAACACTTAGTAAATGTTAACTCTTTTGAACAATTTAGAAAAAACAAAACAAGAATTTCTTAAAGTTCTACAACATCTTCCAGACCATTGCACCTTAAAAAATGGCTGCTGTTAACATTTTGACCAATTTTATCCAGAACAGTTACATACCACATACAGATACATATAAAAATTGAGATCACATTGTTATCTTAGTGTTTTGCTTTTCTCCCCCCACGTATTTACTATGAGCACTTTGGAGAAACCTTCACAGGTGAGGTAGGCCAGCAAACATATGTGCATTTCCATGGATTGGGATGGATTTCTGGACTAAGGGTATACTATAGTCTAAAGGCATAGAAAGAAGTGAGGACACTCATGTGGGGACAAGAGGTCTCAGAAGTTGGGACACTGAAGGACAGCTTGGGTCTGAGTGGAGAAGAATAAGAGCACTTACTCTAATATGTATTAAGTTCCACCTGGGTTAAAGGAGATCAGTTAGAAATCACTTGCAATGATCTAGGGTAAAAGGGATGAAGGTCTGAAATAGGGCCTGAATTACTCATACTGGCATACATGAAAACTACAAATGTGAGAGGCAGCGTAGAGAAAAGAGCTGACAAAATGTACTGACTGATAGAGAAGAGATAAAGATGGCAATGAGAATTCCAGAAAGTATAATTTGGAGGGTGTTGTGTTATTCAGAGAGAGAAGATGGGAGAGAAAGAAAAAGGGAGAGGGAGAGAAATAGAAAAGAAAAGGAAGTAGAAGAAGAAGGTGGTTTGGTTATTATAATTTTCAGGTGAGAAAATAATAATAATGATGACAATAATAATAACACCAGCAGCAGCAATTTCTGTATCTGCTAAGTACCAGGTATGACCCTGGCACTGTGCTTAGCATTTTATATGTTTTATCTAATATTTTTTTGAGACAGGGTCTTACTGTATAGTTCAGATTGGCCTTGAACTCACTATGTAGTGTAGGCTGGCCTCAAACTCACAGCAATCCTCCTGCCTCAGCCTTCCAAGTTCTGAGATTATAGGCATGTGCCACTTGTACTCAGTTATTCTTTCAGTTAGCATCAACCGGTTAATAATGTGAGGTGTTCCAGCAGTCTTGTAGGGTGACAATTAAGAAAATTAACTGCATCCATAATTAGAAGCCCCTTAAAGACTTCTGAAAAAGGACTTTTAGATGGTTAATGAAGAAGGCTACAGACTTCATATTCAATAGCACATGCCTAAGAGGTTCAGAAAATGAGTGTGGATGACTCTTTTAAGGGCTTGCCAAAAATCAGTGGTCTCTGACCTTTTGGGCACCAGGGATTGGTTACATGAAAGACAGCTTTTCTATGGACCAGAGAAAGTGGGATTGTTTGGGGAGGATTAAAGAACAGCACATTTATTCTACTCTTTATTTCTGTTATTATCACCCTGCAATATACAGTGAAATAATTATATAACTCACCATAATGCAGAATTCATAGGAGCCCTGAAATTGTTTCCTTGTGACTAAATGTTCCTATCTGGGGGTGGTGGGAGACAGTGACATACTAAGAGTGTTGCTTACATCCAGTCTACTCCATAATCTCATTTTGGTTATGTCACTGCACAAAATCCTGTGTCAAAAAGATAAGATGTTGGGAATGGAAGCAGGCTTTTTAGTGCTTTTATGGTAGTCTCAGGATATTCCTCCTTGACTTTAACCCAGAACATTTGCAGATTCCAAATTGTCTCAAACGTGCAGTCTTTTGTGATCTCAAGGAATTAATATTATCCTAGCTCAGACAAAGTTGATTCACCTGGCCTGTTCACAAATGGGTCAGGGATTCATTCCTTCCCAGTTCAGGTGTCTTTTGTAATGCTCAAACTCTTTCCAAGCTGAGATAGGCAATCATGTACCAGCTTGGAGTAAGAAGGCCCTGGTTCAGTTTCTTTCTTTCTGCTAATGTTTGAAATATGTCAAAATACTTATGTTAATCCATTGGCCCCACAATTCCAGTTTGATTTGAATGCAGCCACTTTATCTACTGACTTGAAGACAGTTGTCATTCTCCTCTGAAGTGGAGAATAGATTGAGTTCATTGAGCTGTTTGAATATGTCACACAAGTAAGCAAGTTGTGTGGCCCATTATGCGTTGCTGAAATGTGTTGCCAGTGGTGACTGTTTTTCTAAAATAAATCTCTGTAGAGGCTATTTTAACTCAAAAACTCTGACTGGCAATATACCTTTAGAAACACACCTCACTTCTGTGTAAAAGAGAAGATGTGTGCTTTGTCTCCATCTCCTCACAGAACTGTATGAACAGACATCAATTAAGGATATGTACTTTCAGATGGTTGATAATTTCAATAACATCCTACAAAACATTGTTAAGTTCAGGTGACACTTTTTGACACACCAGCATTTCTCTAAGCATGACACAGTGTGTAGACTCACATTCAGTAGAAACTCCTTTGATCCCAGTAGTGAAACCAGAAAACCATTCAGTTATGGAAGCTGCCCATTCGACGCATATTCTGACACAAAATGATCAAATAAATTTTCCTGATATGTAATTATTTACAGACTTGAATAGTTCTGCAGCTGTGATATTGGTTGGCAACAAAAATTCATATAACATCTTCTCTTGCACATTTTCTTAAAAATATATCACTTAAAAATAAGCATTGTTGCCCTATCAACATTAGTAGACTACTTGAGTTGGATTTTGTACCATGGTGACTCATGAATCCTCTCTAACAATTGTACCTCAATATCCTCTGCCATTTCAACAATTTGTCTAGTTATGGTGCTAACTGAAAGAGGAACATGTGCCTCCTTTTGAATTGTAGCCTTTTCTAAAAGTTCATTATAAATGTCCTTAGCAGTGGGAAGGATCAACTCTTCAGCAATAGTAATGGGCTTTTTAGCTTTAACAATGCAGCTAGGCACTAAAAATGATGCTCTTACTGAAGACATATCTGATGAGTTGGAGGACTGTTGAAGCCTATTATTGAAACTGCTGTTCTTTGTGTTCACGTTTTTTTTTATTTGAAAAACTCCAAAGGCTTGTCTTTTAATTTAAAAGTATTTTATTTTAAATCCAGACACATTTTTGTTGGCAGTGTTAGAGGCACCTGCTGCCTCATCATTGAGTCTTTCCCCCTTTTTAAAAAGGCTCTCCAGTGATGTCTGTTTTTTACTCATTTTGGCTAGGATTAGCTGTGGTCTTAGCAAAACTGACTGAGATGAGTATGCATTGTGAGAAGGAGGCACAGATGGAAGTTTTAAACAAAATAATGGACAGCCACATACAGACTAATATAAGTGTCAGATTCTAACGTAAACCCTGTCACTAATGCAGTAATATAATTGAAGTGCATCAACTCACTTGCCACTATAAAGCCTGGCATTGGATGCAATTCATCCTTGCCATTCACTTAATAGGGTTTTGATATGAGTCCACAGTACAACTGATTTATTATGGTCTTTGTGCAGTCAAACCTCTTTGCTAATGTTAATTTGAATTTTCCACTGGTCCCCGGTGCTAGTAAAACCACCTCAGTTGCACTTCAGATCATCAAGCATTAGATTCTCACAAGGAACACACAGCCTAGATCCCTCACATACACAGTTCACAGTAGGGTTTGCACTCTTATGAGGATCTAATGCCACTACTGATCTGTCAGGATACAGAGCTCAGTTGGTATGGGAGTGCTGGGGAGTGGCTGTAAGTATAGATAAAGATTTCCTTGCTCACCCATTGCTCACCTTCTGCTGTGTGGCCCATAGATCAGTACAGGTGTGTGGCCCAGGGTTGGGGACCCCTGATGTAAAGGAAGGCATAACATAGTTGGTAACTTAGAGGAGAAAATACAGTATAGTGCATTTATTTTGTCTTGTTTGCTTTTGGTTGATTTTGTTTTCTTCTGAGGGATAAGTGTTCTATATGACAGGAAGAAAATATGAAGATAAAGGGGAAAGGAAAGGTAGATGAGCATAGAAAAGATTGGGACTCAGGTGAAAGAGACTACCTTGGAAAGGAATTAATTTCCACTCCTTATAAGGAGAAGGGATGTTAATAAATGTGGTATGGGGAGAAGAGAGACATTGCAATGGAAGGAACTGAAGGAGATAAGGTCACTGCTAATTGTAGTAAAAGCAAACGTGGGACTGGAGATGTTCATGGAGCAGGAGATATTCTGACTAACCATGGAGAAAGAATGGGCCGAGGTAGGAAAAAAAGACACGCATTTACTTCATTTACTGCAAGAACACATGTGCCAACTTCAAACCAGTTTTACAATTATATCATTGTACTATAAAAATATTATAGTGATATAAACTTGCTAGTTGTTGAAGACATCTTACTGCAGAGTAGTAATTAAGTTCTCCTTTAAATTATCCTTTGGACCAGAGGTACAGAAAGAATAATGGCTTCTATGTCTGTCTTTGTGGTCATAAGAATTCCTTCCATTTGTACAGTGCTTTGCTGCTTAGAAAATATGTTCACTCATATTACCTCACATGCTAAAATGTCTAGAATGCAGAAAATTGTTGAACATAAGTAGAACTGGAAAAATATTTCCAGAGAATCAAAAGAATCTCTTGATGCTAAGTAATTGCCATTTCCAGGAAAACTTTGTAGGAAAGAGGATTACTACCCAAGAGCAACTCAGAGTTCTTCTAAAGACCCTGCTGGATAAGCCTGTGAAGGGTAGCAGGCACATGTTTTGGGGATTTGATACTTTGCCAGTGGTAACATTTCTTTCTCTTTAAATTTATTTCAGCTCCACAGAACCCTCTGAGATTCTTGAAATTTCAATTAGTGTTTTCAGATAATAGAGCAATAATAATTTCTTAAACAGCCTTGAGCTCCTTCCCAGGAATGGTGATGAGTTTTTGCAGATTAAGTCAAATTCTTTGTAAGCATTTTGAGACATCTGGTTGCTCGTTAGGCCAGCCCAGAATTACTAATTATAGTCTTCTGAAGCATTGTCTTTAGCCTTGACATGATTATTAAAAACTGTGTTAACAGCATAGTAGAGGGTTCTTTAGGGCCTTATATGCCACTATATAATGTTACCCTTTCACATTAAAATTTAGGCATTGGCTTGTTGTATTTTCTATTTAGAAGGGTTATTTATAACAATCACTTTATATTTTATATCTCTACACTTTCATAGACTCTATTTGCTCTCAGAATCCCTGTGAAGTATGTAGGGCAGAGGAATATTGGTCTTTTTCAATAGTAAAATAAACCTGAAGTGAGGACGATGTAGTCTCACTACTAGTCATCATGGAAACCAGAATTTCAACCCATATCCTCTGGTCTCTGCTTTTAATAAGACTTTTGATACTTATTTATTATCAGATTTGATACTAGAATAGTAGTGGAAATGAATTTTATTTATATAAAGTGGAGTATTATACAATATTTTAAACAGAAATTTTCTTTGCCTAAAATTCTTGAACATCAGCCACATTTTTTAGTGCTGCCTAACACAGGTAGCAAGTATTTTGTGGAACCAGTGTGGACTTTGGTGTCAGACAAGCCTGGGATATCAGTTCTGCCCAAAGTCAGAATTGAATTACCTCTATAAAATTATTTAACCTTCCTAAGACTTTGTTTCCTGGTCTTTAAAAAGATTGATATTAGTACCTAGGTCCTTTTAAAGAGCATTTGGTATGATGATTGCAAAAATCCTTACAGATGCACTGTAAGTTATTAGAAGGTACAGCAAATACTATTGTCAGTAAGGGAATAATAAATATCAAATTTAAAAATAAAATGGGTATTTTTATTATTATTATTTTTAATGAGGGTACTGGGAGTTGAACTCAGGATCTCGTGCTTACCAGTAGGTGCTTGTGCTGCTGAGCGATATCACTGGCCCTTTATTTCCTTTATGTGGGTACTGGGAGTCAAACTCAGGACCTCACGCTTGCCAGGCAGATGCTTATGCTGCTGAGCTATCTCACCAGCCCTTAATTATTTACTGTATGCTTAACAATATGTTTATAGATAAAATAATATTATTCTTTTTTTGTGCTATGTGCCATCTTTCAATTCATAGATTATTTGGATATGTTTGAGAAGAAAGGACATTATTGCTCATTCCAGTTTCCTTTATTTTACGTATGTGCATATTCTTATTTTCTATAATAAGGAGTGCTTTCACAGTGGATATGAAGTTATGAATAAAAATTGGTTTAAGCACAGTGTTAAAATATTAAGAATGTGAAAAAGGAATCATTTCTTTAAAAATTCAGTAGCCTTTAGGGGGAACAGATGTGGCTGATATTTAAACCAAAAATCCATAGAACTCTTTCTTCTGCTCACTTGCACTCATTCACACAGATATACCTTTATTCACTCA
The DNA here is from genome assembly GCA_028451465.1 of Erethizon dorsatum. Taxonomy (NCBI): domain Eukaryota; kingdom Metazoa; phylum Chordata; class Mammalia; order Rodentia; family Erethizontidae; genus Erethizon; species Erethizon dorsatum. The sequence continues at coordinate 111,929,401 of CM051823.1, forward strand.
TTCAAAAATAATATTTAAATATCTACCTTGTTATAGGAACTATGAAGAGCTAAAATCTTAACTCAAAATATTACTGATGATTTCTCTTTTCATAAAAATGTGGAAATACCAAGATGCCTCCATCCTGGGTAGCCAGATGCATATACTCTATACGCATATATGAGATTTCTAAAACCAAATAGAGCACTCCAGGAAAATAGTAAGTTATGTCTAGCATACATTCAATGACAATCAAAGACTAATTTATAAAGAGATAGGTAGTTTAATATTTCCCACTGAAAATCTTACAAAAGTTACTGGGAGTAGACATTAACTATCACTAAAATACTAAATGATACTATTAAAGAAACGAGTAGCCAAAAGAGCTCATATAAGAGAAATTAAATTATAACTTTTTATAAAAAGACTGTCTATCTTAGGAAAGAGTAACCTAAAACTGAGATTTAAGAAATCCTTGAAGCGATCAACAGCTACTGGGATGTTACGAGTTTTCCACCGTGTTTGGCATAGGGCTCAAAGAATATACTTCTCATTCTGCCTTATGTAGGTCAAAGCAAAGGCATTTTGGTTTGAAGTTTTAAACTTTAGTTAAATTGGTATTTAGTTATTTATTTTTAACATTGTGATCAGAAAAAATATTTTCAGATGCCAACAATAGAATAGAGATGAGTTTGAATCCTATTTTTGTCCTAATTATTTGTGTGGCCTTAATTAGGTCACTGAACAACTCTGAGCTACAGTCTTCTCATCTATTAATCAGGAACAATGGTCTCCAAGACACGGGATGTTTGTGAGGATTAAACGTGTGAGACAAGGAACTTAACTAGACTGTTTCTGTATCCAGGACACAGAAAGACTTAAAAAATGTTATTCCTTTAATTTAAAAAAAATGTGATGACTGAAATGTGTGCTTTGTAGAGATTTGCTTCAATTTTAATTCTACTTTTATTTCTTAAAATCATTTTTTTCTCCTGAACAAATATACTACAATCAAGTGCAGATGAAGGTCAAAGAGATAATATAATTTAATTTCTTAAATGTATTGTCTTTCAACTGAATTTTAGTTAATTTTTTTTTTAATGTGGGTACCGGGAGTCAAACTCAGGACCTTGTGCTTGCCAGCAGGCACTTGTGCCACTGAGTGATATCACTGGCCCTTTTTTTCCTTTATGTGGGTTCCGGGAGTGGAACTCAGGACTCGTGCTTGCGAGGCAGGCTCTTGTGCCACTGAGCCATCTCACCGGCCCTAAATGTTTTTTTTTAAAGAGGTAGTCTTATATATTTGCCAACATTTTCATATGACACAGGGAGTAGTGGTATTAACTAATTCTTCCTGCAACAATTATTTATTGAGTTTCCACTGTGAAGTATGATTCTGGGACTGTGTACATAGTAACGAATGGGGTAGACATGATACCTACTCTAATGAAGCTCACAGTATGATTAGTGTTATGACAGAAAATATTAGGGAAGCACTCTAGATTGTGTGGACAGGGAACTTCTCCCTGAGAGCACATGTTAGTTAAGACTGAAGGAAGAGAAAGAGCTAGCCATGAGAAAGTAGCAAAGAACAGGATGCAAAATGGCCTAAGTTGGGACAGATGCCTATAGGGATAAAGAACTCTGTGACTGGCATACAGGAAGTTTGGAGACAGTGGCCTAAAAAATTAAAGGGCTGGCCATGGACCCATCACCCTGGGCCTTGTAGATCATGGCAAAGAATGTGTGTTATTCTCATAGAGTATAAGGAAGCTATTGAAGGCAATTCAAGCTGTAAAAGTTCTGACCCTTGTGCTCTGACTTAGGGTAGAGATAATCGTGGCTTTGACTATGCAAGATTAGTCATCTGGAATGGATGTATCAGAAAAAGGAGAGAGATAAATTCAGCATGGCTTGCAGGTTTCTGCCTTGAATAACTGGGTGGTTTTCAGTATCGGTTATTAAAATGGGAAAAGATGGAGAAGTGGGATGATTTCAATTGATTTTGGATGGGGGAGATTAAGAATTTTGTTTTGGACATATTAAGTTTGAAATAACTGTGAGACATTAATGTGAAGATAGAAAGTAGACAACCAGCTCAAAACACATCATTTACTTGCTGAAAATCCTCCACTGTCTTCTTATTCTGATGAGAATTAAATATTCAGTTCTTATAATGGTCGCCTACATTTTTTTTAGCCTCTTACATCTCCAATCCCATCTTCCTTCTTTCTTTCATTCACTCTGCTCCAGGCACTCTTATCTTCCTACTCTTTGTGGAAACTTACCATGCTGTTTGTGTTTTAGAGTCTCTGCATTCACTGATCCTTATTCCCAGAAACCTCTTCTCAGGGATCTTTGTTTAGGTCTTATCCCTAATCTACACAGGTTTATGATTTAATTTCTCTTCCTCAGAGAGGAAGTTGATGATTTAATTTCTCTTCCTCTTCTCTGATCATTCTACTTAGAATGGCTTCCTCTTCATCTTCAGTGCCCTGTCCATGTATCTATTTTCTCCTTAGCAAAGACTGTTTCTAATGGACATGAATATTTTACTTGTTCACATCACTTATGACAGATTCCTTCTACCTCCCTGGAAAATAAGCTCCATGAAAGCAAAGACTTTATCACATTCACCACTGAATCCCCAGTATTCAAAATAATGCCCGGTACCTGATGGACACTTGGTAATTTAATAAATATTTACTGAATAACTGAATGAATAACTTTGGAGTCAAAGTGCATAAGAATGGTTGAGGCTGGAATGTAATTTGGGAGACATTGCCATGCAGATGGTGTGTAAAATCCCAGGAATAGCTGAGATGATCCAAAGGAAAGTATGGATTGTGAAAAGAAGTAGGCCAAGAGTTAATGATGAGGGACTCCCAACATTTAGAGTTTGGAATGAGAAAGTGGGGAAAGCCAAAAACAATGGAGACCAAAGAGTAATGGTCAAAGATGGAAGATTGAGAGGAAAACAGAGGCGCACAGAGACATGATTCTAAAAAGAAAGCCATATAGGGTGGCAGAAGCAATCCTTTCTCACTTGATATTTTCTCCAACATATTTATTTTTCAGCTATCACATTCTTATTCTATGTCTTAGTTACTTGTCTTGCTGCAACAAAATACCAGACACCCAAAGTTAAAGTGGAAAAGGTTTATTTAGCTCACAGTTTGTAAAGGTTTCAGGCCATAACTGGCTGGCTCCAAGGCAGAGTGGCACATGGCAGAAGGGCAACAATTCATGGCAGCAGACAACAGCAAAAGCAACAAGTGAGCAGAGAGAGAGAAAGAGAGAGAGAGAGAGAGAGAGAGAGAGAGAGAGAGAGAGAAAGAGAGAGAGAGAGAGAGAGAAAGAGAGAGAGAGAGAAGACTCTTTCTGTCCCTTATATTGTATGCAGGCTCCCCACCCTAGGACAGGTGTAGCACTCACACTCATAGTCTCAGCATTAGACCATGAATCAACCACAAACTCTAGATTCAGTTGCCCCCAAAAAGTCCTTCCCCCGTGACCGTATGAGGACATCTAGACACAAACCATAACACTCTGCATAACTAAAATGTAGTCATATTAAGAATATACATGAAGATAAAGTACTCAAGTATTAGTCTGACATTGCCTATCACAATTCTAATCCTTTTGTCTACTACCATTCCCATTAATGTTCCTTGATATACCTATTTATCAAATACTTACAAATATTTTCATCTTTAAACTGCACTATAAGACTATTTTTGTTCCCTCTGTCTGCCTTCTGCTTTTGTGTAGTATCACTATGTAGTTGTTTTTTAAAACAATGAAAAGAAAGAAGAAACTGGATTGATGTAGGGTGGGTGGATGAGTGGAACCAAAACAGTACCAGACTAGTTTATTAATTCTTAGAGATAGGCTGTTAAAGGAAATGGTACTGTCATTGATCACTGGCATACCAGTTTCCTGAAATGAACAAATACAATACAGTGAGATCTTAAAAGTTGCTTGACAAATAGTGGGAGAGATAGTAAGTTTGGTTTACCTAATACAAGCTTAATAAATCAACTTTTCAGATTAGGTGTTACTAAAACAAATATAAGTTTGATTTGATTTTCCAAAGCATAGTGAGAAAGTTAGTTTTACTTTATGGTTGATGCTGCCAAATAATCTCTTTGGTTTGAACTACATCGAAGAGGTTCTTCAAAAATAGAGCTGGAACACATATTCTCATAATTGATCTTTATCTGTCTTCTAATATCCTGACTTATTTTATTATTTGGAAATATTTTTGAAGCAATAGTCATCTTGGCCAATGGTCGAATACATGTTATTTACTTCTTTCAGAAGAAATTGTTCTTTCAGCTTAGGTATCATGTGGTGTTTCAACATTGTTCTCTTAGTCATGAAGAAAATACTGCATTCTTTGGCATTATGGAAAATTACATATAATTATAGTTTATTTTGAAGTTATTTTCTGCTAGTTCAGGCAGTACTTATAGTTGCATATGGGATACTTTAGTTTCAAGTACAACTCTAAAGTCAATTTGTAGTAACTTTAAGATATTAGTAAAAGAGCTACTCTCATAATTATTGTTTCTAATACAGATAGGGCAGAGTGTTATGAATTGCATCTTCATATAATTTAGTGTGAACATGTAAGAAATCATGATTTAAAAATCTTGAGTCTTATCACCACACAAGGAAACAATTCTTTTTACCTCTCTCCCTTCCTTTGTTCCTTTGCTGTTTCACCAAGTTTTAAAGTGATAAATATAACACTAGTAAGACACGTGAGACTGTTATGGTTTAGATATAAAATGTCCCCCAAAAGTCTCATGTGTTTGAAAGGTGACTGGATCATGAGGGTGCTATACTCATCAGTGGATTCATCCACTGCTGACTTCAGTAGCTTGAGGCTTGGTTGGAGGCGGGCTCGGGGATGTGACCTGGAGGATGTGTTATTGTGCCTGCTCTTCTCTTCAATCTCTGCTTCCTGGCTTCCATGAGTTGAACACCTTTTCTTTTGCCATATCTCTCTGCCATCCTGTTTCTGCATTGGACTGAAACCATGAGTCAAAATAAAACTCTCCTCAATTAAGTTGCAGGTGTGTGGTGTTTTGTTCCACAGAAGGCAAAATAAGAGAGTCAAAAGGCAGAATAAGGGTAGGAAAGCAAAATGAAATTAAGAGTAAGATAAAATACCCAAATTGCAACCATAAAATTTCACCGTTTTATTAGAAGTAGGTGATGGATATGATACTAAGGCTTCTAATTGGCTATACTTATATATTTCTTTATATTTCTTTCCTTAGAAAGAAATGCAATAAGTTTTTCCATAAGGAAAAAAAAGCTAATGACCTATGATAATCAATGTTATTATTGGCAGTGAAACCTAAGGGACTTTTCTACCATTGGTCCTTGTAGAAAGAATACTGTGTTTTTCAATGAACAAAGTCCTCAACAACATTCTTAACCATTAACATAGAAGCACTCATATGGCTTTCTGGCATTAAACCAAAGCACAGCTCAATAAAAGCAATTCAAGTTCATGGGGGTGGGGGACATTTCTAATGTGGTCAAGATGAAATATTCTCCAATGTGCTACTCTTATTTAGATTAATAATATTTTGATAAATGGCAGCTGTCATATCTTTTACAGTAGGAATTTTCAAAATATAGGTTGCATTTGCAAGTGGGCATTAAAATCAATTTAGCAAGTTGCACCAAACTTTTGAAAAAGAAAAAAAATAGAATAAATGAAAACAGAATGTAGCAAAAAATCAGAGTGTTTTTTTTTTTTTTGTGGGTACCAGGGGGTCGACCTCAGGACCTCGCGCGCCAACAGGCACCCGTGCCGCTGAGTGATATCACCAGCCCCTTTTTCGTATGTGGGATCTGGGAGTTGAACTCGGGCCCTCGCGCTTGCAAGGCAGGCACTTACACCGCTGAGCTATCTCACCGGCCCTAAAATCAGAGTGTTTTGAGAAACTTTTTGATGTTTATTTTATTTTGAGTACTGGGTCATGATGCAATAGTATGTATTTCCTACTATGGGCTTATTTAAAAGGGTTTAGAAAACTGTACATTGAGGTAATTCTCACAGACCATTTTCCTTAATTTTGGAAAAAATTATTGCTTGGCAGTACTTCTGAGATTATATTCCTTGAGAAGCACCTTCAGACCAGCAATTCTGAGTCCAACCATCAGTTAAGGCTGGATATGAGGGTGCAAAGAAAGGAGTGAAGAGAGAAGTGTTGAAATACGTTTGGGGAAATGGAGATCACTAACACTTCCTCTACACTACTATAGTGCGGTGAACCAAGACAGTGTGTTCCATATGTCCGGCATTATCTCTGAAACAAGGAAAACTGATACAATTAAACACATTGTTTGGAGTATGGAGTCCCTGCTATAACCCATACAAAATAGCAGTTTTGGTTCTCTTTTCAGGGGAGGTATATTTCAGATTCAATGGTGAGAAATAAGGGAACTATGTAATTGTGGTAAAATCACAGCAGGTACAGACAAGAAATTAATCTAGGGAAGAGTACCACCATTTTCCACAAAGGACGTGTCTTTGATGCCAAAGACTATTTCAACCGTTAAGAATTTGATTAGGCTTTGCTAACCATGGTTAGGATATTCAATCTCTTTCACTCTTGTAGTCTTCAAACTGCCACAAATAGCAATGGTTCAGAAAATACAACTTCAAACACACTAATTCCTACATTCTACCCGACCCATAACTAAACCCAAGAGAAATCATGTAAGGGGAAGCTGTAACAGTACATGTCTTATAAGGCCTTTTATTTTAAAAATTATGCATGCACTTAATTATTGTGAATCATCTTTTCCTCTAGTCCTGGCTTATCTACCAACACTCAGACTTCAGTTACACTGTCCTCTATTTTTTAAGTGAAAGGGAGTTTATTTACTTATAATTTAAGTGCAGTAGAATTTACCCTTGTTGGGTGTATAGATTTATTCACTTTCACAAGTGTATGCTGTATTACGTACCTACCACTGAGTCCAAGGTATAGAACTTTTCTGTCACCACCAAAAGTTCTGTGTGGCCCTTTGTGGTCATTCCATTTTTTTTTGGTTCTGGTCTATTTTGTCTCTTCTAAAATGACATTTAAATTGAATCATACAGTACACACCACTGCAAGTTTGTCCTCTTTTACTTAGCACAATACCTTTGAGATTCATCTACATTGTTGTATGTATCAGTTATTTGTTCCATTTTAATAGTGAGATCTATTCTGTTATATACAATTTATATATCTATTCATCAGCTGGTGGACATTTGTATTTCTTCAGTTTTTAGTGATAATAACTGAAGTTGATATAAACATTTATGTATAGGTTTTTGTGAAGGCATATTCCTTCATTTCTCTTGGCTAGATGAATAGGAAGAGGATTGCTGTATCATATGATGAATCTATATTAACTTCATAAGAGTAAGCTCTTCTTGACTTCAGTCATTTCAGTTATTTTCAGCCAAGGAATAATGTTGATATAGAAAAAGCTGGGTTAATGAAAAAACATATCAACCATTAATTCCAATAAAGTTATTATAAGAAAACACAAAGGAATTTTCTGAATTTGTCTTCTGCCTTAGTTACTTTGGTTTATCCAGAATTAGCTGCTAATAAAGACTGAAATGGCCAAGGGGCAGCAGAAAGCAAATTTGAGAAGCAACTAAAATCCCATAAGTTAGAAAGTAAGTATTTAGAAAAGTAAGGATTGGCTATGATTAAAAATCATAGAATTAGCCAAATGTGGTGGTACTGCAATCCCAAATCTCTGGAAGGCCTGGGCAGGAGGATGGTAAGTTTGAATCCAGGCTGGGCAACTCGACAATTTAGGGAGACCCTGTCTAAAAATAAAAAATTAAAAGGGGTTAGGGATATAGATGAGTGTAAAGCCCCTGGGTTCAATCCTCAATACCACTCATACACAGAAGTTATACAGAGTTCCTACTTTTATCATCTTTATAATTTGAGGTTGCAAATTAGTAATAGTTTTAAAGACAGTGTCTTTCAGTTAATACATTTGATTTTTCACGAATGTAAAAGTGACCTATATTATTCTTTATAAAATGTACATTAATAGAACAATTTTTTCACTTATTGTACTGTTTTAGCAACTTGAACAGAGACAAGTCAACAAATACTATCAAACTGCGGTGCTGCTTTATCTTTATTTCTATGTATCTCTACAATTAAGAAGACCACAATGATAAGAAATTTACACTTTAACCAAAGACAATTTTCAGCATGTCTTTCCCATTTTATCTGTAAAATCTCAATTATTTCAACTAGGCTCAAAGCTCCATCAATACAGTGAAAAGTGTTTTTCTGTCTTAAGTGTTTAGATGAATTCCTCCAACTGAGTCAATTGTCAGAGCTATTTTGATGAAGTGCTGCTCTCTGTAGGAATTAGAATTCATACATCCAAAGATTATGTGAATGATAATTAGTTTTATTATCTTTTAACAAATAAGGTGTTGTGGAGATTTACTCACACAGAAAGCTCTCCTGGAATGATATATACTTTTTAAAATAATTATGTGCTTCTCAAATCATGCATTAAATGTGCACTATAAACTATGCACTTTTTCTTGCTCATTGTAAATACAAAATCACAGTCCCTTATTGTGGAAGAGGAGGTCAGGTCATATTTGAGAAACAATATTAAATAATTAAACATGGAGTCACCAGCTGGTGCTTAGCGAGGTCAGCAATACTGTCTTTTATATGATCATATAAAATAGAACCATAAAATAGATGTTATTATATAAGGCACCTAGAAACTGTAGAAGAAATGCCATAAATTGGGAAAATGCAATTAATGTTTTAGAACCCCAATGAGGTTGCTTTTACTCTAGAAATATAAATCACTATGCCTACTATCCATAATCTGTAGATACTGCCCAGTCACACCTGAGGTGGACACTTGGTGTAAGGAATTGTGATGTCCATTGGAAGCAGGTAGGTAAAGCCTGTGCTTCTTAGAGGAGAAATGATGGTGTCTTAGACCAGTGAAAACCATAGAAAAGAAGAGAACAACTAGTTTAATTAGATGCCAGATTTGCTAAAGGCTAGCTAGCTACGCTATGGGTGGGAGTAAGGAAAAGACATGCAGCAAAATGAGATAACAAATGGAACGATGTAGGACAGGGTTATATTTAGGAAACAATTAAGAAATTCATTTAATCAGATTAATTCTGAGGTGCTCAATAAATAGCATGCAACAGTGTGGCAGCTGCAAATCTCTTTGCAGCAATGACTCCATCCAACCTCTGGTGCTAAGGAGAGACTTGATGAGACTCTGGCATGGCCTTGTATCAGCCCAAAATCATGTCGCTAGGATGACCCCAGTCTCTTACATTGCCTACCTAAGAAAATTCAGCACTGTCAAAAGAACTCATTGTTGCAGACAAAACCTTAGTATAGACTTCTGGTACCCTGTTTTCAAAAAGTAGTTATTTTAGAAAGCTTAGAATTATAAATCCTTTCTTTTCTCATACCACACAGAAATATCTTCTCAAGGATCTGGAAGTGACCAATTTGGAATACAGACATCCAAGGAGATATATTTTCTACCTTCCTGTTCCTGTGGAACCATAAGAGCATAACTCTGGTGGACATCTTGTTCTAATTTGCAAAACTACCTTCTGTCCTAAAGATATGAAATATTTTCAAATAATCACCAAATAACAAATCAGATGGCCTAATTACACTGACATACAACTTCCCCCAAGCCTTTTAGTTCTTTTCCTTTATCACACCTCAGTATTTAAAAACTCTCCTGCCTTTGTTTTAGAGGACTCAAGATCAGTTTGCATTTAAATCTCTCACCCCTGCTGCAATAGTCTGAATAAAATCTGTCTTACTGCTTTTAACAAGCTCCCAATTTTGTTACTCTTTGCCAGATGTCAAGTGGGACAATGGACATACAAGTTCAAAACCTCAGTGAATATGTTGGGGATAGGCATGTAAATTTGGAATTTAGCAGTATATGAATGCTATGTAATTATCACAAGGAGAGAGGAGAGAACCAAAGAATAATAATAAAGAAACTTAGGACAAAGCAATGCAGAACCCTTACACTTAGACTAGGAAAGGTAGTGGAGGAATAATCAAAGATCAGATGGGAAGAATCTGGACAGAGGATTTGAAAAAAGCTGTAGGGAAACTGGCCTGTTGTCATAAAAATAAGAGTGGGGAGTATTTCATGTCAGTTTGAACATATCAAATGTTACTGAAAATGTGAATAATACAAGGACAAAGAATTGACTGGTAGATTTAGCAACATGGTGGGTGGCATTGATGACATTGATACCTTCCATCAGTGAGTTTATAGCATCAAAAGGTAAACTTAAAGATGAAAGAACAAACAGGGGCTGAAGAAGGGAACAATTTTGGAAGATTCTACTGGAAAGAGACATAAAAAAGGGGAGATGAAGTACAGTATGGGGCCAACAGAAGCTTGGTTTCCTTTCTTTTAAAAATGAACATTAGAGTTTTTAGGTTAATGGGCATAGCCCAGTAGAAATGGAGTATTGATGATGTAGGTCAGGGAAAGGAAACTGCCAGAGAGAATCCTCTGAGAAGGCAAGGGGCACAGGATTCACAAAACAAGGAGCTAGTAGGAGAAAAGGCACATTTTTCATTCCTAGAAGGGGGAAGTGTAGAAAATGGATGCTGATGCAGGAGGGTTTATGGACTGGGTGATATGAAGATAAATGAATTCCAGTTTGATGGTTCTTCTTTTTTTCCATAAAACGTAAGTGAGGTCACCAGGTGAAGAGAATGGAGGAAAAACTAAAAAGTGAGGAAAGGTATAAAATAATCATATTGGAGAAGAACACAAAATTGGGAAATACAGTAAGCTGCTGGTGTTTTGAAGGCCCATGGCTGGTTGTGGTCATAAGTGTTATGTGATGTAGTCAACTTACCCACATGACTTTCTCCATCAGGGTTTGCCTATTCAGTTAACCATTTAGCTGTTGACATCAACCAGGGTTTTTATTTTGTTCTGATATTTATATTTTGAGAGACAGGTCCAAGAGCAATGGATGGATAGAAAGGAATGGAGTCCAAAGAATGGAGGTCTTGATGAGGTTCAAGATTTTGCCAGTGGGGATATTGAACACATGATCTAGAGGACTGAAATGGTGTGTGAAGAATGAAATATTTGAAATTGAGGTTTTGAAGGTGGAGCAATTCCTGGTGATAAGACACAGGGCTTAGGATATAACCATAGTGTGGGCAATGGGTATGAAGTACATTTGAGATGGTCTTATTAAGGAAATAAAAGCCATAGGTGACTGTTGAGGCAATTATGAATGATGAGTTTCAGTGAAAAGGAAGACCACATGCAGAGAAAGGGAGGCTGATGAACACCCTACTGGATGATAGCAAACAGGAGAAAAATGACTTAGTATATACAGGTGGCTAATACATGAAGGAAGCAGGAAATGTGTTCCCAACCCTTTGAATTCTTTAATATGAACTACAAGATTCTTTACATCTGATCCTCCTTGTCTACCCCTCCAATTTTTCTGGCATCACTATTCTGCAAACCACCCAGATTTGAGTCACAGTGACCCTCCAGTTTCATGAGGAAGCTAAACTCTTCTATCTAAGGACCTTGGCATATGTTGCTTCCTATGCCTTAAATTCTTTTCACATATGCAGTCCCTTCTTAGCTTCAACTTAGATATAATTTCTTTCCTGATTTCACAAGTTAAAGTGTTCCTACTTATAATACCTTGTTCTTTTTCTTTGTGATACTTATGAAAAATTGAAAGTATATATTTAATAATCATTTTTACATTCTTTCTTATTATTTATGTTAGCTCAATGGAAGCAGGACATTTTTCTCCACTGTTACATTTGCAGGAGCTAGTAGAGTGTTGGGCACATGATAAGTAGGAATACATTACAGTGGTTAGGTATGCAGGCTCTGGAGTTAGATGGCCTAAGTTCAAATTGTAACTCTACCAATACCATTAATGTGATCTTGGGAAAATAACTTAACCTCTCTGTGCCTTTGTCCTATCCTATCCAATCTGTAAAATAGAGAAATTAATGATTCCAGAATGTAGAGTAGATATGAGGATTATAAATACTATATACATTTACAATACCTGTTGTGGAAGACCCCCTGGATGACTCTTCTTGAAAGAAGAGCAATTATCTCTATTTTGGCTAAACCTGGCCCTATTTCCATGTATTGATATGTAGAGAGCTGGCTAGGACTTTTCCTTATCCCCTCAATTGGCTTTAAGTAATGCAAATCGGTCTAGCTGAGGTGCTGATGTGTAGTCTTTGAAGCAAGGCAACAGGTCAGTGTTTACCCACCCCCATAGCTCCCAAGAAGCATGTGTGAGCTGGGTGGGAGGGACAGCCATGCTCTGTGCTGTTGGCTGGGATCAAGCCTCCAGATAAGAGGCTATGACTTCCCAGGGCATAAAAAATTACACATCAGAGCAGAAGCACCAACCCCAAAACATTAGACGCTACCTCAAATTGTGTCATGCAGATTACTCTTTCTGCATATCCTTCTCTCTGCGTATAACAGAGGTGATTTCAGGCCACCTACCTAGCCCAGCTCATGGCTCTCCTGTACTTTATCCCCAAGCCACTTCCCTCTTCACAAATTAGTAAAACCTGGGTTCAGCCCTGGGTCATGGCCTTTGTTCTGGTTAGCCATCATACTAGCTGGACTTAAGACCCCCTTGGCTCCCCACAACTACAATATGCCTTAGTTTTGTTGTTTTTTTGTTTTGTTTTATTTTGTTTTGGTACCAAGAATCAAACACAGGATCCTGTGCTTGCCAGGCAGGTGCTGTGACAAATATGTCTTAGTTCCTTCATTCTCTCCATGCTTTGCACTGGAAGTGGTAGATTGGAATTAACTTGCTAGAATTCCAATAACTTTTCCTTGGGATTACAAGTATAAACTTCCTGAACTGCAATGAGGTCCAGAAAGGGCTCTTTATAACCTACCACAGAGTAAATTGCTCAATAATTGCTTGCTAAATGATACAATAAATAAACATTATCTATTGGGTAATGATTTTTAAAAAATAGAAACAAGCTCTTTTATCATTTTTATGTTTATTTTTACAATATTTATTTGTTTATTTCAACTTTTATTAGTACATGTTTGCAGTACATATTGACTACATTAACTGTAGGGGGTTGGGATGTGTACATAGGGCATTTCAATTCCCTTCATGTTTGCTGTATATAATGATTGTATTAATTGTGGAGATTTGGTATATGTACATAATACATCTTAATTCTTTTTAATTCCCTTTGCTCTTCCTCCCCCTTTCATCTCTAGTTTGTTGTCCATTTGGAAAAGATCTCTCATTCTGTTTCATATTACCTATATTTTATTTTTCTCCTTAAATTATTTATACTTTGGGTTTCTCACACAAGAAAATCTGTGTGGCATTTGTCTGTGCATATGTCTGATTTACTTCACTTAACATTATGGTCTCACAAGATGCATCCATTTTCTACAATTGATTCAAATTTATCCTTTATGACTGAGTAGTACTCCACTGTGTAAATATATCACATTTTCTGTATTCATTCACCTGTTGATGGACTTCCAAGATTTAGCTAGTGAGTTGTGCTGCTACAAACATGAGTATGTATGTATCACTATCATATGATATCTTTAACTTTTTCAGGAAGATACCTAGAAGGTAGATAGCTGGGTCAGATCAAATTTTAATTTTTTGTTTTTTTTAAGGAATCTCCATACTGATTTCCATAATGGTAGTACTAGTTTACATTTTCAGCAAGGGTGTAGAAAAGCCCCTTTCCCCCGACAGCCTTGTCAGTATTTGTTATTACTTTACTGATAATAGACATCATTTCTGGAGTAAGGTGGAATCTCAGTGATTTTTTTTTGAGACAGGGTCTTAGTATGTAGTCTAGGCTGGCCTTGAACTCACTATGTACCTCAGGCTGGCCTCAAACTTGCAGAAATCCTCCTGTCTCACTCTCCTGAGTTCTGGGATTACAGGGATACACCATCGCTCCTGGCATGGTGTTGTTTTAATTTGCATTTCTCTCATGACCAGTGATGTTGAACAGTTTTCATGTATTTATTGGACATTTCTAATTCTTTTGAGAAATGTCCATTCATTTAAATTGCTCAATTTTTATTGGGTCTATTATTTTAGGGGATCTAATTTTTTGAGTTGTTTATATGTTTTAGATCTCAGTCTTCTGTCTTCAGAGTAGCTGGTAAAATTTTTTCCCATTTGGTAGTTTGTTTCTTCACTAGTTTGGTTGTTTCCTTTGCTGTGCAGAAGCTTTTTAATTTAATATGGTCCTATTTGTTGATTCCTAATGTTATTTCTTGTGCAATTGGGTTTCTCTTCAAAAAATCTTTATCCATGCCTATGTCTCCAAGAGTTTTACCTATTTAATCTTCTAGCAGATTGTTTCTGCACTAACTTCCAAATCTTTGATCCATTTCAGTTTCAGTTTAGTTCTTGGTGAGAGATATAGGTCTAGATTCAGTCTTCTGCGTGTGTAAAACCAGCTTTCCCAGCAGCATCTGCTACAGAGATCTTTCCTCCAGTGTGTATTTTTTGTCTCTTTTTTATTTTTTTACATTTTTTGATCAGTTAAGTTTATTGTTACCTTTTAGGTATACATAAAGATAACATTCATCATAGGGTATTTGTACCTGTACATGATATAACTTGATGCTTTTTCCCCCCAATTTCTCTACCCTCCCTTGAATCCTGCTTCCCCTCCTTATTTCCAGTTTTTCCTGTTCTTCTCATCATTTTTTTCTTTCCCTTTCCTTCCTCCCCCCAGTTCCCCTTCCCATTTGAACATTTTCTTTCTATTTCACAATATCTATTATACAGTTTGGTCCTTATTTACACTTGGTTTCTCACACCAGAGAAACAGTGTGATATTTACCACATTTGTCTGATTTATTTCACTAAAGAGAATGTCTCAAGGTGCATCCATTTAGCTAGAAATGTCTCAAGCTTATTCTTTTTTATGGCAGAGTAGTACTCCATTGTATTAAAAAAAAACACCTCTTCTTTAGTCATTCACTTGTTGATGGGCATTTGGGCTACTTCCAAAATTTACCTATTAGAAACTGTGCTGCTATAAATATGGGTGTGCATATATCACTGTGGTATGAGGTTTTTAATTTTTTAGGAAGATATCAAGAAGGTGAATAGCTGGGTCAAATGGAACCTCTATTCCTAGTTTTTTGAGGAATCTCCACACTTATTTCCACAGTGGTTCACCAGTCTACCCTTCCACCAACAGTGGAGATTTCCTTGTTCCTCACAGCCCTGACAACATTTGTTACTGGTTGACTTCTTGATAATTGCCATTCTTTCTGGGGTGAGATGAAATCTCAGTGTTGTTTTAGTTTGCATCCTTCAAATGACCAATGATGTTGAACATTTTTTCATATATTTATTTGTGGTTTCTACTCCTTCATCTGAGAAGTGTGTATTTATCTCCTATGCCCATTTTTGGATTGGATCTTTAAATTTGGGGGGGTCTGATTTTTTTGAGTTCTTTTTATATTCTACATAGTAATCCTTTGTCTGAGGAACAGCTGGCAATTTTTTTTCCCACATTGTGAGTTGTCTCTTCATTCTGTTGGTGGTTACTCTTGCCATGCAAAAGCTTTTTAATAAGATGAAATCCCAGTTGTTGATTCTTTGTGATATTTCCTACATGATTGGAGTGTTGTTCATAAAATTTTTGCCTATGCCAATGTCTTCAAGAGTTCTATCTATTCTATCTTCCAGCAGATTTAGTGTTTCTGTTTTAATATTTAGATCTTTGATCCATTTTGATTTTACTTTAATGTATGGTGAGAAATATTGGTCTAGTTATAATCTTTGGCATGTAGAAAGCCAGTTTTTCCAGCACCGTTTATCAAAGAGGCTATTTTTGTTTCAGTGAAGGTGTTTGGATACTTTGTCAAAGATAAGGATGCTAAGTATGTCTGGAGTTGTTTCTGCATCTTCTAATCTTCAGGTCTGTGTTTTATGTTTATTTATTTATTTATTTTTTGGTACCGGGAATTGAACTCAGGAACTTGCACTTGCCTGGTATGTGCTGTACCACTGAGCTATATCACTGGCTCAGGTCTTTTTTGTTTTTGTTTTTTGCAGTACCATGCTGTTTTTATTGCAGTAGCATTGTAGTATAATTTCAAGCCAGGGATTGTGATGTCCCCTTCCTTGCCCTTGTTGTCCAGAACTTTATTGCTATTCTAGGTCTCTTCTGGTTCCAAGTGAATTTTTGTATTGTTTTCTCTAATTCTGTGAGAAAATTCTTTAATTCTATGAGATATTCTGTTGGAATTTTGGTTGGAATTACATTAAATCTTTATAAAAATTTTGGAAGCATAGCCATTTTCACTATATTCGTTCTTCCTGCCCAAAAGCAAGGAATATCTTTCCATTTTCTGATATGCTCTTCAATCTTTTTTCAGAGCACTGTAATTCAGAGGTCTTTTACTTTGTTGGATTAATACCTAAGTATTTCATTTTTTGGTATCCTATTGTGAAAGGTGTTGTTTCCCTAATTTCTCTTTCAGTGAGTTTATTATTCATTGACAGGAAGGCTATTGATTTCTGAGTGTTGATTTTGTATCCAGCTATCTGACTGAATTTGGTTATTAAATCTAGAAGTCTTTTGATAGAGTTTTTGGGGTGTTCTATGTACAGTATCATGTCATCTGTAACTGATGATAATTTAACTTCTTCCTTTCATACCCTTATACTTTTATTTCTTTCTCTGTTCTAATTGCTCTGGCTAATGTTTCTAGAACTATATTTAATAAGAGTGGTGACAGTAGACATCCTTGTCTTGTTCCTCATTTTAGAGTTAAAACTTTCAGCATTTGTCCATTTAGTATGATGTTGGTTGTTGATTATCATTGATGTCTTTTATCAGATTGAGATAAAGACCATCAATTCCAATTTTCTGTAGGGTTTTTATCATGAATGGGTGCTGGTCTTTTTCAAACACTTTTTCTGCAATGACAACAAAAAACCTGGAAACCATACTGATATAAAAGCAAGAACAATGATGAAAAAGTAAGCAAAAAACAAGAGAGAAAAAATAAAAAAAGAAAAAAGAAAGAAAAGAAAAAAATGTCCTTTGAAAGTGTATCTGTACTTCCACCTGGTAGACCACTTGGGCAGACAGATTCCAGATCTGTGTTGATTCATCTCAGCCAGTCAGCAGCAGCTCCATGGTGGGGTATTGGATAATCCCAGTGAGCCTGCACCCCTATTTCCACTGAAGTTCAGCCTGGCTTCTGGCTCTGAGGCTGGAACCAGACCCACCCAGCTCAAAGCAGTCTTTGTGTCCCCTATGGGTTTGATTTCAGCTGGGAGCCACTAGGTGGAGCCAGCAGCCACTCTAAGCCCTGAGCTCAGTTGGTGTCTCTCCAAGACAGCTCCCATCCAACAGCCCTCTTTTGTGGGATGTCTAAATGGGAACAACTCACCAGCCACTGCAGTCCACTGCAGTCCACTGTTCCACTCCACTAGTGTGCTTCTTGGTGGAGACCTTTGGCTCACCAGCAGTCACTGTTAGTCTGCAGGTTCAAGTAGCCCCTCTCACACAGTGAGTCTGGGTTCAGGGAGAAAGTGCCAGCTGCCTCCTTTTTTGTTGGAGTGTATGTCTTTGTTCTCCCTGTGGACTTCAGTTCTTGCTTGAAATCCTTCTTGGGTCTAGGGGACTCACTTCCTTCTTCTCTTCCTCATGTTGCCATATTCCAGTGTCTGGACACCAAATCTTGGAGAAGCTCTTTCTCTGCTTCTCACCACTCTGCCATCTTCCCAGAAGTCTCTTTTTTGCTTCTTTGTCAAAGATCAGATTAGTGAATGTACTCCAGTTGTGGAAACAAGCTCTTTTAATTTTAAACCTTATCATCTCTAACAATAAGTAATCAAACCTTCTAATGTTCATTTCCTTTGACTATAAAATGAAGGAATTTATTCACTGCCATCTCTACATTTTTCCAGTTCTAAAATCCTGTTGCACGACTACAAAACAAAAACAAGAACAAGAACAAAAATCCCCAAATGTTACTTTGTAAAGAAAGGGCAAGGAGCCAGAACAATAGGAAAATAGCTCATTAACATCAGGTTACTTCTTACTATGTCTTTGGTCAGAATTATAGCACAAGAGGTGTCACTGCACATGCCAGTTGAAACTGCCCTGATTGAGAAATTGGCTATTATCTTTCCTGGCCACTCAGAAAGTCAAATGACATGGTTATTTCTATTTGGTGGTAGGAACTTTAGCATGAGTGATCACATTTTGATTTTTAGTCTAGCATTTTGGGGCCCAGTGAAAGAGCTTAGTTCAAAACAGCAGGCTCCAATGATTATTTACCATAACTTACTGTAATAAAGTTTTAAAACTTATGAGAAAAGCTGTTTTACTCTTTTGACTTGCCAGAAAAGTGGTCATCCTCCAGTACTTAAACCCATAAAATGGTTTAGTGGAATCATATAGAAACTTACTTAAATTATAAATGCTTTTTGTCTTGCTTTGCAACTAATTCTTTCACATTTGGGGGGGTGTTTTAGTTTAAAATTCATCACCTCCAGCAATAAGTGATCAAACCTCTTTAATGTTCATTTCTTTCAACTATAAAATAAGAGAATTCTTCATTGCCATCTCTACATTTTTCCAGTTCTAAAATCTACCCCAGCTGTACCAAATATCCTCCTCTGACTTACCTCACTGATCTGCTCCTGCTACCTGTCCTATTAAGAGCCACTGATTTAGCAGAGAAGAGATGAGATGCTTAGCACTGGTGCATATATAAGCCAAACATTAACAGCTTTTTTTTTTTTTGGAAATGTGATGACTATGACCATGCACATGCACAAATGTGCCATTTATTCTCCCAGTCAGAATTGTTATGAGTGTTACTATTTTGAAAATAATTCCATTTACAGATACATGAAGCTACATCTCTCTGGTCTTTAGAACTTCTGTATCAAATGGCATTTACTATCACAATTTAATATCTCTAAATAAAATTACACTGTAATAACAGTATGAAAGGACTTTAGTCACTTGAATTTCTTTTTATTCTTTTTTGTGATATCCTATTTAGAATTTAAAGGTACCATATCTTTTCTTTTATCAGATTATCTGTGAGTAGTTTAATCTATGTATTTATATTTTTTATTTCCATCTCTCTGTCAGCTATTATTATAACACATTTATCATGAGAAAATCCAAAAGAGGAAGCAGCTTCGTAGGCCTGCATAAAATGCATTGAAGTTTGAGCTCTAAATCCTTCAGTTGCTTCTCTGTGGAGTCTGCAGGAGTGTCAGCTCATACCCATGTAAAACAGAATGCTCTCTGTGTTTCCCTCCAGTTGGCCTGCTGGGACTTTTAGCACAATTCTAATTTGAATGATGTCACCCAACTAGCTTTTAAGATTCCAAACAAGAAAAGAGGAATCAATAGATTGTATTAGGACCAATAAAGGGTAGAATATCAACACAGAAATTTATAAAATGTAGTGCAAAGTACACTGAAAAAAGATATGGAAATGACATTTGAACAGTTTTTCTTGTAATATTGACCTCTATGTTATGTTTTTGTGAAATATCACATGCTGTGCTGTGTGTGTGCAGTTGTGTGTGTGTGTGTGTGTGTGTTTGTGTGTGTAGGAATAAGTATAGAATATTCTTTTAAGGTCTCTCTAGCTATGAAATGAGAAGTTGCCTTGCTGTGTTGTAGGTGTGCACCAAGGGATTTATCCATCAGTGAAAAGTACTTTGTTCAGCACTTCTTGATGTGTGGATAATGAAAGTACAGTGATGTGAGATATTTGGTAAAAGCAAAAATGAAGCAATTGTTATTCATTTTATTATGCTTTTAGAGATGCATCAGATGGAATATAAATACACAAAACCAGGAGGATGGTTGGGCTAATTTTATATCTCCACAGAGTACAGCATTTTAGAGACCTAGTGCCTGCACCTACATTGGTGCCTATGTCACCCATCTTTCTGGGTCAGAACCTCCCTCCAATTTTAACCCTGTGGAAACTTTCTCTACTCCAATGATGGACTGATATAAAAAACCCAAATATGATCCTGTTACCTCTGAATTATCAAAACTTTGCCATGCGCTTGGTATGGTACCCAGCTCACTGATAAGAGGTGCAGCAGCATTATTGCCTGCTCAGCCTCAGCACTCACCCAACTTCACCTTTAACTCCAGTTTTTAGGCACACTGGGTTTTAAATTCCAAACTTTCTTATATCTCTCAGAAAAGCATTTCATACTTTGTTATTTGCCCCTTTCCATGTCCCCTTTCATTTGGTACATTCTTCTCATGCTGTAGTCCAGTGATAGTGAAACTTTTAGAGACCGAGTGCCAAACTGTGACCCAAAATCCACTTACTTATTGCAAAGTGGCAACACTACAATTAAACCTGAATACTAAGGTTTTCATTTAGATAAAAACCCTCTACATTAACATCTTTTGTCTTAAAAATACAATAATATGCAAGGCTGTAGGTTCACCACCACTGCTGCAGCATTTCACTTGTTATCTAACTCTTGAAAGTCTTTGGACACCCACCTTCATCCCTCACTCTGGATTCTGTTTCCTCTGAACAAATTCTAGTGGGCCTCTACACACAGACACACATCTTAAAGGTATCATATATTTGAAGTATGTTACAATGCAGTCCAATGAGAAATCAAAACAAATCTAGGTTTCAAATGCAAAATTTTGATAGAATGTTTTATCCTACCTCCTATACGGTATGCTTCAACTCTCCTTTCACTTACTTCTAACCACATGGAGGAATTGGGGAGGCAGATTCACAAGTAACAGGGGGTATAGAACTAGGGAAGCATATGGATGATTGATCTTAATAATTACCTAACAGGGGTGCCTGGAATGTCCTGAAAGAGTTTTTGGTTTCCTTGGTGTTATGGTTTGTGTCTAGATGTCCCCCCAAAGCCTCATGCAGTCGTGGGGCAGGCTTCTAGAGTTTGTGATTGATCCATTGTCTAGTGCTGGGATTATGGGTGTGAGTTCTACACCCACCCCGGGGCAGGTACTCTCATGCAATATAAAGGAGGAAAAGAGGCTTGCTCTCTCATGCTCTCCTCCCTTTTTACTCTTGTTGCCTTTGCTGTTTTCTACCACCATGAACTGTTGCCTTCTGCCATGTGCCACTCTGCCTTGGAGCCAGCCAAGTATGAACTGAAACCTCCACAAACTGTGAGCTAAATAAACTTTCCTTCCTTAATTTTGGGCATCAGGTATTTTGTCTCAGCAATGAGAGAAAAGTAACCAACACACCTGGTGATGGAAGCTCATTTATTGGCTTAGATGTTGTCCACTGACCTACCTTATTTCATGGCATTTCATGTCCCTGGACAGATATCCTCTGAGAACCTTATTCTCTGCAGTTGTGCTAAGGAAATTTTCTACAGCTTTTGTAAAGGCTTTCTCTATAAAAACCAGCATAAAGAGAAACATACAATAAAAAACCCTGAAATCTAGTCTTATTTGTATTTCATTTTTCTCTATTTAGTCTTAAATGTTTCAGGTATAATCAGTTTTGTTGTGCAAAATTTTCATTTCAATCAGCACCTGCCCCAAAACTTCCCAGACCTTTTCCAGTTGACATTTGCTGAAAATTGGCTACTGTAACATTAGGATGGGTGACCACTTTCTATATTGAGTCTTGTTTTTGCAAATTCTTGTTTATATGTGTTATTTTTAGATGTATTTGAAGCTTTAATCCCTTCATTATCCCATTTTCTTAACAAAAACTTCACAGTGTTCTTTATATCATCGAGCATTTGAAATAGACAGTTTCTGTGAGATTTTGAATAGAAAAACCAGAGAGTTTGTTCAGTCCTTAGTAATGAAAAACTTGGACAACATATTCTATGCAGGTTTGGTGAGAACACTGAGGAAGAGAACTTGTGTGACTCACTGTAACTCAGAAAATCAGACATCAAGAAAGGTTGTGTTTAATTTTGTGCTTAGTGAAATCTAATTGCCTTTTATGTCCACAACTTAGAAGCATAATGACTACTCCATTCCAGATGTTTCTTCTGAACTTTAAAAATTTCAATGCATTTCTACTAGTTAGGGTAAGATAGAAAGGTACAAGCACAAAAACAATCATTAATCTCTCAGAGATCCTCAAAAGAGCTTTCACTTTGGAGTATGGGTTACAAGCATACTATGACTAAACTCAATATTTGACATATGCCTACTATGTGTAGGGTATTATAGGAGATAAGTATGAATACAATAAAGACATGGTCTTCTGGAAGTTTGAAGTCTGAGGCAGGAGGCTGAGAGTTATGTACATCACTTATCTGAGAGAGCCCATGAGGAGTGTCATGTTAAGGATATACAATAGGGCCTGTGGGCATGTGGGGAGGGACTAGGAATCTTGGTGTAGTAGGCAGGGACATAGGTCATGACCTGGGTGGCTGATGGTTATAGAAATGACCACATGCTTACTTTGCACTATGTACATGAGGAAGTTGCATTTTGTGACACATTTGAATACATTTGCTGTGTGCCCCTAGGAACACTGACCTTTGGCTCACCCCAGACACAAAGGATAAGACCCTGATTGGCCTAGATTACATCAATCAGTGAGACAGTTATTTTTAGAAACCAGCTTATCCCTATAAGTACGAGGAGAGGCAAGACCCCACATTGGGTACTTCAGCTGAAGACCCCTACCTTGCAGCACAAGGTAACTTTCTCCTGCACTTGTGACATTATAAATAAACCATTGCTTCACATTGCTTTCATTTCTGATTTCTTCATTCTTTTCCCAACACTGACTTCCCCACTTTCTGCCACAGCTTTGAGCCAGCTTCACCCCATTTCTTCATTCATCATTGGAGTGGGCATAAACCCAAGAAATGATGGGTTGTCTCACAGGAGACCCCTAGCTCCCCAGACACCACCCCCATGCTCGATTGGGAAACTTATTGAACTCAACCTAGAAAGATATCTCTTCCCATTTGCTTTAATTATCACATATATATAGAAATAAATTAACTCTGCCATTTAATTATTTACCTATTCTTACAAATATTTTTGAGGTTTCACTGTGAGCCAGTTACTGGACCTTCCTGGATTTATTAAATATTTCTTCTTTCAATATATGTTATTTTAGCACTCACCACATGCCAGTTAACTCTTACAGAGTCTGTCATATCCTCTTCCCAGGACTATAATCTTGGCCAGTTCTGAAGATGACTAACCATGGGATACTACTTATGGATATGGAATTCAATTCAAAGTTGTTCATTTTTCTATTAGTTCATAACTAACACAACACTTTGACTTTACTATTTCTGACTACAATTTTTCCAAAGCAGGGGCCATTTTAAATTTAATTAGTAGCATAGTTTGGAAAAATAGTAGACTAGGAGACAAAAATTTGAGATTTTGTCCCAAACTCACTATTTAATATCCTTTCCATCTTGAGAAAGTCAGGTTCTGTCTATTCTTCACTTTTAAGATGAGGATAATAATCATACTGTAAAACATCATAGTGTTGTTGTTATGAGAATTAAATGAGAAAGGCACCTGAAAGTTCCTCATAAGCTGTGAAATCATATACAAATATTATGATTTAATGATTGCTAAACAGCTTGCTTAGTACAGCAAGGAATTTGAAAAACACATGATGATGATGATGATGCTGCTGCTGATGGAAGTTGATAGTAACTTCTTGTTGATGTTAGGATCCATAAATACATCCAACAAATGATACTGGAAATGGACCACTATGGACTGAATTTTATTCTCCTCAAATTTATATTTTAAAGCCCTAACTCCCAATGTAGCTGTATTTAGACATACAGGCTTTAAAGAGGTAATTAAGTTTAAGTAAGGTCACTAGGGTAGGACTATAATTCAATAGAACCGATGTCCTTATGAGAAGAGGACACCAGGTACTTGCATGCACGGAGTAAGGTCATGCAAAAATATAATGAGAAGGTGCTCATCTGTGAGCCACAGAGAGAGGCCTCATGAAAAACCAACACTGCTGACACCTTGATCTTGTACTTTAAACCTCCAGAGTGGTAAGAAATGTTTTTGTCATGTAAGACATATAGACATGTAGCTCATGGTATTTTGCCATGATAGCCCTACCACAGGACCAAGATCCTTTTATAAACTTCAGTCAGTTTTCACTTTCTTAATGGTTTGTGCATGCCACCATAATATAATCTTTAAAATAAGGAAACTGTGAGCAATAGTTTTCATCTTAGGCATCTTCCAAAGACCCATGTGCTAAAAAGGCTTGGTCCCAGTGTAACACTCAGGGCCTGGTATAATTTTTTAAAGACAAGGCCTAGTGGGAGGTTTTTGGATCATTGGGAATATGCCCTTGAAAGATAGAGTGGGACCACGACTCCTTCTTCTTCTTCTATTTTTTCTTCCTGACCATGGGGTGAGTGGTTTTGTTTTGCCACATGCTTCTACCATGATGTACCACCACACACCCAAAAAAACAGGGCCAACCAGTTATGGACTGAGACTGCTAAAATTGTGACCCAAATTCTTAGAAGTTGATTTTCTAAGGTATTTTTTGTAGTAATGGAAACATGACTTATATACTGTGGAATAAAGCTTACTTGAGTTTTAAGGCTGAATCACTTAAAAGCAATAATAAGACTCAGAAGATTACCAGATGTTTAAATTACAACTTTAAGAGAGGCATTGTGATATTCCACCTGATCCAGAAGGGAAATAGCTGGGTCAAATGGAACTGCTAATCCTAGTTTTTTGAGGAATCTCCACACTGATTTCCACAGTGGATGCACCAGTCTGCATTCCCATCAACAGCGGAGAAGTGCCATATAGCTCATGGTATTTTTCTATGTTCCTTGACACCCACAGCCCTGCCAGCATTTGTTATTGGTTGATTTATTGATGATAGCCATTCTTATTTGAGTGAGATGGAATCTCAGCGTTGTTTTAATTTGCATCTCTTGAATGACCAGTGATGTTGAACATTTTTTCATATATTTATTTGCTATTTGTATTTCTTTATCTGAGAAGTGTGTATTCATTGACTATTTTTGGATTGCGTCTTTGAATTCAAGGGGTCTGATTATTTTCAAATCTTTATATGTTCTAGATAGAAGTCCTTTGTCTGAGGGACAGTTGGCTAAAATTTTTTCCCACTCTATGGATTGTCTTTTCACTCTGTTGGTGATTTCTTTGATATGCAAAAGCTTTTTAATAAGATAAGATGCCAGTTATTGATTCTTTGAAGTGTTTCCCATGCAGTTTGGGTTTTGTTCAAGAAGTGTCTGCCTACCCTTATGCCTTCAAGATTTCTAGCTACTTTGTCTTCCAGTAGATTTAGTGTTTCTGTTTTAGTACTTAAATCTTTGATCCATTTTGACTTTAGTTAGTGCATGGTGATAGACATGGGTCTAGTTTTAGTCTTTTGCAGATAGAGAGCCAGGTTTTCTGGCTCCATTCATTAAAGAGGCTATCTTTCTTCCAGGGAACATGTTTGGCCCCTTTGTCAAAGATAAGGTGGCTCAGTGTGTTTGTAGTGTCTTCATCTTCTAATCTGTTCCACTGGTCCTCAGGTTTTTTGCCAGTACCATGCTAATTTTATCATGGTAGCTTTGTAGTATAATTTCAAGTCAGGGATTGTGATGCCTCTGGCCTTGTCTTTGTTGCCTAGGATTGCCTTTGTTATTCTTGGTCTATTCTGCTTCCAAATGAATTTTAGGAATGTTTTCTCTAATTCTGTGAGGTACATTAATGGTATTTTGATCAAGATTGCATTGAACCTGTATAACAATTTTGGTTCTTCCTATCCATGAGCAAGGGATATATTTCCATTTTATGATATCCTCTTCAATTTCCTTTTTCAGAATACTGTAATTTTCAATATATAGATCCTTCACTTCCTTTGTTAGATTGATTCCTAGGTATTTCATTTTTTGGATACTATTTTAAAGGTTGTGTTTTCCTAATTTTTCTCTCAGTGAGTTTGTTGTTTGTGTACAGGAGTGCTATTGATTTTTGAGTGTTGACTATATGTAGCTATGCTGCTGAATTTGGTTATTAACTCTAGGAGTCTTTTGGTGGAGTTTTTGGGGTCTTCTATATAGAGTATCATGTCCTCTGTGAATAATGATAATTTAAATTCTTCCTTTCCTATCCTTATTATTTTATTTCTCTCTCATCTAATTGCTCTGGCTAGTTTCCATAACTATATTGAATAAGAGCGGAGATAGTGGACATCCTTGTCTTGTTCCTGTTTTTGTGGTGAAAGCTTACAGTTTTTGTCCATTTAGTATGATGTTGGCTGTTGGTTTGTCATAGATGGCTTTTATCAGATTGAAGTAAAGACCATCTATTCTGATTTTCTGTAGGGTTTTTATCATGAATGAGTACTGGACTTTATCAAAAGCTTTTTCTGCATCTATTGAGATGATTATGTGATTTTTGTCTTTGTCTCTGTTGATATGGTTTATTACCTTTATTGATTGGCATATGTTGAACCATCTCTGAATTCCTGGGATGAATCCCATTTGTTCATGGTATGTAATCTTCTTGATGATTTACTGCATTCTGTTTGCTAGTATCTTACTGAGGATTTTTGCATCTATGTTCATGAAGGAGATTGGCCTGTAATTCTCTTTTTTGGTTTGGTCTTTCTCTGTTTTTTGTATTAGGGTAATATTTGCCTATAAGAATAAGTTAGGGAGTATTGCTTCCCTTTCAATTCATTAAAGAATTTGAGGAGTATTGGCATTAAATCTTCTCTAAATTTCTTGTAGAATTCAGCAGTGTATCCGTCAGGAACTGGGCTTTTATTTGTTGGTAAGTTTTTATTTAAATTTTTAATCTCATTCAATGATATTGGGTTATTCAGAATTTTTATATCTTCTTGATTCAGCTTTGGTAATTCATACATATCTAGGAATCTATCCATTTCTTCTGTGTTTTCAATCCCAAGAGAGTAAAGATTTTTGAAGAAGGTATTAATAATCTTCTGAATTTTCACAGGATCTGTAATGATTTCACCCATTTCATTCCTCAATGCATAAATTTGAATCTTTTTTTTCCTATTTTTGTTAAGGTTGGCTGAGCGTTTATCAGTTTTATTTATTATTTCAAAGAACCAACTCTTTGATTCATTAATTCTTTGTACTGTTTTCTTGGTCTGCATTGTGTTAATTTCTGCTCTGATCGTTACAGTTTCCTCCATTGTATGGGCTTTGGTTTTTCTTGCTCTTCTTTTTCTAGAAGCTTGAGGTGTAACATTAGGTTGTCATTTGTGCTTGTTCATTTTTCCTGATGTGAGAATTCACTGCTATAAATTTCCCTCTTAAGACTGCTTTCATTGCACCCATAAGTTCTGATATGTTGTATCTTTGTTCTCATTTAGTTGTAGATATTGTTTAACTTATTCTTTTATTACATCTGTGACCCATTGTTGTTTAAGAGGGTGTTATTAATTTCCATGTGTTTATGGGCTTTTTGCAGTTTCTTTTGCCATTAATTTCCAATTTCATTACATTATGGTCAGATAATATGCATGGGATGATTTCAATTCCCTTACATTTACTTAAACATTTTCTGTGGTCTATTTTAGATAACATCCATGTGCAGCTGAGAAGAATGTGTATCCTTATGGTGTTGGATGGAACACTCTGAAGACATCTACTAAGTCCATTTGTTCACAGGTTTGGTTCAGTCCTGATATTTCTGAGCTGATTTTTTGTCTAGTTGATCTATCTCTTTGTGAAATGGGCTGTTAAGGTCTCCCATTACAATTGTGTTATTGCTTATTTGATTTTTCATGTCTATTAATAATTGTCTTATATAGTTGGGTGCTCCCATATTTGGTGCATACATATTTATGATTATTACATCTTCCTCTGGAAGTTTTACCCTAACAAGTATGTAGTAACCTTCTTTATCTCTTTTGATCATTCTTGATTTGAAGTTCACATTGTCTGAAAACAGACAAAGCAGCTAGCCCTCCTTTTTTTGGGTTTCTGTTGCATGGAAGATTGTTTTCCATCCTTTGACTTTCAGTCTATGAACTTCTTTTTGAGTTAAATGTGTTTCTTGTGTACAGCATATTGTTGGATCTTGTTTCTTGATCCATTCTGTCGGTTTATTTCTTTTGTTTGGTTAATTGAGGCCATTTACATTGATGGTTATAACGGATATGTATTGGCTTATCTTTGTCATGATATTTTCCTGCTGTTGGTTAACTGCTTTTCCCCTCTGTTTAATTGCTTGCCCTGTCTGGTGGTTTCTTTCTGTTGTTTTTCTTGGAATTGAGGTCATTTTTATCTCTGCCTAAAATGTCTTTCAGTACTCTTTGTAGGGTTGGTTTGGTGGTCATTAATTTCTTCAGTTGTTCTTTGTCATGGAAGTATCTTATTGCTCCATTAATTTTGAAAGGTAGTTTTTCAGGGTATATCACTCTGGATTGGAAGTTGTTTTTTCTCAATATTTGAAATACTTCACTCCAAGCTCTTGACTTGGGGGTTTGTGTTGAGAAGTCTGTCATGATTCTGATGGGCTTTCCTTTATAGGTGATCTGTTTCCTTTCTTTAACAGCTTTTAATAGTCTGTTGTGTTGAATTTCTGGAATCTTGATTATTATGTCTTGGTGTAGTTTTCTTTTGCTCAGATCTGTTTGGGGTTCTATATGCTTCATTTATTTGTATGTCACATTCTTTATCAATGCTTGGGAAATTTTCTGCCATTATTTCTTTGAAGAGTTTTTTTTAAATGGCATTTGTGCTGTCTCTTGCTCTCTCATTGACTAATGAATCTTATGTTTTTCTTCTTTGCTTCATCTTGTAGCTGTTGGATTGATTTTTCATGGTCTCTTGCTATTTTTAAGATATCTTTCTGTTCATAATGTCTAGCTGCAATTCTGTCTTCTCGACCTGATATTCTATCTTCTGCTTTGTTCATTCTGTCACATATAATTTCAGTGGAGGTTTTAATCTCTTGGACTTCTGTTTGAATCTGTTTTAATGAATTCCATTTCTTTCCTATGTTGGGCATTTTTTGTTTCCATCACTTTTCCAAGCTCATCTATTCTTTTATCTGTGTCCTCTCTAATATCTTTGATTTTATGTATCATTTCTTTTTGTTCCTCAGAGATTATTTTCTCTGTAGCCTTTTCTACTTGTTTTTTCACTTCTATTGCTATCACTTAAGAAAATTCCAGTGTTTGACTTCCAATTTCATCTATCTCATTGTGTTTTGTGCTTTTCCTGGGTGGCCTGGTGTTCTGTTGTTGCATTTTGCTTCTGCATGTTTTCATTTTCTATTTTCTCTTTTTTATTTTATTTTATTTTCTATGTTGATTGTTGCTGATTTCTTATGATAGCTTTATCACTAGTATTGAGGCTTCCCTAGGAGATGTCTGTTCTTCAGGGATGTCCTCTAGATGTAGGTGGTTCTTTATAGCTATCCCAAGAACCTACCTTCCCAGTTTGTAAAGAATACAATGTTACTATTAGGCTCAGCACCCAATCCTTTGGTACTGGGCTGTGGTGTTGATTATGACCCCATACAATCACAGTGTTATCACACAGGGGAGAAAAAGTGATTATAACATGTATGATATCTTGGTTAAAGTAGTACTGTTAGTAAAAATAGTTTCAAGTACAGCTTAACTACTGACAAACTATGGTAATCATTAACCAGCTACCTCTGACCACAGGAACAAACTCTAAATTTATATAAGAAAATCAAACATGTATCATGCACTTATATGCAGTTATTTTCCCCTTAGTGGCATGATTTTTCTCTTCTGTGAGGTGCCAGGGGTTTTAAGGAGGGTAGGGGACAGGCTAAAGTGATGAATGAGGTCAAATAAAGCAGAGACAAGGCTGGAGGTCAAGGGATGATCATCCAAGTTTTGGGAAGCTGTAGGACACAGGAGGAAAAGAATGAACTAAATTGTTAAGGAGTAATCAGAAAGGGAAGAGACAATGTTTACTCACTTGAAAGTTTAAATTCAAGAAGTAGTTTAAGAAAAAGAGAAAGAGAAAAAGAGGATCAGAAGAAAAAGAAAAAGAAAGGTAAGATTCCTAAACAGTGAAAAAAGAAGGAAGAAAAAGAAAGAGAATGAAAAACAAAAGAAGAAAAGAAAGAAAAAGGAGACCAGAGAAAGAGAGGAGAGTGAGAAAAAACCCCAAATACAAATATAACCACAGAATACCAAAAAAAATAAAGAAATAAAAAAAACCCCAAAAAACAAAAAACAAGACTACATGCAACCAGACAGGAAAGGGATAGCCAATCATATAAACAAGGGAGAATAAAAGTTGTAAAATACCTCTGGAGTTTACAGTTCTGTGATATTGTCCATGGTTCAGCCCAGAAATCTGCTGGGTATGGAGCTGATCTTGGCCTATGGGTGTGGGGGCTGCTACTGGTCTTCTGTTGGTGGAGTTTTCTAGAGTCCAATTGCTGGCTCCTCACGCTACTTCAGATGCTTCCACATTGCTGTTCTCACTGATTACTCTGAGTGCCTGGGACAGGCTGTGCTGTGTCTCAGGGGTTCCAGTCTGCCCACCCAAAGCATGTTTGTGTCCGTGTGCCTGGGGCCTGTCCTGTCCTGGGTGTCAAAGTTCCAGTCATTCTGGCCACCAAAGTCTTGTGCTGGTTTGAGCTAATATTGTTTGGACAATATTTCATGCCTATATCTTGTACTCTGAATAACTACTATGAAGATAACAACATGCAATGTATTAATTATTGTTACTCTCCTACTAGCCTGTTTTGAAACTCTATTTTTTTAAAATAAAAAAAGGAAAGAACAGGTTATTGAAAGGACAAGTGTATTGGGCATCTGATACTGCCTTAAGCAGTGGCTGATTTTGAAGACTTGATGGGACAAATCTATTCTTAACATAACAGTTGAAATATTTGAAAGTTCAGAAATGATGTCTTAACTAGTGTAAGTCTAGTCATACTATTTCTTGCTCACCAAATTAGAGTTACACTCACTATGCTAATGAATGCATGATGGCAATAGATGAATATTTTAGACAAGTTATGCAGTATAGGAACACTGCTATGAAAAAAAGGACTTTTTCTAGGGATATATTTTGTCTTGGTTACTTTTCTCATTGCTGAGACAAAATACCTGACACCCAAAGTTAAAAGAGGAAAGGTTTATTTGGCTTACAGTTTGTAGAAGTTCCAGTCTGTAATCTGCTGGCTCCAAGGCAGGGTGGCATGACAGAGGGGCATTGCAGAGGAGAATGAATTCATGGCAGCAAAGCAGCAAAGGAGCAAAGAAGTAGCAAGCAGCCAGCAATGACCCTCTTTCTGTCCCTTATATCCTATCCAGGATACCCACCCTTAGGGTAGCATTCACACCCAGGGTAGGGCAGCCTTAATCCTAGCAGCCCACCATGAGTCAATCCCAGCATTGTTGGAGACCACATTAAGGCAGTGCTAAGCAGGCTTTAGAATTAACCAATTGGCTTTCTATATTAATTTATGAGTCTATCCGGGGCCTAAGTGACTTGCCTGATGAGCCAGCAACTGGCATGCAGAAACAGAACTCTCCATGCCAACAGTCATGGTACAAGTTTGTAGTGGCCTATGACAATGTGACATCTCTGAAGTCAAGATAACACTGCAACTGAGGGCACTAAATCTCACTCAGAGTTCCAAGGCAACAACTGCCAACCTTAGAGATAAAAACACTTCTCTCATTAAGCAAAGATTTACTGCTTGGAATGTCTTTGATTCATTTTCACAAGGCCTTGCTCACTATTGCAACTTTTGCCTCAGGTATTCTCTACACTTCTGTGCATGCCCCTGATATGGACCCAATAAATAGTTCCAGTCCAGAGAAGCCAGGGTCTTAGCCACAAGAACTCTGACCTTCCCAGAGCCCCATATAAAATATTACTTTTTCTATTGTCTTTTATTTTACCCTCATCCATGGGATTGGGAGACTGGCCAGTTTCCAATACAACATCACATACTTGATCCCAGCATCACACATCCTAGATCCAGCCACCTCCAAAAAGCCCTACCTATGACCACATGAGGCTTTAGGGGGACATCTAGATACAAGCTATAACATACTTCATAGTTAAAGGCTTTGCTAATGAAAGAAAAAATAAAGAAAGTTATCTATGTATTCACAGTAGAGAAGTCTTAGAGTGGTAGAGCTGGGGGTCAGGTAGAACTAAACTTACCAAAAAGTATTAACATTCTCTAAAACGCTGATGTGACTAGAGAATCACCTGAACATCTTGTTAACATGCAGGTCCTGCTCTAGGAGGTATAGGTGGAACCTGAAATGCTGCATGTTTAGCAATTTCCTGGGTGATGCTGCAGATCACTGGACAACTCTTTGAGTAATCAGGACTAAAAAATGGTTCCTAAGTTTCTCTGATGAGAAGAGTCACCCAGGAAACCCATTAAAAATGCAAAATTCCAGCTATTTTACTAGAATAATTAAATTCCAACTTTGCTTCTTACTAGTTGTGTAACTTTCGGCAAGGGACTTGACATCTTGAGTTTCAGATTTCCTGTGAGAAAAGGATAATAATAATACCTGTTAGTGTTTGGAGGCTTTTATAGGATCATGTTTATAAGGGAGTTAGAACAGCATATGAGACAAATCTATCCAATAATTTACAGGTTTTCTTATTACTATTACTACCATCAACTGCACTTTAATCACTTCAAGTGGATAGAGACAATATTTGATTCATTGAGTTCCCTTTGATTGTCAAAGAATAGATGTCTCCAAGACCCACTTTAGAATGAAGTGCGAAACCCAAGAATATGTCAAAGAGGTTCTGCTCTTAACATTAGGAGCCAACACAACCATACACACAAACCAAACAATAGAATTTGTAAGTGCATTTTCCAAGTCATATTCTACAGAATCTTGAGCTTGGGAAATATATACTGAAAGACAACAAAACAAGACAAAAAAGAGGTTTGACTTGAAATTAGTTCAGGAAATATTGTTATTTTATAGTCTCCTAATTAAATATTAAATATTTGAATATTAAAGCATTGCCATAAAGAACTCCATTTAAATTGGTTTAGTCCAGTGTTTTCCATATGTTTTATTGTGAAATACTTTGCATCTAACATCCTTACACAAGAGACCTTTCAATAGTACAATAACCCATTAGCACAACATTTAGAGACAGCTAACTGATCTTCTATTTTCAGCACCTCTATGCTTTATAAAGTATTCATCCCTCTGTGTTAACCTAGGTATGTCAGGGGTGATAATGACAATGGCATCTATGTTCCTATGTATTATTCTGTACCTGCCTTTGTTGTAAAATTTTATATTGATGAATTGCACCCAACTCAAATAAGGTGGTCCAAAAGACATATCTAAACTAGTCTCTTAGCAGAACTGCTTTATCCATATGTATAAAAGTATGCATCTAAGGCTCATAGATATGGCTTCGTTTAGAGGAGAGAAGTGGAGTCTCATTCCCTGCATACTCAGGTGGTGAGGACTAGGTTTCAGTGAGATTACAGCTCTGTCTAGACAGAAAAATATTGCTGATATTTTTAATGCATCTCCTTACTGACTTTCTTCACTATCCTTTTACATAAGAAAACTTTGTTTGTGTTGTCTGTACCTGGTCTTTATGTCAATCTAAATATTGAATTTGCATTTATTAATAATGGGGTAACACAATTCAGTACCTACTAGAAATATGTTCCTAGGAATATGTTGTGGTTTGTGTATGGATTTCCCACCAAAACCTCATGCAGTCATGGGGCGACAGGCTTTTCAGAGGTGGCTGAATCTAGAGTTTGTGATTGATTCATGGTCTAATGCTAGAATTAAGGGTGTGAGTGCTATACTTGCCCTAGGTCAGGTAACCTGCATACAATATAAGGGAGGGAAAGAGGCTTGCTCTCCCCTCCTTTCTTGTTGCATTTGATATCTTCTGCCACAGTAAATGGTTGTCTGCCATGTTCCATCCAGCCTTGGAGCCAGCTGATTATGGACTGAAACCTCCACAAACTGTGAGCTAAAATAAATCTCTCCCCCTTTGTCTTGGTTACTTTTCTTCCATTGATGAGACAAAATACCAGACGCCCAAAATTAAGGAAGGAAAGATTTATTTTAGCTCACAGTCTGTGGAGGTTTCAATCCATAATTAGCTGGCTCCAAGGCAGAGTGGCACATGGCAGAGGGCAACAGTTCATGATGTTGGAAAACAGCAAAATCAGCAAAAGCAAAAAGGAAGGAGAGAGAGCAAAGAATCTTTCTGTCCCTTATATTGTATGTAGGCTACCCATCCCAGGGTGGGTGTAGCACTCACACCCATATTCCCAGCATTGGATCATGAATCAATCACAAACCCTGGAAGCCTGCCCCCATGCGTGCATGAGGCTATGGGGGACATCCATACACAAACCATAACATTCCACCCTAGACCCCCCAAAGACTCATACACATCCTTTATGCAAAGGGCATTTAGTCCATCTCTAAGAGTTGCCAAAATCCTAACAGTTTCAGCATTGCTGAAAAGTCCAAGTCCTAAGTCTCCTCCAAGATGTAAGGGCAACTCTTAGCTTCAAGCCCCTGTACAAATGAAAAGAAAGTTAAATACTTCCAACATTCAATCACACAAGATATATATTTCCATTCCAAAAGTTACAAATGGGGATACAAAGGAATGGGACCAAAGCAAGTCCAAAATCCAGCAGGGCAAACATTAAGTCCTGTAGTTCCATGTGGACCATCCAACACAACCTGTAGCAAGTTATGAGCTCCAAAAGGCTTGGGTGGCTTCACCCCTATGGCACTTCCAGTGGTTGTAGCTCCCATGGCTTCTCTCTTAGGCCAACTTTGCTCCCTCCTTGCAGGTTTCCTCAGATGGTCCAAATTTCTGGCTTTTCTAAACTTCTGGAGTCTCCACAGCACCTTTGGCTACACAGTCACAGCTTCACACATTGTCCTCTCAGGAGCACACTCTCAGGCCTTCTGAAATCTGGGTGGAAGCCTTTTTAACCTCAGAACTCTTGCATTCTGCATGTGCCTAAAACCTGAGCCATGTGGATGATGCCAAGGTCTGCTGACAGCTGGAGCAGTAGCCAGGCTTTCTTCTCTCTTGGCTGTAGGGGTCCAATGCCTGGATTGCTGAGCACTCTGAACTTGATTCTGAGGAACAAATTCTCTATGCCACCGCCATTCTGGAACCTGGTGTGGCCACTGCCATTTTGGAACATGGCACAGGCACCACCATTCTGGAACATACTGTGGCTGCCACCATTCTGGAACATGGTGCTCTGCAGCTTTCTCCTCAAAGCAAAATTTTTCACTTTTGCAGTTTTGGGGCTGCAAAGGGTGGAGACTTGCTTCTTCTTGTGATGTCCTCAGGCCATCTTTTATATTCTCCTGTTCCTTCTCAGCAATCTATCTTTGCAGACCACAGCTTTATTCTCTGGAGCTTTTTCTCTGGCCAAACTCACAATGCTTAAATCATCCTGCTGGGCTCTTTGCTTTTGATTTGCAACATAAATCTGGCTAAAAGCCCCCAACAATAGCTATGCTATGCCTCAACATTTGACTGTCTTGAAATTTCTTCTGCCAGATTTATTAGTCCACCACCTTTAATCTTAGTCTCAGGCAAAATCTCTGGACATAAACAAAATGCAGACAAACTTTCTGCCAAGCCATAACACACATTGTCTGGAGTCCAGCAGTTAATGCAGTCCTTCTTCCCAACAGAAACCTCTCAAGCCTGGTATTTACTCGCCAGATTTCCATCAGCCTTCTGGTCTTCTGAGCTCTGACCAGGATCTGCTATATAGAACAGCCTAAGGTGTTCCAGCACTACTTTTTCAGGTGACCTCTCTGAAACTTTCCAAACTCTCCCCACAAGCCATTCCCAAAGGCTCCTGAGCCACATGGCCAGGTACAGTCACAGAAAAGACCCCACTTCTCTGGTACAAAATTCTGTCTTTGTTACTTTTCTCCCATTGCTGAGACAAAATACATGACACCCAAAATTAAGGAAGGAAAGGTTTATTTAGCTCACAGTTTGTGGAGGTTTCAGTCCATACTTGGCTGGCTCCAAGGCAGAGTAGTGTGTCAGAAGAGCACAGTTAATGGCAGCAGAAGACAGCAAAAACTATGAGAGCAAAAAGGAAGGAGAGGGAGAGCAAACCTGTTTCTGTCCCTTATATTGTATGCAGGCTACCCGCCCTAGGATGGGTGTAGCACTCACACCCACAATCCCAGCATTGGACCATGAATCAATCACAAACTCTAGAAGCCTGCCCCCATGACCACATGAGGCTATGGGGGGACATCCAGACACAAACCATAACACCTTTTAACTTTGGATGTTGGGTATTTTGTCTCAGCAGTGAGAAAAATAACCAAGACAGGATAACATAATATACCATTCTTATGTAAAAGCAATTTATATCTTTCTTTGTTTTCAAGAATGTTTCATTGTCAAATGTAGCAGACTTTAAAAAAAACACATTTTAACTTAGAAATTTTACTATAAAATTAGTCTCTTAACTGTCATAAATTAGTTTAACAGAATAACTGTTCTCTTCATCGAGATGTACATTTACCAAAGTAGGCTTAGCTTATTGTCAAATCTTTTTGAGTTTTATTCTAACACTAAACTCTCAAATTTAATTAATTCTTACATCTGTTGACAAGAATACAGAAAATTATAGTTGCTGATATTTTTGTTTAAAAATATAGCTAAAAAATATGCTGCTTCTCTCAAACAACCACCAAACCTAGATAAAGTAAATTGTCAAAATATTATTACTATAGGGCCGGTGAGATGGCTCAGCAGCTTAAGTGCCTGCCTGGCAAGCGCAAGGGCCCGAGTTCGACTCCCGGAACCCACATACGTAAAAGGGGCCAGTGATATCGCTCAGCGGCACGGGCGCCTGTTGGCACACAAGGTCCTGAGGTCGACACCCTGGTACCCACAAAAAAAATATTATTACTATAGAATTAGATGTGGGCAAAGCAGTTATAAAAGCTAGGGTAGGGGTGGTCATAAAAATCTAGAAGGATTCTTCAGTCCAACCATATTATAAGTACTTTTAAGTTCTTGGTTCACTTAAAAGATATTTAAACTGAACATTATAGGTAATATATTTATCAGTTATAAGGAAACAATGTAGAGTTATTATGGTAATGAAAAGTTTTGGTTCTAAACTAAAATCTTATTGAATGAATCTGGGCTTATGTATTTTTAATCAAAATGAAATATAGGCAGTGTCATGTATCATTTTAAAAATATTCTGGGTTTTACTGCCATTTGAGAAAATTTTACATTCTTTAGATCATATGTTAGAAATTATATCATATGAAGCATGTCACTCATTTTATGGGAAAACCATTGACAGGAAGGAACTTATTTGTTTGGCAGCATTTAACATCAGGAGATTGAGGCTCAGATATATTAAACAACATGTCAAGTAACACAATAGACTTTATGTAAATATATCATTACTATATCATCTTACATGATCATTTGGTTTAACTATCTTTTTGCTAACCAATTTGTTGGTTCTGTCTTACTATAGTGTGTGAAAGCCTTCTGTGTGAATGTTG
Source organism: Erethizon dorsatum (assembly GCA_028451465.1). Lineage (NCBI taxonomy): Eukaryota > Metazoa > Chordata > Mammalia > Rodentia > Erethizontidae > Erethizon > Erethizon dorsatum. Next base: position 111,967,033 of record CM051823.1, read on the forward strand.
AGATAAATGGAGTATCTGACTGCCCTTATAACTTCAGCTCTCCTCCCTCAGATAGCTTCTGATTAGTTTTATTCCTTCTTTATCAGCTCATTAAGGCTATTGGCTTCTTCTCTACGAATTTCTGAATTCTAGACTTTTTCTTGCACTAATTACAGAGACCGAGTTTGCCTGTCTTGGCATTGCACTCATTTCCTTAATGCAATTATTTGCATCAGTAGCTGACAAGTAGGATGTGCTCTTCTTTGTTTTCACCTCCCAACTCATGAATCTCTCATCTGTCCTGACCAGATTTCCCATGGCCTCATTCATCTCTGAGTTGAACTTCTGGTTTACAGTCTTTCATCTTTCTCTACATCTGGAATTTTTGATGCTTTGAGCAAAGTCTTCATCTTCTAGGTGTTAATTTCTTAGCTAGAAAGTGAAATGATTTTTCTCTTTTTTCTGTGTTTCACAATAGGTGCAACAGACTGGAATTTAACTACATGTACTGTTCCCAGTTCTGTTCTACTTGATGTTATTTTGAACTAAATTTAGGAACCAGGATGAAACTGGAAGAGCTAATTTCTTGTGATTATGTAGCTTATTCACAGGCATCTAGAAAATAAAGACTCCTACTGGTAGTAAGTAGGCCATTCTTGGTCACTTCTACTTCATATAATGAATGATCATAATTCAAACAAGCAATTTAAGTAAATTTGCCTGGTGTTCACTAGCAAACACCATGTAGGAGTAACTTAAGTTACATTTATTTATGAATACATTGATTATTAATATTATGGAAAAAATTTAAAGCACCCATCAATGATTTCCTTGTTGATATACAGAAAATGCTTTGTACAAAAATTTCTTCCACTGAAAAAGCCATACTGTCAAATCAGTTTGGAACTGCTTGTGTGCCAAAAATAAATGTAAAAATAATTCCAACTATCTCAGCAGAGTGTGGCTTTTTTTTTTTGTGGGTACTGGGGGGTCGACCTCAGGACCTCGTGCACCAACAGGCACCCGTGCCACTGAGCGATATCACCGGTGCCCTTTTCGTATGTGGATTCTGGGAGTCGAACTCGGGCCCTCACGCTTGCAAGGCAAGTGCTTACGCCACTGAGCCATCTCACCAGCCCCAGAGTGTGGCTTTTTTGACAGAAAAAAATACAATAATTCTGAGGTATACCTATGGATTCTGATGAAGTTTGTTTCTTTCTTCCAAACTAAAACCTCTTTTTCTAAATAGAGGTTGTCCTTAGAACAACTGAAGAAGTACTCTCTTGGCTATATTAGCAGCAGGCAAAATGCACAAATATCTATGAAGTTGTGTTTATATAATGATGTATGTCTCAGTGATTCAGCTCTGAACAAGTGCTTTCGATTTTGTGATATATAATGTTTTTAATACTGAACAGGCACAGACATGTGTCATAGCTTTACCTCAGCCATAGATGATGATCAGAACTAAGTTATCTATTCTCACTAAGCCTCTACTCCTACCAAATCACCATCACTTTGAGGGATGTATGTGTAATAGCTATATTGAACATGTGGGGTGCAGGAAACAGATGCCAAACCAAACTCTTCTTTTCTTATTATTCTTTTTGAACTTGGTCCTTGATTCAGTTTATCCTGACACTTGGGTTAAAAAAAAAGAAAACTTGAGGCAGATCCTAGAGTTTGTAGGACTTTTTGAAACAAAGAACAGGCTCATTTCAGTAATTAAAATGTCTAGTTAAGTGTAATAACCTAAACAGCAATCTCAATTCAATTTATATCTGTCTACTCTCCTCCACTAGATTGGGCCTGATTCAGGGGAGGCATATAGTGGGAATAGCCACTCGACTGGTTTCATTTCTCTCTGAGCATCACCATCCCTTCCTCAATAGTTATTGAGTTGGCTACTGAGCTTAAACCAGAGGAGTTAATAAAGGGTAGCATTTTATATATTCTTGGCAAGGGTGTAAGGTTCTAATGTTAGTAGAGTGTTTTGTGTGTGTATGTGTGTATAAAGTAGGTGTTAGAGTGAGTGTATGGCACCACCTTTAAACCTAGGCAAGTGCAGGCTTCACCATGAGCCATACTCTGTTCAAGTCCAAAAGGAAGAAAAAAAAGTCTCAGATTGAAGGCAAACAGATAGCAGGAATTCCCTTTTATATAAAGAAGGCACAGTGTTTTGTTCTATTTAGGCTTTCAGATGATTGGATGAGGACCACCCACATTAGGGAAGACAATCTACTTAACTCAGTCTTTCAATTTAAATGTTGAATTCATCCAAAAATACTCTGACAGAGAGACATAACATAATATTTAACCAAATATTTGTACATGCCATGGCCCACTCAAGTTGAGACATAAAATTAACCATTATACTTGGCTCTCTTCCTCCTAGGAAAAGGGAGAGATCTTTCAAAATAAATAAATGCTAGTTTCACATCATTTGTCTCTTTGGTCATGAGACATCTAGGCATTTTCCCCCCTTACTCCCATCTCCTAGTGAATTTTTCTTTCTCCTTAGTGTGAGGCAGGTTGTTTCATAAATCATTCTTAGTTTGCTAATAGCCAGCATCAGTTTCTATCTCCTCAAATGCTGGGGCACATATGACAAGTTCCCCCATCGGACCCTTCAAAGTTACTCTCACTTGGTCTGAAATAATGGGGAGACTTCTCTGTTTTATCTTCCACGGAGTTATGAAGGTACTTCACATTATGCAGGCAATCCTTCCTCCCTGACCTCTCTAGCTCCCATAAGAGCTGGAAATGAGCAAGCATTAATGCTGATGAAATCCCTTTTCCTTTCTCTGAGCTTCTCACCATAGGTTAACTAGTACCTTTCTTTAGGGAGTCATTGACATTGCTTTTCTAGACTGATGGGATCCTTGCCAAAGTCCCCTAACACCAGGAGAAGCCAGATTAATATCCTATTACATTTGCATTCACTGGAGCCCATGTCTTTATTATTTCACTATTAGTGGGGCCAGGGGAATGTGTGCAGGCTTCCAGAAATAACCTCAGGAATATAAGATGAATAAAGGCTTAGACCCCAAAGAAAGAGAAAATAAATGCTAAAAATCTAGCAAATAATGTTATATTTATGTGCAGAAAAGAAAAAGGATCAATTTAAGAAGCAGATTAGAATGAAAAACCTACCTCAAACACCAAACTAATGGGGCACATGAGAAGAAAATGGGGCACTAGAAATATTTCTACTGGTATCAAGAAAGATGTGATGAAATGGATGTTCTGGAATCATGGAAAACTGAAAAACTGAGAATTTCAAGACTTTTGAACAGTACATACCAGAAAATCTATTCGTTCACAGGCAGCCCCCCAAAACACAGTCTTTGAAAGCATCAGTACACACTTCAGTTAGGAGACTGCTGAGGGTGATGGTCTTGATGAGACAGGTGTGGGGATGGAGAATCAACTGGCCTCAAGAAGTGGGTTTCGGGTCCGGTGAGATGGCTCAGTGGTGTAAGCGCCTACCTGGCAAGGGCAAGGGCCTGAGTTCGACTCCTGGAACCCACATATGAAAAAAAGGGCCAGTGATATTGCTCAGCGGCATGGGCACCTGCTGGTGCATGAAGTCCTGAGGTCGACCCCCGGTTCCCCCTCAAAAAAGGAGTGGGTTTAATAGCCCTAGGACACTGAAGAGCTGGAGACACTGGCAGCTGTCACTAGGATTCAGAGAAAAATGTCTTGAGACCTTGTTATAGGTGAGAAAATGCAGATGTAAAAGCAGAAGAGAGGACAGAGGGAAGCCTCATTTGAAGTCCCAAGTTCCTGGGCAGTGCTCATGCAGAGCACAACACAGAGAGGAAGGGCTCAAAAGAGAAATGCAGGAGCTCCACACATTCCAGTAGAAAGCCCAAATTCTGCTGCTGAATGAACTCTAATCATACAAAGACTGGACCGGACTGGAATTTGTCTGGAATTGAGCTGAATAAAATGTTTGAGATGGAAGAATTTTGGACTCCTGTTTCTTTGGTTTCTAATACACAAAGGTCTGTATTTTAGACTTTAATTTTCTTCTAGAAATTTTAATAGTGAGTTTTATATTGTTCAAATTGGAGACATATTTTAACGTACTATTTTTTCCTTTTTATTCATGCTTATTGAAACCATTGTGCTATCTGGGTAATATGGATGAACTGAATTTGAGATGGGAAATAGAAGATGGTAGATTTTTAGTTTTGGGTAAAACATGGTCATGGAAATAATTTAAAAGCTTCAATTCACTCTAAAGTTTCTGTTGGGACAGAAACTGGAAATGCTACCATTAGTCTGAGAAGATAATTAAAGGGATATATGAGAGAAGTAGCCACATCTGAAGGTGAAAACAGGACTGCCCTGATAAATGACTCTTCTTGTCTCCTGAAGGGTCAGCCACAGCCCTGGTTGACCACAGGTTTATTGGCAAGGCAAATGGCTCAAGAGAATGAAAGGTGAGAAAAACTGGGGAAGGACCAGTCTCTCCCTTTTTCCGTTTTTTTATTGGCTTGTTGAATAGAAACTTTTACCTAGAGTTAATTTTGGCTTCTGTTCCCTTTTACATCTCCTTCAGTCATTCCTCTCTAAGGGGCAAAGTGAAGAGAGCCCTGACGCAGCCTCTGATCCTCAGTGGCTCAGCCTTGAGCAATTAGATTCATCTTTGAGAGAAAAGAGGAAAGTCTTATTTAGGTTGATAGTCAAATCTGTTATTCATTGTAATTTGCCAGCAGGCAATGTTTTAATACCCATTTGATACTCTATTTATTCTCATTTTGTGCAGAACTTGTAGAAGTGTGATTATGTCTCTCAGAAACCCAGTTATCTTTATTGTCATCAAAGGTGGAACTCTAGACACAGCCTCCTGGTCATGGATGCAGACCTCTGCCCACTTCTTGGCTTGTCTCCATCCTCAGCCTCTCTGGCTTCTGGGAAGTAGAATGACAGAACACGTGGTCTGGAAATCAGCACTGAAAGAACCTTGGCTATTCTTTGTCAGTGTTTCTCCAGGAAAGGGGATACTCTGATTCTAGAGTATTCCACTTATTGACAGAAAAAAAAATAAGGCAAAATTTCTTAGGAAATATAGGGACTCGAAATAAGTATCCCTCTAAATCAAAACACTCCATTTTCTTTGAGTCAGTGCTCACTAAAATGTCTCACATTTCCTCTTTTGGCAGTTTACCCACTGGAATTAACTGTTATCTTTTCAGTCTTTCACCTTCATTCCATTCAGGTGATTACTCTTACCGCTGCCCTTGGGGACTTGTCATTGCTACCAAAATAAATCTTGGCTGGGGAAAATATGTTCATCCCATTGACGCTTGCTTCTATCAATTTCCTGGACTCATTGCTTTGATTCTCACATGGGTGCCTTGTATTCTTGTGGGTTGTGTCTTTTGCTTGAGCTGTAAATGCGTTCTTGATTTATTGGTTACTGATATTCAAAAACTGCTGTGAATTGCATTGTGGAGTGTGTGTGTGTGAGTGTGTGTGTGTGTGCGCCTTTGCCTGGATACTAAGTTATCCTTAAGTTTTACGTCCGTGTGGATTTCTCACAGACAAGTGTCTGGACACTGTAAGGCCTGGGTGTTAGCAGTTTTGCATTGCCTTTTATTCCAAAGTTTTATGCAACAACTTACAAATATACAAAACAAAACAAAAATCAGGTGAAAAATAGAGAAAATCAGAAAAAAGTAAAGTAGATTTGAGACATAAGATGAAACCAGGAATGAGGTAAGTACACAAAATGCATGCCACAGTTTGCTACACTCTACTATTGGAGACAAATGTAAAAATATACAATTTTTGTGCATATGATAAAAACAAAAAAGAAGGAAAACTACTCTTGATGCTTATTCCTAGAGGGATGTTTGCTGTGCTTTCATAAAGACTACTCTGTGCAACTTAATAAATGGTTATTAATGTCTCCTCAGTAAGACAAAAAGAATATCTCAGGTTTATTTCTCTCAGCATGCCTTATACATAACTGGCCTTATTATGAAGCACAGTTCATTCAATAAGAGCAGTTCTATAGGAGCCAGACCGTACAGTCAGTATGCACAGCTTTGAGTTTCAACTCAATTTAGAACAATTTTAAGTTCACAATTTATGAACCACTTATGTGAAATTTAGGCAATTCTTAAACAGGCCTTCTCTCAGTGGAATTTGATAGTTATTTGGAGGTGGTAGATATGAGATTATGATTATGTTCTAAGTTCCTTGAGTGTAGAAAATCTATATTGTTGGTAAAATTTAGAATATTATTCCTTACTAGACAGGTGAACATGAACGTAAGACTCACTCTTTTCTGATTTGAAATCCTAATAAAAGTCCCAATTTTTAACAGAAGTGAGCTCCGATAGTTCACATGCACAGTATAGCATTTTTGTTTTGCTCAATCACATGGAGGGACTCAGGGCAACAAGGAGTACTCATTTGGTGGAGACCAGACAAAGGCATGAGGAAGTTCAAGGAAATAGTCCATAATTTACAAGTTCTGACTCTTCCAATTTGTCTGTTTATGTAGCAAGCTGCTGTACACTTCTTGACATCAGTCTGGTATCTTTATTTAAATAGCCCTTCACCTGGAGGCATTTCTGTAGTCATTTTGAAATTGAAAAGAATCATCTTGAGTTTGGCATCTTGACTCTGCCTGAGGTATTCAATAGAAGATATTTTGGAAAATAAAAACATCACAAAGAAAAAGTGGTAAATTGTTATGGAAACAGAATAAGTGGGTAAAAATAGTCATATTCCTTCTCTTTCATCTCATAGTGGAGATTTATTCAAGCAGATTATTTTGTAATATTTATTGCATAAAAAGCATGTTGCAAAGAATAGTCATATTTTCATCATTTGAAACACAATTGCTTCCATCTTAGACATCAGGTAGGCTGTTTTCAGCAGAAAACAATAAAAGCCTAATCTTTAATGACCTGAAGGAAGAAGAGATTTCTTTAGTTCCCATAGTAAGTATGGAGGTGAGGCAGGTGCAGTCATTTAGGTTGCCTCTTCCCTTTTCTGAAAAGCTCTTGACACCACCTTCTTCTGTGTGTTGGTGCTACTTACAGAATGATAGCCAAATTATCACAGTTCCAGAGATTACATATGAATCATTTCTACACAGGAGATTTTTCTCAACACTTAAGGGTTATCAAAGTGAAGCCCCAATCTAGCTTCATTGTAATCACCTAGAAACTTTTTAGGAGTACAATTCTTAGGCTACACTGCAAGATTTCTAAATCAAAAACGCTTGAAGTAGGGTGCAGCACTCTGATTTAATAAGCACTTTTGTTGACTAAAGCTCAAAAACTAATGGCTCCTAAATCTTTGTGTTACCTTAGAATCACCTGAGAATGTTTACAAGGCCTCTAAAATGCCAGAGCCCCACAGCAGAACTGTCAAATTTGGAGGTAGGGAGGATTGAAAAGAAAACAGGTAGGGAATTGAGAATTGGTACCTCCAAATCTTCTAGATTTAGGTTAATAGTGACTCACTCAATAAGCTGGGAATCATCTTGGCCTAGACTTCCCTGAACATATAGTGCCATTTTCTGAAAAATCTGTATACCCCCCATTCATATATTCAAATCTTAACCCCCAAACTGATGATATGAGGAGGTGGGACCTTTAGAAGATGATTAGGTCATAGAGGTAGACCCTCACAACAGGATTCATACCCTTATAAAAAAGGTACAAGGACTCTTTCCACCATTGAGGTTAGAGTGAAAGGACAGTTTTCCATGAACTAGACAATGATCCCTCACCTGATACTAAATCTATCAGTACCTTGATCATGAACTTCCAATCTCCATACCTGTGAGAAATAAACTTGTGTAGTTTATAAACTTCCCAATCTATGGCATTTTTAAATAGCAACTGTAGAGGCTAAGACCTGGACTATGGAGAAGGGTAGACACCTGCAGAGACACGTGCAGAGAATACAGTCTTATTAAGAACAACAATAATTGTTGGATAGGTTATTCAAGAGCACTTTTCACAAGTTCCATACCTGTCATCTTAGCACAAATTTGAATTCACACATTTTTGCTCCTCTTAACTTTATAAAGTATTTTCACATTACATAGTTTTATTTTATAATTATTGTCTTAATGTCCACACAATAAATTGAATCACTTTTGAAATTGAAGTGTATGTAATTTTCACAAATTTAACAAATGCTCATGAAGACAATGAGAGGATAGTGTTAGTGTAACAGAAAATACCCCCCACCCAGCCAGTATACTTCAGTTTCTTAGTTGCCCAGGTAATAGTTCCTGTTCCAGTTCTAATTGCTTCTGTCTCTTAAAAATGGCTGGTCAGTGTGATGCATAGCTGGTCAGTGTGATGCACATTGTATAAACCAATCCCTAATTGACAAGCCATTCTGCCTCTATACTTCCTGCTTGCTTATCCCATATAAGCCCTAGTCACCAGAGATCAGGGTCTGATATTCTGGAAATGAGCCTGATCAGTGCCCACTGATATAAATAAATCTGCCTCCAAATCCTGGGTGTCACTTCTGTGTTTCTTCTTGCCATTGCATCTGGTGTGTTTGCTGGGAAGACCAACTGTGCTGACCTCTTTGGTAACTGGTTGTGGCCCTCACAGATGAAGCAAGGACCTCTGCAGATCCTGACAGGAAGGCATGCCCTTGAGATTTCTTTAGTCCCCTTGGATGTCTGGAGGAGGATTGGGGCTCCCCACTTGAGTGGCTTATATTGGACCTCAAAGGGAGGAAGACACAGCCTGTCTGTCTGTCTGCCTGCCTGCCTGATTCCAGTAAGACCCCTAGGGGCACCCAAGTTAGTCTGTCAGTCCTGCTCAGCTCAAGCTGAAGGGGACTCTGATTAACTCCTGTTAGTCAAGATCACCCTTGATGATATCATGACAGACCCTGTAGAAATCCAGAAGATCATCTATACCTACTTTGAAAATTTATATTCTACTAAGATGGAAAATGCAGAAGAAATGGACAGATTCCTAGATATGTATGAATTACCAAAACTGAATCAAGAAGATATAAAAATCCTAAATAAACCAATATCAACCAATGAAATCAAAGATGTAATTAAAAACCTCCCAACAAAGAAAAGACCAGGCCCTGATGGATTCACTGCTGAATTCTACAAGAAATTTAGAGAAGACCTAACACCACTACTTCTCAAACTTTTTAATGAAATTGAAAGGGAAGCAATACTCCCAAATTCATTCCTGGAAGCAAGCATTACCCTGATACCAAAACCAGAGGAGGACCCAACTAAGAAAGAGAACTACAGGCCAATCTCCCTAATGAACATAGATACAAAAATCCTCAATAAGATACTGGCAAACAGAATCCAGCAAATCAAGAAGATTATACATCATGACCAAGGTGGATTCATCCCAGGGATGCAGGAATGGTTCAACATACATAAATCAATAAATGTAATACTCCATATTAACAGAACCAAAGACAAAAACCACATGATCATCTCAATAGATGCAGAAAAAGCTTTTGACAAAGTCCAGCACCTTTTCATGATAAAAACCCTACAGAAAATTGGAATAGAGGGTCTTTATCTCAATCTGATAAAAGCTATCTATGACAAACCAACAGCCAATATTATACTAAATGGACAAAAGCTGGAAGCCTTCCCTCTAAAATCAGGAACAAGACAAGGATGTCCACTGTCCCCATTCTTATTCAACATATTTCTGGAAACTTTAGCCAGAGCAATTAGACAAGAGAAAGAAATAAAAGGAATAATGATTGGAAAGGAAGAAGTTAAATTATCATTATTTGCAGATGACATGATTCTCTACACAGAACACCCCAAAAACACCACTAAAAAACTACTAGATTTAATTGGCAAATTCAGTAGTGTAGCTGGATACAAAGTCAATACTCAAAAATCAATAGCCTTTCTGTACACAACTAACAAACTTACTGAAAGAGAATTTAGGGAAACAATACCTTTCACAATAACATCCAGAAAAATGAAATACCTAGGAATCAACCTCACAAAGGATGTAAAAGACCTATACACTGAAAACTACAGTACTCTGAAAAAGGAGATTGAAGAGGATATCAGAAAATCAAAGATATCCCTTGCTCCTGGATAGGAAGAACCAATATAGTGAAAATGGCCATACTTCCAAAATTGTTATACAGATTTAATGCAATTCCAATCAAAATTCCAACAGCATATCTCACAGAATTAGAAAAAACAATCCTAAAATTCATTTGGAATCAGAAGAGACCTAGAATAGCAAAGGCAATTCTGGGCAACAAAGGCAAGGCAGGGGGCATCACAATCCCTGACTTGAAATTATACTATAAAGCTACTGTGATAAAGACAGTGTGGTACTGGCAAAAAAAAAAAAAAAAACAGACCTGAAGATCAATGCAGCAGATTAGAAGATGCTAAAACAACCCAGAGATACTAAGCCACCTTGTCTTTTTTTTTTTAATTTTAAAGAGAAGAAAAAACGAAACAAATCAAAAGAAGAACAAATTTTCAAAGCAACATAATAGGAGGGTAACAGTGGTTAATACATTACATATTACTATCTTTAAGTTAGTTATTCAGGATACCAGACATTAGCATTCAATTGTCCAAACATTATTGACACAAACCTTACTCTTCAATGAACTAAGTAAAATTGGTAGTGTATCTATCTTAACCATCTTATATATATATACAATTTTTTTCCCTTTCCCATCTTTCTTTTCCCTATTCCAGTCTCTCTTTCCTTTTGACCAGTTTCTTTTTGATTCATCATGTCTATTGTACATTTTGGATCTTATTTACTCTTTCAGTTTCTCACACTAGAGAGACAATATGATGCTTACACATGTGCGTCCAGTTTATTTCACTTATGAGTATTTTCTCGAGTTGCATCCATTTACCTATAAAAGTCTCCAGTTTATCCTTCTTTATGGCTGAATAGTACTCCATTGTATAAAAATACCACATCTTTCTTATCCATTCCTCAGTTGATGGGCATTTGGGTTGTTGCCAAGATCTGACTATTACAAATTGTGCTGCTATAAACATGGGTGCACATATATCGCTGTGGTACGATGTTTTTAATTCTTCTGGGAAGATGCCCAGAAGGGGAGTAGCTGGTTCAAATGGGACCTCCAACCCTAGTTTTTTGAGGAATCTCCACACTGACTTCCACAGTGGCTGTACCAGTCGACACTCCCACCAACAGTGAAGAAGGGTTCCTTTTTCCCCACAGCCCCTCCAGCATTTGTTATTAGTTGATTTCTTTATAGTAGCCATTCTTTCTGGGGTGAGATGGTATCTCAGTGTTGTTTTAATTTGCATCTCTCAAATGACTAGTGATGTTGCACATTTTTTTGTATATTTATTTGCCATTAGTATTTCTTCATCTGAGAAATGTGTATTCATCTCAGATGCCCATTTTTGGAGTGGGTCTTTAAATTTGGGAGGTCTGATTTTTTTGAGTTCTTTATATGTTCTCGATAGTAATCCTTTGTCTGAGGAACAGCTGGCAAACATTTTTTCCCACGTTGAGGGTTGTCTCTTCACTCTGTTGGTGGTTTCTCTTGCTGTGCAAAAGCTTTTTAATAAGATGAGATCCCAGTTATTGATTCTTTGGGATAGTTCCCGTGCGGTTGAGTTTTTATTCATAGTCTTTGCCTACACCAATGTCTCCAAGGGTTTTACCTAGCCTACCTTCCAGCAGATTTAATATTTCTGTTTTAATATTTAGATCTCTGATCCATTTTGAATTTAGTTTAGTGCATGGTGAAAGATATGGATCTAGTTTTAATCTTCAGCATGTGTAGAGCCAGTTTTTCCAGCACCATTTATTAAAGAGGCTATCTTTCCTCCAGTGAATGTGTTTGGCACCTTTGTCAAAGATAAGGTAAGCCACATTCACTGGAAGAAACATAGCCTCTTTAATAAATGGTGCTGGAAAAACTGGCTCTACACATGCCGAAGATTGAAACTAGACCCATATCTTTCACCATGCACTAAACTAAATTCAAAATGGATCAGAGATCTAAATATTAAAACAGAAACATTAAATCTGCTGGAAGGTAGGATAGGTAAAACCCTTGGAGACATTGGTGTAGGCAAAGACTATGAATAAAACCTCAACCGCACAGGAACTATCACAAAGAATCAACAACTGGGATCTCATCTTATTAAAAAGCTTTTGCACAGCAAGAGAAACCACCAACAGAGTGAAGAGACAACCCACAATGTGGGAAAAATGTTTTCCAGCTGTTCCTCAGACAAAGGATTACTATCGAGAACATATAAAGAACTCAAAAACATCAGACCTCCCAAATATAAAGACCCACTCCATAAATGGGTATCTGAGATGAATACACATTTCTCAGATGAAGAAATACAAATGGCAAATAAATATACAAAAAAATGTGCAACATCACTAGTCATTCAAGAGATGCAAATTAAAACAACACTGAGATACCATCTCACCCCAGAAAGAATAGCTATTATTAAGAAATCAACTAATAACAAATGCTGGAGGGGCTGTGGGGAAAAAGGAACAAATCTTCACTGTTGGTGGGAGTGTCAACTAGTACAGCCACTATGGAAATCAGTGTGGAGATTCCTCAAAAAACTAGGGTTGGAGGTCCCATTTGACCCAGCTATTCCCCTTCTGGGCATCTTCCCAGAAGAGTTAAAAACATCGTACCACAGCGATATATGTGCACCCATGTTTATAGCAGCACAATTTGTAATAGTCAGATCTTGGCAACAACCCAAATGCCCATCAACTGAGGAATGGATAAGAAAGATGTGGTATTTTCATACAATGGAGTACTATTCAGCCATAAAGAAGGATAAATGGGAGACTTTTATAGGTAAATGGATGCAACTCGAGAAAATACTCATAAGTGAAATAAACTGGACGCACATGTGTAAGCATCGTATTGTCTCTCGAGTATGAGAAAATGAAAGAGTAAAGAAGATCCAAAATGTACAATAGACATGGTGAATCAAAAAGAAGCTGGTCAAAAGGAAAGAGAGACTGGGATGGGGGAATAGGAAAAAGAAAGAAGGGAAAGGAAAAAAATTGTATATATATAAGATGATTAAGATAGATACACTACTAATTTTACTTAGTTCATTGAAGAGTATGGTTTGCGCCAATAATGTTTGGACAATTGAATGCTAATATCTGGTATCCTGAATAACTAACTTAAAGAGAACAATACGCAATGCATTAACCAGTGTTACCCTCCTATTGTGTTTTGAAAATTTGTTCTTTTTTGATTTATTTTGTTTTGTTTTTTCTTCTCTTTAAAAAAAAAGACCACCCTTGAGGGAAGAGGTGTTGGAATGTTTAACCTCTGAGTGCCTGCTGAATGAATGTGTGAGTGCGTGGAATGGACAGCATAAACAATAGTTTCCTCTGTCTGTGCACCAAGACTGGGAAGCACTGGTCACCATGGCTATTTGGACCCTCACCTGCATTTCCATGGTGATTGACATATGGCATAAAGGAAACCTTAGCTAAGTCATGACTAAGTCCCCATGAGGGGCATGGCCAGGCAGGAATCTGAATGGGCTCTCTCTGAGAGGCACCCACCCTTTGTCTGCTGCACCATTGTTCAAGGGTACACAACACACACTAGGAAGTCAGAGATGGGAACTAATTAGTCAAAAGCCACAGTCCTTGACTGCAGGAAAAAGGGCTTCTACAGAGGTAAAAATGAAACCAAACTGCTCCCCGCATCTCAAAGAAAGAAAAAAACAAAGAAGCCCATACTTCGTGAGAATTCTGCCTTGGCACCCTTATTGGCTGCCACAGTTGCTGCCAACACCAATAGCTTCACTCCCTGCTCCTGACTCATCTAATTCCAGCCAATTGAATTGGTTCCAACTAGCCATTGCCTGCATTCAGCCACAGAGGCCCTCCCTCCAGATCTTTCTGCTTTCACATCTATCCAGGTCAGATGGCATCATCTAACACCCACCCGAGATGACTGTCAGCAATTCCTTCTGAGTTCCACATTTTGACTGAGGAAAATTGAACCATCAGCCCTGATGAATAAGTTGCTATGCCTTTTCAAAGGTCACCTCAACTAGAAACAACCCAGTTGAGTGTTTCTCAAAGACATCAAAGAGGGAGCAAGAAGCCCATTAACTACTGTTACCCAGAAACCTGACAAAAATGGCACCTGATGTCTGTAAGAAAATCCAATCTGATGATCATACTTTCTGGCTATGAGTTATAAGGATTACGGACACTAAAAAAAAATGACAACCCTTTCATAGGTCTGACAGGCTCAGACTAGGCCAGACCAGGCTCCCTTCTTCAGCTGGGCCACTGGGAGCCCCTAGTACTATCTTGGGGCTACAGGGACTCTTGCCTCTTGCCCCTTCTGCCAGGAACAAACTTCCAGCCTGGGAAGACATCTCAGCAAACATGAATTCCTATATAAGTCAGTCCCCATACCACTTCTGGGAAGAGACCTTCTTTTCAAGTTATAAGCAACTGTCTCCTTTGCACCGAGCCAGTCAGCCTACCTCTTGTTTTACCCTCCACTTTCAACTCTGATTGTTCCCCAAGAAGAAGACAACACCTGATTCAGCCTGAGACAGATAACTGCAATCCTGAAGTTCTAAAAACTCTCCTCCCAGAGGTATAAACTAAAAACACTTCTCCAGGACCGGCCATCAACCATGCTGCCTCACCACAACCCTCATTGCTGTCAGATGTCATGGAAACACAAACAGGCATCCAGCCACACATCATCTTGGGCAAGATCTCCATGCCATCAACAATGCAGCTATCACCTTACTTTCTACAGTTCCCAACCCATACCACATTTGTGGACTGTTATTCAATTGCCACAAGGGTTTGGGAACTCTCCCACTATTTTCAGGGAGGCTCTGACAAAATATTTGGCCACTGAGACAGCCTCTTCTTTGTGCCTTTCAGCTCCACAATTCTGTCACTGTGCCCTGGGCCCTAAGATTGGGCCACCTGCCTCTGATTGTAAAACTCCATCCTGGGGCAACCCCCACCTGCATCAAACAGTATCCCATGCCATGAGAGACTGGGCTAGAAATTCAACCACACATCAAGAGTTTTCAAAACCACAAAATGTTTATAGACTGTCAAACTGCTGAAATACACCTCTCCTGCCTGTAAAGCCAGTTCAAGATCTATGACCTGCCAATGACACCAAGATTGCCCTCTATATACATTGCCTCAGTCTTCTGCCACCCACAGCCTGCTGGTACACCTGCCTGGACCTAAAAAATGCCTTTTTCTGTCTTCAGTTGGCTCCTGTCAACCAGTCCCTTTTCACAAAGACCCCAGTTCTGGACTCAAAGGTTAACTGACCTTGACTCAACCTCCCGGAGGTTCAAAAACTTGTTTACTCTCTTTGGAGATCACTGCACTTCTGATTGATGACACCCAAGCTGCCTGCTGGAAAGACAAAAAAGCTGTGCTACAATATCTGGCAGAAACTGGTTACAAAAAAGAAACTGCAAGTTGCTTGGAGCTGCTGACTTCTATAGAATCTGGATCCTTAAGTTCACAAAAACAGTGGTGCTTACTCAGACTGTTGACCCCTGGGACCACCCAGTGCCTACCTAAGCAAATATTTGGATATGGTCGATAAGGGATGCCTCCCTCCTTTGCCTCCATGTTCCAATAGCCATTGTCCTGATCAAGAAAGCTGAAAATCTCACCTTAGGTCAAGACATAACTGTCCAGGTGCCACATGTTGTACTGGGATGAACAGTTCTAAGAAAATGGACCCCTGACAGATGCTGAATACATCCTGTTTATGGATGGAAGTAGCTCTGTTAGGAATGAAGTCTGACAGGCTAGATATGCTGTGGTTACCTTGAACAAAACTATTTTGGCCAGAACTCTCCTGCAGGGTTAATCTGCACAGCAAAATGCTTCCTGCTGCTGTTTGGAAACCTGCTACCAATGACATAAAATAATCCTGTCCAGAGGCCTAAGCCCCTTCTGGGGATTCAATTGACTGAAACATCAACCCCAGCCACCAGACCTGCCCCCACCACATGTCCTGCAAGTTCAAGCCAGTGTATTGGCACCCATATCCCTGCAGTTAGCTAAGGTTCCAACATCTGTGTCACTGGCCCTAACCTCCCATTTCCTATCTGTACTGATAAGACAATAAAAATTTGTAGGTCATGCTGTAAAAAATCATCCCTGGATATGGCCTACCTTTGATCATTGGCAATGATAATGGGCCTGCATTTGTAGCAGAGATAACTGAAAAACTAGATTAAATAAAAACTACATACAGCATACAGGCCACAAAGCTCTAGAAAAGTTAAAAAACAGCTTGTAACTCACACACATATAACCCAGGTGCATATTAACTACCTTTACAAGTTTCAGAAATCCTGCCTTAGATCTGCTGAAAAATTTACCTGGACCAGACAGCTCATTCTGAAGAGAAGATGCACTCAAAGTCCTGCTCTGGTCACTCTGGATGCTGATCTGGCTCACGTCTGAAGTCTGAGAACTCAGTTCATAGAATTGCTCCATACCTATTCCCCTTGATTTTTGTGTCTTTTTAGGCTGCTTACCCCAATCCTTGCTTCCCCACCCCCTGCTACTTGTGTTTTTTGCCTTAAAATCTATAGATGGTTGCCCCAAGAGACCAGAACAATCAATCAAACACCTGACCAAGATTTGATGAGCATCTAAGACACTTTGGATACTCTCCTATGTCAGATTAACTCACTCACTCCCTTACCAGAGTAATGTTACACAACAGACAGCCCTAAATTATGTCTCTTCCTAAAAATGACTTACAGAAAAACTCTGTAATAAGACAATCTTGGGGAGCTTGGCAAGGGCCCATCATAGGATCACTGAAAATCATAATGTTACTGCTTCTAGTTGGGACTTGTTTCAGAAGATCACATGTAATATGCCCAGCAAAAGTTTGCTGGGGAAACTAAAAGGGAGGGGAAATGTAACAGAAAATGCCCCTCTCAGCCAGTATACTTCAGTTTCTTAGTTGCCCAGGTAATAGTTCTTGTTCCAGTTCTAGTTGCTTCTGTCTCTTAAAAATGGCGGGTCAGTGTGATGCATAGCTGGTCACTATGATGCACATTGTATAAGCCAATCCCCAGTTGACAAATCATTCTGCCTCTGTACTTCTGCTTACTTATCTCATATAAGCCCTAGATCACTAGAGATCAGGGCCTGATATTCTGGGCATGATCCCCATCACTGCCCATTGATGTAAATAAATCTGCCTCCAAATTCTGGGTGTTGTTTTGGTGTTTCTGCTTGCTGTTTCATTAGATAAGTTTAAAATTACCATAGAAACAGACTCTGCAAAGTGGAGTGATCAGAAGCATAGCAGACATGTATAGGATGATGTGTCAAATACCAGCAAAACACAGCTTTTATGAGCTGAGATGAGCATTTTTCTACCTTTCTGATGATAGAACTTGTATGGAAATAATTCTAGGAAAAAAGCTGCAATTTTTTCTCAGCTGCAGTCTACAATTAGAATATTAGTTCTTTTAGGTATGAGATGGAGGTACCATGATTCATGCTGCATAACTAGATATTTGAGAGTTCAATGCCAGATATTCTCCAACTCTTTGCTGACAGTGATCACATAAAGTGAGAAGACAAACTGATGAATCAAAGCATGGAAATAATTAGGCACCTAGAAGATGTACATACAAAATGGCATGCAGAAAAAGCAAGAAGGGTGAGAAATAGGCAATTATCTTCAGGCATTTGTATTATTGTTGGGAGATGAGTCAATGTACAAGAAAAGGTAGCTAATTCAAGGAGCCAAAAAGAGCTAGAAAGAGAAAGTGCATTTATCAAATGGCTATTATCAGCAGTGAGATTAGTGTGTAGTAAGTGTGTAGTGGATTAGGATGGTGTGGGATAAAATCATAGATGAGTGATTGCTGCAGGATTCCAAAAGATAGACAGTGTTTATATCTGCATAGGGAGGATTAGGAGGCAGCATATCAGGTCTGGGGAGAGACATATACAGAGCAGGCACAAAGGCGAAATATTCCCTGGTTTGAAAAGTGGGATTTATTCCTGTTACAGTATGCCACTGATTCAAACATCTGATATTTTTGTAGGTAAATTCTAATAAAATAAAGACTCAGTTTATACAGTTGTATGAAATGAGGCTGGTGATACAGGTATGGGCCAGGTCATGGAGGTGTTTGTGAGACAAGGCCTTAATTTTTCTGTGCCTGTTTCCTCTTCTACAATATAGGACTAAAATTATGTAGCTCAAAAAGGTCTTTATTAGGACTATATTAAAACGAGCATGTAGAGAAAAAGTTGGGAGAGGAAAACTAGGAAGAAATTGAAATAATCCAGATGAGAAATATATTGGACTTGGCTTAGCCAGTGAAAATGGGTTGGATTGGTAGGTGGAGTCTTAACTGCTTGAATTCTTCTTCCAATTGTCAAATAAGTAATCAGTGAGCTCTTATCACATGCCAGGCGTTATTCTTGGTGTGGAGGTATAATGGTGAGCAAGAGCAGTAATGTTCATTTCCATTTAGAGCTTAGATTCCATCAACAAAAACAGATAAAATAAATTCAAAGTAGTAAATGAAAGCATTACCAAATAGAATAAGAGTTATGAAAGGAACAAGCAAACAAACAAACGAGGAGCTAAGAAAACAAGTCAAGGGGAAGAAACAGTCCAGTTTTTGATGCTTCCTTTGGGAGAGACACTTTCAAGTGACATTGAAGCTGTAAACTAAAGGATGAGAAGGAGAAGCTCCCCAGACCAACAGTACTCTGGGCATTGGGAATGGCTCCCATAGGGTGGGGCCAGTGTTACTGGAACCCCGTGAGCAGGAGGGTAGTGGAGTGAGTGCCAAATGTGGGAGGTGGGTGGAATCTGTGTTAAACAAAAACTCCTAAATCTTAAAAAGACGTAGGTGTTTGGCTACACCTATGTCTTCAAGAGTTCTGCCTATTCTCTCTCCCAGCAGATGCAGTGTTTGTTTTAATACTTAGATCCTTGATCCATTTTGATTTTAGTTTAGTGCATGGTGAAAGACATGGGTCTAGTTTGAGTGTTCAGCATGTGGAAAGCCAGTATTTCCAGCACCACTTTTTTTTCCTGTGGGTACCAGGGGTCGAACTCAGGACATCACATACCAGCAGGCGCCCATGCTGCTGAGCAATATCACTGGCCCTTTTTTTGTATGTGGGTACTGGGAGTCAAACTCAGGACCACACACTTGCCAGGCAGGTGCTTATGCCACTGAGCTATCTCACCGGCCCCCCAGCACCATTTATTAAAGATAGGTGTAGGCAAAGATTTCATGAACAAAACCCCAATCACATGGGAAATACTACAAAGAATAAACAACTGGAATCTCATCTTATTAAAAAGCTTTTGCACAGCAAAAGAAATCACCAACAGAATGCAAAGACAACACACAGAGTAGGAAAATAATCCAACCAGTTGTCCTTCAGACCAAGGACTTATATCTAGAACATATAAAGAATTGAAAAAAAATTAGACCCCTCAATTTTAATATCCAATCCAAAAATGGGCATCTGAGATGAATACATACTTTTCAGATGAAGTACAACTGCCAAATAAATATATGAAAAAATGTTCAATGGCACAGGTTACAAATTAAAACAATGCTGAGATTCCATGTCACTCCAGAAAGAATGGCTATCATCAAGAAATCAATCAATAACAAATGCTGGAGAGGCTGTGGGGAACGAGGGACACTTCTCCTTTGTTGGCAGGCATGTAGACTGGTGCAGCCACTGTGGAAATCAGTGTGGAGATTCTTCAAAAACCTAGGGTTAGAGGTCCCATTAGACTCAGCCATTCCCCTGCTGGGTATCTTCCCTGAAGAATTAAAAACATAATAGCACAGTGATATATGAGCACCCATGTTTCTAGCAGCACAATTTGTAATAGCTAAACCTTGGAAACAACCCAAATATCCATCAACTGAAGAATGGATAAAGAATTTTTTTTATACAATGGAATACTACTCAGCCATAAAGAAGGATAAACTTGAGACATTTCTAGGTAAATGGATACACCTTGAGACCATTCTCTTAAGTGAAAAAAATTGGACACACATATGTAAATATTGCATTGTTTCCCTGGTGTGAGAAACTGAAAGAGTAAATAAGGACCATAATGTACAACAGATATTGTGAAATAGGAAGAAATTGTTCAAAAGGGAAGAGGAACTAGGGAGAGGGAAGGGGGAAAGGAAGGAAGAGAAAAGGAAAGATAGTTAAAAGAAGCATAAAATGGAAACAAAGGTTTGTAAATAAGGAGGGAAGTGGGGTTGAAAGGAGGGGAGGGGATTGGGAAAAAAGAATGAAAATATATCATATACAGGTACAAATTCCCTATGATAAAAATGATCATTATGTACATCTAAATAGTACCAATAAACTTAATAAAAATATTTTCCTTCATGTAAAAAAAATGTTTGGGGTTGATTTTAATCTCAACAGCCTTTGCAGTGTTTAGGTAGTAGAATAAGAAAGACTTAAGCTTCATAGTGATGTTGTAGCTTGGTGAAGAGACTGAGGAGCCTAACTATGAAATAGTCTTAATTTCCATTACTATAACAAAATACCTGAGATAACCAATATGAAAGGAGGAATGGTTTATTTTGGCTCATAGTTTTGGAGGTTTCAGAGTATGGCCAGTTGTAACCACTACTTTTGGGCTTGTGGAAGGCATACACAAACTGTTCACCTCATGGCCCGGAAGCAAAAGGGCAAAAGAGGAAGGGATGGCTCCCACAATCCCCTCTGAGGGCATGATTCAGTGACCTAAGGCCAATCACGAGGCCCCATGTGGGGTCCTAAAACTTTTCATTAGACATCTTAATGTTTCCATCACTTTATAACAGTGCCAAGGTGATGATCATTTCTTGAACAGATGACCCTTTGGGACACATTCCAGATCCAAACTATAGAATTTGTGGTTATTAGCTTGACTGGATTAAGGTATCCCTAGAAAATTAGTAAAGTATTCTTCTGGACATGTCTGTGAGGGTGTTTCCAGAGAATATTGGCAAATGGATCAGCAAATTGAGTGGGGGAAGGCCTGACCTGAACATGGGTGGCACTGTCTTAAAGACTGGGGCCTGGATAGAAAGTGGGAGAAGGGAGAAGAGGGAGAATCTCACATGAATACATTCACCCTTCTTGTCTGGGGTCCTTTATTTTTTTTAATTGCTGCCATTGCACACAGATATCAGACTCTAGATTCTACAGCTTTTGAACATGAACTCACAATCAGGAACTCTTCAGAGGGCTTTCAGGTCTTCAGTGTTGGACTGAGGCTGCACCATTTGTCCCTCTTGTTTTTGTTTTTGAGACTCCTGCTTCTTGGTTTGAAGAGACCAGATCCCCTGGCTCTCTAGCATCCAGATGACCACTGTGGGACTATTTAGCCTTTCACTGTGTGAGCCCATCTAATAAATCCCCTATTATAATTGTATAATTCTATTGGTTCTGTTCCTCTAGAGAACCCTAATATGGAAATAATGGGGACAAATTGTTCTTTAAAAAAGGAAAAAGCAAAATGCTGTGTCACTCAAAGTGAGGCATTGCATTAAATTTGTCTATTTTACATGGAAATTGTTAGCATATTTGATTATACTTGAAAATATATCAGTTTCCAAAGTCATAGCTTCTTTACTGACCAACATTCTAAAGGACCTTAAGTATTAAAAATTATAGTGAGTATCTTTTTAAAATCTATAATTATAAGTTTTGTTTTGTTCTCTTTATATAGGGGATAAAGGTGAATATTTTCATTTATATCTAACTCTTAAAAACAATACTTTCCTCAAATTTCAGCTAATGATAGGCTGTCTTTTCTGCCAGTAAATATTTCTTTTTGTACCATACATTTGAAAAACCCTTCTCAATAGATTAGCTCAGTAAAATGAGCAGATAGCTGAGTCTCAGCACCCTAGAGTCTCAGCTCTATTGACAGCTAGAAATCATTGTCTCCAAATTTCTACCTCACGTCAGCATTTTTTTCTATAAAAACTTCTATCCTGTAATGGACATCTCATCTCTGAGCTGGTCAACTCTGACACACAGGCAGGCAACGCTAATTCTTTTTCTTCAATTGGACCTTTCATTGGCATAATACCTGGTTTCTTTAAATTTCACCATCTGGTTCTGGATTTATCTTCTGAATTAACAGAAGGTATATCAATATCCACTTATTTTTTTAAAAATTCAATAGTCATATTGAGTTCTTGTTTGCATTCTGCTTTTCAAGTCAAACATTTTCTAGTGTATTAATTTTTTTCATTAAAAACATCTTTGTCAAATTATCTAATCTATTGGTCACTCTTTTCTTCTCCAGTGTTAGGACCTCTGACCTCTAAAACTTAAAGTAATTACGAGTAACCAAACTTGCACTGTGGTTCTATATGGATATGTCAGTAACCAAACCCTCTAATTTTCATTTGACTTAAGGAAATTTTCTTCTGGCTTGCATTTGTGGCTTGAACTTTTCTGAACAAAAATTTAGGATTTAACAATTATTTTTCCTTAAATTTTATCCTTATACTTTTTTAGATGTCATTGAAGTATTTTAAAAAACTTTTAATATTTGTTCAACTTAATCCTCCATGGATTAAGTATATTTTAAATTTGTGTTCAAAAGACATTTAGTGACCATTATGTTATATTTGTTTTTATCCCTTCACTGACAAAATACTTAAAAAAGTAATAGAAAAGAATGTAGTTTTAGGGCATAACTCTAAAACTCTGGAGTAGTTTGACATCTCTCCATTAATTTATATTCTAATGATAATTAATTATTTACCACATGTAAAGTGTTTATATAATTATTTTGCATACATTATTTAATATAATACAATCAATTTATACGGTGGCATTACATAATTATTTCCTTTTTATGGCTGGAAATAAATGGAAGCTTAAAAACCAAGTATCATCCCAGCACTCTCAGAGGATGTGTCAGAGGATCACAAGTTTGAGTCCAGTCTTCACCACTTAATAATTTAGAGAGACACTGTCCCTCAAAATAAAAAACAAAAAAGGCTGGTGATGTAACAAAGCATGAAGGCCTTGGATTCAATGCCACAGAACCTCCTTAATCCCCATAAAAGTGACCTGCTTAGGGTCATCTGCTGCAGCCCTGTGGAGCTGTTATAATCCCTATAGTCTAATGACAGAGCCTATTTTTTTTTTTTTTGTGGGTACTGGGGGGTCGACCTCAGGACCTCGTGCACCAGCAGGCGCCCATGCCACTGAGCGATATCACCGGCCCCTTTTTCGTATGTGGGTTCCGGGAGTCAAACTCGGGCCCTTGCGTTTGCCGGGCAGGCGTGTAAGCCGCTGAGCCATCTCACGGGCCCATGAGCCTATGTTTTTAACCAGGGGGGACTCTTCTACTTTGTCCATCTAATATTGTCATTCACTGTTTTTCATCTTTTTTTTTTTTTTGTGGGTACCAGGGGTCGAACTCAGGACCTCATGTGCCAGTAGGCACCCATGCTGCTGAGCCATATCACCGGCCCTTTTTCTGTATGTGGGTACTGGAAGTCGAATTCATGACCTCACACTTGCCAGGCAGGCGCTTATGCTGCTGAGCCATCTCACCGGCCCCCAGGGTTTTTCATCTTAATGTGAAAGATGCCACCACTGTTTTGTCCAACAATAGCCTATAATTGGGCCAGTGAGATGGCTTAGAGGCGTACAGGCCTGCATTACTGTAATAAAATATTTGTTATTTTTCTGGTTTATTAGTATTTTTATTCAATTAGAAAATAGAAAAAAGAAAAACATTACTCTTGGGACAACATTATCATTTTTGTTTGTTTTTTTACTTTTAGAATTTTGCTTCTACTTTAATGCAAATACTTATGGAATTATTTTAGTCACTTACTCACCAGTATAAATGAGATTGGTTTTACTGGAGCAAGAAGATAAACATCCTTATATCTTTTGTTTCAATCAGGAATGGTATTGGGTCATATAATAAAACCCACACAAGTTTGAGTGTTAGAAATTACTTTAAGGAAGAAATAAAAAACTTTCCATATTTGAGGAACACTTTTTTCTTTTTTAAAAAAAGACAAAAACCTTATTATTTGGGAAGCATTGTCAAATAAAAGGAGAAAACATTAAAGCATGCATAATTTTATCATTTGAAGATTAACCCCTCAACACAAATGTGTATATTTTAAACCCTTTCCTATGATTTTTTTGACTTTAAAAATTTGTAAACTCCATCTTTTGGAGAAGCTTTAGGTTTATAGTAAAATTGAGCAGAGAGAATATAGTTCCCATATCCTTCTGTTTCCACACACTCACAACCTCCCCAACCGTCAGTATCAGGTACCACAGTGACACATTTTTACAAATGATGACCCTACATTGATTGACACATCATTGTAAGTCAAAGACCATAGTTTATATTGGAGTTTATTCTAGGTCTTCTACATTCTATAGGTTTTGACAAATGTACAGTGATATGTAGTTACCATTATAATATCATGGAGTAGTGTCACTGCTTTAAAAAATCCTCTGTACTTCACCTATGGCACCCCCATGGCCCAACCACTGATCTGTTTGCTGTCTTTATAGTTTATCCTTTTCTAGAATGTCATATGGGTGGAATCATGCAGTATGCAGATGTTTTAGATTGGCTTTTTTAACATACTAATATGCATTTAAGATTCCTCTATGTCTTATCATGGTTTGATAAATCCTTCTTTTTTTAGTACTGAATAATATTTCTTTGTCAGGATGTGTCACTATTTATCCACTCACATACTAAAAGATATCTTGGTTCCTTCCAAGTTTTGGCAATTATGAAGAATATTTGTTCAGCGTTTTTTTTTTTTTTTGTGTGTGCATGAATATATATTCTTAGTTCATCTGAGTAAACACCAAAGAACACATTTGCTAGATCATATGGTAAGCATTTTGGTATGACAATGGCATAAGAAAACCAATATTCTGAGTAATTAGTATGTACTAATAAAAAAAGAGTATGCTTAGTTTTTACATGGAGGAACACACAAAAAGTACCTTAAAGTCAGACAAAGTTTGCAAAATTGGGCTTTTTGCAGGCTGCATGATAACTCATCTTTCGTAGATTTGGTTTTCCTCTAAAGACTTTCTCTGTTTTTCTGCCCTTTGGACAGGGTGGAGGGGTTAGTATGCATGTGAGAAAGAAAGTGTAAGCGTTGTATGTGTGTGTGAGAGGGGGGATAGTTTCAAATCAAAAGATTTAGGCTTGGAGACTATTCTAGCTATATTTAACAGAGAGACTACTGTTTCTAGTTACTCATTTTTCTGGTCTACTTATCAGTAATATCTCATTTTCATTAGTACATATTAGTTGTATAGAATAATGGGCTTTATGGTGCCATTTTCATATATGTAAGTAACATATTTTGATCATAACCATTACTTTTCCTTGCTTACCCCATCCCACTTTCTTCCTCTTTTCTAATTATCTCCCCTAGTAGTACCCTTTTTTTTTGTGTGTGTGTGGGTACCGGGAGTCGACCTCAGGACCTCGCGTGCCAGCAGGCACCCATGCCGCTGGGCGATATCACCGGCCCTTTTTTTGTATGTGGGTTCTGGGAGTCGAACTCGGGCCCTCATGTTTGCCAGGAAGGTGCTTATGCCACTGAGCCATCTCACCAGCCCCGTGTACCCTATTTTTAATTTCAAAGTTTTGGAGATCATCTGTGGTTATCATGTACATGGTAGGGATGAATTATAAAGCTGTTAAATGTCTTTGTATACTCAGAAGTAAACTGAATAGAATTGAGAAAGAGAGGAAGAAGGAGAGAGAGAGGAAGAGGTAGAAGGAGAAAGAGAGAGAGAGAGAGAGAGAGAGAGAGAAAGAGAGAATATTGAGAACAAAGGAAAGAAATGAGGACAAATTAGGCCCCAAGTTATGGTCTACAGGAATTTTTCTTACATTTCTTACATTTCTTACATTTCTTACATTTTGTTTATGACTACATAAATATTAGTTTAAAGAAAACCATGAAACAGTTCAGCATTTTTGAAGCTCACCTTTTTTTCATTATGAGACTGAGCATAAAAGTAAATTTCCTATGTGTCCAATTTACCTGTTTATTAAATTGCTGTACTTTTTATGTCTCTTCAATATTATAGCCAAAGAGATACTTAATGAAAATATTTCAATAGTATAAATGCAGTAGTTCTTCCTGAAAGGTAATTAACATGTAAATAATTGGCTTTTGTACTTTTCAAAAAGAATGCTTTCTTTCAAAAACTTAAAAACAGAACAAAACAAAAAAAACCTTTCCTTCTTTGACAGTCTTTTAACACTCTTTAATGGATTCCAAACAGTCCTAGAATTATATTTTTAGCTTTCCATAGTTACCTTAGGTATACTTCAGCTTTATGTTTAGTAATCCTAGAACAGAGAAAAAAGGAGTTGATTTTATAAACTGTATTGATCTTGGTCACAGGCAACAAGCATTTGTCAAGATATGACTGAAGACATTCACTGAAGATGGTGACAACTCTCCTGTTTTCAAAGATAAATTTTCAATGGTAAATATGAAGTTTTTCATCATATATACTTATGCTTCTTTTATTTCATTCTCTAAATAAATCATAGGTGATGATCCATAGATAACAAAATGAAGATCAACTGAAAACTTGTTATTAAAAGTTTGAAAGATAGTTGTTCACATTTTTGCTCTGTGCATGGTATTATTTCAAAATCCTCTTAGGAAAAAATCTATAAAGACAACTCTGAAGATGTGGATATTGTAAACAATAATTTTGAAAATCTACTTCATAGCAGCCAAGTGATGAAAGGGATGAGAGTGTTCCAAAGTGGAAGGACAAAAATGTTATGGAAAAGTGCTGGCTCCAAAGTATGATAAGGCCCACAGATAACAATCTATTAAATACCATTATAATATTCAATTCATTGCAATAGAGCATTTTCTAAGGTCTAGCTATGGCCTATGCCAGCTTTGCCATTCTTATGATGATACAAAGAATTCTATTATACTAAAACTTATGTAATAGAGACAGATATTCATTGCAAGTCTTTGCTGCCCAGTCAGCAGATAATTAAGTGGAAAAGGAGTTGGCTACAGTAACTCCTAGAGTACAATGAAAAATATTCCTAATATATTTCAACAGATCCCTCTTTCCTGCCTATTTCTTTTCAGTGTTTCAAGACAAAGCTCTGTCCTTAGACCCCAACCTTCTGGCTGACTGTATTTGATTCATAGGAGAAAGGTGAAAATTTGATCTCTTTCAGAATGATTTCCTGGTCATCCCAATGCCAACCTGTTTAAACATCACATTTTCCCATCATTTCTATTTTTTCAACTGACAGTAATTCATCAGGAATTTTTCTTTAGTTTTTTCACATGTACAGAGCAACTTGTCAAGAACCATATATTCTAATGACTTGTATCATTTGAATGTCAGGTATCCCATTGAGCACAGGGAAATAACTTGCTGAATGCTGAATAAAGAGAGCTAGGGGGTTGGGTAGCATTGGTGGGTGAGGCCACAAACATTCAGACCAAAGCAACTGTTAAAAGTATTGGCTGAAGTTGGACTGTGGTGCTCTTGGAGTATTTACTGTTTTAATAAAAAAAAAAGTTGGCTCACTTATCTTTTTTCTTTTTGTACATTCCAGAGTTGTCAATACGTTCTCATTATCACTTTTACTATGCCCACACAGTTTGATAATAGATTTTTGTTGGGGTGGAATTATGTGAGCATGGATGAGAGTATTGCCAGGATAAAGACATGACACTGACTTTGGCAACATGAAAATTATTTATAATCTTGAGTGTGACAGCTTGGTGAGAGCTAGGAGAAAAGTGTGGGTTAGAGTTGCTGAAGTCACCCCTACTCATGATCCCATCCCTGGGCTTTAATGGAGAAACTGTAAAGAATTCCTGATTCAGGGGCTATAAGAAATGCCTTAGTATCTGTAGTTGTTCAGAATAATCTGGGGTTGAAAATAGAAGGCTAATTACCTCTTCTGGGTACATTTTAGTGAATTAGCTGGCACACGCATACAAAACTATAGCAAATTATTCTAATGGTCATCTAATGTCTAAGGAACAAAACAATGTTTAAAACAGAAATAAGTGAAGACTGTAGAACCATTTCTTAGGTTAATGATTGGCCAAGACTATAGTGTTCAACATTAAAGAGATGGGAGAAAAAATTAAAATGCCTCTTGACTCATTGCTCTATGGCACTGGTTTTTTTTTTTTTTTTTGTGGGTACCGGGGGGTCGACCTCAGGACCTCGCGCGCCAGCAGGCGCCCGTGCCGCTGAGCGATATCACCGGCCCCTTTTTCGTATGTGGGTACCGGGAGTCGGACTCGGGCCCTCGCACTTGCCGGGCAGGCGCTTAAGCCGCTGAGCCATCTCACCGGCCCCATATGGCACTGGTTTTTACATTGATAATGGTTTCACTGGAAACTCTAGCAGCAATTTTCAAGCAAACATTAAATGATTCCATTTTATGTCAAAAACATGAGGGATAAAGCAGATGAGTGGTAACAAAAATACAATAAAGCTGATATTTCCTCTTTTTTGCCTCAAACTTGGCTCAGATATGAAGTACAGCTATTCATCTTCCATTCTATGTATAGCAGTTCACTTAAAGCCAAATATGGAAAGATACATTTTTCTGGAAAATAGCAAAGTAAGAACCAAAGACACATGACAAGAACAGCTTTATTTGGAACTAGGTAACAGTGAATTTTAAGTTACTTAATGTACAAAGTGTTATGTGGCATAGATATGTAGGAGTTAGAAATAAAATAAAGCAGACATTTTGGTTTATCTGGTTCCTTAGTTCTGCCTCAGTGGAGTTCTAAACATTTATTTTTTGAGGAGCTCAATGACTTTTTTTTTTCAACTTGTGTGGTTGCTTGACAGTATTTGTTAGACACATTTGGAAATAAAAAATAGGCCACCAGTTTTTCTTGGCTAAGAGGAAATTGCTTTTCCAACTAAGATTTTAAGACCTTCAAATAGAGTATTCATTCTGGGTCTCTGTATCAATTGCTGCCACATATGACAAATCTGAGCTCTCAGAAGCCTTTTCCGTTGATATATATATATATATATATATATATTTTACTTACAGTCTCCTTCAGGCATATTGAGTAGTAAATTACTTTTCCTCCATGGATCTGATTTTTTAAAAGGAGCAATCAGGAAAAAGTGTCTTATGGAAGACTGCACTGCAACTATTGGGATTACCTTCAAGTTAATTTTCAATCTCAGATACACTGTTTGCTTTTACTGGTGGAGGTATCCATAAAAGGTCAAAAGTTTTTGATTTGTTGCCTTCTTCATTCAGAGGAAAAGAAAGGTTGATGGAAACTGGATTCCATGATGGGGGGACCCAATGAACACCTGGGGCCAGGCAACACTATAATGCTTTGTCTTTTCATGTCTTCTGCTGAAATTCCTTTAGAACCACCCTGAGAACAGCAGTCTTCCATTTTGTGATTTGCCTTGCTAATCAATAACCAACCTGACTTATATCTAACTGTTTTTAGAAATTTTTTACCCTCATCAATGTCTGTCTTTCCCTTGGTGATAGTCCTGGGAAAACCTCCCTTGGCTGTCCCAGAAAGATTCTCATTCTGCCACATGACTTTTGTAGACCCATCTGCACCCAGTAGCTGATGTCAGTCAGGCTGCCTGACTCATCTAGCAGGTGGTCTTTCCTCTTGGTAATTGTCTAGGTGCAGAATAAGCTGTTCATTCTCCTTATAAAGATGTGTGGTCTTCTGAGAAGAAGGAATTTGTTTTTAATGATTTTAAAAAAAATGATTCTCCATACCCTATGGTAGAATTAATCATTTTAGGGGGACATATATGGGCCCATCTGGAGCTATTGAGCCATAGAAGAAGTACATCCCCATAGGACATGCACTGAAAAATGTTTGAATTAGTTTAAATTGGAAAATTCTCAGTTAATTTGGAACAGAATTTGGTGGATTGAGTGGTTTTTAAAAATGAAAATTGAACCAGCTGTTCATATCCCAGTTTTCTCCAGTCTCTTTCCACCATGCCATAAATGCACAATCAAATGGAAAAACTGTGATGATTGAAAGTCATTATAGTGAATATTTTTGTATAACAATACAACTTGTATATGTCACACCATTTTGTGGACAGCAGAATTGCATGGTAAGGAACACAAAAGAAGAATTTACCACATGCTGCTATAAAATTTACTTTGCATTTGAGGCTGTCATTACTGATGAAGAGACAGAATGTTTCAGGATGTAGCCAACTGTTTTGCCATCACCCCAAGACACAGTCAGGTGGTAAATGGTTCAATAAATGCGATAATCAGTGGAAATGTTCCTTGGGGAGTATGAAAAATCCCATGTTGGCAATTCAGGTAGATTGCTAACTCAGTCAGTCCACAGTGTTTTTCTTTTGCAATAGGTCACACTGCACAGAAGTCTGAAATATCTTGGATTTAGAATTGGCGTGTCATATAATAGATTCTTGTTAAATTTCTCTTCAGTCTTTTAAAGTCAATATCAATTCAATATCCCCAGAGACTAAAGGTTCACAGATAACTTCAAGGACTTTATATATTTCTCTGATTCAGCTGTGTTTGTAATGAACAAGCACACAGAAAGTGCTACAATCTCAGGAAGGGATTAAGCAATATAAATAATAACAAGCCATCACCAAATTACCAATAGGTATGTTGTTTACTGAGTAACTCATTTTTGACATTAAAATCGTTAACAATGTTCCATGAGCTGTAGATTTCTTTGATAAAAAGTGTCTCTAGCAACCAAGCAATAGCGAGACCCTGTCTCAAAAAATAAGAAAGAACAGGGCTCAGTGTGAAGGCCTTGGGTTCTGAAAAATAAAATAGCATCATTTTGTAATGTGTGATAGTTTAACTGGATTGTCAACTTGATTGTCTTTATAACTGCCCAGGTAATTAGTAAAGAACTTTTCTGGTTGTGTCTCAATGGGTCATGGAGGTTTGAACTTGGGGTCTATATTTGGTTCCTTATGCCTTCTTCTCTGACACTGTTCTGCTCTGCTTCCCAGTCACGATGAACTAAGCAGCTTGCTCCGCCATCCCTTCTGACATGATGTTCCTGCCTTTCAGCCAGCTGACCATGGACTGAAACTGTGAGCCAAATTAAACCCATCCTCCTTTTACTTGGGCATGACAGTTATTGTGTCCTGGCTGCAGAAAAGCTGGCTAACAAATCATGTAAGGAGATGAATGTTTAAATAGTTGTCATTCAAGAAAGGACTAACTTGATAATTGGCTAAGTGCTGCCCAGTTTAATAGCCACCAATATAAAGCATTTGAAAAGTGAATATTCTTGAAATTTATAAAGAATGAACAGAGATACTTGTTCTGTGATCATTCTTCATGTGTAAGCAATGCCATGGTTTTACTGGTGTCTACTTGCAGGGTCTATACATGCCTGGTCACTATCTTGCAAAGGGTTGGCAGAGTAGGTTAGAAGAAAGAGAAAATTGGAGTAGATGGAGCAGGTACTTTTCATACATCACTTCATCTCCTCTTTGGCAGCAACGTGGTAGAATGGCACAAGCCTAGGCTTTGAAGTCATACCAGCCTGGTTTCCAGGTATTTTTCTTCTTTTTTTTTTTAAACCTAGCAGTTTAAAAAACCTAGTGCAGTCTCTAGCAATAAGACCCTGAAAGTGTTATTTAATGTCCTGATCCTCAGAATATGACTACTACTCCAGACAGTTGCCTTAAAGCATGGTTGTAAGAATTACTGATGTAGCATATATCAAGTCCCTAGCACAACTTCTAGCATGTGGTAGCCCATCAGTCAAAGCTAGTTTTACTGTCCCACTGCCCTTTACAATTTCTTTGATCCAACTTCTTCCTTTAGGCTTCCTGCTCTGGGAGAAGATTGTTAACATGGTTAATTAGTATAAATTTGTAGTATTTTAGTTCTTCACTTACTTCTTTAAAATTGCTCTTGAGGTTACACTGCTAAATCTGTAAGTCTTTATCTTACTTGATCTTGGTAGCACTTAATTTTGAGAGCAAAAAAAGCCTCCACACTTCTAGACAACTGATTCTGTGATAGTCCTGGTCACTGTCACCAGAACAGGTTTTTAGCTTTTTAGTCAGTCAATGAGAGTTTTATGACTGTGCTAACAAACAAACTTCAGAACCTGTTTTAAATGTTTGTCATTGATCAGTGTCAATTTACTTCATTGAACATGACTATGAAAGCCAGCCAGGTAGTGACAAGCTGGACTAGAAAGCCAGACAAGTGGCAATGGACTTGCCCCCAGGAATATTCTTCTAAGGCCAATGTCAACCTACTCTTTTCTCTGCCAACTGCAATCCAAACAATCTTGTCTCCATATGAGCTGACTTTTCTCAAACTGAAATTCCTTTTCACAACTCCAATTTGGTACGTCTATCTCCTATAGTCCAGTATCCCAAGCCAAAACTTAATTGCCCGTTCCATATCCTTCTGTCAACAAAGTTAGAGGAATTTTGCCTTCTAAACATCCATATACCTGCCTTCTCTTTTTGGTCTCTCTCAATTTTGTAGTTTTTGCTGTAGCTTCCTAAATAGTCTCTCTGACTATAGTCTTATTCTTTTTCAAATCTCTACCCTGGTTAGCGTGACTGATCTATATAATGCTATTGATTTTTCTATTGTTTATTGGTACAAATTAGGTATACATGATGATCATATTAATCACAGAGAATTTGTACCTGTATATGATATATCTTATTTCCTCTTTTCTCCCCCATCCTATCCCCTCTCTTCAACCCCTCTTCCCCTCCTTATTTACAAAGCTTAGTTTCTATTTTATCCTTCTTTTATCATTTTTTGTTTTTCCCTTCCTTCCTTTCCCCCTTTTCCCTCCCTAGTTCCTCTTTCCTTTTGAACAATTTCTTCCTATTTTACAATATCTATTATACATTTTGGTCCTTCTTTACTCTTTCAGTTTCTCACACCAGGGAGACAATGTGATATTTGCATGTGTGTCCGATTTATTTCACTTAAGAGTATGGTCTCGGGCCAGCGAGATAGCTCAGTGGTATAAGCATCTGCCTGGCAAGCACGAGGTCCTGAGTTCGACTTCCGGTACCCACATATGAAAAAGGGCCAGTGATATCGCTCAGCGGCATGGGCACCTGCTGGCATGCGAGGTCCTGAGGTCGACCCCCAGTACCCACAAAAAAAAAAAAAAAAGGTATGGTCTCAAGGTGCAAACAGACCTGAGGATCAGTGGAGCAGATTAGAAGATGCAGAAACTACTCTAAACACACTCAGCCACTTTATCTTTGACAAAGGGGCCAAACATGTTTACTGGAAAAAGAAAGCCTCTTTAATAAATGGTGCTGGAAAAACTGCCTTTCCACATGCTGAAGAATCATACTAGACACATCTATCACCACTCACTAAACTAAAATCCAAATGGATCAAAGACCTAAATATTAAAACAGACAAACTAAATCTGCTGGAAGAGAAAATAGGCAGAACTCTTGAAGACATAGGTGTAGGCAAAGATTTCATAAAGAAAACTCCAATTGCACAGGAAATACTACAAAGAATTGACAAATGGGATCTCATCCTATTCAAAAGCTTTTGCACAGCAAAAGAAATCACCAGCAGAGTGAAAAACCCACAGAGTGGGAAAAAATTTTTGCTAGCTGTTCCTCAAAGGACTACTATCTAGAATATATAAAGAACTCAAAAAAATTAGACACCCTCAAATTTAAAGAACCAATCAAAAAATGGGCATCTGACCTGAATATACACTTCTCAGATGAAGAAGTACAAATGGCAAATAAACATATGAAAAAATGTTCAACATCACTGGTCATTCAGGAAATGCAAATTTAAATTACACTGAGATTTCATCTTACAACAGAAAGAATGGCTATCATCAAGAAAACAAACAATAACAAGTGCTGGCAGGGCTGTGTGGGAAAAGGAACACTTCTCTACTGTTGGTGGGAGTGTAGACTGGTGCAACTACTCTGGAAATCAGTGTGGAGATTCCTCAAAAAACTAGGATTAGCAGCCCCATTTGACCCAGGTTTTCCCCTTCTGGGTATCTTCCTGGAAGAATTAAAAACATCATACCACAGTGATATATGTGCACCTATGTTTATAACAGTAGAGTTTGTAATAGCTAAATCTTGAAAACAACCCAAATGCCCATCAACCAAGGAATGGATAAAAAAGATGTGTTTTTCTGTATACTGGAGTACTACTTAGCCATAATGAAAGGTAAATTTGAGACAAAGCTATTGATTTGAGGATTTTCTCACCATTGCAAATAAAATAAAAGAAAATAAAGCTATGGTAAATTGAGTAATAGTACATGATTTACCTGTCATGTGATTATTTGTCTGGAGTTCAGTGCTTCTGTGATACTGCCAAGAACCCCAGTTCTTTATTTCTGTATTGCTATTGTTCATCATCATTTTTGCACTCATGGTTGTGCTTCAGTGATTGCAAGGTGACAGCTAGAACTCCATGTCTTATTCCAAAGCCATCATGCTTCAAAATCTTGTAAATTTCCATTCTATTTTTTTCTAGAAAGACAAATCTTAAGAGAAAGTCCCTGACTGTGAAATTTGTTGCTAGAAGTGGATTGTAGAGCTCCTTAGCTATAAGGTTGGTTAGCAACTGAATACCTCAACTTTTTCAAACTCCCCTGAGGAAGGTGGGTAGGAGGAAAGAGTGTGGGAGTAGATAAGCTGAACAACAGGCAATGCCTACCCCAAACTCATAAGCCAAAGCTTATGAAATGACTTCCTGTTGTCCATAAAAGAGTGCTCGAGTTTGTTAGCATGGCACATAGATCCCTTCATCTGCTGACCCCTTTCCTATTCCATATACATACTGATACGTCTCCTTCACCCATCCTCTACTTTTGAGGAAGAGGAATAGGGAAGAAAATCTGAGATGAATTGTATCACTTGAAGAGATAAAGAATTTTTAAAAATACTGTATTTAAAAGGTTTAAATTAATATTTCTATAGATGATCTGGTGTGTAGATATGTGTAAGTAAGATTAATATAGCTACATAGAGGAATAAGTTAAATTTTCCTGGTACCTCTGAATGTAGTGTGGTAAATTTTCTACCTCAATAGAGATAATATTAAGGACACTGGAGAGGTGTGGACAATTTGAGAAATTGCTTAATAAGACAGCTAATATCTTTGTAATTTAAGAACTCAGGGATAAAAGTTTAAGGATTTTCTCTAAAGAGAAAGAGTTATATTTTTAACAGCTTTATTAATCAAATCTTTGTCCCTAGACAAATAAATCCATGCATGGGTGCCTTCTTGGTTTTATAGTTTGCTTATCATTACCAGAGGTGAGTTAACTGGCACCAGTGGCAGGTAGAGACATGAAACATCAGCAAACCTCTCTTGGACTCAACATCCATTATTTTTTTGTTCTTGTTATAAAGTACCACATCTTTCTTTGATAAAGTATCTTTTCCTCTTGCCCTTCTCCCCCTCCTCTTTCTCCTCCTCCTCCTCCTCCTTCTTCTACTTTTGTGCTTGGGATCAAACCCAGGGCTTTATGCATGCTAGGCAAGCACTATATAGACACTGAGCTATATCATCAGCTCAATTCAATACCTTAATTTTATACTTTAATACAATGAGGTTGCAGGGCACATTCTGCTCATCAGTGACGTGCTATATTGGTAAAATCTGGCACATTTCTATATGGAAGATATACTTCAGTATGCAGCCTTGTCAAAGTCTCTTTTAATGTAGCCTGGTCCTTTGGTAACTATCGCCATATTTAAACTTCCACAAAACTGTGGACTGTATAGTTTCTTGCTTCATCAATCTCATAATCTACACTTAATATTCTAGTTTTTATTACAATATCTTTTACAGATTAAATTGAGCTGCTCACTATCATAATCTTATAATCAAGTGAGTATTATTTCAAATAGTACTAAGTAATACATTTATATTAACATATCATTAATAAAATGAATATTAACTTCAAATGGTGCTGGAAAAACTGGCTTCCCACATGCTGAAGATTGAACTTGGACCCCTATTTCTCACCATGCACTAAACTGAATCAAAATAGATGAAAGATCTAAATATTAAAGCAGAAACAATCTGCTAGAAAATAAAATAGGTCAAACTCTTAAAGACATAGGTATAGGGAAAGACTTTATGAAGAAAACCACAGTTGTGCAAGAAATATTACAGAAAATCAACAAATTGGTTTACATCAAATTAAAAGCCTTCTGCACAGTAAAAGAAACCAACAGAGTGAAGATACAACCTACAGAATGCAAGAAAATTTTTACTAGCTACCCCTCAGGCAGAGGACTAATATTAGAACATAAAAAAAAACTCAAAAAATTAGGCCCCCCTAAATTTAAAGATACAATACAAAAATGGGCATCTGAAATGAGTAGATACAGCCCAGATGAAGAAATACAAATGTCCAATAAATACAAGAAAAAAGCGCTCAACATCTTAGGCCAATCAAGAAATGCAAATTAAAACAACACTGAGATTCCATCTCACTTCAGAAAAAAATGCTATCATCAAGAAATCTACCAATAACAAATTCTGCAGAGGCTGTGGGGGTGGGTGTAAATTGGTACAACCACTATGGAAATCAGTATGGAGATTCCTCAAAAAGCTCAAACAAGAAATTCCATTTGACTCAGCTATTCCCCTTCTAGGTATCTTCCCAAAAGAATTAAAGTCATCATACCACAGTGGTGCATGCATACTCATATTTATAGCAGCACAATTTATAGTAGCTAAATCTTGGAAACATCCCATATGCCCATCAACAGATGAATGAATAAAGAAAATGTGGTACCTGTGTTTATATACAATGGAGTACTACTCTGGCATAAAGAAGGGTAAACTGGAGGGATTTTTAAGTAAAAGTCTGCACCTCGAGACATAATCTTAAGTGAAATAAATCAAACACACAAGTTTAAATGTTGAAAAAAAGGTTACTGAATATATATAATCTAATAATATAATTTGGTTTTCTTTTTTAAATAATAGCCCTACCAGGCTTTGTGTGTAAACTAGATGACACTAGGCATGAAGCGAAGTTCTAAACTACTACTACCTGGGAATATTTAATATATTATACAGGAAGTATAAAGCACTGTGCAAATGCAAATCTGTTTTTCAGTTTAACTTAAAGCTAGAGGAGTCATCACTCATTAAACATACCTTAAATTTTTCTTTCAATTGTCACAATTTAATGAAAAAGTGATTTTAAAAAGAGAATCCAGCTGCAGAATGCATTCTCAGAAACAGAATGTGCTGTTAAAGAGAGCCACAATATTACAAAACCACTGCTGGACTTAATAATAACAATAACACTAATAAAAGTAAGACCAAGAATTGTTCAAATTTAAGAATGCAAAGGCAGCTTACCATAACTTTCCATGATATCCCACACCGTTTCCCAGATGCAGCATGTACTTTTATCTTTGCTCTTACCTTCTTTTTCTATTTACTCAGCACAAGCTTGCTCTGCAGAGCCAGTTTCTCTCACACTCTTCACTTTTCTTTCTTGAATAAACTTTGGCACAGCTAAAAAATTAAGAAAAAAGAAAAAAGAATACAAATGCAGATCCACCCCACTCAGATATTGAGGGACACAGTGAAGTGGATTATTCCCAGGTGGACCTCCTGTGCTAGACACTGGAGCCCATCTCACACTCTTTGGTGATGGGGAAACAAAGTAGGGTATTAGAAACCTGTATGCATCCTACTGAATTGGTTTAACAAGGTAAATATAGCAACCTGAGTACATTTGCAGTTAGGGAGTACAGGCTAAGTGACTTAAAAATAGTCAACTAAAGGAGATAAGACAGAAAAGTACAATATTATAAACACTTGCATTTTCATTCCTACAAACCAATCAAGCTGTTATTATGTAATGGGCAGTTATAGTCCAGACTCCTCTGCACAATAAACAAGGAATTGCCAAGTCTACACTGAGTAGCAAGTGGTAAGGAGGTACATTTATTGAAGATCATGGGAAGTTGTGCTCAGGATGAGTCTGTGCCAACAAAAGGTATAATACAAACAAAAGTGGTGCTGGGGTGACAGAAAAGCAAAAGCACACATGCAGGTCACAGCACACAGAAGTAGCAACCCCCCCATTTGATAAATCAGGTTTTTGGAATTTAAAGGATATGCACCTCAGCCCAGGTGCCTCCCGTGAATCTCTAGGTATGATTGACAGGCTGCTGTGCAACTGAGAGGCTCTCAACACACATGCTAATCTCAGAATTCACTCTGATCTTAATTACATGCATGGCATGTAGTACATATTTATGAACCCTTAATGAGGTGGGAGTAGGGTAAATGTGACTGAAGTTCAGGCTAGGAGATCCAAAGTGCATTTGCTTTCACATAGAGCACAAGAGATTTCCTGAGTTGTTGTTCTGTGATTTTCTACCTTTCTTAGGCCAATGGAAAGAGGGATATTGTTCTCTGGTTCTAGAGGTCACCTACTTTCCTTGGCTTGTGGCCTCACCTCTCTCTCTTTCCTGGTCATTTAATCAACATATATGTTTTGAGTTTCACTTACATTTCCCTTCACCCTCATCTCTCTGATCAACACTTCTGCCTCCATTTTTGCCTTTTAAGGCATGTAACTAAGTTGGGTTCACCCAAATAACCTAGGATAATCTCTTTCTATAAAGGTCAGCTGGTAAGTAGACTTAATTCCACCCACAAAATCTCCCCATAGCAGTTCCAAGTTAGTGTTTGATTGAATGACCAGGAGGAGGAACCTTGGAGAGACATCATTAGGATTCTGCCTGCCTGCATTTTCTGCTTGGCAGGACCAGAACAGTTCTATTCTTGTTTGAATTTACCAAAGAATATTCTGGTACTTATTAGGACCAGCAGCTACAAAGGAGTGGTTTCAGGCAAGTCTCTAGAAGGCTTAATGATTTTTGCTTTTTCAGTGTGTGGAGCAAGGCTTCTTGATCAGAGAGAACAATTAGTTTCAAATTTGACATTCTGCAATATTACTACACATATTTGAATCACAACTGTCTTTCAAAGACCACAGCTTCCTCTGCTGCCATCACTCTCCCCTTTTTAGTTGTCTGCCACCATCAATTTTGTCTTATTGTCAATTTCTTTTCATTTCTTTCTGGATGTTATATCAGTGCCAAACACTGGTGATTTCCATCTCAGCTGTTGACACCTTCAGAATCTCTTTCACTGGTTTCTTCTTCTTTGACACTTGGGATGATTCTCAAGTCCTCTTTGTCATTTGCCTCCTTCCTGATTTTTTTTGTGGGTACTGGTGGTCGAACTCAGGATTTTGTGCACCAGCAGGCACCTGTGCCACTGAGTGATATCACCGGCCCTTTTTTTCCTTTATGTGGGTACCAGGAGTTGAACTCAGGACCTCGTGCTTGGCAGGCAGGTGATTATGCCACTGAGCTATCTCACCAGCCCCCTCCTTCCTGATTTTGATGACACCATTTTTCCAAGGAACTCCTCTGATCCCAAAATGTTCTTCCCTAACCTCAACTTGGATGACTTCCTGTGCCCACATTCTCCTCCTCTATGTGTTGTACCATCCTGCATCAAATAACTTGAGATTTTGGGGACAGTGTGTGCAATAGATACTCAAGCATAGGGTATGACCTAAGTAGGAAAACAAAATCTAGGTCAGAAAGGGACAGGCAAATGGTCTCACTGAAGACACCTGGGTAGAAAAATCCAGGAAGGGTAAGTAGTTGCATAGATATGAGGCCTTTAATCTGTTTTCTAATACAGGTTCTAATCCTGTGTTCTATTTTCTCTGTGATCCATGTGTACTTGGCAGCAACGTAGCCTGCCTTTGGACTCACATGTTGTGGTAGTTAATTGTGATATGTCACCTTGAATTGAGGTAAGAACTGCCTAGCAGATTAGTAAAGTTCTGTGTGTCTCTGTGGTTGAATGACATAGGCTAGCAAACAGAGGGACAAAGACTCACCCTGGATGTGGGTGACACCTAATAGGCTTACAGCTGGAGTGAATAAAAAGGGAAAGGAAAAGGAAGGGTTCCCTTTGTAGAGGACCTCTGGCCTTAGTCATTGCTTGGGGACATTGGCCTCCAGTCTCGTTAGCATTCTAGTGCAGACTCTTTCACCTTCTGACAAAGAATTGCACTTGTGACTACATAGATCCTGTGGCTTTCCAGGATGTAGATGGCCACTGTGCCTCTTCCACTTCTGATTCTGTAAACTTGTCTAATAAATCTCTTTGTATAACTATAAATATATTTCCTATTGATTCTGATCCTCTAGAGAACCATAACTACTACAGATGACCTTTGGGCTTTGGTACAGGAAGTTAATAGTTCTTGGCTTTTTTTCCTCATTGGTCCTATCCTTCTTGTATTCTGAGAATTTTCCCATATGTCTAAACACTTACTAAGTATGTTGATATTGGTTGGGCTGTTGTCAACCCACTTAGTCTCTTAAACTGGTACAATATTTCACAATATTTAAAATGTTAAACACTTTATGGTTTATTTCAAGGTTAAGTCAAATTTAATAATATTTGTAATTTCAAATTTTGATTTCAAAGTGTCAGTGAAATTATGAAAGGAGCTGTCAATAGGCTCTGTGCAGCAATGTTCACCCCTGTGGCTAATATACATGATTGCAAATAATTCTAGATACTAATGCTTATTTGTGAATGCATTTGTATCTACCCATTAGTTCATTCAATAAAGAGTTATTGAACACTCCTCTGTGAAAGACACTGCTCCAGGGACTAGGAATCCAATAATGGGCAAGAAAAAACACTCCTTGCATTTATGAAATTTAGTCTGGTGAGAAAGACAAGCATCAGGCAACTAATTAGATAAATAAGTATTTAATCAGTGACATATGTTATGAGGGAGGAATCCAGTGAGCTCTGAGAGAGTGTAATTGGAGGATTTGATCCAAGCTGATTCTTCATGGAAGCATCTTCAGAGGGCAACATTTGTGCTGGTCTAGAAGGTAAGAGTCCTGAGGACAAGTTATGTCAGCAAGTGGAGGCAGAGTGGAGAGTCCTTCATTGTGAGGCCATAGCATATATGAAGGCCCTGAGATGCCTCCATCTGGGAGACACTCCAATGGAGATGGAGTGTGGAAAATAAGCAGCAGCATGGCGTGGATGTGAGCACAGTGAGTAAGCTTAAAACCATCACAAAGCAGGACAGAGCTGCATAAGTGTGACTATCTTTCACACTTATTTTAACTTTCTGCTTCATAGCTGGTTCTTTCTTCACTGACTAGGTTTAAGAGAGACATGACTTAGGGATGTACATTACAAATGGCACTAAGAAAATTTTATGAAGAAAAAAAGATGATTTACATAAGAATTTTCAGACTTGCCACTTTATTACTTTTTAGGTGCTGATAGTATTTTATTTAATAAGACAAGGCATATTCTGCAGAGACACAGTGCCAAGAAGTTTTTAAAACATAACATCACAAATATTAAATTACATTATGAAGGACTTAGGGAATATTGATTTAAACCTTGTGAAAACATTGAACAAAACTAATAACTGTATGATCATCCCAAGGTCCATTAGAAAACCATCTTTGATTTAGTTTTCTGAGAAATCTCCATACTGGCTTCCATAGTGTTGTATTAATTTATATTCCTACCAATAAAACTAGAAATTCCATTTGACCCAGCTATTTCCCTTTTAGGTATCTTCCCAAAAGAGCTGATGACATCACATTAGAGTGATACATACATACCCATATTTATTATAGTAGCACAATTCATAATAACTAAATCTTGGAAGCAGATAAATGGATAAAGAAAATGTGGTATGTACATACAATGGAGTACTACTAAGCCATAAAGTAGCATAAACTTGAGTCATTTGTAGGAAAATGGATGCAGCTTGAGATCATAATGTTAAGTGAAATAATTGAGACACACAAGCTTCAATATCACATGGTTTCTTTTATATTAGAAACCCAAAATATAAACAAAAGCAAAATATAAGATATATAATAAGAAGTAGGGAGATAGAGCTATTTCAAAGGGAAAGGGATCAAAAGGTGGAGGGAGGGCAGAAAGAAGAGGAGGGGGGAATAGGATGAAAAAGAATTAAGATATGCCATGTACATGTGCTAAATCCCCAAGAGGAATGTAATTATTATGTACTGCAACATGTACTATTAAAAAGCAAACAAAAATAACACCCCAAAACAACAACAAAAAAGAAGAAATCAATCTTTGCTTATAAATGGAACATACTTTCCAAAGTTTCTAATCCAATTTTATTTCTTTGTGAAGAGAATGACTCTGCCTGTCACTCTGGGTGTTCACTTGACATGCTAAGTGGCAGTGTCAAAGCCAGGGACTCTGTTCTGGGGTCATTCTGATGTTTGAGCAATTGTTCCTATCAAATGTCTTGACTGCAAAGTGGTTGTATTTTTTCACAGTATATTTAAACACTTTGAATATACTTTAATACTGAAACATGAAAAACTGTAAACTCATGAAATAAAACTTTATATAATACAATGTGTAAAACTCATTTTGTAATATGTTTGTGGACTGCTTTTCTTCAGTTCCTACTAGCATATGAGTGTAAATAAGTCCTACTTACTGGCAAAAAACCATAGTGTTTATTGCTTTTATTTGCAGAACTCAATCTCATCATATATGTCTGGGTGGGCCTACAGTTGTTTTATATAAACTTTTATTGAGTTCTATCAGTTCTCTTTACTTCTTTATTTAATTCTAATTTCTTCAGAATTCCTTTGTTTGTGTTCAAGGGCTACAGAGTCCAGGGATCTCAGTTTATATTCAAGTTGGAACTGTACCTATATAATTCCAGGGACATACCAGAAAATAATTAGAAGAAAATATGTACATTGTTTTTTTCCTTGTACTGAGATTATAGGTAGCTTATTTTTTGCACTTTCTGTATTTTTTGGAATTGTTTCAACCAACCTTTTTTTTTTTTTTGTTTGTTTGTTTTTAAAAGAAACTAAAGAAAGGGGGGATGGAAGGAGAGATGTTGGAAAGGGAGGGAAGAGAAAGAAGAGGAGTATAGAAGAAAGAGAGACAGACAACAAAAAGACAAAGAGAAAGAGAGAGAGAGAGATGTGTAGAGAGTAAGCATCACTCTTTAGATCAAGGAAATGATCTTACGATTATACTAAAAATGTGGCAAAGTCATAGCCTCTGTATACAGTGGAAGCTACCATTTACATGACCAAAAACCATGTTGTGAACTAACAATTTCTGCATGTCATTTTTCATCTTTGAGGGACAAGTACATAATTTTGTTCTCACGAGTCTAGCTTTCCTATCTGTAAAATGGAAGAGTTGAGAGAGCTCTAATAGGTTTCTCATAGCTCAGGCATGTGACACATTAATTCTTGTAGCAATAAGAGAGCTTGTGTAGGGATGTTTGGTGAAGTCCCATG
The DNA here is from genome assembly GCA_028451465.1 of Erethizon dorsatum. Lineage (NCBI taxonomy): Eukaryota > Metazoa > Chordata > Mammalia > Rodentia > Erethizontidae > Erethizon > Erethizon dorsatum. Next base: position 112,010,505 of record CM051823.1, read on the forward strand.
GACAGGATGTATGGTTTGACGATGCCTGAGAGTCCTAACTGTTCCAAGTAGAGTGAAACTCTGAGCAAACAAGCAGTGGTGCACAGGAGATAAGTGGTGTGGATTTCCTGGAGGATGTTTACAGATATGTGGAATCAATGACAGCAGGTCAAGCTTAGCTGTGCTTATAAAAGGAAAGAGATGAGTGAGCAGACCATTAGAACAGTAAGAGATTGGTGTGCTTGTGTACTTGGGACCAGTCTCCTATTCTTTATTGTTCAACTCAGAAAAGGTGTGGCAACATGAATGTGATGAATTATCCCAGGCTTCTGCCTTGCAAAAGAGAATTTATCACATCCTTATATTTCCTAATTCTAATGATCCCCTACTCTATCTTGATTTTTCTAAAGAAACCTGACAACAGCTCATTGAAGAATGTGAAAAGAAGTCTACTATCTTTTCTGCAGACTGGGAGGTGCCAATGTGACCTAAAAAAGATTTCTCCAGAATAGGGGATGACATGCCTGAGTGGTCAGCTTTGATATATTGATGTCTCATTATTTTCTACTTCTGAGCCTAAGAACTTCATTTGTTATGGGCTGGTATTCTTTCTCCTTGAGGGTAATTATGTATAATCTTTAGGTCTAGTTTTCTTTTTTGAAATTTACTGAGTGAAATGAAATATTACCAACCAATTTTTCAAAAGATAATTCTCTTTTCTCCTGAAAATTCAATTTCCTTAAGAAATATGCATCTTGCAAAGCTTTATGGGCTGCAGCACTTCTCAGCACTTCTGAAATTTGCCTCAGGACAGTTTGCAACTCTGTAGACTGGTGAGTGTCCGGGCATGTCCTCCTTTCCATGTGCTCTTCTTGTCATCCTTCAGCTCACCTTTCTCCAATGCAGAAAGCAGCGTACTAAAAAAACAAAAACAAAACAAACAAAAAAACCCCAAAGAATTTGAACAAAGAGAACTTAAGGAGTTAATTTCAACTTTAAAAGCAAGTAGACACACGTAATAGTGCTGTTATATAATTTGCTCATATGTAGCATTTCATTTGAGCAACTCATATGTGTTATGATGGATGAGTAAATTTTGCTAATTCAGGCTTAGGAATTTTCTTCAATGTACTCTTTTCATGTCCGATACATTCCCTCCATGTCCTCAATCACTATTCAGGGTTATCGCTTCATTCAACACTAATATTGTTAATGGTACTGTGTGGTAGGTACTCTGCTAGGTGCTGGTGATACAACAGTGAGAAAATAGTTACAGAACTCTGCATATGGCTTCTAATCAAGTGTGAAGCAAGTAGATAAATTCTTCCATATATGATTGGAGAGTAGGTATCTTAAAGACTGGGTAGACGAATACAATGAATCAGGGTTAGTGAATGAGTCAGAGTTCTGGGGAAATTCCACTAAAAGGGTAAACCAATGACAGAGTTCGTGACAGGGTTATGTGAATCCACAGTGGATGTGATGTTATTTAAGGGCCAGCTTTCCCAGGGAAGCCCTTATATATGCCACATCTGGTGAAAGGTAGCACCACTGAGAAGAGAAACACAGCCACTTTAAGAACTGCAGGACCACGTAGGGAGGGAGCAAAGTAAGAAATACCCTGTCCTCCTCTCTTCTTACCATCTGTTCCTCTGAAGTTGCTTCCTTTCTGTTGATTGGCCTTTCCAGCAGAACCAGGTGCAAAGGAGACTTAGTGAGGCAGATAGCATACTTCAGATTTCTCAGGCACAGATCAGAGTAGGAGAGAAAAAAGAAGAGACCAGGAAAGAGAGAAAAAATGGGGACTCATCAATACAATGAATGGCTTTAAAATAGAAATTGTTTCAAGTTGAAATATGATGGACATAGGGGAATTAACTAAGGTAGGAACTGCAGGAAAGAGGGCTCTGAACCTTGGAAATGGCATGTTTGAATGTTCTGACACGAGAATGTGAAGCATGTTCAAGGAACTGAAGACACAGCATAAGGCCAGGGTAAAAACCAGGAAAATTGGTATGAAATGTAATATATTAATGACTCAGGATTTAATCCTAAGGGTTACATAAAACTATATAAGGGCTTGAATTAGGAAATGATTTGATACTGCTGAATTCCATAAGAACTTTGGGGAAGATCTAACACAAATATTCTTCTAACTCTTTAATGAAACTGAAAGGAAAGAAGTACTCCCAAATTCACACCTAGAAGCTAGCATCATGCTTATTCCAAACCAGACAAAGATCCAACCCCAAAAAGGTAACTATAGGCCAATCTTTTTAATGAACATAGATGCAAAAATCCTAAAGAAGATATTGGCAAACAGAATGCAGCAAATTATCAAAAAGGTCATATATAATGACAAAGTAGGCTTATCCCCAGGGAGGCAGTGATGGTTCAATATACATAAATCAATAAATATAATCCATCACGTAAAAAGAAGCGAGGACAAAAATCACGTGATCATCTCAATAGATGCAGAAAAAGCCTTTGACAAAATCCAACATCTGTTCATGATAAAAACCCTGAAGAAGATAGGTGTAGAAGGACCTTATCTCAATCTGATAAAAGCCACTTATGACAAACCCATTGCCAACATCATACTAAATGGGGGAAACTAGAAGCTTTCCCTCTAAAAACATGACCAAGACAAGGATATCCACTGTGCCACTTATGTTCATTATACTATTTGAAACATTAGCCAGAGCAATCAGACAAGAGAAAGAAATAAAAGTGTCATATATACAGAATATGAAATATATATAGAATGTCGAATATATATGGGATATACATATATATGGAATATATATCCAATATGGAGTATATATGGAGAAAGTCAAATTATCATTATTTACAGATGGCATGATGCTTTACATAAAAGGCCTAAAAAGTTCCACCAAAAGACTTAGAATTAATAACCAAATTTAGCAATATAGGAGGATAAAAAATTAGCACACAAAAATCAACAGCATTTCTGTACACCAATTATGAATTCACTAAGAAAGAAATTAGGATATACCATTCACAGTATCATCAAGAAGCTGGGCATGGTGGCCACCACATAATCCCAGCACTCAGGAGGCTGAGGCAGGAGGATCTCTACAAGTTCAAGGACAGCCTGGGCTACAAAGTGAGTTCAAGGACAGCCTGAACCACATAGTGAGACCCTGTCTCAAAAAGACAAGAAAAATATCATCAAGAAAATTAAATACTTGGTTGCTTTCTTGATAATAGTCATTCTTTCTAGAATGAGGTGAAATCTCAGTGTTATTTTAATTTGCATCTCTTGAGTGACCAATGATGTTAAATTTTAAAGATATATTTAATTGCCCTTTGTACTTCTTCATCTGAAACATGTCTATTCATTTCAAATGCCCATTTTTGGATTGGATCTTTGAATTTGGGGAATCTGGTTTTTTTAAATTCTTTATCAATTCTGGATATTAGTCCTTTGACGAACAGCTGGCAAACTTCCTTCTCATTCTGTGGGTTGTCCTTTCACTCTGTTGGTAATTTCTTTTGCTGTGCAAACGCTTTTTAATAAAATGACATCCAAGTTATTGGCTCTTTGCAATATTTTCTGTGTGATCAGGGTTTTGTTCATAAAGTCTTTGCCTATGCCTTCAACAGTTTTACATATTCTATCTTTTAACAGCTTTAGTTTTTCTGTTTAGTATTTAGATTTTGATCCATTTCAATTTTATTTTAATGCATGGTAAGAGATATGGGTCTAGGTTTAATCTTTGGCATGTGAAAAGCCAGTTTCCCCAGCACCACTTATTAAAGAGGCTATCTTTCTTTAAGTGAGCGTGTTTGGCCTCTTTGTCAAAGATAAGGTAGCTGAGTGTGTTTGAAGTTGTTTCTGTGTCTTCTAATCTGTTCTATTCATCCTTGGGTCTGTTTTATTTTACCAGTACCATGCTATTTTTACCACAGTACCTTTGCAGTATAATTTTGTGTCAGGTATTGTGATGTCCCCTACCTTGTCTTTGTTGCCCAGGATTGCTTTTGCTATTCTAGGTCTCTTCTGGTTCCAAATGAATTTTAGGATAATGAATAACATAACAAATGCTGACAGGGCTGTGGGGAACAAGGAACCCTTCTCCACTGTTGGTAAGAGTGTAGACTCTTACCAACAATTCCACAGCAATTACTGTGGAAATCAGTGTGGAGATTTCTCAAAAGACTAAAACTAGAAGTTCCATTTGGCCCAGCTATTTCTCCTCTTGGTATCTTCCCAAAAGAAATGAAAACATCATACAACAGCAATATATGTACACCCATGTTTATAACAGCATAATTTGCAATAGGTAAATCTTGAAAACAGCCCAAATCCCATCAACCAATGAATGGATAAAGATGTGGGGTTTTTTATACAATGGAATGGTACTTGAGACATTTCTAGCTAAATGGATGTAACTTGAGACCATACTCTTAAGTGAAATAAATAGGGCATACACATGTAAATATTACATTACTTCTCTTGGTGTGAGAAACCTAAAATATAAATAAGGACCAAAATGTATAATATATTTTGGGAAATGGGAAAGAAATATTCCAATGGGAAGGGGAACAAGGGAGGGGGAAAGGAGAAAGGAAGGAAGAGAAAAGAAAAAAGGGAATAGAAGGAAAGAAATGGAAACAAAGGAGGGGAAGAGGGCTGGAAGGCAGTGGAGGAGTTTGGGGAAAAAAGGAGAATCAAGATATATTATATACAGGTACAAATTACCTATAATGAATGTGGTCATTATGTGTATATAAAATGTACTAATAAAATTAATTTTAAAAAGAAAATTAAATACTTGGGAATTAACCAAACCAAGAAGTGAAAGACCTCTACAGCAAAACTTACAGTACTCTGGAAAAGGAGATGGCAGAAGAGATCAGAAAATGAAAAGATATCCCCTCTTTCAGGATAGGCAGAATGAATATAGTCAAAATGGCCATACTTCCAAAGCTTATATACAGATTTAATGCAATCCCAATCAAAATAACTGCAGCATTCCTCACAGAACTAGAGAAAACAATCCTAAAATTTATATGAAACCAAAAGACCACCAAAATAGCAAAGACACCTTATTTAACAAAAGCAAAACAGGAGGCATCACAATCCTATAGTTCAAGTTATAAAGCTACAGTGATGAAGAGAGCATGGTACTTGTGCAAAAACAGACATTCAGATCAATGGAACAGAACTGAGGATGCAGAAACAAGTGCAGGCAATGCAGCTATTTGATCTTTGACAAAGGGGAAAAAACATGCAATGGAGGAGTAATGGCCTCTTTGATAAATTGTGCTGGGAAAATGGGATATGCACAAGCTGAAAATTGAATATGGGCCCATACATCTCACCATGTACTAAACTAAAATCAAAAGGGATAAAAGATCTAAGTGTTAAAACAGAAAAAATCTGATGGGAAGATAAAATAGATTAAACTCTTGAAGACATAGATGTAGACAAAGACTTCCTGAACAGAACCCTAGCTGCAGAAGAAATAGTCCCAAGGATCAACAAATGGTTTCATGTCAAATTAAAAGTCTTCTGCAGAGCAAAAGAAACAACCAACAATGAAGAGACAAATTACATAATGGGAAAAAAATTGACAGCTATTCCTTAGAGGAGTAATATCTAAAATATATAAAGAATTTAAAAAAATAGACCTCCCAAAATAAATATCCAGTTAAAAATGAGCAACTGAAATGAATAGACATTTCTCAGAAGAAGAAGGGGCAATAAGTACATGAAAAATGTAAAACATTAATACCCTTTATAGAAATGCAAATTAAAACAACACTGAGATTCCATCTCACTCCATAAAGAATGGCTATCATCAAGAACTCAATTAACAACAAATGCTGAGAAGGCTTTCAGGAAAAAGGAACACTTCTCCTTTCGTGCTCAGAATGTAAATTAGTACAACCAATGTGGAAATCAGTACAGAGATTCCTCAGAAAACTAATGCTAGAAACTCCATTTGATCTAACTATCCCTCTTTAGGTAACTTCTTGAAAGAGTAAAGATATATTATAGTGATACACACATTCCCATGTTGATAGCAGCACCATTCATTATAAATACATCTTGGGAGCTGGGCCCCAGGCCTGCAGGTGCCCACACACCTTTGGAGGGCAGAATAATCAGTGAGACTGCAATGTGGAAGTATCTGAAGCAGCAGCAAGGATCCAGCAGTTGGGTTCTGGAGAACTCCACCAGCAGAAGAGCAGTCCCAGCCCCCACATCCAGAGGTAAAGATCAGCACCATACCCAGCACAATTCCCATGGCAAACTTGGCTGGAGTACTCGGCACATTTCTGGGATCTGACATGGACACTATCACAGAACTATAAACACCAGAACTATTTTACTACTTTTATTCTCCCTTGTTTGTCTGGCTATCCCTTTCTTGTCTGGTTGGATGTCATCTTGTTTTGTTTTGTATTTTGTTGTTATTTTTGTTTTGGGTTTTTTTTTTCTCTCCTTTCTCTGGTTTCCTTTGTTTTCCTTCTTTCCTTCTTTTCCTTTCCATTCTCCTTCTTTTTCTTCTTTCTTTTTTTCACTGTTTAGGTTTCTTACCTTTCTTTTTTTGTTTTCTTCTGTTGATCTTCTTTCTTTTTTTCCTCAACTAGTTCTTGAATTTAAACTTCCAAGTGAGTAAACGTCTCTGTCTTTTCTGATTACTCCTTTGAATTCTAGTTTATTCTTTTTCTCCTGTGTCTTCCAGGTTCCCAAACCTTGGGTGATCATACTTTGACCTCCAGCCTTGACTCTTTACTATGTTTGACCTCATTCATCACTTCATCCTGTCCCCTACGTTTCCTAACCCCCCACACCCCACAGAAGGGTAAAATCACTCCACTAATTGGAAAAACACTGCACACAAGTACATGGTATATGTTTCAGTTTGTTATATAACTTTAGAGTTTGCTCCTGTGGTCAGAGGTAGCAGGTTAATGGTTAGCATAGTTTGTCAGTAGTTAAGCTATAATTGAAACTATCATTATTACTAACTATACTACTTTAGCCAGGATGTCATACATGCTATAACCAGTTTTTCTCTCCTGTATCATAACACTGTGATTGTATGGGGTTATAATGATCACAACAGCCCAGTACCAAAGGATTGGGTGCTGAGTTAAATAGTGACTTTACATCCTTTACAAATTGGGAAGGTAGATTCTTGAGATAGCTATAAAGAACCACCTATGTCTAAAGGACACCCCTGAAGAACAGACATCTCCTAGGGAAGCCTCAATGCTAGTGATAAAGCTATCATAAGAAATCAGCAAGTATCAACATAGGAAACAAAATAAAATTAAAAAGAGAACATAGAAAATGACAAAGCACTGAAGCAAAATGCAACCCAGAGCCACAAGCCCACCCAGGACAAGCTCAGAACACAATGAAATAGACAAATTTGGAAGTGAAACACTGGAACTTTCTAAAATGGTAGCAACAGAAGTGAAAAAACAAGTGGAAAAAACTAACATTTTATAATATAGAAATATTGTACAGACTATGCAAGTATAGAAATGAAAACATAGGTATGTCGTTACTTCTGCCTGACATACATGTTTATGTGTAACTGTGTGTTTTATCTTCATGTGTAACTAACAGTGAGTAAAGGTTAAAATGTGGTCTGGAGACCCCAAACACTTTTAGTGAGTCTGGGAGGTCCAAATAATTTTTATAATAATAAGACTAAAAAGGTGTTTGCGGGCCGGTGAGATGGCTCAGTGGCGTAAGCGCCTGCCTTGCAAGCGCGAGGGCCCGAGTTCGACTCCCGGATCCCACATACGAAAAAGGGGCCAGTGATATCGCTCAGCGGCACGGGTGCCTGCTGGCATGCGAGGTCCTGAGGTCGACCCCCCGGTACCCACAAAAAAAAATAAATAAATAAAAAGGTGTTTGCCTTTTTGTTCTTCATCACTTGCATGTTCAGATAAATTATGTAGAGGCTCCATGACACATGATACAGCAGTCAGTTGAATAAACAAGCACAGAAAACCTAGCTGTGTTCCGTTAGGCCAGATATTAAAGAGATATTTTCTCACCAATATCTTTCATTGTGGAAGTTGTCATTTTTAAATAAATGTATGTTATTTGTATTCACATAGGGTGGGTTTATTGCTTTTTTTAAATGAATAAATATTTTTGAGACCATTTCTAATGTAATTTCTAAACCATAAAATATTAGTAAAGATATTCCCATAAATGAAAACTCTTCAGGCTTTTCAATTATTTTTAAAAGTGTAAATGAATTCTGAGATCAAAAAGTTGGAGAACCACTGTCCTAAGTGATTGACAAAGCCATAAGGGAAATTTCAGAATTAAATTGGTTTCTTTTTTAAGCTAGTATCACTTTTGTGCTTTGATGTTGTAACTCATATATTATAAAAATTCAGCCATTATGCAGTGAAGAATTATATTAGAATCGATTCAGAGAGAAACATTTATAACAACATTGTAAAATGTAAATATTTAAAATCAATGAAATTTTAGAGTTTGTGTTATGATAAAGTAAAAAAAGATTGAAAAAATGGAACCAAAGTCACTATGGGTATAACTTACAATACTAGAAAGTGCTTTTTGTCTTTGTCTTTATTCTAAAAAGACATTAACCAAGAAGAAAATGATAAACTCTCAAATTCTAAATGTTTTTGAAAGCTTTTTTTCTCCTGTGCTGGGGATCAAACCCAGGGCCTCTCATATGCTAGGCAAGCACTCTACTGCTATGATGTCATCCTAATCCATTCATTTTTTTTCCTATTTTAGAATTTAGATAGAATAATTAAGAATGGAGGCAAGAAAAATACACTCAGCTGCAATTTCTGCTATTTTGTGATAATATGCCAAATCTAAAATCAGATTCACTAATCTTATCTGCTTTGGTATTCCAAGAGAATAACTTACCATTTTGTAGGCCCTATCCATTCAACCCAAGAGTAATCTTCAGTGTCTCCTGCTACCCACCACATCAAAATAAGATGAATCCAAGAAAACGTGTGTTTTTTCAACTTGACCTACAAGTCCTTTATCCACCTTCTTAGTCCTTCCTGTTTAGAGGCTTCTAAGAAATGCCCAACTGCCATCTTTACTGTGCAAGTTTTACTCATCCCCAAAGCCAGAATACATAACTCTCTCCACTGCCTTCACTATCACTTAGCCTAAACTTTTAGATGGTATCCCATGATCTAGCCAATTAGATATGTATGAAAGCTTCTTAAGTATAAAAACTCTACCCATCTAATCTACCACCAATCTAGCATAAGGCACAAAATAAACTTTCAGTACAAGTATATTCAGTTGAGACTTTAGGACAGTAAGAATATCATTCCAAAGTTGCAGACATAGAGCTGTCATTCATAGCAAGGAACAAGATAATCCTTGAATGACAACAAGAATGAATGGTGCAATGTAATTGGAAATCAATAGCAAAAGAAACCACAAAAATTTCATAAACACATGGAAATTAAATAACACCCTCCTGAACAACAAATTTGTCACAAATGAAATTAAAGAAGAAATTAGACAGTGTCTACAATTAAATGATAATGCAAATACAACATACCAGAACTTATGGGACACAGTGAAAGTAGTCCTATGAGGGAAATTTATAGTGGTGAATACCCATATCAGGAAAACTGTGTGAACTCAAATAAACCACCTAACGTTGAACTTGAATCTTCTAGAAAAAGAAGAGCAAGTCAAGCACAAAGCTCACACAAGGGAGGAAATTATAAAGATCAGAGCAGAAATTAATGCATTGGAGACTAAGAAAACAATACAAAGAATCAATGAATAAAAGAGTTAGTCCTTTGTTTTTTTTTTTTTTTTTTTTTTTTTTGTGGGTACCGGGGGTCGACCTCAGGACCTCGCGTGCCAGCAGGCGCCCGTGCCACTGAGCGATATCACCGGCCCCTTTTTCGTATGTGGGTTCCGGGAGTCGAACTTGGGACCTCGCGCTTGCCGGGCAGGCGCTTAAGCCGCTGAGCCATCTCACCGGCCCAAAGAGTTAGTTCTTTGAAAGATTAAATAAGATTGAGAAATGCTTAGCTAAATTTATAAAAAAAAAAAGGAAAGAGAAGTCTCAAATATTTTATTATTTGGAATTCAACAAGGAATGAAAAGGGTGAAATCATGACAGATCCTGCAGACATCCAGATCATCAATACATACTTTGAGAATCTGTATTCTGATAAGATGGAAAACAGAATAAATGGACAGATTCCTAGATACACGTGAAATATCAAAGCTGAATCAAGAAGATATGAAAATCATAAATAAACCAATATCAGTCAATGAAATGGAAGATGTAATTAAAAATTTACCAACAGTTCAACCCACTTTCCAAGTACCCTTCTGTCCCTCTGAGACAGAAATTTTCTTTCTTTCAGTAAATTCTTCCTACTCTCAACCTCTGTTGTTAAAACAAAAGAAGAAAACAAAACAAAATAAAGCAAAGCAACCAAGAAAAATACTTAGCAACAAAGAAGAGCCCAGGCCCTGATGGATTCACTACTGAATTCTACAAGAAATTTAGAGAAAGCCTAATGCTGCTACTTCTCAAAGTCTTTAATGAAATTGAAAGGGAAGCACTATTCTGAAACTCATTCCTGAAAGTAAGCATTACCCCAATTCCAAAGCCAGAGAAGGATCCAAGCAAAAAAGAGAGCTGCAGGCCATCTTCCTGATGGACATAGATGCAAAAATCCTAAAAAGATATTGGCAAATAGAATGCAGCAAATCATTAAAAAAAAATTATATACCATGACCAAGTAGGATTCATCCCAGGGATGCAGGGATGGTTCAACATATGAAAATTAATAAATGTAATACACCATATTAACAGAGCCAAGTACAGAAAACAGATGATCATCTCAATATATTCAGAAAAAGATTTGATAAAGGCCAACACCTATTCATGATAAAAACCATACAAAAATTGGAATAATAGTCTTTATCTCAATCTGATAAAAGCCATCTATGACAAACCAATAGTCAACATCATACTAAATGGACAAAAACTGAAAGCTTTCACTCTAAAATCAGGAACAAGACAAGGATGTCCACTATCACCACTCCTGTTAAAATATAATTCTGGAAACATTAGCCAGAGCAATTAGACAAGAGAGAGAAATAAAAGGAATAAAGATAGAAAAGGAAGAATTTACATTTTCATTATTTGCAGATGACATGATACCCTACATAGAACACCCCAAAAACTGCATCAAAAGACTTGTAGATTTAATAATCAAATTCAGTCAGATAGCTGGATACAAAGTCAACACTCAAAAATCAATAGCTTTCCTGTCAACAATGAAAAAACTCACTGAGAGAGAAATTAGGGAAACAACACCTTTCACAATAGCATACAATAAAATGAAGTACCTAGGTATTAATCTAATGAAAGAGTAAAATACCTGTACATTGACAACTACAGTAATCTGAAAAATGAGATTGAAGGGGATATCAGAAAATGGAAATATATCCCTTGCTCTTCGGTAGAAAGAACCAATATATTGAAAATGGCCATACTTCCAAAATTGTTATACAGATTTAATGTAATCCCAATCAAAATTCCAACAGCATATCTCATAGAATTGGAGAAAGCAATCCTAAAATGTATTTGGAACCAGAAGACACCTAGAAGAGCAAAGGCAATTCTGGATAACAAAGGCAAGGCAGGGGGCACCACAATCCCTGACTTGAAATTATACTACAAAGATACTGTGATAAAAACAGCATAGTACTGGCAACAAAACAAAACAAAACAAAACAAAACAAAACAAAACAAAACAAAAAGACCTGAAAGTCAATTGAACAGTTTAGGAAATGTAGAAACAACTCTAGACATATTTCACTAATTTATCTTTGACAAAGGATCCAAACACCCTCACTGGAGGAAAGATAGCCTCTTTAATAAATGGTGCTGGAAAAACTAGCTTTCCACATGCCAAAGATTAAAAGTAGACCCATATCTTTCATCATACACTAAACTAAAATTGAAATGGATCAAAGATCTAAATATTAAAACAGAAACACTAAATCTGCTGGAAGATAGAATAGGTAGAATTCTTGGAGACATTGTTGTAGGTAAAGACTTTATGAACAAACCCCAATTGCACAGGAACTATCACAAAGAATCAACAGCTGGGATCTCATTGTATTAAAAAGCTTCTGCATAGTAAGAGAAACCACCAAGAGAGTGAAGAGACAACCTACAGAGTGAGAAAAAATTTTGCCAGCTGTTCCTCAGACAAAGGACTACTATCTAGAATATATAAAGAACTCAAAAATTTTAGAGACCAAATTTAAAGACCCAATCCAAAAATGGACATCTGAAATGAATAGACACTTCTCAGATGAAGTAGAAACAGCAAATAAATTATGAAAAAATGTTCAATATTACTGGTCATTCAGGAGATGCAAATTAAAATCACACTGAGATTCCATCTTACTCCAGAAAGAATATCTATAATCAAGATATCAACCAATAAGAAATGCTGGCAGGGCTGTAGGGAACAAGGAACCCTTCTCTGCTGTTGGTGGGAGTGTAGACTGGTGCAACCACTGTAGAAATTTGTGGGGGAGATTCCTCAAAATATGAGAAATAGAGGTTCCATTTCACCCAGCTATTCTCCTTGATAGCTTCCTAAAGGAATTAAAAGCATCATACCACAGCCATGTATGCACACCCATGATTATAGTGGCACAGTTTGAACTTGCTAAATTTTGGAAACACCACAAATGCCCAGCAACTGATGAATGGATAAATAGGGTGTGTTTTTTTTTTTTTATATACAATGGAATCCTACTCTGCTATAAAGAAGGATAAAGTTGAGACTTCTTAGCAAAATGGATGCACCTTGAGATCATAATCATAAGTGAAATAAATTGGACACACATGTGTAAATACCACATTGTTTCTCTGCTGTGAGAAACCAAAAGTGTAAACAAGGACCAAAATATATAATAGATATTGTGTAGAAGGGAGAAAATATTAAAATGGGAAGGGGAACTAGCTTGGGTGGAAGGGGAAAGGAAGAAAGAGAAAAGAGTTAGGGAATAAGAACAGAGCCCTAAGAAATGGGAAGTTGTAAAGAACTGAGTGAGAGGCAGTCAAGGTATGGTTGAGAAGCAGTCACAATGAAGCAAAACCAAGTATAGGGCACAACACATTAAACAAGAGTCCTTGCATGAAAGAGGTGGGCAGTGGTGTTGCTTGTGGATCCTGATTGTCTTGAGATGGAGCCACTGCAATGAACGCTTCCTGAATTTCCTATTCAAGAGTCATATTTTTGGTTCTGACTGACTCAGAGATGCAGGAATCATCTTTTGCATGAGAATAAGCCAACAGGTTCTTCAATTTTCTCCACTACAGACAAGCAAATGGCCTAACTGTTGCCTACTTACAAGTTGTCTATTCTTGTCCAGCATGATATGGCCTGCGATGAAAAACTTTTCTTTTAATTTTATTTAAATAAAAAGTTCCTCAAAGGTTTTAGTAAAATTCACTTACCTCCTCAGATTAATCTCACCTAGAATATTTGGACATGTAACTGGTATTTATCTTGCTAACGTAGCTCATAAGAGCCACTATTATTGATGTTCCTCTCATAGTTTATCCTAGATTTTACTTCTCTGAAAAAAGGTTTTCTCTGAAATATGAGTGTGCTTATAAGTATGTATTATGCTGTAAGCATCATTTGTAATATCCTTGGGTATGCTCCTTGACGGATACGTTAAAGACTGGTACATTATGCAATGGATATATGCAAAAATATTTCTTCAGTATCTTGTAAATTGAGTAATGGTATCAAGAAATGGCGAAATAGAAAGAATACATATGGTAGTAGTGAGGAGGAAATAATAAAAATAATTAAAGCTCAAGGTGGCCAATAGTACTATTAAAGTGATAGAAGTTCATAACAGTAAGAGGCTGCTCCCAAGTGAAATTTAAGTGGATTTTGAGCTGTAAAAATGTAAGTTTTATGTTAAAATGTTATTTGTGTTATTAGTGTATTATTAATATAGTTAGGTCATTTGTTACACAACCTAGGTTTGTTATATCTTAGCCAGAATAAATCAGGCAGGAGTTTGAAACCTACCTCTGTACCTTAAAGCCACTGATGTTTCACCTAGTGCAGTCAAATACCTAGTTGCTAGAGACTTCTATTGGAATGGAGGCACTGATGGGAGAAAAGGAATTATGAATAGATATCAATGGTTAGGAGTTGAAACAAGACCCATCTGAATCCTTGTTCTTGAAAATGACTCAGGGAGGGCCAGTGATATGGCTCAGTGGCATAAGCTCCTGCCTGGCAAGCACGAGGTCCTGAGTTTGACTCCTGGTACCCACATAAAGGAAAAAAAGGGCTGGTGATATTGCTCAGCAGCACAAGTGCCTGCTGGCAAGCGTGAGGTCCTGAGTTCAACTCCTGGTACCCACATAAAAAAAAAGAAAAAGAAAATGACTCAGGGAATCTGGTAGATAAGGCAATGTGGAACCAAGCTCTCACATCAGGGAAGGACTTACTGCTCAGCTGAAGGGAGTGTGATTTGCAGGCAATTCCAGCTGCCAGCTTTACCTGGGATGACTTCACTTCAGCTGTAAAGAAATACTATTCCCCAGGCCTTGCCCTTCCTAGGGCAGTCCAAATCAATGAGTCAGTTCAGTGGAGGTGTAAAGGCTGAGGTGTCCCCAAGATCACCCTTCAAGGAAGAACTTTCTGCATGACTATAGGTGGTGCTGTCAGCAGTCAGCTTCTAGCTAACAGCTCTTTCAGGGTCACCTCTACTCCAGACAGCCACCTGCTCTCTAAAAGTTCTTTCCATGCTGTCTTATAGCCAGTGACTAGTGAGGCAGGGATACAAATGCAAGTCCAGTTTGCCCAGCTTTAATAGGCATTCCCTGTCAGGCTAGTCAAGGCTTTGCTGGACTTGCACTTTGGCTCTCCCTCAGCCAATCTGCTTCTTCCCCTTCCTCTGGTGCAATATATATCTGGTCCGTGGTACGATCTTACCCCTCATCCAATTTAAGTGTCTGCTTTCAGAGAACTGAACCTGTGACAAGAAAGTTAGTATTCAAGATTAACATAGAAGATCCCAGGTTGATAAATGTCCAATTCTGTGTAAGGCTTGTATATTCTCTAAGTCAAATAATTAACAACCCTTTTAGAACCTACATCAACTTTATTATTTAGGGATTTATTTATCCTAACTCTACAGTTACTATTGCTGTTTTTTTTTTTTTTTTAATGTGGGTACTGGGAGTCGACCTCAGGACCTTGTGCTTGCCAGGCAAGTGCTTGTGCCGCTGAATGATATCACCGGCCCTTTTTTTCCTTTATGTGGGTTCCAGGAGTCAAAATTAGGACCTCACGCTTGCTGAGCAGGCACTTATGCTGCTGAGCTATCTCACCATTCCACTATTGCTGTATTGTAATGGAATAAAACACCAAGCCAGCAGTATGAGTTAGGGCTCTTTAGACAATTTTTTTTTCTAGAATTTTTTTTTAAACATTTCTTACCTTTACCCTTATCCTTTACTTTGAAGGATTTCTTTGAAGGGTAAACTTAATAATGACTCATTCACATTTGAATTCAGAAGGAGAAACTTGAAGATCCTGAAGTGTTGCTGAGGGTTGTGTAGACATTTTTGACAAAGTACTAAAATTGGAAAGTTGGAGGTTTAGAGTCAATATAAATCTGAGGTGATACATTCTTTTAAGAGGTTTTTGCAGTACTATTTTCTTTCTATAGGACTCTCCTGTTGGCTCAATAATTCCTGCTACATCTTTGAACAGCCTAACCATGACAGTGAATAATGCCACTTTTAAAAATCTGCTTATTCGGAAATTATTTTACACTCACAGAAAGTTTGCAAGAAAAAGGGTATCACAAAGATCATCTCTATACCCTTTAGCCAGACTCACCTGTTGCTAATATTTTACTCTATTCATTTTATTACTGACTTGGATGGTGCTTATGCCCTCACATGCATTTTCTCTCTCCCTCTGTCTCTCTCTCTCTCTCCTCTCCAGACACCACACACATGCATACACACACAAGTAATATTTTCTGAGTCATCTAGGAGTCAGTTACATACTTCATGGTTCTTCTTGCCTAAATATTCCCATGTTATTTCCTAAGAATGAGGATATCCTCTTACCTAAGATGGTATACTTACCAACTTCAGAAAACTCAACATTAATATAACATTCTTACATAACACATCTGTGTTTCAATTTTGTCATTGGATATAAAAAATATTTTTTAGTTTTTTCTCCAATATAGAATACTTTTTAGAATGATGTTTCATACTTAGTTTTCACATCTTCTGTTCATTTTGTGTGATCAGGTATCTTTCTTAAAATTTTGGCAAATGTAATTGGCAAAGATTAAATACATTCAAAGCATACAACATGATGATTTGATATATGTTTATACTGTATTTTGACTACCATAACAAAATTAGTTAACAAAGCTATTACCACCCATGCCATACATTAGATCCCTGTGATTTATTCATCTTATGACTGAAACTTTGTCCCCTTTGTCCAGCATCTTCCCATTGTTCTCTCCAGGCCATGGCAACTACTGTTTTATTCTGCTTTTGTGAGATCAATATTTTTAGACTCCATGTATAAGTGAGATCATCCAGTTTTATATGTGGGTACCGGGAGTCAAACTTAGGACCTTGTGCTTGCCAGGCAGGCACTTATGCCGCTGAGCTATCTCACCGCCCTCACAACACATTCTCTTTTTTATATCCCCTTTCCCTTCCACCTCCACCCATCCTTTTATCCCCATCCTTTTTTTGTACATATTTACAGTACATAATTTTTTTATTACTTGCGTGATGTTGGTATATGTACATAACACATCCCAACTCCTTTTTTCATTCCTTATCCCTTCATTCTCTCCTCCCTCCCTCCATCTCTTGATTCCCAACCTCTTTGACAATGATCTGTCTTCCTACCTCCTATTATTTACCATTTATTTTGCTCTTTATTCTCTGGGTTTCTCATGTAAGAGAAACAACATGATATTTAAACTTGTGCGTCTGATTTATTTCACTTAACATTGCAGTCTCAAGATACATCCATTTTCCTACAAATGACTCAAGTTTATCCTCTTTATGGCAGAATAGTCCTCCATGATGTGTAAATACCACACTTTCTTTGTCCATTCATCTGTTGATTGACATTTAGCCTGGTTCTAAACTTGGCTATTATGAATTGTGCTGCTATAAACATGCATATGCTTGTATCTCTGTAATATAATGCTTTCAGCTCTTTTGGGAAGATAAAAGAAAGGGAATACTGGGTCAAATTAAATTCCTGATTTCAGTTTTTTGAGGAATCTGCATAATGATTTCCATAGTGATCATACTAGTTTATTTTCCCACTAGCAGTGTAGACAAGTTCCTTTTACCCTGGACCTTCTGTAGCATTTATTATTACTCGATTTCTTGATGAAGAGCATTCTTTCTGGGTTAAGATGAAATCTCAGTGTTGTTTTAATTTGTGTTTCTCCAATGGCCAGTGATGTTGAGCATTTCTTCATGTATTTATTGGCAATTTGCACTTCTGTAGTGTCTATTCATTTCTCTTGACCATTTTTTATTGAGTCTTTTATTTTGGGGGTCTAATTTTTTTGACTTCTTTATATATTCTAGATGTTAGTCCTCTGTCTGAAGAATCACTGGTAAAAAATTTACTTCCATTCTTAAGGTCATATTTTCACTCTGTTGGGTGTTTCTTTGTCTGTGCAGAAGTTTTTAATTTAATATCATCCTATTCATTGATTCTCAGAATTATTTCCAGTGCAACTAGGGCTCTGTTTAGGAAGTTCTTGCCTACATCTATGACTTTAAGAGTTTCACCTATCTTATCTTCCAGCAGAAAATACAATATTTGAAAATATTATATTTCTCACCTTGGGTTTTTCCAATTTTTCATAGTCATATTCAGATTCTTAGCTAGAATACTGCATAAGTGATTTTATGTTCTTTCGGGGTGTTCTGTATTGAAGCACGTGATGACTATCTGCCCATTCTTGGTGATGGTAGTTTTTTAACTCAGCCAAGACACTTTCTAAATTTTACTGTGAAGGAACTATCGTTTACACTGTAACTATTAAGTAATCTAGGGAGATACTTTAAAACTATTTAAATTCAATATCAACTTTCCTCCTTGATTTAATGTCTGTTGATGATGCTTGCCTGAACCAACATTTAATACAATGGTTGCAAAGATCATTTGCCAACTCTTAGCACTGTTTACACATTTATGTCTGCACATGGATGTCTTATTTTTACTACAAATAAGAAGTTACCATTCTTCCCCATTGACTTATTTATCTATTTCCTGTTTATCTATTTCCTAGCTAAAGGAATTATGCACTTTAATTTTTTAATGAGTTTACAACTCATTACTACCCTTAGTTATTTTAGTGTTCAAATTATCACAGACATAACCATGGGAGGTACAGAGTGTTTGTTCCTGTTGTCTTGTGACATGTCCCCATCATGTGTTGATTACTTCTTTACTTTTTTAGCATAAGATATTCAAAAATTTCTTCTTACAATCCCCATTATCCAGATTCTGGGATCAGCTGCTTCTCTGAGGAACTCTGGTATTGTTTAGTGGCAAATGGTATTAGAGATCAAGTTCAAGGTCTGATGCTAGGTGTCCTCAAAGGTCCTGAGGTATCTTTGCTTCTTGTTCCTAATGGTTAGAGCTAGGAAATATATGCTTGTATTTATACCTGTAGATATGCATACCTAAGTATACACACACACGTATATACATACATACATAAGTATGTATGTACATATACATTGACATATATATATATATACATTAAATATTTTTGCAGTCATAGATTAATAGCAGTACAACTAACTTCAATTCCTCTCACAACCTTCTTTTTTGCTTTTTCCATTCCATATTTGTATGCCTCTTCTTCCATAGTGAGAATCTTGACTCTCAAAAACATTAATGTACTGTATTTATTTGTTCATTCCTACGATGTTTTTCAAACAGTTTCAGAGTTGCTTGTCCACACAATCTCAAAAAACAAACGTATAAAAATAGTTCAGAATTTTTTCTTTTTGTTCTCCCATACTCCCCCTTCCATGACTGAGAGTATATGATCAAATATTGTAATCATAAATTGCCTGGTTTAGTATTTTCTCCATCATCCCTTTAGGTGGGGTCATGTTATCCATTTGAAATATTAATAATTTCTTTGTTCAGTTTTTTATCTTTTTTGCATTTTTGTAATATAATTTTATTTTTTAAAATGTAGTGCATTTTCCCCAAAGTAAAAACTGTACAAGAAGGTATTCTTAAAGAAGTGTTTCTCTCTCACCTATTTTTAAAATGTCATTCATTCTGCCTTTATAGGTAACCAAATTAATTGTTGTAGTAGGTTGAATAACGGCCCCCAAAGATATCCACACCCTAATCCCAGGAAACTGTGAAAGTACCTTACACAGCAAAAGAAGGGTGTTTTCTTTTTTATTTTTTTTAATTTTAAAGAGAAGAAAAAACAAAACAAATCAAAAGAAGAACAAATTTTCAAAGCAACGTAATAGGAGGGTAACAATGGTTAATACATTACGTATTACTATCTTTAAGTTAGTTATTCAGGATACCAGACATTAGCATTCAATTGTCCAAACATTATTGGCACAAACCTTACTCTTCAATGAACTAAGTAAAATTGGTAGTGTATCTATCTTAACCATCTTATATATATATATATATATATACAATTTTTTTCCCTTTCCCTTCTTTCTTTTCCCTATTCCAGTCTCTCTTTCCTTTTGACCAGTTTCTTTTTGATTCATCATGTCTATTGTACATTTTGGATCTTATTTACTCTTTCAGTTTCTCATACTAGACAGACAATACGATGCTTACACATGTGCTTCTGGTTTATTTCACTTATGAGTATTTTCTCGAGTTGCATCCATTTACCTATAAAAGTCTCCAGTTTACCCTTCTTTATGGCTGAATAGTACTCCATTGTATAAAAATACCACATCTTTCTTATCCATTCCTCAGTTGATGGGCATTTGGGTTGTTTCCAAGATCTGGCTATTACAAATTGTGCTGCTATAAACATGGGTGCACATATGTGATTAAAACAAGGATTTGTAGATGGAGTTATCCAGGGTTATCCAGGTAAGCCATGAATGCAATCATAAATGTTTTTATAAGAGAGAAGCAAGAGAAGATTTCATGGTGCACATTTCCCCCATTGGCTGCCTACCCTGGTCTGGTCCTTTGGAAATCTCATTCTTGCTCAGCTGCCTCGGGGGTGACCCTTCCTCTCCATGTGAGAGGCTCTTCAGACACTCAAATCCTGTCACTGTCCTGAACTCCTGTGGCATCCACACTGGGCTCATCTGGGCCTCAGGGAAGGACTCTGACTTCTGCTTCCTGTGAGGCCTTCACTTTACAGATACACTGGTAGGCAGTTTACAGTCTCTCCGCTTCCATAAATCTTGCCATTTACCTTTTTCTAGTACCACATAATTTTTCCCTTAAAATCATTAGTATTTCTTCAGAAAAGATTATGAGGGTTTTCATGCCTTCAAAAGACAAAACATTTTTTTACTTTTCATTCTGTATATCATGCATGGTGCTTTGAACATAGTAATCATTTAAAAAATGTTTTGTGCTGACTGCAAAGCAATTCTTTGTTGGACAAGCAAAGCTCCTGATCAAGTGAAATGGCTGCTGTGTCTGCAGGTGGGCTCACTGCTGACCCAGCCCTGTGGATAAGACATGGGTTTCAGAGGCGATGAAGCAAAGCCTTTCAACTTGTATGAAAGCAAGTGAGATAAATCCATGCTGGGAATTTAAAAATGTTTTCAAAAGTACACTAGAGGCACAATCACTAAGTACATTTCTTTCCAAAAAAGTTGCAATGTGATGATGAATGAGTGATGAGCTGATTTACTGATTATTACCCCTGTCTAAAAAATGATATGCCTTTCTGGTACTTAGATTGGGAAGGAAATCAACCTATTATTATAGGGTCTGCAATTCTAAATTTCTGTTTTCTAGATCAGAGGTGGGCAGCTGCTTTTCAGATCTATACCGACAAACACAGAAGTGCAAAGTCAAAAAAGGTGTGGAGCTCACATGGTTGCTTGGAACAAACCTATACCTTGAATATATTACTTCTGTGCCTGAACCTTTGTTCTTCTCAAAAGGGCACACTTAAGGAGCAATGAGAATGGCAAACAAAAAAAGGCCAGGGGAAGATTAAAAGATTTGGATTTATTTCATGTGGAAGAAAAATCTCTGAATATTTTTTCAAAAATTTTAAGTCCATGGTTTTTCAGAGTTGTATGCCAAGTTTCCAAATGCATGAGTTCTGTTCTGTTTCTGGAAAATTATGGGGCACAGACAGTAGAAGGCAGGCATTCTCAGAAATGCATAGAAATAAATGCAGTTGTTAAAGGTGTAGGGGTAATTTTCATTATCTTGTAGCTCTTGTAACACACCTATGGACTTTACATACCTTTTGCAGTTTGGAAGAAAAGAAGTGAGGAAACACTAGACCCAGGGCCTGAAAATGGTTTACCTGCTGCTTTGCACTCTCATGGTCCTCCCTTCCTTAGAAAATGCCAATTATGTTCTTCCAGATGCTCAAAACAAAAACCTTGGAGTCATTCTTATACCCCATAAACATTCTGTCAACAAAACCTGTTTGCCTTATCTTAAAAATATGCCTACAGTGTAATCACCTACCAATTCCACTTCTAATACTCAGGACCAGGTAGCCCTGATTTCTTGCCTGGATTGTGTATTATTAGCTTCTTCACATATGTCTCTTGTTTCTAACTTTGCTTCTTTACAGTCTATTCTTAAGACAGTAGCCAGAGGGATCTTTGTAATAGATAAATCATATTATGCTACTCTTCTGTTTTGAAGTCCCACAGTGGCTTTCTCACTTGGCTCAGAATAAAAAGATACTTTTCTTATAGTGGTATCTGGGGGGGCCTCCATATCTGACTCTTCCCCTAGTCCCACCTGTTTCCCAGCTGATTCTTGAAGTCATTAAGTGTGTTGCTTCTTTACAACCATTGCCTTGGCTTTTCTTTTTGTCAGTAACACTCCTCCTTCACATATTATGATTGTTCACTCCTCATGCCATGGCTATATTGATTCAAACATCACATTACCAATGGTGCATTTCTTTTTTTTTTTTTTTGTGGGTACCAGGGGTCGACCTCAGGACCTCATACTTGCCAGGCAAGCACTTACGCTGCTGAGCTATCTCACTGGCCCCCAATGTTGCATTTCTGGGCTGCACTTAATAAAGCATCAGCCACCCATGCTCTAGCATCTCTCCTTTACCACATTATTTATTTCCAAAGCACTTATCAGCATCTGGCACACTGCTAATTTATTTTCTATTGTATTTCTCCTATTAAATATAAGGTCCTTTAGGATTCCTTGTTTGTTTTATTTACCATTAAATACACAGGACTTACAAAGAATTTCTGGCATGTTTTCAGTACTTAATTAAATAATGGAGTAATTCCCCATGAAAACAGATTAGGAGCCTATAAAATTTCCTGTTAATAAAATGCATTTGATAATTTAAAACCTGCTAATAAATACCATGGGATCTTCTTTGCAAGTTTTTAAAGTGGTGAATGATTATTTTTACATGTTCATGATTTACTGTTCAGAAATTTCTCTGATGTAATATTTTAATTTTAGAAATGTTAGGTTTTTCCTCATCAATTTGGAATTATTAGGTTATGATGAGTTCAGACTTGGGGATTAGGAACTCCATAATGAAATAAGGCAGATTCAAATTTAAGTAGCAGTGAGTTTTTCTGTAGTAAGTCTGGAAGGATCAAGGTTGATGGCCAGAATGCATTAGAAGTAAGGACGTGCATGTCCCCTGTGCAGGAGAAGCATCAGGTAGAAGGAAGGGCTAGTATTGTTATAGGAATGATATCAGGATGTCCAAATGATATAGGTGAAATATTACAACTCCCAACCTGCTAGATGTCTGAGATGCCAAGTTTGTGTTCCTCAAAATTGAAGAATGACTTCTGAGGAACAAAGGAGGTTAAAGAGTAGGAAATGTTTATTGAGGGAAAGACAGCTCCTGCCTAAGAGAGACAGGAGGGGACCTGGAAGGTGGATTGCCCATGACTCCACTTCTCAAAGGAAGTTTTGTAGAGCAAAATCAATAGATGGGAACAAAATCATGAGGTGGGTATAAGGTGGGACAAAACTATGGGCAACCAATAAGATTGCAAGTATAGTCACTTAGGTAATATTGACCCAATGGGGAAGCCAGTCATGCAGCAAGTGTACATGGAAAGAACAAGGACCTTTCCTGGAAGGGATAGGTCAAGGAGGTCTTGGTCCCCCACCCAGGTGACCAACCCCTATTTAGAATATCAATCATTATTATTTAACCTCAGGGAAGCACATAGGCGTAGTCACTTCATCTTTGTCTTGAGGCCTGGCCTGCCTTCAAGGAATGTGCCTCCACCCATAGTTGTAGTGTGTTCTTATCATCCACACTAACTCCTTTGAGGGCCTAGCCCTGTCTGACTGCCTATAATATTTCTACCTAATTTAGCTGCCTATAATAGTATTTTCATCATTAGTATGACTAGAAAAAAAAAAACCCTTGTTTCAAAAGAATTCTACATGTTACAGTTTCTACAAGTGTCCAGACTACAGATAGCTGGGAATAGGAATTTAATCTAGAGTTTAGCAACCCTAGAAATGTGTGGTTTGAGAGTTATTTTTTTCATAGATCCGATTAAAATGGTAGATTTCAGAGTGACGTGATGTAGTAAAAGAACTCTTTATCAGTTTTTTTAAATGTAATTTTATGTGGAAATTGTCAAACATACAATTCAAATGTTATAAGGAGCCATCATGAATTCACTATCCAGCTTCAACAACTAGCCCACTTAATTACCAACTTAAAACATCTACATTTTGTACTTAATATGACCTTACATTTTGGTGTGAATAGTAGATGACTACATCCTGACAAAACAAAGACATCCCAACTGATTGAAATCAACTGACATAAAATGTACCTCCCTCATCACGGCACACTGTCTTTCCTGAAGGACAGTTTTACTAGTTATAAATAATGTATCATTGCCATAGGTTTAGATTCAAAGAAATACAGTGTGGTGGCTTGTTTTGCTGAGTATATAAAGAGAGGATGGAAGGTGAAGCCATAGGAATTGAGTGTGAGAGAAGACACTAAAACACTTAAAAATCTTTTATATCGATGGATTACTTAACACAACAAACCATCATTTCAATGAGAAAAATGTAGGGTTTTAAAATAAGAAATAAAGGATCCAAGAAGTTGTGCTGGAAGGTTATGGGCTAGTTATAGTTTGTATAGTTATTGTTATAGTTTGTGTAACAGTGTGATGATTAGTGTTCTTGCTGATCATAAAGCAATCAATGTGTTGCCTACATAGCTGGTTGTAAAGTGTGGGCCTTATGGAGTCAGAGAAGAGTAAGTTTGAGGTTGAAGATGGTGTGGATGCCTCTGCTTACTGCAGACAGATCTGGAAGCAATTGGCCTTTGCTTGTAGAATTTGGTTTGTTGTATTTAGCATTTTTAAAGGGGAACAGTCTTATGAAAGTATATTAATAACTTGTGAAGGACTTATAGAACTTACTCTCTTAAAGAGGCCAAGTTGTTGAGTAGCATTTCAGTGTTTCCAGACATAGATAGTAAAACAATAAGTTTATTACTCTGTTACAACCAGTCACATTTTCACAAGGGTTTATAATACTCTAAAAAAGCAGACCTATTTTCAGATAATCAGAGTTATTCATTTTCTTAGGTCCTAATTGTTGGCACAGAACATATCTTGTTATAATTTATAAGATTCTACTTATATGACTAGGTAAGGATTTTCTTTATATCTGTAAATGTTCAAGACAGTAGGGGAAAATGTTCATCATAAAATATTCTCATTTAGCTAACTGAAAGATCCTTTAATATAAAAGAAAATATGCACTAAGACATTCATTTGTCATAATGAGAGCATACAAAACTATAATGATGATAAGACATATTATCAAAGCTTAAAATGTTAAGTAGTATAAGCGATATATCTCAGTAAGATCTTTAAGCTCATAAACTACATAAGAAACTTTCTTAAATTATAATACAGGAAAGTTCTAATGGAGCAATATTGATCTCAAAGATCTCACAATTAGAATTATGTGCTCTAATTTTGAATTATTCCTTAGTTGGGGAATGTGATGGGAATAGCATGAGATAATTTTGATTTTCAAAATTGCTGCTAAAATGAAATTTAATAATCAGGGAAAGGAAGAAAGTAAGAGACATTTCTGACAACAAACATGTGGCCCTAGCACTTTGGAATATTCTTTTTTCAGTCCTGGGGATTGAATCTAGGGCCTTCACGCTGAGCCACATCCCCAGCCCTTTTTTAATTTTTTATTTTGAGTGTTTCATTAAGTCACTAGGTTCCCTAGACTGAGCTTGAACTTCCCATTCTCCTGCCTCAGCCTCCCAGATAGCTGGGATTCTAGGAGTATGGCACCGTAGCTGGCTCGAAAGAACTTAACACTTTTGAGCATGTGTTTAATATCCTGGTCTAGAGTAAATGGTCTTTTTGTTGTTATTTATTTGTTTTGTTTTTTCATTATTAACATAAATTAGTGCTGATTCATCTGAAAGATAGTCTTTGTAATGGTATCAACATAGACTTTTTCACTTTGTTATATATAGCTCATTTTTCTGGAAATATGAAAACAACATATTTTCTGCTGCATATTATATTTTTTAAAAAGTATGGTGTCATGTAAATTCATGTGCCTGGACAGTGCAAGGTACCAAAGGCAAGACACAATTCATGCACCTAGGGAGAATATTTTATTGAAGGGAAGTGACACTGAGGGCTAACACTCTTTTCAAATGACATGTTGTACCATCATGTCTTTGTCTTTCCCTATGAATGCCATCATATTCTTTACCTTGCAATGTTTCTTTCTGTCTCATACTTAAAGCCTGTCACCATGCACCAATGCAGAACTGTATATTCTCTGCTTCACCCACTTCCCCTTTAAAAAAAAAAAAGCCAAAGAGAGAAGGGACTGGGGCTTATATGCAATGTTAGAAGTTATGTACCAAAGTTAGGCATATTGCATTTTCTTCCTAAACCAACCGATCTAGAAGGACTTTCCAGCAGGGAGCTGTAAAATTCAAATTCTGCTAAAGAACTATGATTAAAATTTCAGACTATAACTTTAGACTTTATGAAACATTTCATAGCCACTTTAAAAAAGAAATCAGCTTGAGGTATTATTTGGATATAATAACATTCATTAATTATGAATGCACAATTTGTTGTTTTAACAAATGTATTCTCTTGTATAGCCAATACTATACTCAAGACAGTATTTTCATCACCTCCAAAATCCTTTCATACTTCTTTTATTTTGCCCCATTCCCTGGCAATTGATTGCAACAGTTTTCTCCTATCTAGAATTTCATATTGATAGAATCATACAGTATATACTCATGTGCCTTTTTTTTTTTTTTTTTTTTGGTGGGTACCGGGGTCGACCTCAGGACCTCGCGCGCCAGCAGGAGCCCGTGCCGCTGAGCGATATCACCGGCCCTTTTTTCGTATGTAGGTTCCGGGAGTCGAACTCAGGCCCTCACGCTTGCCAGGCAGGTGTGTACGCCACTGAGCCATCTCACCGGCCCTCATGTGCCTTTTGTTTCTTTTACTTAACACAATTCTTTTGATATTCACCTATGTTATTATATGGATCAATAGATCAGACTTCCTTATTGATCAGTTATATTCCATTGTATGGGTGTAATTGACTTTACTCATCTTTTTATGGGTATTTGTTTGTTTCAAATTTTTGGCTAATAAGCGATCCTCCTGCTTTTGCCTCCTAAGTACTGGGATTACAGGTGTGTGACACTATGCTTGGCTCTGAATGCAAGTGTTTTTGTGGCCATCCATTTTCTTTCATTAACTATCATTCAGTACCATTCAATTGAAAATATTTCTTCCTCCAGTTTTTCCTTGGTTTTTAAATTCATCTGCAAAGTAGATGATATTTTTCTAGTAAAAGAATGCTACCCACATCACCTATCATGTTTTGTTATACAGAAGCAGAACAAACTGATTTTTAAAATTGATATGTAAGTCCTTGCTACTGATGGGGAAATGTATTAAGAATTGGAGGCAATTTAAGTTGAGCTTACAGCACAGTTGCTAAAATGTAGTGAAGCTAATTGCTTGGACTGCAAAATAAGTTTTTTAGAAAAGAAAGGGTTTTTTTTTTAAAAAAAAACTTTCTTTTTAAAGTATTGGAATTAGTTAATAAATAGAATGTTCTGAACTGATGGGCTGATCCTAATCAGTTTGATATAGATTTCAACCCCATGGGGGTTGAAAAATAGTGATGAAGCTCAAAATCCTTCTAACAACAAAGTTCTTTGACTTGGGGATTCTACACTGGCAGACTGTTTGTAGTCACACGCTATCAGGGGAAAATCACTGGGCTGGGAGTGAGCACCTCTGGCTTCCATTTTCTATTCTGCAACTTACTGTGGAAGTGAGAGTGATTTGATTACCCAAGATCTAAGATTTGAAAAATTCTGTTTAGTTTCTATGACATTTTGAGCCTAGTCCACAGAATATTCTCTATTATGTTCCTCTTTGCTTTCCTTCCCCAACACCTTTCATGAACTATCATACTCCCTGAATGTCACTATTTAGGGCCTTTATAAGACATTTTTGAGGGCCACTAAATGATTATTGTCTGGAAACTGAGAATGTCCAAATTTTTCTCTCTGAATACCTATTCTTCTTGTGAACTTCTTAAAGGAAAATCACAAAAGGAAACTACTTTGCTTATCTTCCGAATTCTAATGTGGTGCTCTTATGTATTCTGGCCAGGATTGTATCACTTATATCTGAGGTCTTTTCTTACACTTATTCCTATATCTTAACTCTTGGTCCATCTAAGTACCTGAAAATGAAACAGAAAGTACCTAAGTTTTCCTGAGAGGAAGAAAAGACAAAGAAAGCTAAGTTGTGTGGGGTTTCTTTTTATGGAATTTGGCATCAATTCAGTTTACATAGTCAGGATGACTTATAGTGACCTACCCACTAGTAATCATAATCACTGTTCTAGAATCTGACCCCACTGGTTTAGAGTTCCTATCTCTTGGAAAATGTGAGAGTACTCCAGATATCTTTACCCCTTCCATAAATTTTGCCCAAATCTTGTGGAGAGTAATCAAGTAGGATTATTTTTAAGTATAATAGTAATCTGTGTGCTTTTGGTATGGCCAAGAAATCTCCTATCAGACTGACCCTTGCATAGAAAACAACTATAAACTCTGGGGAAAATACCAAGATTAAACATAGGAAGACACTGGAGAAGAAACAACAGCAGATTTTTGGAGACTTAACATTTGAACAGAGGGAATAATTGTGAAAATTTTGTGTATTTTATGGATTTTAGATTGAGGGCAGAGTCTAGCCAATGCTGCATGAAATGCATAAAACTCATAGAAAACTTGCAGTTTTGTTCTCCAGAAGACAGAAGGCAACCAAAACCATTGGAAAGTGAGAGTGGAATTACAGAAAAGAACCAGAAAGGGAGGAAATACAAATTCCATGTATAAATTCTACCTAAACCTCAAGCTAATCCCTGAATTAAACATGTGCATGGTAAAACAGAAGTCAGCCTGCTTCAGGATTAAAAATCCCAAGCTAAGATTGAACTGCTCCTCAAGATGAAATTTTCAGTTTTTGTTCAACCAAGTTAATCGTGGACAACAAAAATCAATGAAGAACTATAAGAAAACTAAATGTTTGTAACTTGATATTAACAATATCTGGCTTTAATTAAAAATTTTTTTGACAAACAACAAGAAAATGTGGATGTTTTTCACAATCTTGATGGAGACTGACCTTGGTGCTAAAAATAATAAACAGGATTTTAAAGTGCTATTGCAGGGCTGGTGATATAGCTCAGTGGCATAAGCGCCTACCTGGCAAGTGCGAGGTCCTGAGTTTGGTTCCTGGTACCCACATAAAGAAAAAAATAATAAAAAAATAAAAAAATAAAGTGCTATTGCAACTATGCTCAATAATATAATAGAGCCGATGAGATGGCTCAGTGGCATAAGCGCCTGCCTTGCAAGCGCGAGGGCCCGAGTTCGACTCCCGGAACACACATACGAAAAAGGGGCTGGTGATATCGCTCAGTGGCATGGGTGCCTGTTGGCGCGCGAGGTCCTGAGGTCGACCCCCCGGTACCCACAAAAAAAAATAGAAAATATGCCAGAAATGATTGAAAAGACAATGGTTTTCAGCAGAGAAATAAAAATTTTACAAAAGAATAAAATGGAAATTCTAAAATTGAAATATACAAAATATGAATTACAAAGTTTATTAAATGGGCTTAACAACAGAATGAAGATGATAGATATTTAGTGATTTTCAAGATAGATGAAGAAAGATCAATGTCAAGTATGCTTAGTTGCTTACAGAATTTACTATAATCCTACATCTCCAAGCCATGGCTTATATAATCTTGCAGAACTAATATAATCTCCATTGCCTTAACTAGAAAATATGCTGTCGTTGCCTTGTAAAGATAAGGGTTTGATTCATAGAAACTTAGTGCAGTGATCACATACCAATTAACTAATACATGAACTAGAGAAGATTTGTATTTCTTCTTATTGTAAAATAATTTGAGTTATTTTTAAGATTTTGATAATTAACTGCTTTAATTGCTGTGGGATAGTCATAGAATCAAATGATTTTCCAATTAAAATCCCTTATAATACACTTCTGAAATTTTAGCTTTTTAAGATCTTTATGATAGTGAATTCTCCCATAATAAGCTGAATTTTATTGAGAACTCACGTGCCAGATAATATGCTTGAAATTTATATCATGTACTCCTCAAAACAGTCTTTAAATGTTGGTTAAATTTTATTGAGATTTTAGCATTGCAAAACCTAAGACTTTGTAACGTTATTTCATACCCCTTCACATAGTAAAGGTGGTATCATGATATAAATATAGGATCTCTAAAGCCAAAGATCAGGTGCTTATCCTTACCCTGCTATCTCATGTCTTGCCATTTTGGTATCACAGTGATCACAATAGCAATAACTAGATTCTGCATACTTCAGTACACATCAATGAAAGCTGTTTGCTGTGGGTTGTAATGAATTACTATTACAACATTACATATTACAACATATGAAATTTAATTTACTCAAGAATCTTCCCAAAGCTAAACATTTAATGAAGTGTGGCTGATGACTATTGAAAGTACTTGTCTTCTTTATGTTTATATATTAAATAAAGTGTGAACTCTTCTCAGGATAATGGAGATTCTTGAACATTTAATCATTAATAGGTCACCTGCAAAAATTCTTCATCTGATTTAATGGTAGCAAAATACGCTGATTATGATAATTAATCCACAATGTATTTTGGAAATGTAAAATAACTAATAAGGATTTAATGTTACAATAAATTTTAATTAAACATAGGCAATAGGGATCTTACATGCTTCTATGAAAAGAACTCTGAAACTACTTTGGTTTTTTTCTTTTAAAATATTTTTATTTTCTGATAAAATTATCTATGACATATTTTAAAATGTCAATTTAAAAACGTAATAAATACTAGTAGTACCTGCTCCTTTCTGTATCACCTTCCAAACCATTTCTTAAAAATCAACCCCTTAACTCTTTTTGCTATTTTCTCCTGTACTTATTTCTATTTTTTCTGAATAATATGGGTGTTCCTCTATTTTTTAATTTATTGAAAACACTCTTTTAAATTTATCTCATCAATTCAGAAGTGTTATTTGTATTTTGCCTGTGGATCATTTATGTGTACCAATTATGCCTCAATAATGCTACTAAAAGTATTTTTTAAAGCCCTAAGTCTATCCCTAATTTGACAACAAAAATTTTGCATTAGCTGTGTCCATACATAATTACTAATTTTCTCTTTTCCTGATCCATTTTTATCTTAGTCATTATCACAGTTTCTGAATATTTGCTACATATATATTCAAATACAAACTAATGTTCAAGTTTTTGAAACGCCATGCTGGGTACTGTGCTTGGGTGTTTTCACTTATATTATTTATACAAGTGTGAATGTGTACATTAATTTAGTCCTTACCTTTTAAATTCTCCAGTAACACTGGCTCAGTCATTATTCCACATGTGCCTTCCATTCCTGGCTTCACTCTATGCTGTAGGTCTTTCTGCCTGGGAAGTCCTTTCCATTCTTGTTTATGGTTATCACCATTAGTATTTTGTTTAAAACCTAAATTCTATTTTTCTAAGAAGCATATAGTTATACTACTCTCATAACAAATCTCCCCTCTCTCTATGCTAACATACCATCTATTATGGTAGATAGCACAGGCTTCTAGAATTAGTGACTGTTTCTTATTACTCTTCATATTCCCAAGCAGTGCTTGCACATGGACACATTAATACACATTTGTTGAACTGAATTTTTGCTTTTAATGGACTTTTAAGTAGTATCCACTGAATTTTACCTACAAGGAACCCTCACTTTTTCAACACTATATCCACAGAATTTAAAATAAAAAAGCAAATTTTAAAATGCTGGGATGTAGTTTTTCTGTGTATGGTACTGGGGAATGAGTCCAGGGCCTTTTCATTTGCCCAGCTAGGATACAATTTTTGTAGTTTAGTTACTTGATATAACCTTGTTCTTTTTCCATTAAAAAAAAAAATCAGGGCCAGTGAGATGGCTCAGTGGCATAAGCGCTTGCCTGGCAAGCACAAGGTCCCTAGTTTGACTCCCGGAACCCACATACAAAGAAGGGCCGGTGATGTTGCTCAGCGGCATGGGTGCCTACTGGCACGCGATGTCCTGAGGTTGACCCCCGGTACCCACACACACACACCCAAAAAAAACTGACTGTGTGGAGATAATTTTTAGTTTTTGAGAAATAAGTCATAGAATGCATTTATTAAATGTAAAATACTTCTTTGGTAAATCTGGGCAGTAGAAAGCCCTTTGTCCCCAGTTTTTTTGCTCGCTATAGTTATGGTCTCTGAAATATCTGTCTCATATTAGGTATCTTCAGTGTAGCTCTTCTTAAAATCAGAGATTTTCCAGGCCATCCTTCTAACATTTGTTCTCCAAAATGTTTCCTTTCAACTCAAATGATTTCCCTTGACATTTTGGCTAGGTATTTTGCTCAAGCAAGATGATGGGCCATGGAAAAGAATAGGAGCCTTACATGTCTGTATCATTAGTAAATGAAATATATATTTTTTATAGGCTGAAAGCCATTGCCATGTAAAGAAATTTCACTCATTGCCCAGAGCATCAAGGTTAAGATTCAAATAAAAATCAAGTCATGTTTTG
Organism: Erethizon dorsatum; assembly: GCA_028451465.1. Taxonomy (NCBI): domain Eukaryota; kingdom Metazoa; phylum Chordata; class Mammalia; order Rodentia; family Erethizontidae; genus Erethizon; species Erethizon dorsatum. The sequence continues at coordinate 112,042,958 of CM051823.1, forward strand.
GGATATGTTTGATTTAGGATCAAGAATCAGAGAATATGTTTTTCAGAATTTCAGAAAAATTTACACTCTTGCTCAGTTTTCATATCAGAAATGTTCTAATTTTGTGGGTTAACTATTTAAATTAACTTCAAGTAGAGTATAATATCAGAAATGAAACAGACTAGGCTTCTGTCTCCTGATCACTCCCCCATCTCTCTCTCCTTACATATCCACTTGGATATCTAAGGGACAACTCAGACTTTACAGAACTGAACTCAAATCTTTTCCCTGCAAACTCATTCCAGTATATGGTTTTCCACCTCAGCAACTTCATCCATCTAGTTTCTCAGGCCACTAGCCTTGTAGTCGCTCTTGATTTGTCTTTCTCTCTCAGCCTCCACCCTTCTCATCCTTCCACGTTACTCCCTGTACTCAAGCTGTGGTGATATCTTTCCAGATTATGGTACTATGGCACTTTCCTCCTAATGGGCCCTCCTGCTTGCCTACCTCTACCATTTACTCTCATTGCTGCAGAAAGTGTGATAATTTAAACTTTAAGTCATATCAGAGCATCTGCTAAAAGCCCTGCAATATCTGCTCACCTCACTCTGAGTAAAATCCAGAGTCCTGCCCTTCATGATCTTGCCTCCTTTTGCTCCTCCCTCTAGCACACCCCACCCACCCACATTATTTGAATGGAGTCTGCTGCAGGCACACTGGCCTCTTTGCTTTCCTCCATCATCTCAGGCATATCCTACCTCTAGCTGTTTCCTCTGACTTTCTAGATGTCTGCTTGGCTAAATTGTTTGACATTTTTAAGTGTCATCCCCAAAATTCCAACTTCCCTGTCCCACTCCACTTTCTTTTTTCCTTTTTCATTTAAACTTACTAATTATCTTTCCTACTAGAATATAAAAATCACAGATCATGGATCTTTATTTTGCTAATGGATATAACCCGGAAGTTTCTAGGATAGTGCACAACACATACTGGCTACATAACAAATATTCTTTGAAATTTTTCTTCCTGTTTTGTTATGCTTTAATGGAACACCTCAGACTGAGTAATTTATAAAGAACAGAATTTTACTTTTGTGCCATTGTAGAGACTGGAAAATCTAAGATCAAATTTTGGCATATCTGGTAAGGACCTGATTTCTGCTTCTGAGATGGCTACTTGAACTTTACACCTGGAGAACACTGTTCCTCACCTGACAAAGGGAGAGAGAAAACCCACTCCTGCGAGTCCTTGTACACCAGCATTCATCCCAACACTTCCCAGTAGGCCCACCTCCCAATGCTCTTGCAGTGGGGATGAAGTTTCAACATGAGTTGTGGAGGAGACAAAAACATTCGAACCATATCAGACCTGAATTGGAAATAAGGAAAACAAGGGCATTAGTGAGTGTTCCAAAACATGCTACAGAGAAAATCCTTCGGACAAGAGACTAGTGTGCCGAGATTTTGCAGTCTGGGAACCATGGAAGGCTTGGCTGCACTGGTTTAAAGAGGCTTCAGAGGCGACAGTGCTGATGTGTTTCTTATTGTCTTTGCAGGGGGGGGCCACTGTGAGAATGGCAGGACCATATGAGAACTGGAAAGCACCGGGACTTATAACTGGAAATAACAGAAGCTAACAGCTGGTAAAGGCTATTAGATATTAAAGTAACATATTCATTTGGCAAGTGAAGCAGACTGGGAAACAAGAGAAGTTCTTTATCTGCTGGCAGCCACTGAGTAACAGGTTGTACATTTGCAGCCACTCTGCGAAGAGTGAGCCTTGCCAAACCCATTGGGAACGCCTGTCAGATGGGACGTAGCCCCCAGGGAAAAGTGCAATGCAATGGAACAACCAGACCCCGTTTGCTCAAAGACATCTTTGAAACTCTCAATTTGTTTGACAAGGGAAAGAGCAAAGGAAACATCAGAAAGGACTAGTGATGATAGTCCTGGTAGCATGAATCTTCACTCTTAGTGTAAAGCAGAAAAAATATTCAGAACTTTTCAAACATGGTTTTCATGAGTATGCATTTGTCATTACTTTGTAACTACATACAAAATATTCAAACTCAATTAATGACTTATATTTTAAGTTTGGACTTTCCTGGCCTTTTGCACGCCCATGAAAGCATGTTTAAACATGACATGGTTTTTCTCTTGGCTGGTGATTAGAGAACAGTTTAGGCTGAGTCATATTTATTGCAAGGGATGAATGTGGGTGAAAAAATAAGCTCAATTATACTCACAATTATTACTGAGAGCCAAAACTATTTCTTGACTTATTGAAAGATAAATGTTGCCAAGAAGCATACTGAATATGAATGTTTACATAGAGGAGGATTTGATTAAGAACAGAGGTCAACCATAACATAAATAATGATTGTAGGAAAGTAAATGTTAGGCAGATTCCTTGGTCTTAAGCAAATAAACAATGAGAAACTATATTTTTGCCTCCTTCAATGAGAATAAGCATTATTCTTCAATCAGGTCTTTTTCCCCTGGATTTTGAGTGCCTGGGAGCCAGTCCTTTCCGTTCTCTCAACCAACTAACAGTAGCATTTCTCCTTTTCTTTCCTGAAGTCCTTTTGCTTTTTTAACTGGTTTCGTTGTCTTGCCTTATCCTGTAATATACCACATGTCTTTTGCCCAGCTGATACAATCTCTCTGACTTCTCTTCATTTTGGGGACTTTGTTTCAGAACCGACTGGACTTTTTCACATCCCTTATTTCTTCCAAAGTTGTTTTTATCTTTCCATTTTTATTGACATATTCAGCTTTCCACTTAGAAAGGTGCATAGTGCTCAAGTATTTTTCTTTATCTGAATACCTTAAATTATTTCATTGGATAGAAATGGATTAAAACAAAATGAAACAATGACAACAAAGCAGAATAAACTGGCATATTATAAACCAGGAAATTATTTCTTTCTTGATGCTGAACCCAGGGCCTCACATATTCTCTTCCACTGAGCTATACCCCCACTACAAGCTAGAAAACTTTTTAATTTGCTTTTACAACATGGTCTTTGTTCACATAACAATTGAAAGTGGTATTTATTTGAAGGTGATGTTAGTAAACAGGGTGTACTATATCAGGGCAGGGACTAGTGGGAGACATGTGCCTGACCCATTTAGTATAAATGCCTCCATAAATTTGATACCTTTTTTTTTCTTTTTTGTGGGTACTGGGGGTCGAACTCAGAACCTCGCACGCCAGCAGGCACCCATGCTGCTGAGCGACATCACTGGCCCTTTTTTCGTATGTGGGTACTGGGAGTCAAACTAGGGACCTCGCGCTTGCCAGGCAGGCGCTTATGCTGCTGAGCTATCTCACCAGCCCCCAAATTTGATACCTTTAAAGCCTTTTTTTCTCACCCTACTCCAGGTTCTGATGTACATTTATATGTACATAAGTTTATTACAGATTTCACTGATGAATAGCACAAAACATATGCAGTTTAATATGTTTACAAAAATCACATAATTTAAAGTTTCAGTCAAGCAACATGAATATGCTCTAGAGATCTTCTGTATAGCAATATATCTAGAGTCAACAATAATGCATGGTACAGTTAAAAACTGATTAAGAGATCGATGTTAGGTGTTTACACAATAAGATAAAATGAAGTTAAATTAAATTTTTAAAAAGTGCTACTGTTCTGCAAAGGCTTTCTAAACTCAGGATAACTGCAATAAAAATGAAAGACAGAGGCACATGAATGAACAGTTGTGCTGGTTTTGAGTGGAAACACATAACCTGTTATTGTCAGTGAGCTCTGATGGACAATGACCTGGGTGATTTCCAGCAATCAGTGACTTTGAGGTTGTGGCTATTTTGTCAGCCTGGGTTTCTGAGTGACAAAAATAAGCTGTATAATTCTGCTAACCTAGTAGAATATGTGTATGAAACAGAAATGTACCTTGTTACTTGAAAACACTGATTATTTCAGTTGTTAGTCAACACAGTATATTGTGGCCTATCCTTACAAAAGGGTTACCATTAAGTGCAAATGCAAAATTCAAACATTAGAGAATATGAAAATAACATAAATATTAAGAGGACCACTGGAAAAGTGTATGTTTTAAACTTCCCCATTATAGAGACTAATCTGCCAGATCGATTCAGTTTAGTCAAATAATCAAGGTTTCACCATAACCATAAACAAACAAGGGGTTAAAATCAGTTTAAAGGATGGGATACGTGGGGTATGGCCAATTTCTAGAAGAAATATTCACTAGGTAGAGTAAACCTTACCTTGTCAGTCCGATGTTTTACAAGTTGATAAATAAATTTTTGTAGGAAAAGATTTAATGAACTGGAGAGAAACACTGTGGACCAAGAACTTCTTAGAAGCTTTAAAATCTTCACCCCATCAGTACCACTAACCCTGCACATGGGTATGAAACTAGGTGGTGCTTATCTGTGTGCCAAGACAAAGGCAAACACATATTCTATTTTTTCCAATATGTGTGTTATCCTGTTCGACTTACTTAGATTTGTGCACATTGGCCTAATCAGGGCCTACTTCTATATGAGCCCCCACAAAATCCTCAATATTCTCTTATTTCTAGATGACCATTTAAGTTAGTGTTCAAAGTGGGGCAACTGAGAATTAAAAATGGTCATTAATTATGCTGGGAAACAAGTGCCAACTAGGAATCATGGCCATCTTTCTATAAATCATAGAACTTTAAATATAACACTGTCATGAAAATACTATTTTGATAATTTCTGCTTACATATAAAACTATTAATTTCATATTTATCTCTAAGGTTTTGGCAGAGAACTGTTTCTAATATTTCATTATTGTTTATCATGTTAGTTATATCTACTACTTCTGTAGTTTTGCCACTTTTAAAGTTACTGTTAATAGTATTTGTTTTTTCCATCTCTTTTCTTTCTTGAAAATAAATTTATTAAATTTTTTCTAAGAAACATTGGCTTAATTCATCCCCTCTATTCTTTTTATTCTTGATTTTTTTCTTATTTTTATATTTTTTTCCTTGTTTCAATGACGTCTGCTTTTAAATTTTTGTTCTACCTAGAATTGAACATGCAGGTTAAATACTGCAAATTTTTCTTCTCTCTTATATAGCATTTAAGGTTATGTATATAGTTCTTTTTTTTGTGTGTGGGTACTGGGGGTCAACCTCAGGACCTTGTGTGCCAGCAGACAGCTGTGCCGCTGAGCGATATCACTGGCCCTTTTTACGTATGTGGATTCTGGGAGTCAAACTCAGGACCTCGTGCTTGCCAGGCAGGCACTTACACCGCTGAGCCATCTCACTGGCCCCAGACATGTGGTTTTAAGTTTTCAAAAACATAAAGACAAAGTTTTTGTTTCTTGTTTCTGATATTTTAAAATTCAATCAGAAAATATAGTCTGTACAATAATAATTCTTTGGTATTCATTCTGTCATGCTTTGTGATCTACCAGGGAGCCAACTTTTATAAATGTTTTGTGTACTAGAAAAGTACATAAATTCTCTATTTACTGAGTATTGTGCTCTATGGGAATCCATTAAGTTAATTTCATTAGTTGTGTTATTCAAATCTATAAATTTACAAGTATTTTATTTGCTTAATCTACTGATTTATAAGAAAGATATTTATAAGTATCACCATGATTAAGGGTTTGTAGTTTTTTCTTTATTTGGTCTGTCACTTTTTAATTGTAATTAAAATTACTAGAGCTATTGTAACAGAAAATGGCCCCCCAGCCAGTATACTTCAGTTTCTTAGTTGCCCAGGTAATAGTTTCTGTGCCAGTTCTGGTTGCTTCTGTCTCTTAGAAAGAGCTGGTCACTGTGATGCATAGCTGGTCACTGTGATGCACATTGTATAAACCAATTCCCAATTGGCAAGCCGTTCTGCCTCTGTATTTCCTGCTTGCTTATCCCATATAAGCCCTAGACCACCAGATATCAGGGCCTGATATTCTGGGAATGATCCCAATCAGTGCCCATTGATGTAAAATAAATCTGCCTCCAAATCCTGGGTGTCATTTCAGTGTTTCTGTTTGCCGTAGCATGTGGTACGTTGGCTGGGAAGACCAACCATGCTGACATCTTTGGGCACTGGGCGTGGCCCTCATGGGTGGAGCAAAGACCTCTCCAGGTCCCAACCGGAAGGTACACCCTCAAAATTTCTAGAGACCCCTTGGAGGTCTGGAGGAGTAGCAGGGCTCCCCATGCAAGTGACTCATATTGGATCCCAAAGGGAGGAGGATGCACTCCATATGTCTGTCTGTCTGCCTGCCTGTCTGATTCCAGTAAAACCCCTGGGGGCACCCCAGTTAGTCTGTGTGTTAGTTCTGCTCAGTTCAAGCAGAAGGGGAGTCTGATCAAGTCAGGACTGCCCTCAAGGAAAGGGGGTTGGAAAGTTTAACCTTTGAGCATCTGCTGAATAAATGTGTCAATGAGTGGAAAGGACAGTGCAAGCAATAGGTTCCTCTGTCTGTACACCAAGACTGGGAAGCACTGGTCACGGTGGCTGATTGGGCCCTCAACTGCGGTTCTGTGGCAATCAACATATGACACAATGGAGGCCTCGCACCCTCCTTATCTAAATTACACCAAAGTCCCTGAGAGGGGTGTGGACAGGTGGGCATCTGGATGGTCACTCTCCAAGGGGCACCCACCCTTTATCTATCATGCCATCATTCAAGTGTGCACAACACACACAGTAGGAAGTCAGAGATGGGAACTAATTAGTCAAAACCCACAGTCCCTGACTGCAGAAAAAAGGCTTTCGTGGAGTTAAAAATGAAACCAAATGCTCCCTGTGTCTCAAAGAAAAAAAAGAGAAACAAAGAGGCCCATTCTTCATGAGAATTCTGCCTTGGCACCCTCGTCAGCCACTTCCAGCCATTGAAACTGGTTCGAGCTAGCCATTGCCTGCATTTGGCCACAGAGACCCCACCCCCCTGAACTTATGCTTCATGGCCATACATATTTTGGTCAGAGGGCATCATCTAACACCCACCTGAGATGACTGTCAGCAATCCCTTCTGAGTTCCACATTTTAACTGAGGAAAAATTGGACTGTCAGCCCTGATGAATGAGTTGCCCAGAACTTTCCCAAAGGTAGCCCTGCCTAGAAATCTAAAATCAGTTAAGCACTTCACAATGACATCAAAAAGGGGGCAAAAAGTCCATCAACCACTGTTACCCAGAAACCTGATTTTAAAAAAGCACCTGATGTTTGTAAGAAAATCCAGTCTGATGGATGACCATACCCTCTGGCTATGAGTTGTAAAGGCTATGGACACTAAAAAAATAAATGCCCATTCATTGGTCTGATGAGGTCAGACTAGGCCAGACCAGGCTGCCTTCTTCAGCTGGGTGACCAGGAACCCATAGTACCGTCATCAGGGCAACTAGGACTCCTGCCTCTTGCCCCTCTTGCCAGGAAGAAACTTATAGTCTGGGAGGCCTGTATAAGCCAGTACTGTACTGCTTCTGGGAAGAGACTGCCTCTTTAAGTTAAACATGACCATCTCCTCTGCACCAAGCCAGTCAGCCTCCCTCTCTTTAACCCTTTACTTTCAACTTTGACTGTTCCCCAAGAGAAAGATGATGCCTGCCTCAGCCTGAGACATATAACCATAATCCTGAAGTTCTAAAAACTCTCCTCCTAGGGGTATAGACTAAAGGCACACCTCCAGGCCTGGCCATCAACTGTGCCACCTCATTGTGACCCCCATTGCTGTCAGATATCATAGGAAGCATAAATGGACATCCAGCCACACATCAGCCTGATAGACTGTTAATCACCTTGGGCAAGACCTCTGTGCTGTCAACAATGCAACTATCATCTTGCATTCTGTGGTTCCCAACACATACATCCTTTTTGGAGTGTTACTCAATTATCATAAGGGTTTGGGAACACTCTCACTATTTTTGGGGAGACCCTAGCAACACATTTGGCTCCAGGCAGCCCATTTCTCTATCCCTTCCAGCTCCATCACAGTTCCTCAAGAAAGAAAAAATGAGGCTTCAAAACTAAAATGTCTATAAACTGTCAAACTGCTAAACTACATCTCTCCTGCCTGTAAAGCCAGTTCTACATCTCCAAGCTGCCAATGCCACCACAATTGTCCTCCATATATGTTGCCTCAGTCTTCTACCACCCACAGCCTACTGGTACACTGGCCTGGACCTAATAATGCCTTCCTCTGCCTTCAATTGGCTCCTGTCATCCAGCCCCTCTTTGACTTTAAATGAAAAGACATCAGTTCTGGACTCAAAAGCCACCTGACCTAGCCTCAACCTCTCAGAGGTTCAAAAACTTGTTTACCCCCTTTGGAAACAACAACAACAACAAAAACTCCACAAATTTCTTAGAGCTCTGTCTTCTATAGAATCTGGATCCTTGAGTTCACAAAAACAATGATGTTTACTCAGACTGTCAGCCCCTGGGAGCACCCAGTGGCCTACCTGTGCAAATACTTGGACCCAGTCACTAAGACCTGCATTCCCCTTTGCTTCCATGCCCTGATAGCCACTGTCCTTCTGATCAAGAAAGCTGACAAGCTCACTTTAGGCCAGGACCTAACTGTCTAGGTGCCATATGCTGTTCTGGAGCTCACCAAGTACCAAGGATTCTTATGCAAAAATCTCCACCTGATTCTTGTGGCAATAAAACCACTCAGTCCTGCCACATACCTGCCCACAGAGCTGGCCCAACAGACTATGACTGCCTGACACTGTCTGATAAACTGTTCTCGAGCTGATCAGACTTACGAAAAGAAACCCCTCTGACAGATGATGAGTACACCATGTTTACAGATGGAAGTAGCTCTGTTAGGACAGGCTGGATATGCTGTGGTCACCTTGGGCAAAGTTATTTTGGCCAAAGCTCTCCTGCTACTGCTTCCTGCTGCTGTTTGGAAACCTGCCACCAATGATGCAAAGTCAGACCTGCCCCAGTGTATGTTCTACAAGCTCAAGCCGCAGTGCTAGCACCCATAACCCTACAGCCAGCTCAGGCTTCAGCATCTGTGTCACTGGCCCTAAGCTCCACCTGACATGACTTAGTGCTTGTCTGCACCTACTCAGACTAAGATAACAAAAGTTTGTAGTGTTCTGCTGTGAGAAATCATCCCTAGCTATGGCCTACCCTTGATCATTGGCAGCAACAGCAGGACTACATTTGTAACAGAGGTAAATCAAAAACTCGATTAAATAAAAACTACATACAGCATACAGGCCACAAAGCTCTAAAAATGTTTTAAAAAATCAGCTTGTGACCAGTTAAAAGACCAGCTATATCTGTAGACATTCCTACATACACATATAACCCTGGTACATATTAACTACCTCTACAAGATTCAGAAATCCAGCCTTAGATCCACTGGAAAATTTACCTGGACAGCTCCTCTGAGGCTCACTCTGAAGAGACAGTGCACTCAGAGCTCTGCTCTGGTCACTCTGGATGCTGACCAGTCCACACACAGCTGAAGATTGAGGACATCATTCACAGGAGGGACACCATTAACTGAGACAGAACAGGGAGGCCATGGTGTGGCTGGTGCAGTACCCAGTTTTCTGCTGATTTCTGAAGGAGCCTTCCTGATTTCTACCCCTTTATCCCACAATAATCTCCATAGTTGCTAAAGATTGTCTTTTCTATACAACCCAGGGGTGAGGGAGTGCTCTCCACAACTCCCTTTGGGTAGCTCCTCCTCTTTGGCTCTCCACTGGCACTTCTGTACTCCATAAAACAGCACTGTTCACAAAGTGTCTTTTCTCCTCCCTCTTAACAGATCACTGGCCACCCCTGCAACTCACTGAGCTGGCTTCTCTCCTATGATTTGTTCTCTTTGCTGGCTTCCAGGGAGTAAAGGTGCTTAAGGGTACAGATGGGGCCCTGAGTCCACTTCCTTCCTTTTGCAGGCAGTGCTGGCTTGGTTTCGGTTTTGCTTCTGTGGCATGTTTAACAACAGATTTTTGCCTTTGTCTTTTCTTTCGGGGGAGGGTGTTGGAGACAGGGTCTCACTATGTACTCCAGGCTGGCTTTGAACTCACTATGCAGCCCAGGCTGGCCTCAGACTTGCAGCAATCCACCTGGCTGCCTTTGTCTTATGATAGCATACCTTCAGTTGAATTGGAGGGGGAAGAATGCAGTGTGGCTAGGCCAACACCCAGTCTTTTGCTGATTTCTGGAAGGATCTTTTCAATCCCTGCTCCCTTTCCTCTACTATAAACCCTGTGGCCACTTCTGTGTTTTCATTCCATTGGGTTGTGGAAGAGTGCACTGTACCACACTCTTTGGCTAAGTCATTCTCCTCTGGCTTTTTACCCACATCTCTGTCTCCACAGTCCACACACTATCACTATCCAGCCTGAGACCTCTGTGGTGCCTAGCACTCATGGAACTTAGTTGCTTTTAGCTGGGAATAGTAGCCTTCTGTGCAGGTACTGAATGGTGAGTGGTGGGTAGGGACCCTGAGGGCATAGAACTCCCTGATGTTTGGAGGAACAGTGGAAGAATGCCTTTTATGGTACTGTTTAAATTATTTTTCTCCCCATGATCTCATTAATCACAACTGCAGCTTATACCTGCAACTCCCTGAGTCCAGGCTTTCTCAGTGTCTGGCTTTGTGTCCCTGATTAGGACTGTATGCTTGTTTTGTACTTTTCCAAGGGCCCACCAGTGTTAGCTCAGTCACTGCCCTCCAAAAAATTCTCTGACTTTCAGTTTCTCTGGTTCCCTAATCTGTGAATATCTCAGTTACTCGGCTCTCTCCTAGTGCAAACAGCCTAGTAGCTGATCCCAGTAGCCCGGCTCCCACTGTAGTATTTGCTCCTTCTCTTGGGACATGAGATCTTCTTCCAAGAAGGTATGCTTGCTGGACCTGGCATACAGGGAGTCCTGGGACTCAGGGGTGGCCCAGCCTTCCTTTCTAAATTGCCCTAATATTGAATTTGATCTGGTGGGTTCACCTTCAGGTTGCCTTCCCACATTTGGGTTTGTCATCCCCATTTCTTTTATTTTTTTTCTATGTGGGTACCAGGAGTCAACCTCAGGATCTCGTGCTTGCCAGGAAGCGCTTGTGTTGCTGAGCAGTATCACTGGCCCTTTTTTTCCTTTATGTGGGTACTGGGAGTTGAACTCAGGACCTCGTGCTTGTTGGGCAGGTGCTTATGCCACTGAGCTATCTCACTGGGCCCCCATCCCCATTTCTGAGTGCCTGCATTTTTCAGTACAAGTCTTCTAAGCTTCCCTCACACACCACTGCCTGTAGTCAGCCATGATGGAATCTCCTGGTTTGTTCACTTTTAAATAGGCATAGACTTCTATTTGCTAAAAGGTTTGATCTCTTAAAAATCATGACTGGGTTTTGCTTTTGTCAAATACTTTTTCTGTATCTAATTTGACAATTGTATGGTTTTCTGTTTTATTCTGTTAATTCTGGTAACACTGTTAGTTTCTCTTTTAGTCTAATTATCTTGATCAATTTTAAATATTTATTTTATTGATGAATAACTTATATATGATAAAAAATTCAGTTTAAATGTAAATTTAAATGTAAATTTCCAAGTTTGTACACTTCTGTAACTAACATCAAAATCAAGATATAGAACATTTTTTCCAGCCCTGTTCCCTATGAATTTCCAAAGTCTGAGCTTCAAGTGCTGATCTGCTTTCTGTCAGTATAGATTTTTCCCTAGCATTTCTCCTAATGGAAATACACAATCTGTACTCTTGTGTCTGGGAGTCTTGTTAAGTATGTACGATGTTTTGAGATTCATTATTGTTACTGAGGGCATCAGCAGTGTATTCTCTTATTTTGGCATAATAGACATCATATGAATATAACATAGGGTATTTGCCATTTACCTGTTGATGGAAATTTCAATTCTGAGCTGTTATGAACATGTACAAAAAGGACCTAGACAAATTATGGTTTCCAAAGCAACAATAATTTAACTTTCCTATGCTTGCAGAAATACCAATAACATTAAAAAGATTCTTAAAATATTGTCTTTTGAAGTGGGAATAATTATTCTAAAATGATTTCAAACTCCAGGAGGACAAGGACTACATCTTCCTGTTCACTGATGTTTAAGTACCTATCAAAAAGTAAGTGCTCATTAATTATTGAATGAACTAATGAAATTAGTTTGAAGAATTTAAAATTTGTTTTTATGTCCCAGATTGGTATTTTTCTGAAAGTTAAATTAGTGCACTTCATAATTCTAATAAAAAAAAGGAAGAGTATTTATACTTCAATATATAATGAGAACTAGCCACTTTGGTGTAAAAATTGTATTTACTTATTTTGCATTTTTTTTTAAGAGTGGGTTTAAGTAATGAGGGGCAAGACTGGGGGTTTTAATTTTACTATTTCTCGGTTAAAATCTCTCATCATTGATCAACTTTCTGGATATCATTAATTTGTTAAAATCACTTGTATTCATTTAGTTATTGTCAATGCAACCTTACTAGAGTAATTTTAAATTCACATGTATTTCTCTTCCCAGACATTCCATCTTCTATTTTGCATAGTATCAAGTTGTGAAAATGTCAAAAGTCTCAGCTTACAGCAAACAAACCCAAAATTTCCCAAGGTTTTAAGAAGATAAAAATCAGGAACAGAAATAGAAAGAAGAGATAGGGCCTATTCAATGTATCTTTACACCAGTGCCTGATTTCATTCTTCCTAAGCTCTGGGTTTAAAAAGTTAGTATTTTAAAAAGATATGCTGATACAAGATACAATGATTATCCTCAGGTGGTACATGTTATTCATAAATATGGAGTTATATACTTTCATTTCATGATGCAAGAGCATGTAGGTATTTTGTGTTGTGGTTTTAGGAAAATAACTAAATAGTATTTCTTTTTTATTTTTATTTTATTTTATTTTATTTTTTTTGTGGGTACCAGTGGTCGACCTCAGGACCTCGAGCGCCAGCAGGTGCCCGTGCCGCTGAGCAATATCACCGGCCCTTTTTTTTATGTGGGTTCCGGGAGTCGAACTCAGGACCTTGCACTTGCCAGGCAGGTGCTTGGGCCGCTGAGCCATCTCACCAGCCCGTATTTCTTTTTTAGATTTGATTCAACTGAATATATACATTCTCACTGAATTTTTGAATTAAACTTTTTATATTTAGATACTTATAGATTTACATGAAGTTGTAAGAAATGATAGAGTGATCTTATGTACTCTTCCCAAGTTTGCCCCAATAGTAACATCTTGCAAAAAGATAGTATAGTATCATGATGAGCATACTGACATTGATAAACAAAGATACAGAACATTTCTATCATCACAAATCCCTTATAACACGTTTTTATAGCCAAAGCCACTACCCTCCTATTCTTTCCCCCTCCTTAACCCTGGCAGCCAGTAATTTGTTCTCCATTTCAAGAATGTTTTATGTTTGAAATGAAGTATGTAATATTTCTGGACTGGCTTTCTTTTTTCATTCCACATAATTCCCTAGAGGTTCAACTGAGTGTTATGTCTATCAATAGTTCATTTCTTTTTATTGTCAAGTAGTACTTTGTAGTATGGTTACTCAAGTTTAACCATTCACTCATTGAAGGACACCTAGATTATTTTCAGGTCTTGACCCATATAAGTAAAACAATACTATAATAAATATTTGCATACAGGTTTTTGCATGAACACAGTTTTCATTTCTCTAAGTAAATGGCCAGAGTGCAACTACTAGAAGTATGGTTGTTGCATGTTTTAAAAGAAATTGCAAAACTGCATTACAGGGTGGCCTTACCAGTTTACATTTCCATCAGAAATGTGAGTGATTCAATTTATCTACATCCTCACTAGCATTGGTGCCACTGTTTTTTATTCTAGCCACTCTGATGAGTATGTAGTTATATCTTGTGATTTTGATTTCCAATTTCCTAATAACTAACAGGACAAACATCTTTTCATGAGCTTTGTTACCTATATATCATCTTTGGTGAAATGTTTCTTCATATCTTTTTCCATGTCTACTTTGGTTGTTTCTTTCTTCCCCATTGTATGAATCTTGCAAATGTATTAATTTCAAATTCCACTTCTTTTTGCTGGTATTTAGAAATTAAATGATTTTTAATATCAACCTATCTTGTGACTTTGCTATGATAGTTTATTATATCTAGATTTTTTTGGTGTTTGTGTGTATTCCTTTTGATTGTCTACATAGAAAAGCATGATATCTGCAAATATAATTACATTTCTTCCTTTTCAATAAACATGCATTTTATCATCTATGTTACTGGGTTAGCTTTTCAGTGCTGTGGCAAAATATCTGAGAAAAACAACTTAAAGGAAGAAAGGCTTATTTTGATTCAGGGTTTCAGAAGCTTGATCCATGGTAGGCTGGCACCAGTGTTTTTAGGTCTCTGATGAGATGAAGCAGAAACATCATGTGGAAGGGCATGGCAAAGGAAAGCTGCTCACCTCATGATGGACAGGAAGGCGGGGTAGTTAGGGACAAAATATGCCCTTCAAAGGCATGCCCCCAGTGACTTTCTTCCTCCAGCTAGTGTCCACTTTCTAGAGTTTCCACCCTTCCCAATAGTACCATCAACTGGGGACCAAGCTTTTAACACATGATTTTTTTTTTAATGTGGGTAGCAGGGATCGACCTCAGGACCTTGTGCTTGCCAGCAGGCACTTGTGCCACTGAGCGATATCACCAGCCCTTTTTTTCCTTTTTATGTGGGTTCCGGGAGTCAAACTTAGGATCTCGCGTTTGCCACGCAGGCGCTTATGCCGCTAAGCTATCTCACCGGCCCAACACATGAGTTATTTTTTTTTTTTTTTGTGGGTGCCAGGGGGTCGACCTCAGGACCTCGTGCGCCAGCAGGCGCCCATGCCGCTGAGCGATATCACCGGCCCCTTTTTCGTATGTGGGTTCCGGGAGTCGAACTTGGGCCCTCGCGCTTGCTGGGCAGGCGCTTAAGCCGCTGAGCCATCTCACCGGCCCAACACATGAGTTTTGAGAGGACATTTAAGATGAAAACCATAGCAGTTACACTATTTAGGACTTCCAATATGGTGTTGGGTAGACGTGGTGTGAGGGCATCCTTGCCATGGCAATCTCAGGGAGAAAGAATTCAGTTTTTCATCATTAAGTATGATAGCTACAAGGTTTTGTGGATACTTTATAACAAGCTGAGGAATTTAATTCCTTTATGTTCTTCTTTTTTTAATATCAGAGATGGATATTGGATTTTACTATATGCTTTTTCTGCATCAGTTGATAATTTTGCTCCTTTAACTCCCTGATGTGGTGGATAACATTAACTGATTTTTAAATGTTAAACCAGTGTTACAAACTTGAAATAAATACCACCTGATCGTGCTATATAATTCACTTTATATATTGTTGAATTTGACTAGCTACAATTTTCACCAGGATCCTGCATCTTTGTTCATGAGAGGTACTGGTTAGTAGTTTTCCTTTGTTATAATATCTTCATCCAGTTTTGTATTAGGGCTATGTTGACCTTATAAAATGATTCAGGTAATGTTCCCTCTGCTCCTATTTTCTGAAAATGATTTTAGAAAATTGGTATAATTTATTCTAAATTTTTGGTAGAATTTCCCAGTGAAACTGTCTGGGTCCAGTGCTTTATATTTTAGTAGGTGATTAGTCATTTATTCAATATTCTCTTCATCTAAGAATACCTTGATTTCCTGTTCATGCTTTGCTATAGTTTGTGTGTATGTAATCCTCCAAAATTCAGATATTGAAACCTAACCTCCAAGGTGATGGTAATAAAAGGGGGTGGGCTTGGGGAAGTGATTAGTTCATGATGAATTAATGACCTCATGGGTAGGATTAATGCCTGTAAAAGCTGTTTGAAGGAAATTATTAACTCCTTTGCCCCTTCTGCCATGTGAAGACAAAATAAGAAGCCATCATCTGTGAGGAACAAGTACTCACCAGACACCAAATTTGATAATGCCTTGCTCTTGGACTTCTCAGTGAAAAATAAATTCTGTTTGTAAATTATCCAGCCTAAGATATCTTTTTATAGCAGCTCAAATAGACTCAAATATTCCTGTAGGATAGTTTGATGGATATAGGATTTACACTGATACTTTTTTTCTTTAAGCACTTAAATCATATTGTGTCACATCCCTTTAGCCTTTGCACAGCAGGTTAACTGATTTTCAGTCCTAAAGGAGGATTCCCACTACATGGAGGGTGGCAAAGATCATCACTCTGCAAACCATAAGAATGAGATTATGAACACTTCAAGTTTCTGTGTTTTAGAGTGAATTTTTACTACTTGTCTGAGTCTATAGAACACTTACACAAGTTACATAAAACAGGTTTATTACATACAGATAAGTAGCAAGAGACCACAGAAGACAGAAACAGGATTTATGGCAAGCTCTTGCCCCAAGGCCCAGGAAAGCTTCTTAGGACAGATGGACTTTTGTCTATACATGCTTCATTTGCATGGAAGCAGAGACCCCAAGAGCATTCTGCTTTGTGTTTTATAACCTGGGGAAAATGGGAATTGCTGGGTTGAAGTGTTGTAGTGCATCCTGCTCTAGAAGGGACAGGAACAATGTCCAGGTGGTCAGGTAGTTAGTTCCCTTCCATTGTAGGGTGTTGCATTCCCAATGCATTCTAAAGTTATTCTGAGAACTGTGATCAAGAAAAGGAGAGGAAAGGTGGGCTGATCCCATCTTCCCTCATGCAGGCATTATTTGCAGGTGGAAGTAGAAGTGTATCCTTACTGCAAGGTGGAGTTGGGAAATTTGAACCATGTGGTTTTCACTGACATCACAGTAGAAGTTTGTTGTTAATGTGTGCAACAGTGAAACCTGATTGTCCACAATCCTTTGACACCTCCCCAGCAGGGATGAGAAGATGCTGGGTGGGAATGAAAATTCTACCTCTCCGTTGGCCTTCCCTGGTCGTACCCAAGACAGGAAGCTGGGCTTGAGTGTGGGAAGAGATGGGTGCACAGCGTTCTCTGTGGTGTTTAGCTGGAGTAGGCATTTAGTGTTTAAAAGATTTCTCTGTTGCTAAGCTACCTCTTCGTTGGTCTATGAATGATAGGAAGCAGACTTTTTGAGGAATTTTTGGGTTGCTCTCTTCTCTAACACCATGTCTGGGATGTCTGGAGCAAAAAGAAAACCCAAGAAATTCACCATTATGTCATTCTTAAGATTCTGATATTCTTGGCTCATCTGCCTTCTTCTACCCACCTTCCAGAATATTCCTGCTTGTCTTGCATATATGCCCAGGATTTCTACTTGTACTTAGTGGGAGGAAAAGGGAAAATACATTTAATCTATATTCCAGGGAACAGAAGTCTCCATTAATTTTGAATCTGTAAAAATCTTTGGTTCTTAGGAATTGAATAAGATATGGTTCATGTGTGCAAAGAGTTTGCTATCTTGGTAGGAGATTACTTTATGAACACATGCTATTCATGGAAAAATTGTAGTAAATTCTATAAATAGTCAAGAATATTTAATATTTCATTAAATTGTAAGCCTTTGGTAATATGAAAGAATCTCAGGAATGGAAGCTCCTAGGTTTTCTGGGGCATGAAGAAATACTTTTTGTAAACCCTTTATCTATATAAACTATTTGTCATAGAAAACATTATAAAATTGTATCTATTATGTAGAGAGATTTATCAATTATATATATATATATATTATTGATATATATATATCACTTGAAGCCATAGGAATAGGAAAATATTTCCTGAACAAAATTGTAATAGCACAGGAAATAATAGTAAGAATCAACAAATAAGACTACATTAAATTAAAAAGTCTTTGTACAGCAGGGTAAGCAACCAACAGAGTGAAGAAACAGCCTACAGAGTGGGAGAACATCTTTGACAGCTACTCTTCCAATGGAAGATTAATATCTAGAATATTTGATGAACCCAAAAACCTTAGCACCAAAAAGTCAAATAACGCAATCAGTAAATTGACAAATTGAACAGACACTTCTTGAAGTAAGAAGTACAAAGTTCACTAAGAATATCAAAACATGTTTAACATCTTTAGCCATTAGAGAATTACATCACGTTGAAGTCACATCACATCCTAGTCAGAATGGCTATCATCAAGAATACAAAAAAGCAGTGACAGGTACTGGGGATGAGGGGATAGGGGAGTCTTCTACATTGCTGGTGGGAATGTAAATTAGTACAGTCACTATTTAAATCAGTATAGAGGTTTCTCAAAAATCTGAAAATAAAACTACCATATGATCCAGCTATACCACTCCCTGGTACATACTGGAAGAAATTAAAGTCAGCATACTATAGGGATATCTGCACACACATGTTTATTGTGGCACAATTCACAATAGCCAAGATATGAAACTAACCTAGATGCCCATCAATAGATGAATGGATAAAATAATGTGACATAATACAATAATCACGTATAATAATACACACATATACATGCATTATCCAACTCTAGAAAATAATGGAATTATGTCCTTTGCAAGAAAATGGGTGGAACTGGGCCTGGAAAAACCCCACAGGCTCAAGTCTCAGATCCCTCAGGGCTTCTACTTGACCACAGGTACAGAGCAGAGGTGCAGAGAAAGCCACAGAGGAGGAGTGATGAGGGACACGTGGCTCCCAGGAGTAGGACAAGATTAGGACACTCTTGCCAGTGAGCATTATTGATCAGGCCCAGGCACTAGCAGGAATTTTGAACATTTTGAAGAAGGCTTTCCAAAGAGTGGAGACCACTGGAAGTGCTCACCCAGTTCTAAGGCCAGAACTGATCCCAGGATTTGGTTCTGTTTCACGCTTGGCTGACTATGTGTTTTTGGACAAGTCAGTGAGTATCTCTGGATCTCCATCTGTTTATCTGTAAAGTGAGTGAGAACTCAATGATCAATCAGGTGGCAAATCATTTTCAAAAGTCTCAAACTTTACAGCCATCCTGACAAGACTGTTGTGGTCTCTAAGCTCATGACTGTTGCAGTGCTAGAAGGATCCTTCAAGATCTGCCATAGAGCAAAGGCTGGCAAACCTGCTCCAGTATCTCAGACAGGTGAGCCTCCCAGTAGTTCCCTGAGCAGGTGGGATAGTTTCCAAGCTGAGACAGAAGGTCTGGAGCTGAGACTCAGCCCATTTAGGATCTGTTATGGAACAAAGGCTGGTGAGCTTGTCACAGATTCTCAGGCAGGCAGTTCTCCCACCATGAGCAGGAAAACTCCTGACTGTGGGACAGAGGACCCTACAGAATTTGCTGTGGGACAAAGTCAGTGAGCATGTCTTGGTGGATGGGATAATCAAGTGCTCCTCTGTGTCCCAGTGGGAGCAGTACTAAGTTGGGACCACTGCTTAGGGGCCTGGTGCTGAGTTGTAGTGTAACTTTCAAGTCTTTTCTGAGATGCATGTTGGCAGGCAGGCAAGCCTCTCCACCAAGGCCTCAGCGTGCATGATTTCTCCTGGGTAGATGGCTGTGGTTGCAGGGTCCAGGCTAAGCAAAGCTGTAGCCAGGCTCTTTGAGGAATGCAGCTGTTTCCAAGTTTGAGTCTGGGAGACAATAGTGGAGTATACCCATTTGTTTCTGATCTACATTCTCAAAATGGCACTCCTGGGATTTTGGCTCCACTGAGATTTTACAACCTACTCCTGAACCCGAGACGTCCACAAAGAGACTTCTGTCTGTGGATGGGTATGGAATTCTTGTGGGGGATACAGCTTGTCAATCTCCTATTCTGCCACCTTTTTGATGTCACAGACAAGGCCTTACACAGGTAGAGCTTACCATTGGCATATTACACTTCTGCCTTTGACTGAATTTAAAGGTTAAAGGAGGGCCGGTGAGATGGCTCAGCAGCATGAGCGCCTGCCTGGCAAGCGCGAGGGCCCGAGTTCGACTCCCGGAACCCACATACGAATAAAGGGCTGGTGATATCGCTCAGTGGCACAGGCACCTGCTGGCACGCTAGGTCCTGAGGTCGACCCCCGGTACTCACAAAAAAAAAAAAAAGGTTAAAGGAAGGATCCTAACTTTCTTGGAATTTGCCTAAAGTAGAGAATAAAACTTTGAGTTAAATTACAATGCCTAGAGAGAGAATGAAATTTAAGTATTCTAGTTTCCATAGGCAACACCATCCCTACTGTGAGGTGAATAATTTAGACTGTCTTAGTTCTTATTTGGACTTAAAGTTCAGAAACAACTTTCTTCTGATTAGGATTTGGCTTCTTTGTAAATCTTCCTTGAGGGCAGATTCTGCAGTGTTTTTCTCATTCTAACTTAACAAATTGGCTTTCTGGTTCTAAGCTTTGGTTTCAGAAAAACTTGGTTAACGTCCCTGATACATTATTGCTTGGAATCTTGACAGACACCTTTTGCTTCCAAGACTGTAATCCTGAAGCTCCCTTCCCAAGTCAGTAAATTCATCAAGGATGTGATAGCCAGCCAGTTCAGCCTCTCAGAATCAGCATGCCAGCATGGCCTAGCAAGCATATTCTCTTTGGGCATGGCCAGAGGCCCTGGCCATTTAACTCTGATACTGATTTCTACACAGGCCAGCTAGGTTTAGACACTGCTAACCTTAACTCCCAAATATGCAGTCCTCCACCCAAAATATTTCCAAATTTTACAACTTCGTGACACTAAATGGAGACAATGACAATGTAGAGGAGATAATGGAGAGGAGGCATCACAGGACTCTGTTGAGAATCTGGCCTTCCTTTTCCTAGGGAAATCATAGCTTTTTGCCTCTGGCCTGAGTCTTGAGATGTGGCTCTGTCATTAACTAATGCTATTACCTTGAGGAGATCACCCCCTAGGTCTCATTTTTCTCACTTGCAAAATAAAGAGGTGGGAGTAGATGGTCTTATAAGGCTTTTATATCTATCAGTTTTTGTTAAACCCATAAGCAGGAGGAAGACAATAGGGGAAGTGCCTCATTTATGTTACTCGGGGATTATTACTAACACTGACATAGCCTTGGATATAAAGAAGCAGTTGTGCTATGGAAGGATAAACTTGAGTCATTTGTAGGAAAATGGATGCACCTTAAAACCATGATGTTAAGTTATAGAAATTAGACACACAAGCTTAAATATTGCATGGTTTCTCTTACATGAGAAACCCAAAATATAAATAAAGAACAAAGAAAAAGATAGACAATAGAAAGTAGAGAGCTAGATCTTTTTCAAATGAGGAGGGAATTGAGGGATAGAGAGAGGGACGAAGGAGGGGAGGAAGAGGATGAAAAAAGAATTGAGATGTGTTATTTACATGTACCAACTTTCCACAAGGAATGTAATCATTGTACAATGCAAACATACTAATAAAAATAAAAATGCAAAGGGAGAAAATAATTCATTTTTGTGTACTTCTTTATTCTATGGCTTCTTCCTCCCAGTTATTAAATGTATAAGTTTCAGATGCTGTGAGTGCCCCGATTTTTTTTTTTTTGTGGGTACCGGGGGTCGACCTCAGGACCTCGTGTGCCAGCAGGCGCCCATGCCGCTGAGCGGTATCACCAGCCCTTTTTTCGTATGTGGGTACCGGGAGTTGAACTCAGGACTTCGTGCTTCCTAGGCAGGTGCTTATGCCACTGAGCCATCTCACCGGCCTAAATGCCTTGATTTTTGATGCAAAATTTGAGATTATATGTGTATGTTTTCTATGGAGACTGCCAGAAGTTTTATTAGTTATTTCTTCAAAGGGACCTGCAAACCTTGGAAGATTTGTAACTATAACCCCTTATCTCAGTATATTCCAGCTGCTATTACAAAATACCACAGATCAGATAAATTGTAAAGAAGTAAAATATATTTCTTACAGTCCTAGAGGCTGAGAAGTCCACAATGACGACTTTGGCATTCTGTGTCTGGTGAGGGCTTTGTTGCTACATTCTCCCATAGTGAAAAATCAGAAGGCTAAAAGGACCTGGTTTATGAAAGTTCCAGACAGTGATGGCAAATCTTTTAGAGCCTTCAATGGTGCAAACAGCCCATTGTGGTATCTGTGCCATAGCTTGGCCAACACTGGTGTCAGACTTTTTGTAAGGCACCAATTCCATCCGGAGGGTGGAGGCCTTTTGCCTAATGTAAAAGTCCCACATCTTAATACTGCTGCATAAGGAATTAAATTTTAACACGAATTTTGGAGGAAACACAAATATTTACACCTTAGCACCTCTGTGTATCCAAACTGTACTACAGATATAATAGGAGGTGATTCTATGGACCGAATAGTAACAATTTCACATCCTCATTAATTTCTAAACCTTTAGACATCAATGATAATGATTAGGAGGGAGCAGTTATATGCCTAAGTGAATCATCTTTCTATCTAGGCATGAAAGAAAACCACTGTCATGATAACTCCAATATAATTATATTATAATTAATAACTATTAAGCCTTATCAATCTAATTTTTCATTTCATAAAAGATCTATATGAAAAAGTGAAGAGAAACATCTATCTTATGTATGTTCATATTACATTTGTTTTTGAATAGTGAGAAGTGAAAAGAACTTAAAGAATTTTCTTTGGAAACATTATATTTTACAATATGACTTCTAAACATATTAATTCAAATCAGCTGAGATATAGCGAACAAAGGAAGATAAATCTAAAGAAATATTACAAAATAATTCATGAATCATCCTGCTATTCACTTCTCACAAGATATTTTGCTTCAAGTGATGCAATCTCTGTTAATTTGAAACAAATTTTAGCATAACATAGGACAGATCTTAAAATATTAGACACATTTCAAGAGACATGATGAACTATACCTATAGTTAAGAAATGGAAATTGATTAGAAAGGTAATTCTCTATCACCATGCTCACATCTAAATTTCAGAGAAGCATAGTCCTTCAAGAGTGGATTAATGGAACCTTAAAAGATGGCAACTAAATTCTTTCCAGCCCACTATCTTTTTGAAAGAAAGCATAAGGCACCATTGCTAAGAGTTCAGATTATTGAAATGGCTATTTGTAACATGCTCAAATGAAAGCAGTTTCTCTACAATATTTTTAGCCAAGCAGAATGTCTTTAATCGTACTAGTTTTATCAATGAAAAACCATTTCTAACATCTATTACACAAACTGACAAACCTATTTGTTGAACAGATATTTTAAAAGTAGACAATACTTGTAGTACTTGCCTCTGGTTTGTGGCCTTTACATTAAATCTTAGCTGACCACCCCATATATAACCACCTCTATGGTACAGATTAAAACCTAGTGATAAACATATATAAATCATACTGTCTTAAACTGAAGTTTTTAAAATAAATTGTAAACAGTATAAATTTCTACTCCTAAATATTTTAGTGTGCTCTTTTAAAACATAAATTCATCTACTTACACAGCTCAAACCATAGCATTGCATTAAATAAAATTAATAAATCCTTGATAACATGTCATACTCATTCCATATTCACATTTTTCCAATTGTTTTTCTCCAAATTCCCTTGGAGCCAATTTTTCAAAATCAAATTCAATCCAGGATCACATTTTGCATCGGTTTTTATGCATATGAAATATCTTTCAATATTTAACAATATTTCTATGCTTCCACTATATTTTCTTGAAGGATTATGCCATTTATCTTTTAGAATGTCTTTTTTCTCCAGTTAAATTGAGGACATAATTAACAAACAAAATTATATATATATTTAAGCTGTAGATGTGACTATTTGCTTATTCATAGGCATTGTGAAATGATTATCATAATCAACACATCTATTACCTTATGTAATATTATTTGTATTTGAGAGCACATGTGTGTTGGTTTTGTGAAAATAATATTTACTCTATCAAAAAATTTCAAGTATGCAATACACTTTTATTAATTATTATTAACTATTTCACCATGCTGTACATTAGATCCCCAAAACTTACTCATGTCATAACTAATTTTGTACACTTTGACTAACATCTTCTCACACCTCAGGTGCTGGCAACCAACATTTTACTCTGTTTCTATAGATTTGACATTTTTAGATTGAAAGTGAGATCCTACAGTATTTGTCTGTCTCTGTCTGGCTTCTTTTGCTTAGCATAATGCCTTCCAGTGTCAATCTATGTTGTTGTAAAGGCAAGATTTCCTTCTTTTTAAATGGCTGAATAATATTGTTTTATATATGAATGAATTGTGTGTGTGTTGCATTGCTGAACAACAGGGATACATTCTGAGAAATGCATTGTTAGTCAGTTTCATGCAAACGTCATGGAGTACACTTGCACACAGTAAGATGGCAGCAATGCTACTAAGCAAGATAATCTTATGGGATTGAGAACATACGCAAGGTCTTTCATTGACGTAGACCAGTGGTGGTGAACCTACGACGTGTACTGCTGCAGGCTGTTTGTATTGTTGAAAGCACTAAAAGGTTTACCATCGAGTTAGATGTTGTTGTATGGCACACAAAGGTGTGTGTGCATGCACGCACACACACACACACACATACACACAATTCATTTTTCTGGTTGTTTATCCATGCATACATTAACAGGCACTCGGGTTGTCTCTGTATTTGGCGATTGTGAATAATGCTGCATTGAATATGGGAGTATAGATAAATGTTTCTTCAAGATACTGAAAATTTTTTTTTCTGAGAGATATCTTAACTTTTGGATTTATGTGATTGCTTAATTTATAATGCCATTTAGTTTGTCTATTTCTCCTAGACTTGTTTAGGTTCAAATTAAATATTTTGACAAAAATACATTTTGGATAATTTGTACTCCCCCCACCCCAACACTTTTGAGTATCATCATGGACTCCTGCGTTTTAAAAAGGATTCTTTGTATTTTACTCTCCCAGTATGTTGCTCATATTGTTACAACTTTGGCTTGTTTCTAAGTCCCTTTGACATTACTTTATTAATTTTTAAAAAGTTCTTTTCTTCTGTAACAAAAAAGTTATTGCAGACTCACCTTGTACTACTTCTTCTTCAGACAAGACATCAGGCAGTTCTCCAGAGAACCGTAGTTCCTTTAAGTGAAAATTAAGATTAAAGACCAAACTAAAAGTGTGAAGAATATATAGCATATTGAATTCGGGGGTATCATTAATCTCAAACTATTTCAGTGTTTACAGCTCAAAAGATGTTTTCTAAAGTGCTTGGGTTGATAGAGATATTTCTAATTAAGTACTTGTATTGTATTTCAGTATTCCTATTTAACTCTTTGTATCTATCCATCATTATCTTCTTTTCTATTATGCAGAAGGCTTTCATCTGAATAACATTAATGTAATTATTCTTTCATCTAACAATACATTTAAAATAATATCAACCTTTCTGGTAACATTTGAAATATTCAATAGAGTTCAAACATTTAATTTCATTCTTAGAATGAATTATTTTACTAAATCTGAGTAGTCAAAGTACTACTCATTCTAATGCTACTTGACTTAAATGTTGCTAAATGAAGGTAGTATAAGTACTTATACAATGATCAAATTGATTCAATTACTGTATTTGATTTTGTTTTGAGCTTCAGAACATGGTAAATTCATAGAAGAGAACAGCTTTTAGCTGCTATGAACATATCCTTGGGGAAGATGTTCATATAGGAATATTTTGGTTGGAGTCATATTTGCCAATCTACTTGGAGAACTTAAAATATAATCTCCAAATTCTTTGTAAGAGTTTTGTTTCCTCAAACTCATGCTCACACTCACATAAGTTTCTAGCTTACTGCAGAGCACTCAATGTGTAGTTACAAATGAGGATTTTATAAGCATAAATTTTATTAAGAAAACCCATTCTCTCTTTTGCTTTCCTATATTTTGCCATATCAGATATTGTATATTTGCATAAGTCAATACAATTTTAAAAATTAGCCTTTTAACTTTGAAGATAGTGTAAGTTTGTATGTACTTGTAAAACAACTCGATCACATGTATGTATTCTTTATTCTATTTTCCCCAATGCAACATCTTGCAAAACTCTGGTACAATATTATAGCCGGGATATTAACATTGAAACAGTTGAGATACAGAACATTTCTATCAACCCAAAGATCTATCAAACTGCTATTTTACAGCCATAAACCCTTCTCATCCTACCCTCTCCTTAATCCATGGCCACCACTCATCTTTTCTCCATTTCTAAAAATTTGTCACTTCTCAAATTTATATAAATTAAATCATACAATATGTCACTTTTATAATTTCTATTTTCACTCAGAAAATGTCTCTGGAGATACATCCAGTTTGTTGTGTGTACTAATTGTTTGATTCTTTCTTTGCTATCAAGTATTATACTGTTGTTATCCATTTACCCATTGAAAATTATCTGTTGTTTTCAGTTTGGGACTGTTATAAATACCTGCTACGACAATCATGTGCAGGATTTTGTATGAAAACAAGTCTTCATTTTTTCATTATAAATGTGCAGAAGGACAATGCTGGACAGTATAATAGTTACATATTGGTTTTCAAGGTGCTATAAAACTGTTCTAAAGTGGCTGTTTCATTTCACCTTTCCACCAGCAAAATATACTTATAGTATATTATACTATATACTTACAGTGACCTAGAATCTATATATATCTTTACCAGCATTTTGTGCTATTTTTAATTTTAGAATTTCTGACAGATGGGTAGTGATTCTAATTATAGTTTTAATTAGCACTTCTCTAATAACTAATGATGCTGCATAACTTTTCATATGCTTATTTATCATGTTATAACCTCTTTAGTGAAATGACTCTTACGTCTTTTGTCCATTTTCTAATTGATTGGGTTTTTGTTCATTTTACCTTTGAGATTAAAGAGTTTTATTTTATGCATTCTAAATACTAGTCCTTTGTATTATACATTTGGCAATATTTTCTCTCATATTCTATCATGGCTTTTTATCCTCTTACAGTTTCATAAACAAAGAAAAAGTCTTTAAATTTGAAGTCCAATTTTTCTATTTTTCCTTTTAAGGATCATGCTTTATGTATCCAAGAACTATGCCTAGCTCTATCCCTTGAAAGCTTCCTCATACATGTTAAAATAAAGTTTGTATGGGTTTATGTTTACATTTTAGTCTCTATGAGACATTTGAATTAATTACTGTGTATAGTGTGAAATTTTTTTCTTCTGCCTATGGATGTCTAATTTCCAGTAACATTTGTTGAAAAGTTTATCATTCCTCCACTGAACTGCTTTTGTATATGTCAAAAATCATTTGTGATTAGTGGTGGTATGGGTCTATTTCTTGGTTCTCTATTCTGATACATTTTTTCCTTTTATCTGCCTTTTTGTAAGATAAAACTTAAAATTTCACTTAGATTTCTCATAGTGTTTTTCAGTGTATCTCTTTATATAGTGTTTTTAAAAAGTTATTACCTCCTACATACATAACAAATCACAATGTACTTCTGTCATTATTTCAATCAGCTAAAATAAATTACAGAAAACTTATCACTCTTGGCATTCATTTACCTTCCCCTACTTAAACTTATCAAAATATTTCTTCTACATACTTTTAAAACTACATCAATGTTGTAATTTTTGTTTCAATCATCACATAACTTGGAAATCTCAAAAGAAGTAAGAAAGTCTATTGTATTATCTTTATTTTTATTTATAATGTTCACTTTTCTATCCTTATGTTCCAAGAGTCCTTCTTTTAGTCTTTTCTGTTTAGTAAACTTCTTTCAGCCATTCTGTTAGGGTAGATCTGCTTATGGAAATCTTTTTCATCTGATAATATTTTGGTTTCCCCTTCATTCCTGAGGGATATTTTCATGCGTTAGGATTATGAATTGATCCTTTATTGTTCTTGTAGTACTGGGAATTGAACCTAAGGCCTCCACACTGAACTACCCCTGCAGACTTTTAAACTTTTTTTTTTTTTAATTTTGAGAGAGGGTTTCCCTAAATCTCTAAGTTGCTTAGTCACTTTCCATGTTGCTGGAATGAAATACCTGTAACCCACAATTTAAAGGAGAAAAAGTTTATTTTGTCTCACAGCTTGAGAAGTTTCAGTCCATGGCTGGCAGACTCCAATGTGAAAATGACATGTTGGAAGTGTTTGGTACAGAGGAAATCTTCCCCCTTCAAGATAGCCAGGAAGCAGGGAGCAAAGGAAGGAGCCAGGGAGAGATAAACCCTTTCAGATCACCTTCCCGGGGACCCACCTCTTCTGACAAGGCCCCACCTCCTAACAGCACGTTTAGCTACTTAAACTTACTAATGGACTAATGAACAGATGAGCATTGTGCCCTCCTGATTCAATCACCTTCCAAACGCAAGGGGCCTTTGGGCTCATTTTAGATCCAAATACTCAGGTGGGGCTTGAACTTGCAATCCTGCCTCAGCCTCCATGAATGCTGGGATTATAGGTGTGCAACACCACATCCAGTTTTATTTTCTTTTAAGCAAGTGAATATATTGTGTTATTTAACTCTTCATGATTTCTGAGAAGAAATCTTCTGTTACTTGTGTTGTTTTTCCGCTATAGGAAAAATGTCGTTTCTCTTTCATTACTTTCCAGAGCTGTGTGCTCAGTTTTCAGAAGTCTGATTAGGCTGTGTTTTGGCGTGTATTTCTTTGAGTTCATCCTGTTTGGGTTCAGCCAGCTTCTTGAACCTATAGATTTATGTCTCTTGCCAAATTTGAGAAGTTTATTGCCATTAATTCTCCAAGTACTTTTTCCAGCCTTCCCTCTTTCTTTCTGCTTCTGGGGACTGATGACACAGTGTTAGATCTTTTGTTTCAATCCCATGTATCTTTGAAACCATTCATATCTGTTCCAGTATATTTTCTTCTATCACTTGGACTGAGTAGTATTTTTCTAATTTCTAGTGTGTGGATTATTTTTTCTGTCCCTAACATTCTGCAGTTCAAGTTGTCCATTGGGTTTTTTTTTTTTTTTTTTTTTTTTTTTGTGGGTACCGGGGTGTCGACCTCAGGACCTCGCACGCCAGCAGGCGCCCGTGCCACTGAGCGATATCACCGGCCCCTTTTTCGTATGTGGGTTCCGGGAGTCGAACTCGGGCCCTTGCGCTTGCCGGGCAGGCGCTTAAGCCGCTGAGCCATCTCACCAGCCCTGTCCATTGGGTTTTTATTGCAATTAACATATTTGGTTTTCAAATTTAAAATCTGGCCTTTTTCAGTATCTTTCTTTGGTGAAGTTGTCTATTTGTTATATGTTTTAACATACCCATAATTGTTCAATTAGGTGTTTTTGTGGTTTTTTGTACCAGGAATCGAACTCAGGACCTTGCACTTGGCAGGCAGGCACTGTGCCACTGAGCTATATCCCTGGCCTCCATTTAGGTGTTTTTATCCAAAACACATTACAACTTTTGTTAGATAATTCTAATATCTCTGTCTTACAGGAGTTGAGGGGGCATTTCGTTAGATCCTCGAAAGCATGAAATTCCACGCTCCCTATTCAGCCTTGGCTGTTTTGGATGAGGTAGGGCAACTATTTTTCTTCCCTCTGTGCTATTTGGTTTGAGTAAAACAGTTACTCCCTAAAGTTCTTCTGTCTTCCTAGTTTGTTCCTTGTGTGATCGTTTGGCTAAATAGAGCAGATTATTAAGGGCTTTGTTTTTCTCTACCCTTTGGGCTTTATGGGTTGCTGGCTTCTTCAACTCTAAGCCTGCAATATGTGAAGCAAAAGAGAACCCAGAGTCAAGGAGCTCACCACTATGTTTTTCCTCAGGTCTCAAAGTTCCTGGCTAATTTGCCTTCTTCTGTCCACCTTTCAGTGACTGTATGTTTGTTTTACATGTAGCAGTCAGAGATTTTATTTATACTTGGTGGGAAGTATAGGAGAATATATATCTACTCCATTTTCCTGGAATTGGAAATCTCAGTCAACACAGCTTTTAATTCAGCCATTTATTTTGTCTGCAAGTGAAAATTTTATCATCTTACTCCTTTTTCTGAGTTATATCTCTTTTTCTATAATGTATGTGATTCTCCTATTGACTTAATGGAGCATGTTAGCATCTCCAAATTTGTATTACTTTGATCCTGTTTTGGTTATGAGATCTTCAATATCCTTCAGTGGTCAATGAGAAGATAACTATTACCTTAGAATTACATATGCTTTGCAGTGAACTCTTGAAATCTATTTGAAATCTTTAAGTTCTTGAATCTAGATTGAAATGTCACTTCAGATATTCATTACTGACATCCTGATTTTAATTGTAGGCGATAAGCAAGAACACTGAGAAGGCTCAGAGGTCTTTCGTTAAGTACAAATATCCATTAAGCTAATATCATGACAATCAAAAGGTCTAAATGATGCTTAAAATGATTAGAAAAATAAGCAAAATTGAGGGAATGTTCAATTAAATTATGAAACTCTTAATTAAAAGTGGATCAGGTATTTTACATTAAACTTGACACTATAGTTCTAGTGGGAAGTGTTACATGTGTAGGTTAATATTTTAGATTACTCTTTGGCTTTCAGTAACATCAATCTATAAAAGACTATATTTTTATAATTTTAACACATTCAAATTGTTAATACTAATTTTAGTTGTAATCCTGTATGTTGATTACATTTAAATAAAACTTTATGATTTAATTTTAATGAATAACTTCTATTCTGTTGTAAAGTGTAAATATATCATACCTAAAATTCTCCATTTTGTGTTTTGTAATACAATCATTACTACAAAGAAAAACACTAAATTATTACTCTTTAGAATTAAGGTTCAGGGCAGGTGAGATAGCTCAGCGGCATAAGTGCGCCTGGCAAGCACGAGGTCCTGAGTTCGACTCCCAGTACCCACATACAAAAAAAGGGCCGGTGATATTGCTCAGTGGCACGGGCACCTGCTGGCGTGCGAGGTTCTGAGTTTGACCCCCTGGTACCACACACACACGCACGCGCACACACACACACACACACACACACACACACAAAAGAATTAAGTTTCAGTGAAAATGTTCTATTGTTTTCTACTATTTTAAAAGCATATCTAACAATTTAAAAGATAATATGTGTATAAGTCTCCAAGCTTAGAATAAGTTTTCTTGAAAAAATATTTGCCTTAAAATTTACTAAAGATCAGTGAGATGATTGTCTCTAACCTTGTCTCTTTGATTCATAATGAAGGCTTTTGCTAAAGTGGATTTTGTTATTTGTTATTGCTGCTGAAATTAAAACCAGGTGGATTGGTCAGTTTTTCTCTCTTGTACCAAATCCCTGGCACCTACAACTTAAGGAAATGGTTTATTTGGCTCACAATTTTAGGGGATTCACTCCATAGTCAACTGGCTTTAAGGTAGGAATGTCATAGTGGAGGGGTATCATAGAGGAATGTTGTTTACCTCATGATGGCCACAACCAGAGAAAGGGAACAGTGACTGAGAGGAAGGGTCCAGGGACCAGATATAGTACCTAAGATCATGCTTTCATGACCTACCCAGACAAACCCAGAAGTATGATTTATTAATTCCCTAGGTGGCTCTGAGGCCAATCAAGTTGACAATCCAGTTTAACTACCACATTCCATTCCTTGTTAAATTGACATCCAAATACATTTCCTTAAACCATATTTAATCTCAAAATACAGACAATAGCAAGATCATAATTTTACCTAACAGGATGTAACTATTATATGTACAACTGAAAATGTACAATTTTCTTCCCCAAGTCTCCACACTTCCAGCATTTCTCAAAAGTCCGCGCCAAAATCTCTCTGAAAAATATAGGGAGTCTCATAGCTGTGAATCCCTGTAAAATTAAAAAATTAAATTACATATTCTCAGTATATGATGGCAAAGGGTGAACATTCCCACTCCAAAAGGGAAAAGTATAGGGATAGAAAAGATTTGGACCAAATCAAAACCAAATCCCAGCAGGGTAAACACTAAGTCCTATTGCTATGCCTGGCATCCAGGGAACATGGTGGTAAGATGTGTGTTCCAAAGGACTTGGATTGCTGTGTCTCTATGGCCTTGCTGATTGTAGCCCATGTGGTCTCTCTCTGGTTCCATTCGCTGCCTGTGGCTTTCCTTTGGAAGATAGTCCATATTCCTGGTATCTCCAACTATTTGGGATCTCCACTTCATCTTTTGATTCATTCCTATGGCTTCACATACTTCCCTTTCAAGGGCACATTGCCTGACATCCCAGACCTTCCTTTGGAATCTAGGTGAAAGCCTCCCTGACCCCACACCTCTTGCATTCTGCATGACTAAAAATAAAAAACAGCATCATGTGGATGTTGGCAAGGTCTAAAGCCAATGCAAGCAGTAGATGGGCCTCTTAGGACCATGGTTGCAGCAACCTCTGAGCACAGTGGCTGAGCCACAATGAAATGAATCTCAGGAAACAGTTCCCTGGATGGCCCTTCCTGGAATCAGGGGCTCTCTTTTCAAAGGAAAATTTTATACTTTTGCACCCTTGAGCTTGCAGTAAGTGGGGTCTTGCTGAGTCCTGAGATGCTCCCAAGGCATCTTTCTTCTTGTCCCAGTGCTAAATACTTTGTTTCTTTTAATGATGATAATCTCTTCAGTAATCCTTTGACCCAACATTACACATTGTTTCTTTTGGGCCCAAATTTAAGTTTTAAAATGTTTCTGCTTTGCTTTTTGCTCCTGATTCTCACTATAAAACTGGTTGTAAACAGCCAGTAGTACTCATGCCAAAGTCTAAACTTTGGGATTCCTTGAAACTTCCTCCATCAGATCAATTAGTTCATATCCCTTGAACTCAACCTTCTTCAAAATCTCAGTACATAGAGAAGTATAGACAATTTCTTTGCCAGAGTGTAAGATTCACAGCCTCTACTACAATTACCAATATAGTTCCCATGTGAAACTTCATACTCCTAGTCTTTATTGTACACTTTCCTATCAGCATGCTGGTCTTCTGAGCTCTGGACCACAATTATCCCTCAGATTCTGCTTACAATATTTTAAGGTCTCTCTAGGCCATGTCTCCAAACTTTTCCAAATTTTTCCTGCAAACAAATTCCAAAGGTTTCTGAACACATGATCAAGTATTATCACAAGAATGACCACATTTTTGCTGCCAGTTTCTGTATTGGTAAGTTTTTTTCTGTCAGTGGTACCAAATATCTGACACCCACAACTCATGGTTTCAGGGGACTTAGTCCATGGTTAGCTGGCTCCAAGAAAGAAACAACATAAATAAATGATAAATGCAGCTCACAAAATAGAGCTGCAAATATTGTTGCAAATAGAGCAGAGGAACACCAGAGAGGAAATGTTCAGAGAAAAGATGACCAAAGACATGACCCCCAGACACACCTAGAAGTGTGCTTCAGTAATTCCTTAGACAGCTCTGAAGCCAATCAAACTGACAATCTAACTTCTCTGTCACAGCAGGCTTTAACAAAGAATGGTTTGTCAAAAGCACAATTTCATATGAAACATTTTCAGCATGCCAACTGATTGCCTAAATTATCAAGTCTTTTAGGCCAAACACATTCCACTCATAAATGTAATAAGATTCAAATTACTGTCCTATAAATACTTACTAACAAAAGCTTTAATTCTTAAATCAATAATTTTAAATTATTTCCATGCAGTTTACTTTTTCTACAAGTTAGAACTTTATGATGTTAATGAAGAATCTTTTATCAGTTGGTATAGTATCTTTTAAAATATATAATCTAGTTTGAGATTCTGAAATATCTAAGTACCATTTTAAAATCTGTGAACATACATATGATTTATGACACCTTAATACAGGAAAATTTATGTGTAAAACAGAATGTTTCACATGTCAGTCAAAACTGTTTAACCTCTACATATATTTAATTTTCATTTTCTATTTATAGTTGGCCTGCTATAGGTTTTATATCAGGAGATTCAATGTATTTTTTAAAAAAAGTATCTTTAATTAAACAAGTACAGAATTTTCTTGTCATTCTATAAACAATATGGTATGATGGCTATTTGCATAGTGTTTGCATAATATTGATTCTTAAGAGAAATTGGGGCACAAATTGATAAAGAAACAATAAGTTTAATCTGAGTTGCAACTTGAGAGACACAAAATTTGAGCAGGTTGACGTGTACTCCAAGGTTTGAACTTACAGATTTCAAACAAGTTTTAAAGGCAAAAGAAAATTTACTCCATTTACAAACGTAAAAGTGGGGAGAGGCATTACATCAGCTGTTAAAAATTTAGACTGGACATGCAGCATAGGAGGCTGTCATATAAGAAAACTATTAGGCAAATTAAAAGATAAACAGAGAGCTGTTTTCAGAAAGGAAGGAGGTAAAGGACAAGAAAAAAGACATTCCTGGGAAAAGATGCAAGTGGGGGTGAGATGACTATGGTCACTCTCAGTAGGATTGCAATGTTCAGCTCTAATGAAAATAAGAGCTCTCAGCAAGTTGACTACAGCATGCAGCCAGTTGCACAAGTTCAAAAGGTGATATTGAGGTAGATGTGAGTGAAGCCTGGTCTCTTGTGTCCTCTTGGCCTAGTATTTTGGAATGCCTCAATCTGCTTTTATCTCTTTGATTTAACTTTTCCATAACTTTTTAGTTGTAAGTGATCTAGATGCAATTTAAAGTAAATGGGAGGATTACTTAGGTTATAAATAAAGGCTGTACTATTTTATATAAGGGATTTGAATTTCCATTGATTTTGGTATCCGAAGAAGTTTGGCAGCAATCCTCTTATGATATACCAAAGGATGGCTGTGATGTCTTTTTCTAGATTGGGGTCCCTTTTTTCAGCTGAATTCACACATCTCTGTCCTTTGCAATTCTCTAGGCTTAAAGATTTATTCATTCCAATTAATTTATAAACACTCAAATGCATTCTTTACAGAATAGAAGCTACATGCTATTATTTCTGAAAAGATTATGAAGAAGTTCACTTTTGTTTTTAGGATTATTTATTTTAATTTTTACTTTTTCTATTGTACTTTTAAGATCAATTTACAGAACATTCTGTTCTACTTATAAGTCTAGCAATGTCTAAAAATTGTTAAGAAACTTTTAACTAGCTCTTGGTCTTTTTCATAAATGTATTCAATCTGATATGTTTGGGCATTTCATACTGCATTTACAAATTAAAAGCATATTTGACTTTTCTCTTCAAGTACTGTAATTGCCTGAAAATAAACACAGTCTTCCTAAATTTAAATCACAGCCAGCACCTCTCCTTCATTTCCACTATGGTTATAAATATATGGCCAGAAAATTTTTCTCCTATACCTCTGTGATAAACTCACTCTCCCGTTTTTTGTTACAGCTAAGAGAGCATGATACACTGGTTTGTAAAACACTAAATTATCTGAGAATCTTCTTCCTTAATGAAACATTTTAACCAACCCAAACATACCTCTCATTTTTCTGGGAAAATTCTTTTTAGGTGGATTTTTAACTTGTAGTTAAAACATAAGTAGGCTCTAGCTTGTTCACATGGCGGCTCCATGTCCTGTATCAAATCTTGATGATTATGACTTTTTGAAGTATCGATTACCTGCTTTCACTTGTCTTGATCCTTTTGGAAACAGGCCAGCTGTTTGTGGTTTAAAAGTAGCCAGCTCCCTTTCACTGTTAGTCGCTTGGCTAAATTCACTTATAATATTTATATCTTTCCATATATTATTAAGCATCCTTTCACCAACCATGGCAACAACATTTTTCTTGATTTTACTTACCATAATATGGTACTGTTAAATGGTAAGAAGGAAAAATAATAAATCTCTCCTTCATTCAAGCCATCTTTCTGCCCCTGCTCTTCTCATTTTTACAAATGGAGCACTATGATCTGATTTGAAATAGTCCCCAGAGCTCTTTCTGTCAATTTCTGTCAATTCTATTGATACCAGGATATACATTTAGACAGACATAGGGACAAGGCCATATTGGTTCCTCATCTCCAGATTCTGTCTCCTAGAAAAGAGTTTTCTGTCATGGTTTTGCTTTAAAATCCGTGTAAGTCTCACCTTGCTATTTAGGCCAAATTTTATAACTGATCTGAGCCTGTTTGTTTCTCTTCAGTTATTTTGGGGTTTTGGGGGGCATTAATAGCCTCTCATAGAAGTAGGTGAAGACTATAGGACTCCTCTTCACACCTTGTCTCCAGGAGACAAAGAATTCACAGCTCAAACAGAATTTTGCCATATACACAAGCATTTATCATCTAGATACAGAAAGAGTCACAGAAATGACTGTGAGCTCTACCCCATTAATGGAAATAATGATACGTTGCATGAAAGATTCACTGAAAAAAAGTTTGAATCCCACTAACCTTGTGCACAGCATCTGGTGTTACAACTTTGAATTGGGGACATGATACAGGGCATTTTTGGAATCAAGCCTCAAATGCCATCCTGCCAAAACTCTAAGAAGATTTCTGGGTTTATTGTATTCTTATGTCTAATTTATGAAAAAAGTATAATGTCTCTAAAATAATTGTAGTTGATCTTTATATTTTACAAATGAATTTCACTTATAGAAACCATTAGGTAATATCTATTGAGCTCATAAACAGATCTTGTTACTGGTGAGAAATTAACAGAGCTGAGACATACAGGCTTTTAATTAAATTCTGGATAAACTTCCCAGAGTATGTTTTCCCAATTAGGAAATAATTACCACAAGAATATGGATTAAAACTACTTCCCTGTCTGTCTCTCTCTCTCTCTCTCTCTCTCACACACACACACACACACACACACACACACACACACACACACACACAAACACACCTCCCACCACCACCACCAGTCCTTCCACCCACATAAAACACTATATCTAGGCTTAAGTATTTTAAAGTAAATACAGAGGTTTATATAAGCAAAAGGGAAGGAGAATATTTGTAATGCCTCAGAAAGGCACACCGTCAAAGTTTAAGAAGTATTTAAGAGGAGAAAGTGGGGGTGGGAGGACTTCTGATTCAAAAGCTAACATGCAGTTGGAGTAGCATGTGGAAGAGCTGAGGAGATGAATCGGGAGGGATTCTGGTGAACAGAATGTTCAGACTGCAGAAGTTTGATGTAAGCTGCAAGGACATCTGCTCTTCTGAGAAATTATGATGGTGAGAAGTCACTCATCCATCAATTGAGGATTGCCCATAAATCAGGAGAAGCATTAGGTCCAGAGAATTTACAAAGTGAACATTATGTGGAAGAGGGAAGAGAAAGCAATAACACTAATTTAGCCCTTACTGCATGCTAGTCCTTGTGATAAATGCTGATTAGAACATCGTGTCTAATCACTGGGAAAATTCCTTGAGGTTTGATTTATTGTTAGTGCCACTTTATAATGATCTGAAATTAGTTTTAGGTAGGTGAAGTGACATGCTCTAGGCCACAATTACTCATTAGAAGCACATGCATTTGAATTCAAGTGTGAATAGGAATGTCTTTGTCACTTCACTTGGTTGCTGGAAGGGAATATCTGACACCCATAATTTAAGGGAGGAGAGGTTTATTTTGACTCATGTTTCAGAAGTTTGGGTCCAAGTTCAGCAGCCTTAAATACAGAAATGGAATGGCAGAAAGGTCTGGGTAGAGGAAAGCTGCTCATGTCATGGCAGCTGAGAAAGGAGGAACCTGGTGAGGAAGATAAGTCCCCAGTGATCCACCTTTTATGAACAGACCCCACCTCCTAATGGAAAGTCAGCTATACCACCCCCATAATTCATTCACTTTTCAAAAGCTCCACCTATGAGCTCTTGAGTCTTTGAGGAGAAATCTAGATACAAATCCTAACAACAGATATTTACAATACATCAAACAAATGTGAAATGGTTATAATAAGAACTAACCAAACAACAACAACAAACCAGTGTCAATTAATTTGCTCAAATGTTTAAGATAATTTATATAGCAAGAATGGCATGATTGGGCTGGTGAGATGGCTCAGCAGCATATGCACCTGCCTGGCAAGCGTGAGATCCTGAGTTAGACTGCTGGAACCCACATAAAAGGAAAAAAAAGGGCTGATGATATCGCTCAGCGGCACAAGCGTTTGCTGGCAAGCATGAGGTCCTGAGGTTGACTCCTGGTACCCACATAAAAAAAAAAAATGACATGATTCAGTTTTCCCATGTTTGAATTTAAGGACCAGCCCCCAAAGAGCTGTAGCAAATCTGGACTAGGCAAAAATATCCTCAGTGTTACTCTCTGACAGAGAATACAGAAATATAATTTTACCAAATGGTTTTATCTTCATCACGTATGTGTTTGCCACCTTAGAATTTAGAGACCACTTTTATATATATTCTTCCTGACTGATATGTATGTGTGTGGGGAAGTAACATACTTGTGTGTGTATGTACATACACATACAAGTATATATAAATAAACATATCTCTATCTATCTAGAGGTAGATAGGTGATAGATTATAGATAGATAGATAGATAGATAGATTGATAGATAGATAGATAGATAGATTGATAGATAGAAAATTGTATGGATGTGGAGCACAGAGTTTGACTAGCCAATTCTCTTAAATTTAAGGCCAATACTTTTTTGACTTCACCACAGCTATAATTTTATGTACACTATGAAGCCACCAAAATTATATTTAGTGCTGTCTTATGTAAGCTAGGTCAGGTTGAAATGCTTTTAAATATTTTAAATATTTTTTCATCTGAGTTTTCAGTAACTGCTGAGAAAAAAGGTGATAAGTTTTCATTAAATGCTTTAAGGGCTATAGGCAGGCACTGAAATATTTTATGTCATTGGTACTTAATTCACCACATAGAAGTTAAAAATTAGATTACATTTGTTAACTCAGATTATAATTCACATGAAACTACCATTTCAAAGTATTTATAATACTAGGAGCCCATCCATCCCCTTATTGCTACAATTTTCATTGCATAACATTATTCCATCTCATCACCCACATATTTACATGTCAAAAATGTCCTTCCATATGTCGTCTTCCAATTAAACTTGAAAACTACCCTTACTACATTCTTGTCAAATCTGTTTTGTAAAATTAAATTATTCAAAACATGCTTTTAAAAATAAATTTGAGGGCCGGTGAGACGGCTCAGCGGCTTAAGCGCCTGCCTTGCAAGCGCGAAGGCCCGAGTTCGACTCCCGGAACCCACATACGAAAAAGGGGCCGGTGATATCGCTCAGCGGCACGGGTGCCTGTTGGTGCGTGAGGTCCTGAGGTCGTCCCCCCGGTACCCACAAAAAAAAAAAAAAAAAAAAAAATTTGATAAAATAATATTAAATTTTTAGGACTTTAGAAGAGTGATGCTTATTTTAGTAGAAAACATTTTTCAGAAAGCAACCTTATACAATCTTCCATCTAGATTCAGTCTCTGACAAACAGAGCTTATTAGTTAAAAGAATAAAATAGCCAAAAAGAAATTACTGGAGTGTCTCAGACTTAAATTCAATGATTTTTTTTCTCTTATTTTCCATGGAAAACTATGCTAAATGAAAAAATTCATCTGCAGCATAGAATTTGTCTAAAAATATTTAGTGCCCAGTACATAATAGGCATTTGATGAATATTTGATTGTTATTGTTTTTAATACTATCAAATAATCAATTCACACAGATTTCTAAGTAAACAGTCTTCTTTAGAAAATGATTAAGGTTCTCTTGAAGTTGGCATTTTCTGTTTAGATAACAATGGATTTCACTAATGCTTTTGGAAAGTGATTTTCTTCTCTAGATTTAAGAATAACTATTTGAAATCTGCTCAAGACTTACAAAATTCATTCTCCCTTGAAAAAACTGACCTTTAGCTTGGTCTAGGGTGAATATTTTCAAATTATAAATTAGTAGAATTTGATAATGTGAAAAACCAGAACATTTTATTCTTTCTTATAGTTTGGTATATGTAAGCATTTTTAGAAGTGTGATTTGCAGGGTCCTTTTGAAATAAATGTTCTGTGGGCTATAGGCTATAGGCTATAAAATAAACACATTAGTGAAATCCTCAGCTAAAGATTATTAAATATATTTTCAAAACTTCATAGAATCTTTGGTAAAATGTTGGTATATGTTTTGTGAGTCTGAAAAAAAGATGTACTATGAAGCCTTTCTTTAAGGTATTTCCTTCAAGACTTTCATGTGGGGAATATTTCAGGAATGGGGTACTCACCAATTGAACCCATCACCATTACAACAACAAGATTCCTGTGAGTTCACATTTGTGATGTTTCTTCTTTTATTGTCTTAATTCTAAAATTACATTCATTTTAAAATATATTTATTTTAAGTTGGCATCTGGCCATTGTCTTAGTTGGATTAGACTCTTATGATAAAGATAGAGTGAACATAATTTATTTGAGAGGTACAGGAATCATCAGAGTATTAAAGACATCACTTCGAAAAGCACAATCAGATAGTAAGTGACATGAAATTAAGCCATGACAACTAAAGCTTGATCCTCCAGGGCAGCTCTAGCAATTTGCACATATATTGTAATTTTCTCAGCTGAACAGCAAGGGAACTGGGGTGTTTATACCCTCAAACCAACAGTTTTGCTCAAGGGGCTGGGAAGTGATATTAATTTATTAAATTGGAATCATTTTGTGCTTCCAAGCAGGTAGGTAAAATGAGTTCTGAGATCCTAAGAGCAACTCTCCAACAAAAATACAGAATTTGATCTTTGGAAATCAGACTGGCGTGCAAAAAATTCAAAGGTGGGGAAATAGGCATCTGCAAAAGTTAAGAAAAAGTGTTAGACATGTCAAATGTTTACACAACCAATAGTCATCATAACAAAATAATGCAAATTAATATGGCTTTTTCATTCAGCCTTCTATCAACATATATCTTTTAAAAGCTATATCACTTTTGTTTAAAATAGGGAAGGAACTGTCCCATTTATAAACCTGGCTACAAATTTTCAATCCCCAAAATGTGGTTGATTTCCTCTTCTTTCATAGGTGAGTGTGGATACAAAAGGTGCAAGCCTTTTATTATGATGAGAACTAAACTACATGTGAGTTTATTTCACCACAATAGTAATAAGAAATCTTCAGTGGACAATGAGGCAGTTCTAAATGTGCCCTTATAGTCACAAGATTGTAGATATCTCCATATTGACATTGTACTTGATAAATGAAGACAAGATTCTATGGAAAAGTACAATGAAATCACAGGAAAATTTAGGCAATCCTGGAAAGATTTTGTCATGAAAAATAAAAAGCATCCAGTATTCCTCCATCTTATCCTTGTATGACACATGACAGTGCTTCTTGGTGTGGTACCTACCCTGTCACCAATTCATGGTGTGTGGAAGTGACATACTTCTAGGCTAGAACATTTAATTCTAAGGAAAAATCCTACAAAATTCTCTTCTCCATCAATGACTATAATAATGTATAACAAATACCTGAAATTTAAGCATACCTACATAGGTCAACATCTTTGAACACTTTATTCTTTATACAAATTAAACAAGAAGGATAGGCTTTATAGAAAATCTAAATCTGTTTACTAATGAAAGGCAGAAACGTACAACACTTTGTCCTACTGTTAATGACTACTTGATTAGATGATTTTAAAGTATGGGCTTTTGAATAAAAAAGAACTAGATTCTAATTCTGGCTCCAACACTTGCTTGGGGCCTTGAGCAAATTATTTAAGCTAAGTCATAGTTTCTGTATAAAATGAGTATAAAAAGAAATAAGAGGGGCTGGTGAGATGGCTCAGTGGCGTAAGCGCCTGCCTGGCAAGTGCGAGGGCCTGAGTTTGACTCCCGGTACCCACATACAAAAAAAGGGCCGGTGGCATCGCTCAGTGGCACAGGTGCCTGCTGGCGTGCAAGGTCCTGAGGTCGACCCCTGGTACTCTCCAAAAAAAAAAAAAAGAAAAGAAATCAGAGTCTTGTGGTTAAAATTCAATTATCTGAGGGATACAAAACACTTAGTATAGAATGCATACTAATGCATAGGACTCTCTGAGAAAACATAAGGTGTATTTATTTTAATTAGTTGGTAATCTACATTTAGTTAAAACAGATTCGTCCTCTTTAAGCTGCTTTATCCTATTTATACCAAAATAGATACAGGAAAAATGTGCATTTAATAACTCCTCAAAGAAAGAGACAACTTGATCTAAGTTGCAAACTCTCAAGCCAATGTATAAATTATTGTCCTTCTGGTAGAGAAAATTTCTGGCTTTGGCCCATTAAAGCACTTCTCTCAGTATCACTCAATGAATGACTGGTAGATTGGAATATAGAGGCTAAATTTAAACTAATATATTTTGTGCTTAATAACCCTTAGTTTTTCTGAAGGTTTGAAATTTAATCAAAATATCTTAAGCTGAGGATGTCATGCACTTGATCATTTATGTAGGGCCCCACTGAAAAGAAACTGCTTTAGGAATTTAAGGTACATTCCTTTAAAAACAAATGGACTGTCTAGGATACACAACATTGCAAAACACAGTGTCACTGTCTTTTTATCTGAGAGTAACATCTCCAATAGTGACTTAGTAATGGAGAGAAGAAAGTTGATCCAGTGTGACAGCTGAAGTTATAGCTGTTCCCTGGGTGACATTCTAAGCAGCACTTTGGATCTACCTACCCGACTTTTCTCCTTCATAAGCTCTTTAAAGAACATACATCCTACTATTTGCCTTAGTCCCAAGATCATTTTGTATGGATATTTTACTGAGTCTTGGGCATCATCTTGTTTCAATAATGAAACAGCATAACTGATCTTGTATTTTAATTGAATCGACAAACCTGTAATTACATACAGGTGCAAAGAAATCTCAGATCTTCAGTTATAGGACCAGAAGGAGAAAGTATGGCATGACCAGGAGTTTTAGTCAGGTCTGATGCAGGGCAATCAAAATGATGGACATCTGTGGACGGCAGCAGACAGGATGCCCATCCTAAGAAGAAGGGTAGAAAAGCAAAGACCTCTGAAGCGACAGGGCCTAATCCCCAAGTGCAGCTAAAACAGACTCTGGCTGTGACTCCTTCCCTGCTTGGTCATGAAAGAGCAGTAACTAGGGTCGGAGACTGTGTCAAGAACTGGTTTTATCCAAAAGAGCAGGATTAGAGCCATGAGTGCTTATCACCTGTCAGTGATATTAAAAGCAACACTCTTCCTTCTAACCAGCCATAACATATTTCAAGAATAATTGACTGACTTGGTATTTTTTTCCATGAAGGCCTTGACTCTACACTCTTATGTTCCAGATACATTTTTAAAATTGCTTGTTTTATATGGATTTTTTTTTAAAAGTGTCATTCTTCTAGACTTGTTCTCAGAAAAAGAGAAAAAAAAAAAAAAAAAACCAAAAAACCCAGGACAATATTTTCCGATGTGAAGGACATAACGTCCTTTCATTTATTTATTTTTTGGTATAATCACCTTGCTTTCTATAAAGAATATAGATATGTTAGATACATAGGATGAAATGGGGGGGAAACATAAGAGTTTTATTCAAACCTCAATCACTTTTTAACTTTACACTAGGAGTTAAGTGGTAGATTTTAGTCTTCCAGATATTCTTTCTATTATTAGAATAAAGACTGTCTTCTTATAAAGAATAAATTCTTTCTCCCATCTACTTTTTAATTTTTGCAGATTTCAGAGGACAACCTCAATTATTTCTCTTCTGATCTGTCCATTTCGTATAGATGCTGTTCTCAGTTCTTCCCTTTACCTCCCTCCACCTCCCTGCTTGCTTGGTTTCAGCTTTAATTGGTCTCAAGTCCTTATTATGACATGGCTGTAACAGCAGGGGCCATGGGGGTACTGTAAGCATCACTACAGGCTTTGCAAACTATTTTTTCCCAATTTCATACATGAGGCCTCTTTTACATTGCACATTTAGAGGAAAATATTTCATTTGGCTTGTTGTTGAGCTTAAGTTTTTGTCATAGAAGGCAGGGAATAACACCAACATGGAAACACATTCAGACGATTAAAGAATTTTCAGTTCCCATCTTTGGGATGCTCTTAGTACTTATGCCCCAGTGATGGGCTTCTGCAGCATTTTTCCAGGCCCAGAGGTTGCCCGAATCCCAAAACATCTGCTACTACTATTGTCATTTCTGTTTTCTGCTTAGGAAAGTGTTTGTGAAGCTGATCCACTGAAACATATTTATCTCATTAAATGTTGAAAACCTGGGTGCCTAAGTTCTGACA
This sequence comes from Erethizon dorsatum, assembly GCA_028451465.1. Taxonomy (NCBI): domain Eukaryota; kingdom Metazoa; phylum Chordata; class Mammalia; order Rodentia; family Erethizontidae; genus Erethizon; species Erethizon dorsatum. The sequence goes on from CM051823.1 coordinate 112,086,938, forward strand.
GTGAGCCTGCCCATTGCCTTATAGCATCAATAATGCCAATAGTCATCTATTAATCCGAAGCAGAGTTACCTATTAAATTTGCATACATTTCTCAGCTTGCAGGTTAAAGAATTGTGATAAGCATCAAAAGCAAAATGGAAAATAGATAAAGTTTTTTTCTATTCCTCTCATTAAATACAAATAAAAATTGTAGACATTATATATTAGCTATATAAGAAGATTCTCAAGGTGGGGAGAAGACATATCAGGAAAGGACTTTGGAATCTCAGGAACAGCATACTGGTGAGTTCTCTGGATTCTCTTTTTGACTTATATATCTCAGGTTTGGAGTTGGAGAGCCAACAATAATGAATCCCAATGTAAATCCCAATGGTCTTGATAAAAGAATATCAAGTTATCTTGGTCTCTTTATGGCAAAAAACAAAACAAAACAAAACAAAAGAGGAAAATTTATCAAGACAGAAAATCTGTGCAGTATTCCTGCTCTGTTTCATTCAGATACCACAGAAATAACTATTGATCCACCTCTGCCATGTTATCTGAGTGGGGAGCCCAACTCCCACCCTTGCAAGGTTGAAATGAGGTATAGTAATGTCCATGCACACACAATGTCACATGAGGTATACTAAGTAGTCAGAATTTTCAACCTGTCGACTTGTAACAAGCCTCTGCAGCCTTTGTATTAGTGACCGTCTGTCACTATCTGTTAGTCAGGAAGATACTTTCAAATTCCCTCTGAGTAGTGTCAGGAGAACTAAAGGGAAAGTCAAGACTTTCACCATTGTCCACCGATGATGGGCTCATTCTAGACTGGTGTCAATGGAAACCACAGGATAAGTCAGAATACCTAGCGTCTCAAAAGCAACAAGGAATATACTTTTTCACATGTCAGCAGAAGTTAAGTGGAGAATCTGGACTTCTGTTTCTGCCCGAAAGTAATGAAGCAATAGCCCACCTTTCCCTGCCAGAACAGGGTCAGAAAAAGCCAGATAAATTTCCATGCCCATATCTTGTACCCTGAGCAACTACTTTAAAGATAACAACATGTAATGTATTAACTATTGTTATTCTCCTATTATTTTGTTATGAAATTTTGTTTTATCTTTTTTCCATTAACAAATCAGAAGTTTTAGATAAGACTTAGATTATTATAATATTCCAAATGTCAAGATTGTTATTTAAAATCACTTGTCACGCAAAGAACCAGGAAGATGTCAAATCAAATGGAGAAAGACAATAAACAGATGCCAGCATCATGATGACAGAGATGCTGAAATTATCTTACAAACCCTCTAAAACAGTTACGATAAAATTACTGCAATGAAAAATGACAAACATGCTGGAAGCGTGTGAAAAAAATGGAAAATCTCAAGGAAGGAAAAAGTCCCAGCAAAGGAAGAAAATACAGAAAAGACGTGTTATATACATGTACCAACTTCCCACAAGGAATGTAAACCAACTTCCCACAAGGAATGCACTACATACATGTTATTAGTACATAGTAAACAGTAACAAAATACAGGTAAGTTCTTTATCCTTCTTTTTGATTTTTCTAAATTATGAAGGACTACTGGAACAAAATCACTATTGTTTCTAAATGTATGTAGAGAAAGTATTAAAGATAATGCTTCTGGGTAAAGGGGTGAAAAAAAGAAGATTTCTATACTTGATTAAAACTGGTAAGATTTGGACATCAATAGACCAAGAAGTTTTGTATCAGTAATACCTAAGCAACCAATAAAAATACTGTAAAAGAAATATTCTCAAAACATTATTAAATAAATAAAAATCCTAAGAAGTATTCTTCATGAAGCCAGAATAAAAAACAGAACTATAAATCATAATAGAACAAATATAAAATAAATAATAAATTGGCAGACTTAGGTCCTAACCTATTACTAATAATACTAAATGTATACTGGTCCAAATATACAAAATGGAAGAAAAGTAAATAGAGGGAGACATACAAGATGATCAATCCAACAAAAAAGAAGCACAACATATATATTCACTGAACAATATAAGTGTAAAATATGTGAAACAAATCTCTAAGACTAAAACAAAACACATAAATCCACAATGATAATTGAATATTTCAATATTCTTCTATCAAAAATTCAGAGAGAACACTTAAAAAATCAAGAAAATTAGCACAAACTTGGAACTCAATAGCACCATCACGCAATGGGATCTAATTCACGTTTATTGAACAGTCCACTCGACAACATAAAAAAACACCCTAGTTTTTCCAAGTTCCTAAGTGACATATATCAAGAAAGATTATATCCTGGGCCATAAAACAAATCTCAATAAATGCAAAAAAGTTAGTCATATGGGGCATATTTCTAGATCGCAATGGAATCTTAACTAGAAATTTATTCACAGAAAAATAACTGGAAAATATGTAAACATTTGGAAACAAAATAATAAACCTCCAAACAGTCTGAGTCGGAATGGAAGTTCGAAGGAAATCAAATGTGCATTGAACTAAATGAAAATGAAAACACATGTCACAATTCCAAAATGCTGAAACAGTGTTGAATTGGGAATTTACAGCACTAAAGGCTGCATTACACAAATAAAAGTCAAATCTATATTCTAAATTTCTTACCTCAAAACCCAGAAAAACCAAAAGAAAAGAAGAAGAAAGCGTGTAATAATAAAAAGAGCAAAACTCAATGAAATTGAAAACAGAGAAACAATTGATAAAAAGCAATGAAAGAAAGAGCTAGCTTTTTGAAATAGCAAAAACTGATAAATTTCTAGTAAGTTTGTCAAAACAGTGAAGACACAAATTATTAATATCAAAAAATGAAACAGAATATCACTACAAACCCTGCACACATGAAAATAATTACTATGGATAATCCTATGCACAAAGACATAACAACTTATATAAAACAGATAAATTACTTTAAAAATGCAAATTGCTACACCTTACTCAATAAAACATAAATAATTTGAATAGTCATAATTATTAAGGATGTTTAATTCATAATCTTAAAACTTACCTAAGAAGAAATCTCCAGGCCCAGATGGTTTCTCTGGGGAATTCTACCAAATATTTGAAGAACTGAAGCAAATTTTATGTAATATAACCCAGAAAATGGAAGAGGGGGAAACATTTCTCAATTCTTCCTTTCTTTCTTCCTTCCTTTCTTTCTTTCTTTCTTTCTTTCTTTCTTTTTTTTTTTTTTTTTTTTTTTTTTTTTTTTCTTTCTTGGACAGGGTCTTGTTATATAGTTGAGGCTTGCATTGAACTTACTATGTAGCCCAGGCTGTCGTTGAACTCACGGTGAACCTCCTGCCTCAGCCTTCTGACTGCTGGGATTACTAGCATGTGCCACCATGCCAGGCCTCATGTTTTGAAACTAATACTATCTTTTTTTATTTTATGGAAAAAAGGTAAAACAAAATAATAATAGAATAACGATAGTTAATACATTACATGTTGTTATCTTTAAAGTAATTGTTCAGAGTAAATGATACGGGCATAAAAATTTCTCCAATCGCTATTAGCACAAACCTTCCTTTTTAGTGAACTAAGATACACTAATACTATAACTGACCTTCATTTTTTTCCCTTTTCCCTACTGTCCTTTCCCCTTTCACCCATCCTACTTCATTTTTCCTTTTGAACAATTTTTTTCCATTTCACAATATCTATTGTACATTTTAGACTTTGTTTACTCTTTCAGTTTCTCACACCAGGGAGACAATATGATGTTTATGCATGTGAGTCTGATTTATTTCACTTATGAGTATGGTCTCAAGTTACATCCATTTACCTAAAAAATTCTCAAGTTTATCCTTCATTATGGCTGAGTAGTACTCCATTGTATAAAAAAAACTCATTTTTTTAAATCCATTCCTTGGTTGATGGGCATTGTGAAACTAATACTATCTTGATAGCAAAACCAGACAGAGTCATTCTTTCTCTCTCTCCCCTCCCCCCTCCTCTCTGTAGGACAATATCACTTATCATTACAGATAAAATAAACGTTAACAAATCATAAACAGAGAATTTAGCAAAACATAAAAGAGTTCTGCACTCTGACCATCTATATTTTATCCCATTATGCAATGTTGATTTAATATTTGAAAAATCTATAAATATATTCTACTATATTAATAGGCTAAAGAAGAAAAATTATATGATCTGACTTGTGATATATCAATGTCAAAGAGAAGCCGACAAAATTCAATATGTATTCATCACTAAATTTCTCAGAAAAATAGGAATAGAGACTTTTCAACTTTATAAGGAGAATCTACCAAAAATTAAGAGCTCAATTTGACTTTAATGCTGAAAGACTGACTGCTTTTCCCTGCAGATTGGTAATAAGTCAAAAATAGCCACTTATTACTCTGTGTAACACACTGGAATTTTTCTGACACTGGAAGAACTCATCACTAAAATAGGGAAGTTCTTGACACTAAAATGAAGTAAAAGAGGAAATAAAAAACATACATATGACAAAGGAAGAAGTAAAACTCTCTCTACTTACAGACGAAGTGATTGTGTACATTGAAAATTCCAAGAAATCTACACAAAACTCCTAGAATTAAGTTTAGAAATGTCTCAAAATATATAATAAATATTTTTAGAATCAAATAGTTTTCCTTTTTTTCTCCTGTTTTTATTATTATACGTTTGTAACACATAAATACATTCAGCCTGGGAAATTGGTAAATAGACATATAGCATCTTGATCCTTTTCACTCCCCTTCTCCCCTTCTTCTCAGTCATCTTTCCCTTTATCTTGATCCCCCTCCCCCTCTCCACTAAGTTTATCTCCCTATTTCCTCTCAATCTTTTATTTTGACCCTAAAGTTTTTATACTTTGGGTTTCTTATATAAGAGGAACCATGCAATATTTAAGCTTGTTGTCTGATATATTTCACTTGACATTATGATCTCAAGATGCATCCATTTTCCTACAATTGGCTCAAATTTATCTTTTATGGCTGAGTAGTAATCTATTATGTATATGTACCATATTTTCTTTATCCATTCATCTGTCGATGGGCATGAAGGCTACTTCCAAGATTTAGCTATTATGAATTGTGCTGCTATAAACATGAAAATGCATATATCATTGTAACATAATGCCTTTAACTCTTTGGGGAACATACTTAGAAGAGGTATAGCAGGGTCAAATAAGTTTTTAATTGATCTCCATACTTATTTTAATACCAATTGCACTAATTTTCTTTCCCTCCAAAAATGTAGAAGGGTTCCTTTTTACTCACAACCTCACCAGAATTTGTAGGTTTTTTGAGTCATTGATGATAGCCATTTTTTCTAGAGTAAGACGAAATCTCAGCATTGTTTTGATTTGCATCTTTCTGATGACCAAAGATTCAGAACACTTTTTCATGTACCATTCTCCATTTCTACTTCTTCTTTTGCGACATGTCTATTCATTTCAATTGACCATTTTTTGATCAGGTCTTTTATTTTGGGAGATCCAATATTTTTAAGTGTTAATATGTTCTAGATAGTAGTCCTCTGTCTAAGGAGTAGCTGGCAAAATTTATTTCCAATTCCATAGTTTGTCTCTTCACTTTGTTGGTTGTTTCCTTAGTGGTACAGAAGCTTTTTAATTTACTCATCCCATTTGTTGACTGTTGTTATTTCCTGTGCAATTGAAGTTCTGTCCAGGAAGACCTTACCTATGCCTAAAGCTCAAGATATGGTCTATTTTGGAAAAAGTTCCATGTTCTGTTGAGAAAAATGTGTATTCTGTTGTTGGATGAATCATTAGCTAAATACATTTGTTCAATGGTGTGGTTTAACTCTAATATTCCTTGTTGAATTTTTTTCCTAGTTGATCTATTTGTAAGAGTGGGGTAGTGAAGTCCTCTGATATGATTGCATTTTTGTCTATCTGTCTTTTTATGTCCAGTAGTTTTTGTTTTATAAATTATGGTGTGCCAAAAATCTGTGTGTAGATATTTACAATAGGTATCTATTCCTGTTGAATCATTACCTTTACCAGTGTGTGGTGACCAATTTTTGTCTCCTCTAATCAGTTTGGTTTGAAGCCTGCTGTATGAAAATAACATAGTTACTTCTACTTTCTTTTGAACTCTAGTTGGAATATGGTTTTCGATAATCTTACTTTCAGTCTATGAGCTTCCTTTTGGGTGAGGTGTGTCTCCTGTAGGCAATATGTGGCTGGATCTTTTATATAAGCTGTCAATCTGTTTTTTGATTGGGTATTTAAGACCATTGACATTAAGAGTTATTACTATAAGGTGTTTACTGAATCCTGTCATTGCATTATTTTTTCAGTGTGATTCTTTTATTTTCTTTTCATTTTGTTTAACTACTTTCCCAGTTAGATGTATACTTTGGGGGTCTTTGCTGATGGTGCCCTCCTTGTCTCTGTGTAGGATTTCCTTAATTATTTTCTGCAATGCTTGCTTAGTGATCATGCATTTCTTTAGGATTTTTTTTGTCACAAATTTTTTTTTATTTCTCCATCAATTTTGAAGGCTAATTTTGCAGGAAATCTGGGTTAATAATTGTTTTCTTTTAGGTCTTGAAGAACTTTCCTACAAGTTCTCTTGTCTTTAATATTTATGCTTAGAAATCTCTTATTCTAATAGGCTTGCCTTTATAGGTTACTTGTTTTTTTTTTTTTCTAAAAGTTTGTAGTGTTGGTTGTAGTTTTTTGGTTGAATTTGTGGAATATTGATGATGATGCTTCATGAATAGGATCTTTTTGTGTCATAGCTATTTGGGTTCTATATGTCTCATATAGTTGAATATTAACTTTCCATGGATTTGGAAAGTTTTCTGCTATAATTTCAGTAAATAAGTATTTTATACCTCTGAAATTGCTTTCTAGATTTTTCCTTTCTTCCTATACTTTGGATGTTGGGAAATTTATTTTTAGTTATTTAGCAGTTGTTGGGTCTAGTTTGCATGGTGTCTTGTCTTTTATAGGTTACCACTGAGTTTCTGATCTACCATATCCACCTTGTCTTCAATTTCTGATGCTGTGTTTACATTGGTTAACTCTGCTGCCCATGCTTTCTACTGAATTTTTCACATCTTATGTTTCTGGTTAGTTTCTTTTTATGATTTGCAATTCTATACTGAAATGGTCATTCTTTTTTGTGTGTGTTTGTGTGTGTGTGTGGGGGGGGTACCGGGAGTCGAACTCAGGACCTCGTGCTTGCCAGCGAGTGCTTGTGCCTCTGAGCGATATCACCAGCCCTTTTTTTTTCCTTTATGTGGGTACTGGGAGTCGAACTCAGGACCTCGCGCTTGCCAGGCAGGTACTTAAGCCGCTGAGCCATCTCACTGGCCCTGAAATGGTCAATCTTATGTGTCTTGTAAAATTCATTATGTTTATTGTTTGTTCTTTTTAATATTTATGACACAATTTATTATATATTTTTGGCACATAATGATTACATTCATCATGAAGTATATGTCCCTCCCATTTTTTTCCCTCTCCCACCTCCCTCCATCTCTTGATCCCCTTCTCATTTGCAAAATTTTAGTACTAAAATCCTTTATCTGCTTAATAAAATCCTCTTTAAATTTACTTAATATCTTTTGAATTTCCTTATGTTTATCTTCTTTGATCTCTTCAAACATTTTAAAAATTTGGGTTTTTAGTTCTTTGCCTGTAACTTCCTCTACTTCTGTGTTTATGAGATCAGCATTTGTGGAACTGAGGTTTTTGACTTTTCTAAAGAAGTTATAGAACTGCTAGCCTAAGGTCAGGGTTGATTGTAAGAAAAACGTTAACAGATCTGTATGAGTGATCACAGTGCCTAGCACATATTTAGGACTCAGTCAATGTTTCTTGAATGAATGAGTGAGTAAATCAATGAATAAATGTATAAATGAGTACAAATGCAGTGTTCAGTGTACAGTACACACGCATTAGATGTTAGCTTTGTTATTTCTTTTGTTACTTGCTGATCTCTTTTTCTCTCAATTATCTTGCACTTTTAATGCTCTTTTGTTCATTAAGAACTTTTTAAGTTAAAGAGAAATTTCCAGAATCAGCAGGTTTCTTTATGAAAAAGAATGAGGGCTTAAAGTGGATAATCATCTTTCTCCCTTTCTCCCTCCCTCCACCCTTCTTCCTTCCCTTCCTCCTTCTCTCTCTCTTTCACTTCCTCCCTCTTCTTTCTTTCTTCCTTCCTTCCTTTCTTTTTCTTTCTTTCTTTCTTTCTTTCTTTCTTTCTTTCTTTCTTTCTTTCTTTCTTTCCTTCTTTCTTTCCTTCTTTCTTTCCTTCTTTCTTTCTTTCTCCTTTCTTTCTTTCCTTTGCTAAATCATAGTGATAGGGAAGAAAAATATCAATCAAATGACTCTGATAGGAAATTGCAATGCCAGGTGCAGAAAGGACTTAGCACAAAGTGAAAGGATAAAAGAAAAAAATTGAATATCATGGTGTGACCAATTTAAAACAACTGTAAAAACAGAAAGAATTTGTCAAACAAAATCTTTTGTTTATTCATATATAAAAAGATAAGTAAGAAGAAAATAGAGAAAGAAAAAGTATAGGAAAAAATTGCATAGTAGGGAATTGAGCAGAATCATAGTCCTACTGTTCAGGGAAATTATGAGAGATGAGTAAGAAATAGTAACAAGGGACCGGTGAGATCGCTCAGTGGCATAGGCACCTGCCTGGCAAGTGCGAGGTCCTGAGTTTGACTCCCGGTACCCACATACGGAAAAAGGGCCAGTGATATTGCTCAGTGGCACGGGCGCCTGCTGGTAGACATGCAACCCCTGAGGTCGACCCCCGGTACCCACAAAAAAAAAAGAAAAAAAAAAAGAAATAGTAACAAGGAATGTGGAGGATTGAGAACACAGAATGGACAATACTGGCCCAGCTAGATATTTCAGTCTATCCTGACACTCATGGCCAAGTGCTCCCAACACCATGTTGCCGCAACAGTATCTGGTCACAAGTCTCACCACCACATGGATGTCCCAGCTGCTCTTTTCCAACAGTCAGTAAGATCAGATCCCTGAAGACTATCACCAGCTTTGAACCAAACCAGTGTTCACAGCTTCTGGGCCTTTTCCAGGCCAGAACCACTGGGTTCATAGCCATAACCTCAATACTACTATTTCCATCTCTCTCCCATGACCTCACTGCCCCTTCTTAACCTCTTGGTGTGCCTTTTGCCCATGTCTAGGGAGTTATGAGAACTCTGGAACTGATTACATCCTGAGATAATACACAAGTCTATTATGGAGCAACATTCATATTTGAACTTTTTAAATGTGACTTAAATAATTGTGAATGACCACAATGAGGAAATCTGCCAAAAATGGAATAAAATGTTGCCAGGAAGAAAAGTACCTGTCTTTAGGATCCAATGAAGAGTTATTGGCTAATATCCTGTTTTGAATAATGGAATTGTGCTTTGAGAGAAGTAACCACATTCCAACAATGGAACTATGTTCAACCCAACTTCAATCTGCTTCTTTTTTGTAACATCAATATTTGTACCTCAGAACCAGAAAAGACAAATAAATACCATTTTATGAAACCCTTTTTGAAAAAGAACAGTGAATGAAAAGTACGTCTGTTTAATTTCTCTCTCTCTCTTTTTCTCTCTCTGTCTCTGGTTTTCTTGTTTGTTTTTTTTTGTTTTGTTCTGTTTTGTTGATACAGGGTCTCACTATGTAGCCCAGGCTGGCCCTGGCCTTGAACTCACAGCCATCTTTTGGCCTCAGCCTCCTGAGTGCTGGGATTATAGGCATGTGCTGCCATGCCTGGCTTCAATTTCTTAAATACTATCTAAGTGTCTATCATGCCTGACACTACGTGTACAAAAACAAAAACAAAACAAAACAAAAAAATCAATCCCTGACATGTAGGAGCCTTCAATCAAGAAGATGAAATTTATATGCCTATAATTTTATAATCATGTACCTAGATTTATTCTTCTTTATGATGTTTACTCAGGACTGCCATTTGGAGTTGTACAACTTAATACTATTCCCAATTTAAATTAGAACACAAATCAATGAAAAATTAATTTTAATTAAGGAGTAGAAGAAGAGGGGCAGAAGAGGGAAAATTATAGAGGCAAATAATATTAAACTTTTCCTTAAAGGACAAATTATACTTAGTTATGTTGCATACTCCACAAAATGGTATTTATTGTACTTGCCTTCACATTTCCGAACATTATCTGGCATATAGGAGAGACAGAAATAGCATTGTAAGCAGAAGAAACATATTAACAGAGGCAAGAGAAATGAGAGTACTAACAAAGATTACTTAGGGAAATACAAGCTGTTATCACAAATAAAACTCCAAAATTGTGTGACAGCATACTGTAAGTTTATTTCTCAGATACCCAGTGTGGATGCTCTTGGTTGGCTCATGGCCACCTGATAGTTCAGAGTCCTCACATGTGTTACTGACAGACTCATAGGGTTTTATATCCAGCTAATGGGTAAGAAAAACAAGATGGAAACAGTGTCTCTATTTATCTGGCAAAACCATTTAACTTCCTTGGGCATAAATGACATTCAGCTTTACCTCACATACCATCTTTGTTTCTCCATCTAGAGATAAGGACAACTGGCAAATGTAATCCTTGGTTTGGCTGCCACTTCCCAGAAATCATTCTGTACTGTGGGAGCAAGGAACAAATTGTTGGCAGTTAACATTCTCTACCACAAGAAATAATGAGTTCATGATGCAGAAAGAGGGACTATACAGAGAGGATAAAGGGATGAAATAAAAGTGGGACAGTATTCAGTCTAAGGCCAGATTGTGTTGACAAAAAGGAGCTCAGACACAGGAAAATTCCAGAGGCACTGTGAAAAACTCTTCTGCAAAGAAAGAACTTTTTCTGTAGGAAGGTCAAGGTGTGGAGAAAAACCTGAGAAGAAGAGACTTCTCAGGTGCCTTTTTTATGAAGACCCAATGCTCGAAACCTCTTAATTTTGCTTATACTCCCACAGCATGTTCCTATTTTTCTCCAAAACCTCTTTATGAAATTGAAATTTCAGATATTTCTCTCAGTTTCAACTATGTGCCTTTTTGGCTTCAGCAGGAGCCCAACCCAGATGAAATCACCTAAATTATAATCTGCAATTCTCCTTTAATTTAACGGAAAGTCAAAATTTACTTTTATTGTTATCAGGGTTGCCAGTTAAAACTCTTCAGTTATACATTTTTTCAGTGGATAAAAATTATATGGGGTTAAAATACTTCAGCTGACACAAGTAAAATGTTCACCAGCTATGAGGCTGTGCTGTACAAAGCATTATAACTGCGGGCTATGTACTTAACACATTTTGGTAAAGACTGTATTGTAAACTTAAATTGTAGACATGTCTTCAAACATTACCTTGACTCAATCTCCTCAGAAACTGGATTTCTTAAAAAAGCTGCTCATGTCTTTCCTCTTCCAGACAATTTCTAAGGATTTAATTAGCTTTTAATCAAGTTGTTTTACATTGTCAAAGGACTCAGTTGTTTGCACTAATGTTTATTGGTTTAGCAATTCCTAAAGCACATCTACTCTGATCTTCAAAATCCATCCTCTCCTGGTGGCAAAGCCCTGTAATCCCAAGGCTGAATCAGGAGGAATGCAAGTTTGAACCCAGCCTGAGCAATGTAGCAAATTAGTGAGAACTTATCTAAAAACAAAAAAATTAAAATTGGCCTGGATATAGCTCAATGCACAGGCACTGAGGATTGAAAGCAAAATCCATCCATACTTTTCTGACATGTTCTGATTGAGAAAATGTGGTTTACATTGATATGGTGATACAGCCCCAGGTGAGGGAAGCATGGGGTCTGGATTGGAGGCAATTCCTTAACTTTTCTGTTTCCAGTCTCTTCCTTCTCTGCACTTCCACTCATGTGAAAAGGTGTAGCAAGGTGAGGGGTTTCTTAGGGGTGCTGAAATCATCATAAGTTTGTCAAAGTCACATTCTTGACCCTGATTCCAGTACACCAGTGTTTAAAATTCTGGAGACAGTCTGTTCAGGTCTTTGGCTTTACTTGTGCACACATGGATCTCCTCAGTTTCTTATCACTTCCCTCTCTTCCACACCTTAAGCCTATAACCAAATATGTGTGAATCTCAACTCTAGACTGTGAGGCTCCTCTATTACTCTCAAAAACTTGGCTATGATTATTTCAAATGTTTTTCACTCTCCTAGCTTTTGCTAAACGCCCTGATCAAGCAATTTACTGAGACTCGGGCTCTTCGGTCAGACCCGGGCATCCTGTCTTCTCCATCTTGCTTCTCCTTCTCTTCTATCCAGAGAAACAGTGACTCCTCCTGCAGGGTGCTGATTGCATTTCTCCCTTCTGCATCTAGGCCTTCAGTTCATCAATAAGTGGCCTTTTCTTTCTTGCATTTGCAATCTGCTTTTCACACATACATAACTTTTAAGTGCCTTTTATCTTTAAATGTTTTCTTAACAATATTACTTTGGCTACTCTTGAGCCTTCCCCTTTTCTTCCCACTTTCTTTTCCTTCTTTTTTCTCCACACTTCTTTATACTTGTTTCCTCATTTAAATGCTCCCACCTTACTATTCAATTTCCAATCTGTGTCACTGGTTTTCTTTCTAAACTCCAGATATCTTTCCTGCCTCAGAGGCTCTCTTTTCTCTCCTTCCCCTTAATGTATGTATCTTCCTAGGATCTAACCATGACTTTCACTTGTAGAGCTATTTTTCATCTTTAATAATTACTTTTATTTCTTGAGCTTCATAATCACTTCTTTGCTGATAGAACAGGTAAGAAAAAGGATTTATTCTTCCCATGATCCACCTACCCATAGTAATATAAGGGTTAGAACTCCAAAAGTTGTAATTCAGAATATAATTGAGCAATAATTTCACAGAAGACACAATATAATTGAAGAAATACTTGCTTAAAAACAAAGAGAAAATGTTATGTTCTGTTTCTGAGCCTTGGTTATATTATAGAAAAATACAAAGATTGAAGAAAACAACTTGTAAAATTTCTTTCACCTCACAAAAATGATCTGTACACTTTTTATAAAATACTTAATAATCCTTTTTTAAAAAACACTTTATTGAACACTTTATTGAAGTGATATAGCTCAGCAGCATAAGCACCTGCCTGGCAAGTGCAAGGTTCTGAGTTTGACTCCCGGTACCTACAAATAAAAAATAAATAAATAAAAAAAACATTTTATTGTCCCACTGTCTAACTCAGACAAAAAATATAGCTAATTAGGAAAATAGATGATTTTAAGATTCCTCTATAGCACTTATGCATAAAAGATATTTTTTACAGAGAAAAAATAAAGATAACAATGAAACAGAGTTTCAAAACAGGTTGGTAGGAGAGTTAAAATAATTAATACATTGCGTATTGTTATCTTAGTAGTAGTTATGCAGTGTAACAAGATATAGGCATGATATCTTGCCCAGATAATATTAGCAAAAACCTTTCTTTTCAATGAACTAAGAGAAACTAGCTGTATAACTATCTTAACTATCTTGTGTATAAATATATTTTTTCCTTTTTCCCTTCCTTCCTTTCCCCTTTTCCCCATCACAGTTTCTCTTTTCTTTTGAACAGTTTTTCCCAATTCACAATATCTATTGTACATTTTGGATCTTTTTTACATGTTCAATTTCTCACACTAGTGAGACAATACAATGTTTACACATGTGGGTCTGATTTATTTCACTTATGAGTATGGTCTTGAGTTGCATCCATTTACCTATAAAAGTCTCCAGTTTATCCTTCTTTATGGCTCAGTAGTACTCCATTATATAGAAAAACCACATCTTTTTTATCCATTCCTTGGTTGATGGGTATTGGGTTGTTTCCAGGATTTAGCTATTACATAGCTATTAGCTATTACAAAGTGTGCTGCTATAAACATGGGTGCACATATATCACTGTGATTTGATGTTTTTAATTCTTCTGGGAAGATACACAGAAGGGGGAATACCTGGGTCTTATGGGACCTCTAATCCTAGTTTCTTAAGGAATCTCCACACTGATTTCCACAGTGGTTGCACCAGTCCACACTCCCACCAACAGTGGAGAAGTGTTCCTTTTTCTCCAAAGCCCCACCAGCATTTGTTATGGGTTGATTTTTTGATGGTAGCCATTCTTTCTGGGGTGAGAAGGAAGCTCAGTGTTGTTTTAACTTGCATCTCTTGAATGACCAGTGATGTTGAACATTTTTTTCATGTATTTATTTGCCATTTGCATTTCTACATCTGAGAAATGTGTATTCATCTCAGATGCCCAGTTTTGGACTGGGTCTTTGAATTTGAGGGTCTGATTTTTTCAAATCTTTATATGTTTTAGATAGAAGTCCTTTGTCTGAGGGACAGTTGGCTAAAATTTTTTCCCACTCTGTGGGTTGTCTTTTCACTCTGTCAGTGATTTCTTTTGTTGTGCAAACGCTTTTTAATAAGGTGAGATCCCATTTGTTCATTCTTTGTAGTATTTCCCTTGCAGTCTGGGTTTTGTTCAGGAAGTCTCTGCCTACACCTATGTCTTCGAGGTTTCTGCCTATTTTCTCTTCCAGTAAATTTAGTGTTTCTCTTTTAATATTTAGTTCTTTGATCCATTTTGACTTTAGTTTAGTGCTTTGTGATAGACATGGGTCCAGTTTCAGTGTTTGGCATGTGCAAAGCCAGTTTTTCCAGCACCATTTATTAAAGTGACTATCTTTCTTTGGCTCCTTTGTCAAAGAGAAGGTGGCTGAGTGTATTTGTGGTTATGTCTGCATCTTCTATGCTGTTCCACTGATCCTCAGGCCTGTCTTTTTTTTTTTCCAATGCCATGCTGATTTTATTATGGTAGCTTTGTAGAATAATTTCAAGTCAGGGATTGTGATGCCTCCTGCCTTGCCTTTGTTGCCCAGAATTGCTTTTGCTATTCTAGGTCTCTTCTGGTTCCAAATGAATTTTAGGAATGTTTTCTCTAGATCTGTGTGGAAGCTAAATGGTATTTTGATTGGGATTGTATTAAATCTTTACAGCAGTCTTTGGGGTATGGCCATTTTCACTATGTTGGTTCTTCCTATCTAAGAGCAAGGGGTACCTTTCAATTTTCTGATACCCTCTTTGATCTCCTTTTTTAGGGTACTATGATTTTCACTGTACAGATCTTTTATATCCTTCATTAGATTGATTCCTGAGTATTTCATTTTTTTTAGATGCTATTGTGGAGGGTGTGCTTTCCCTAATTTCTCTCACTGTGAGTTTGTTGCTTGTGTAAAAGATATTTAAGGAAGCTAACTCCTTATTATTTGCAGGATCAAGAGGAGAGAAATTTCAATTTCAGTTAGGAGATAATTGATTTTCCACTATTAAAGTTCACACATAAGAGTGGGTGTTACTCTAATAATATATTGTGTCATTATTGTTTTAAAAAATTGATTCACACATTCCAAATACCTGTGTATGGAAAATGCTTGTAAGTCTAGGCTAAATTCACTTCTTTGGAGAAAATTGTTAAACTTCACTTGTCACAGATCACTTAAAAATATTCTTTTTGGTAGATGCTGATGTCTTCAATCAAAAGTATAAGATCTGACAAAGTGTTGAAAATAAACTTCTTTTCCTCTTTAATGGGGCATCAATAGACCTTCTAAATCTGTGTCTGACCTAAGTCTATTTCTAGTCTTCATTATTGCCCATAAGCAGAGCTGCAAGTGGGACTTCATCAAGGTAATATGTCTCAGTGGAAACTGACTGCCCTCACCACTACTAAGGAACAACACTCAAAAACTCTGCTTCCACCTGTGCCAAGTGTGAAGTCAGCTCTCTCACAGTCTACAAGATCTACCAGAAGCCAAAGATATATGGAGGGGTGAGTCTCAAAAAGATAAAAGAAATTATTGTAATATCTTAAGTAATTTGATTTTTGAAAAATTCTCTACACTGTTTATTTAATAATGCATTTTAAATAACAAACAAGTTCACTATTAAGTTATAATGTGCAATATGAGGCTGTTCATATAAATACTGATATCCAGTGAATTTAAATATTTAAATATTGCCTTCTTGAATTTTATAATCATTCTTTTATTATTTGAAAGATGGTAATGGATAATTCAAAATAGTATATCATAAAATTAAAATTGTGTTTAGATCTCTGTATTTTTTAATTAATTTTATTGGTGATAGATATAGATATAGATATAGATATAGATATAGATATAGATATAGATATATAGATATATATCTCACATTCATCATAGAGAATTTGTACCGGTACATAATATGTCTTGATTCTTTTTTTCCTCATTCTCCTCCCCTCCCTTCAACCACTGTTCCCCTCCTTATTTGTAAAAGCTTTTTTCCATTTTTTCCTTTTCTCTTTTTTTCTTTTTCCTTCCCTTTTTCCCCTTCCCATTTGAGCATTTTCTTCCAATTTCACAGTATCTATTTTACATTTTGGTCCTTATTTACACTTTCAGTTTCTCACACCAGAGAAACTGTTCAATATTTGAATGTATGTGTCTGATTTATTTCATTTAAGAGTATGGTCTCAAGTGCATCCATTTAGCTAGAAATGTCTCAAGTTTATCCTTCTTTATGGCTGAGTAGCACTCCATTGTATAAAAAAAACAAACCCACATCTTCTTTACCCATTCATCGGTTGATGGTCATCTGGGCTGTTTCCAATATTAGCTATTACAAACTGTGCTGCTATAAACATGAGTGTGCACATATTGCTGTGGTTAGTTGCTTTTAATTCTTTTAGGAAGATACCAAAAAGGTGAATAGTGGGGTCAAATGGAACCTCTAGTTTTAGATCTCTGTATTAACACACGGTTCTTACGTAAAAAAGAACTTCCAAGCCCTGCTTGCAACCCTCCTCCCTTATTTCCTGCTTTATGAACTTTTTCTTCTCTTCTCCCCAGCCCATCACTGCTAGAGATGTCCTTCCCATCATCATTAATTCATGGCACATCTCAGGTGGGTCCAGGAAGGTGTCCTTCATAGCTGGAATGAGGGCAAAAATTGAAAGGCTCATCTAGCTTTTATTTTTGTTCCTCCTTCACATGTCTGCTCCATCTTCCTTCACTGTACACTTGTAGGCGGTCCCTGTCCCAAATCCCCATCTCTCTCTGGTGTTCTTACTCTTCATCTGAGCTGCCTTGATAATGTCTGCAGGTGAGTAATGAGTGATCCTTTTGATGTAGTCTAGTCTTAACCTTGACAAGTAACCTTACACCATTAAGTTTAGTGAGACTCATAATGAGCCACTGCTTGACTATCTTTGTTTACATAGTTTATTAAACTTGGCAGTTTTTTCCAGATTCATGGTTTAATTTCATACAGGAAATGTTTTCCAGCAAAGAATGAAGATGAATCATGAAGGCCAGAATTCTTGATCAGTCCTTCCTACCAACTACTCAATGCTAAGAGAACATCAGGCATGAGTAGTTCAAAGCTCCAACCAGCAAAATGTTTAATGAAAAACCATTAAGATGTAAAAGCCCTTGGGCCGGTGAGATGGCTCAGCGGCTTAAGCGCCTGCCCGGCAAACGCGAGGGCCCGAGTTCAACTCCCGGAACCCACATACGAAAAAGGGGCCAGTGATATCGCTCAGCAGCACGGGGGCCTCCTGGCGCGCGAGGTCCTGAGGTCGACCCCCCGGTACCCACAAAAAAAAAAAAATGATGTAAAAGCCCTACTCAGCAGGAGTGAGTTTAGCTGCATAATAGAGTGCTTGACTTTCAGAGGACATTTTTAGTTGGACTAAAAGGTTCATAAGAACACATTACAAATAGGGTCTGAGGAATGCAAATTAAGATATTGAATAATAACGGTGCTACTTGTCAATAAATTATAAGGCAAATTTTGTGTTGATATACCAAAATACCCCAATTTATCAGAATATGATGATTTACTTTATGAAAAAATCCTATGGAGAAAATTCAACATGAAGATTAGCAAATACAATAATATCCACTTCATAGTACAGAGCTGTTATTATCAAGCAAAATGAATTATTTCCAATGAAATTAGCGCTGTGATCAGAGAACCTTCATGTTATTTAAGTCTGCATATTTCTGACTAACTAATGGGAAGGAGGACAAAAATGGCTCAAACATGAAAAGTCAATTATTAATTCCTGGAGTTGCCAGGAAATCAGTTCTGTAGCTACAGATACAGGGTGAGCTCAATACTGGATAGCTTACTCTTGCTAAATTGTCCAAAAGTTTGAGTATTTCATTTTGTTTTAACTGCAAATCTCAAAGACATACATCAGATTCCAAGGATAATGAGACAAAAGTAGAAAAAAAATTGCAAATGTTTATAATTTTACCTTGCAATCTCCTTAACTATTGAAATTAAGAAAGTGCCATTGTCAGCTCACCTCTCTCTCTCATGATCATGAGTGCATAGCTATTTGGTTATCCTTGTCAAACTAACCATCTTTTTGCCTTAGCTTCAGTCTGTGATGGGGTCTTAAAATCCTACCATGAGAGTGGGCAAGAATCTTCCAGCAACAACACTCATTATATGCCTTGTGCAATAATTTTTTATTTTTATTTTTATTTTTCTATTGAAAAAAGAAGGACCAAAGATTAAGAAAGGCTCCCACTGTGTGGGACAGTCTCCCCTCATCTTTTCTTGAGAGACATCAATAGTCATCCTCAAGCCAGAGAATAGCCAAATCAGGTTTGAAGATTTTTAAGATCCAGATCATGAATTTGAAAGGTGATCCCACCAATATTTTATTATCAATAGAGTGATAGATGTGAAACGTATGCACTGTAGCTCGACACTAAAACAGACTACTTTTTTTTTTTTATGTGGGCACCCGGAATTGAACTCAGGACCTCGGGCTTGCCAGCAGGCACTTGTGCTGCTGAGTGATATCACCGGACCTGTTTTTTCCTTTACATGGGTACCGGGAGTCCAACTCAGGACCTTGCGCTTGCCAGGCAGGCGCTTATGCCGCTGAGCTATCTCACCGGCCCCAGACTACTTTTTATATCTGTTTTCATTTGCTTTTTAAAAGACAGTTTGTGATCATCCTCATGTGTTCCTTATCACTAACAGAAATTATTTTGGATCTTATATCATTGTTTTGAAAACCTATGTGAAACATGACAGCTCATTTGTTCACATCTAACCCGTATTTATAGTCTATTAAAGAAAATAATTTGGAGTGAGTTTGTGCCATATTATTCAAAATCACGGCAGTCCAAGTACAGTGCTTTAATGAATGAGGTATGGTTGTTAAACTGTAAAATAATTTAATTGAAAGAAGTTTAGCTATAGCTTTAACCAAGGGCAAAGTGACTATCTTCAAGAATTGGATAAACTTGAGACATTTCTAGGTAAATGGATGCACCTTGAGACCATACTCTTAAGAGAAATAAATTGAACACACATGTGTAAATATCACAGTATTTCTCTGGGGTGAGAATCAAAAGTGTAAATAAGGACCAAAGTGTATACTAGATATTATCAAATAGGAAGAAAATGCTCAAATGGGAAGGGGAACTAGGCAGGGGGAGGGGAAAGGAAAGAAAGGAAAAGAAAAAAAAGAGAAAAGAAGGAAAAAATGGAAATAAAGCTTCTGTAAATAAGGAGGGGAAGAGGGTTTAAAGAGAGGTGGGAGAAATGGGACAGAAAAGAATTAAGATATATTATGTACAGGTACAAATTCTCTATGATGAATGTGATCAGTATGTATATCTCAAATGTACCAATAAACGTAATTAGTAGAACATAGACTCCCTGTGGAAATTGTTATGGTTCTCTGCGAACACAGTCTACCCTGAGGAAGTGTCAGTAGAGATGACATGGACGCGGGAGATGAAGATCCAATGTTCCTGAGTATTCAGTTCCTCATGTGAGGCTCCCACAATGCTCCTGGCAGAAGATGCTAACAGTGAGGCAGCAGCGTCTCTTTATAGTTAAAGGTAGTAGTCAGGGAGTACTCATTTTGCTTAGCTGCAAAATGAGAAAAAAATTAGAGATTATACATGCAATTGAGAGAGCCCTTTTATAAAGAAAAATCTTTTTAAAGAAGGATAAAATCATGACTCATAAAAATATAAAATTAAGAGGTGAAAAACATGTATTTAACTTATTAATCAGTGAGGGAAACAGTAAAATATTGTAATTAGTTCAAAGAGAATTCCAAGAACCATGCAGATATAGAGAATAAACAATTTTGAAGTGAATTTACATTTTCCACAAAATGAATCTATCCAATGGACAATAGCCAATAGTTATCCCACCAGACATAGCCTTTCCTAGGCAAGAATGTATTATCAGTTCTACACAATTTATAGAATTATAAAATAGCTCAAAGCAATGAAAGACCAGGATAACCTGATGCATGAGCTACACATGATACTCAATAATACATTATTTCCTACTTCAAAGTTTTTCCCAGTTGTAGTCAGTGCCTCATAGTCAAAGACCTCTCCAGACTCCTCAGACTGGGGACCCTCCATAGCATCTGTAGCCCCCGGACAACAGGCCATGCCTCTTGACCTGTTCTGTTTCTGAGATTCCTTCTTCCAATTCAACCTGATGACTTAATACAGCCTTGGTATAGAGCTTTATCCTCTGTGACCAAATTAGGGATCTCAAGACACCATAATACTCAATATGCACTGGGAACAGTCTAGCTCTGACAGTGTCCTTTTATATACAATGTCTTAGCTTCTCAATGACTTAAGATAACTATGATTAGCCATACTCAGCAACCCAGAAAGTAAGGCTCAGTGACTTTATGTAAACCCTATTTTGAAATGAATTAACATTTTCCATAAAATGGGTCTATCCAAAGGACTATAGCTAATAGTTATTCCACCAGACATAGCTTTTTGTAGACAAAAATGTAGCATTATCAGTTCTACACAATTTATAGAATTACAAAATAGCTCAAAGACAGTGAAAGCCCAGGATAACCTGATGCATGAGCTACATATGATACTCAATAAAACATTATTTCCTATTTCAAAGTTTTTCTCAGTTGTAGTCAGTGTCTTGTAGCCAAAGACCTCTGGACTCCTCAAACTGGGGACCCTCCATAGCATCTGTAGCCCCCAGACAGGGTTAAAATTCAAATTTACCAACTTTCAAAGGTTTAACTTACTATACTACAGCATTTCAGGGACCCCACTGATTCCTCATTATTACCCAGTTAATATCTTTCCCAGTTGAACATTGAACTGTTCCTTGAGCCAAAGCTTTCACAGCCCATATGCGTTTCAAGGCAAGATTTCTGGATGAGGTTGATGAAGGTACATTTGAAACTCCACATATTTGCCCAGTGGAAAGTGGCTTTACAAGCCAGGAACAGTGTGAAGATGAACACAAAATGCATTCTGTGCGGTTTCAGTGTTGTGCTCACACCTCAATGACAGAACATAACCAGTTGCTGTATAGCCTATCTGTTTACATGATCATCACTGAAAGTTATCAGATACATGTTATCTGCTTTGTCCTTTACGTACATTACCTCTTTGGATTCTCACAGGATGCTGGGAACTGGGTGCTACCATGATGGCTATTTAAATAGAAAGAAAGTGATATTTACAAAAATTAGTAACTTCTCCAAAGAGAGGAAAAATGATGGCAATGTCCACTGTTGTCTCTTAAGGCACTTTTATCATTTTTCTCTGTTTTGAACGAGAAGGAGAAGTCACAGGCTTGTGATGTCACAGGCTAAGGGGGACTAATTCACTCAGCTGAGGTCACATTCAAATGGGAAAAAGACACTGAAATGAATGGAGGTACCCTCTTTTCTCTTATTCCCTGGGTATTCAGGATTAAAATAGAAATCACATGAGCTTAAGTAAAAATGGAAATTTATAGACCAAACTGTCTCCAGAGGGCGACACATAGGCTCAGCCGGATTCAGCTCCATGTTGTCCACGTGCTCTTCTTCTTCCCTCTCTTTCCCCCAGTTCTGCTTCTCTCTAGCTTCGGCCTCATGTTTCCTACTACAGTTATCTTCCTCCACATCATTTTTAAAGAAAATGAAAAACATTTGTGTCTCCATTATTTATTTTTTTCAAACCCAAGGGAGAGAAGGTTAAGCAATGAGAATTCCTAGAGGTGGGGAATTTACAATCTGAACAATCTTTTGCAATGAATAAATGGGAGAAATGTTTTTAAACAGGCACTTTAAGCACAATTCTGTTATTAAGCTTAGTGTAACAAAATATAAACTAGATTTTGCTTTTCAAATGAACAGAATTGGGTTAATTGAAATTTTTAATGATAAATATAGATTTATTCAAGAACCAATATATTATAAAACAATTTTCATGTATTTTTGGAAATCTGTAAATTGTGACTGGATTATTTACCAAATATTCATCTGTAAATTAGTTTCTGGGAATATGGAACATATTTTCTAATAGAAATAATGTCCTTCTCACTGACTGAGTGCCACATGAGACCCATCAAAACTACTAGACTATATGTGATTTGCAATATTATAAAGCAATATTTGCAATATTATGATAATGTTTCTATGGGTGCTAGTATTGAGGATTCTAATTTGTGATTCTAGCAGCTGTTTTATTCTCTCCCTTCCATCTTGTCTTCCCTGGATGTGAGAGTGAAGATTTTTTCAGCTTTAGGACTTTAGCATTTGTGATTAGCTTATGGGCAAGCAGTGGTTAAGGAAGGACAGAAGCATTGCAGGAGGCTTGAACAGGTGACGGAAGGGAGACAGTACAGGGTAGCAGTTGAACAGCTGTGAAAAACAACCCATGTTCCTGAAAGACTAACCAGAGGTATTAACTCCTTGGGTAAGTAAATGTTTGCAAAATTGAATGAAAGGTTGACAAGAGAATCTTTACCAGGCACTGATGATAAGAATCATCCTGGCACAATTCACAGTTCCAATTGGAGACAGGCTGCTTTTAGAAAAGCTGTTCTTAAGAAACTTCTGAAATCAAGAAGAAAGGTGGCTCTTTGATCAGGAGTCAGTACCCAAGAAATCAAAACCACGGTTGGGAGAGCAACTGTTAGAGGAAAGAAGACTGATCCAAACAAAAGGGACAAAGAAAGGAATCAAAGAATAAGGAAGACCACACAACAGATGCAAATTAACATAGGACAAGCTAGAGTTTAATTTCTTCTGAACAATATTCTTAGGTTTTAAATATATAAATTAAGCTGTGTTATCTTCCCCTTCATAAGAGAAAACATGGCCCTACCTGGCTAGATCTCAAGGAATCATCTCATAGAAGACGAGGATTCCAGAGGTAGAATTGTGAGAAGATGGCAGCAGAGCAAAGTTGGTAAATATGTTTAAAATATACCCACTCTAATTTCTATGCAACCCTTTTAATTTTTGTCTTCTGTCCCCTGTGTAGCTGCATCTGAACAAAAATTCCGTTATCTCTTTGTTTCCTAGTAGTTATCCTATTGACTACTCTTTTACATATTTTCATTTATTAGAGAAGCAGACTTTAATCACAAATATTATCCTTCCTTTCCTTGTTTTGCAACCAGTTGGCAGTCCTTTTAATGTTTGCTAAGGATCTTTTTTGGTGGGTATATAAGATAGGATAAAACATATTACTCCAAAAAGGTTTCATCCTTTGTACATCCTTTCCTGTAGTTCCTGTAAAGAAATCAAAAGGTCCGTGTACATACAAGTGCTATTTCTACTCAAATAATCAAAGGTAATAACAATCTAAGAGGAATTACTCCTGAAGTTTCCTTTCAGGAGACCAGGAAGCCATATGGCTCAGGGAAGGAACACAAACTGGCCAGGAGCAGTTGTTTTCAGTCAAAAATGCAAAGGTATGAGTCCGATGGTAGCATATCCAGTGCCCCTGAAAATGCTTGAGATAATACAATGCATGAAATTTGCACCAATGATTTTGCTCACTCATAATCTCTCCACATTTTATTCTATTTTCCAAGAATAGAGCCTCGTCAAAGCACACATATCTACCCCAAATTGAAGCCACCCTCTAGAAAAATCTTGAAGTCGCAGGGCTGACACCATACCACATAAATACACCAGGTTTCAGTGGAGTATAAATTTTTATTTTCTCTTTTGAGAAGAAGTCATTGTTCTATCACTATAGTTATTCCAAAGTACCCTCTGGCCTACTGAAAGGAATTGAATCAAATGACAAGAAGTATATGAAAAGGTAGATTGCTTTTCTTTTTTTCCAGTTTTATTCTGGAGTTTTCAGGAAATCTAAACCACAGATTAGATTAGTCAGGAGAAAGATCAATTTTAATCACTAAAAGCTAATATTACCATTGTTCCATACTAGTTTAAGGTGCAGTGGTTTTTGGTCAATTTTCTTCACAGTGTGGCAGGTCAAACATGTTCTTGTAAACTCTCTAGTGGTTTTACAAAGAAGCACCAGGCGATAACATTGTAAAATATTTTCTTCTTTTTCTGGGCCCTAAAACTGTATGTTCCACTAGAGCGTACCTAACTCCTGATGTCATATTGCAGCCTTATGAAATTCAATCATTTCTCTTTCTGTATCTGCCTAGAGTTTAATAGCTTAAATGACAGTAATATAAAATAGGCCATAAAATATTTCATTTATCCCTTAAGGTCATATAAGTTAGATTTTATTATTACAAATAATATGGCATCACCTTCAGTATGCTTCCTGGAATATTGTTCCAGCTCCTTCTGTTCAAAGACTCATTAAAGAAAATGGCAATGCCCTGGATAAATACAATCAAGAAAATTGATTCTATCACTCTGAATATGATAAAAAGTTATCTTGCTTTTAATACCAGAAAGTACACTTTCAAATCAACTACCAAAAGTACTGGTTTCTTTATATACATAGAACTAAACAATTACAAATTCCCTTAACACTATAGGAAATAAGGTGAACTCATAATGCTTATTATATTTATCAAAAATAATATTATCTTTAATAATTATTATTAAAGGATTCTGGAAATATAGGGGCACAGAGATATGTGGGAGGAGGGAGAGGCTTAATATGATTTGAAAAGGTAATTATAGCACTGGTGTCACCTTACTGAAACATTTTAGGTGCATCTTCCAGTAGGATCATGGTGGCATCTTTGTTTTCAATCATCCTCTTGTTTCTTTAGACAGTTACACAGAGAAACCCAGACTAGAAACAGACACAAACACACACAACTAAAAAAATAAATTTAGATAAAATTCAATAGAGAAAAACCTGAGAACTGTAGTATATATGTTTGTGTGACCCAGAAATCTGAGACCAGTAGGATCAGCACTGTGGTCTGAATGTTTGTGTTCATACAAAATGCATATGGTGAAAGCCAACTGCCATAGGGATGGTAATAAGATGTGAAATTTGGGGAATGATTATAAGGCCTTTGTTCTCGTAAATAAGGACACAGCAACACAATGCACTCTTTGGAGTAGGGAGCAAGTCCTCATCAGACACTGAATCTGATGGCAGCTAATAATGGACTTCTCAGCCTCCAGAACTGTAAGAAATATATTTCTGTTGTTCATAAATTACCCAGTCTAAGGCATTTGCAATCGCAGCCCAAATGGATTAAGACAAGAATCAGCAAGAATACAAATTCATGGGAAAAAATATAATAATTCAACATTTTAATGAAATGTGCAGTGATTAAATCAGGATAATTATTATATCCAAGTCCTCATCTTTTTATTGTTTCTTTCTATTAGAAATACTGTCTTCTTTCAAAAAAATCTACTCTGATCATTTGCTCAATTTTAAGTCAAATTATTATTGTCAAAAGAGTATGGGTATTTTTGCTATTGCAAAGTTTGATATCCTATATATTCTGGATATTAATCCCTTGTTAGGTGAATTGTTTGAAAATATTTTCTTTCATTCTTCAAACTGTCTCTGCATGCTGCTCTTTTCTTTGCTGTACAGGAGCTTTTCAGTTTGTTTTTTTGGGTGTGCTTTAGATATTATTAAAAAAAGTGCCTTTGTCAATATCCTGAAACATTCTTGCTATGTTTTTCTTCTACTGATTTCACAGTTTTGAATCTTACATTTAAGTCTTTGCTTCATTTTAAATTGATTTTTGGGTACCTGTGGCAACAGGACAGCAGCTACACCCACAGTGTGCCTGCCCCTAGCCTACTCCGTGCTGTGGATCCTGACCCTGGCCACATTAAACTGCCAACTCCTAGCCAGCTCTGCATTTTGGTTCCACTCAGCACAGAGCCACAGAGGTGACCACCAAAAAACCAACCAAACTGTGTGCAAGGCTAATGCCCCAGGAGAGAAGGAAAGCACTGAAAAGTTGGCAGTTTCAGGGAGAAATAACAGATGGGCCCGCAGTGCTAGCCCCAAGAAAAACCCATGGCTGTCATAAACTGCAAAAGCAGCATGAGATTTTACCCTGAGAGTGACCTCTTCACAGGGAGATAGAGTTGGAGAAGAAATCCACTGCAGCAGTAGCCCTATTGCCTGAGAGACTTAAAACACGTGCCATTTTGGGAAGGGACTGAGCCATAGAACTATACTACAGCTTCACTCCAGAGTTTTCAGTGTTATCCTAACACGGGGACTGGGTGAGAGACCACCGTGGGAGACAGATGTGGAGAGGATAAAGGCTAGACAGAGACTACCTAAAAAGTTCAACCTTGGGCCAGGAAGGACACAGGGCCCCACACTCTATGGTAGGAGGCCAGGCCCAGTGGGTGTGGCTTTAAGAGATGGCTGGATCTGAAGGTGATGGCATTGAGTCCAGCTGTCTACTTGAGTCTGCCCTGTTGCCTATATCCAGTGGACGATGGTGGTCTGATTTCTTTTCTTTTTTTTAATGTGGGCACCGGGAGTTGAACTCAGGACCTTGTGCTTGCCAGCAGGCACTTGTGCCACTGAGCGATATCACCGGCCCTTTTTCTCCTTTATGTGGGTACCGGGAGTCGAACTCAGGACTTCACACTTGCCAGGCAGGCGCTTATGCCACTAAGCCATATCACCGGCCCTTGATTTCTTTTCCATTCATCAACATAAACTGGGATGTGCCTCAGCTTGGACGGTTGCCATACTCTGGAATTTATGGATGAAGGGGGGGTGGGAAATACCTCATACAAAGCCACAAGCTATAAAGTTGGGTGGAGAGGACCGTGGCTTGCTGGAGTCCAAGACTGTAGGTCCTGGAAAAAACTCGATCATTTGGAAATACAGAGAAAAATTTTTGGATCCATTTTTTTTTTTCTCTTTTGGTTGTGTGTGTGTATGTGTGTGTGGTATTTGGGTTTTTTCTTTTTCCTTTCTTTTTCATGTTTGTTTTTATTCCCTCTATTTTAATTTCTTCCATTATGATTTTCATTAGATTAATTTTTTTTCTTTTTTCTTGTTTATACTTTTTTGTCATTTTTATCTAACACTATTTCCTTTCACTGAATAGGATCCTTTATTTAATTTTTCTTACCTCCTTCTTATCTTCCATTGCTTAATTTTCAAAATTTTCTTTTTTCATGCTCATTCCTCATACTCTGTATCTTTACTTATATAACCATTAAGCTTTGTGAATCTCTAGATAATTAACTATAGCTATTATGATTAAATACTGTTCTATTGTTTGGGGAGGTAAGGTTTTTACATTTGGTAGATACTAACTGTAGGTTAATATTTGGATTGTCTTAGTGTTTATATTGTAATCATAAATCTCTTCTCTGTAGTTAAGGGTGGTACCTTATTGGTCCTTAGGGCAGATTAATGTCCAGGTTGTCTTTGACATTATTATTGTTGCTAATTTTATACTGTAGTCAAGTCACATAGACGTTGCTATCAATTGATTTTCTCTCTGTGACAATATTTGAATTACCGTGGTGTCGTTAATAACATTGCAGTCCACTCCCAGAGAACTAAGTACTGAGCCAAATACACACCAGACTCCCCTCCCAAATAAATGGAAGTAGAGGATCCTTGGATGGAGGTAAAGGCCTGTAGAAAACCACAGCCAGAGTACATCACTGAAAAGTAGACACTAATGAAAGAGGTCTCCCTAGTAGCAACAAATTTTTCCACTACAATCAACCTGCAAGTGTCAGCCCAGAGAACAACAACAACATCTGCAACAAAAACATAAACATGAGAAGACAAGGCAACAAAATGCCTCAAAAATCTCCCAACATCTCCAAAGCCAATCCATAGGGCATCAAGATTCCTTTTGGTATCCTTTCCCTTCAGCCTAAAGAACATTTTTTGGCATTTCTTGTAGGTTAGATCAGCTGAAAGATACTTTTAGCTTTGTCTGAAAAGGCTTTATTTAACTTTCATTTCTGGAAGATGTTTAATGGTTATCAAATTCTTGATTATGACTTTTTCCCTTAAAGAATCTGCTTAAATATTTTAAAGATATTGCCTTTTGCTGTGCCTTTTTATGAGAAATTCGTTACCAAGTGGAACCTGTTCTCCAGCTTACAATATGGCTTTTGTCTCTAGCTGCTTTCAAAATGTTCTCAAGCTCTGGGTTTCTTCAGTTTGATTTATGTAGAAAAGATTTTCTTTAAATTTATCCTGCCTGATATTCGCTGAGCTTCTTTAATTTGTAAATTTATGTATTTCATCAAATTTTGGAAGTTTTCAGGTAGTATTTCTTCAAATATATAAACGTTTTTTTCTTTTCATCTGGGATTCCATTGAGATTTTTTTCCAAAGGTTTTGAAATGTTATTTTTGTTTTCATCTTTCCTTCATTTTTGTTCTTCAAATTGAACAATTTCAATTCAAATATTTTCAATTGAACTGACATTTTTGCTATTATTTCTATTTACTATTAGGCCTAATCAGTGAATCATTTTTCAAGTATTACATATTTTAGTTATACAATTTCTATGTTTCAAAGTTTCTAATTAGCTAATAGCTCTTATTTTTTCATTAATTTTAATTGTTTTGTTTTATATCATAAGTAATAGTTATAATTGGGGCCTTTAAGTTTTTTCTGCTAATCCAATACTTGGATAATCTAGAATTGCCATAGGATGATTGTATTTCCCTTAAGAATTAATGTTTTCCTGATTTTTCTGAGGTCATGTGATTTTGAAATTGTATAGAATCTGTGTATTATCACAATTACTCCTGCCTAGCTCAGGACTTAAATTGAGATGTGTGCACAAATGGTTTGACTCTCAATTCGATTCTCCATGTTTGCAGGTTTTGGTTAGTTTTGCACATGTGCAGATTAAGGTTTAGTTTGAGACTTGTATAATGCTTCAGCTGCTTTCCCATTGCTGGGACACAATACCCAACAACTGAATTTAAGGGAAGAAAGGTTTATTTTGGCTCACAGTTTCAACGGATACAGGCAACGGTGTGCTGGATCCAAGGCAGAAACCGCATAGCAAAACAGCAGGGTGGAGGAAAGTTGTTTACTACATGGTGGCCAAGAAACAGAGAGTGAAGGGAGGAGCCGGGGAGGGAGATATATCTTTCCAGGTCATGTCCCCAGTCCAGTCACCCACGTCTTCCAACCAGGACCTACCTCCTCAGAGCACGTGTCTCTGAACACGTCAGTGAATTCATACGTTTATGAGTATAGTGTCCCCATGATTCAATGCCCTTATAAAAGCCCCACCTCTGAACACATGAGCCTTTTGAGGGATATTGGAGTTCTGAACCTTAACAGTTTTTATACTGAGTTAAAGATTCTTCACCTTTCTTTCCTTTATAATCTCTGCTACAGTCTGTCTGACCATCCTGTGCCTCTTTCCAAGGTTGCTCTGGCCGTGAATGAAATAATACTGTTTCTGTCATATTTTCAGCTGACTCTGCCAGTGGCTTCACTCCATGATTGTGGTTGGTCCTTAGGGCAGATTCATTAGAGAAAAAAGAAAGTAAATAGGGAAGCCTTCAACATGAAGATCACTACTCCAGTGTTTGCTTTCTCTCCACAATTTGTCAGCTTTTGTTTAATGTTAAGAGTTCTCACATTTTTTGGGATTTTGCATTTTGTTTTATTGTTTTATTTATATTGTTATCAGCAGAAAGGATGAACTCATGTAAGGGTATTGCATCACTATAGCTGTATCAAAATTTTTTCATATTGCTTTTGGAAGAAAAAACAGGACACAGGGCTGATGAGATAGTTCAGTGGCATAAGCACCTGCCTGGCAAGCACGAGGTCCTGAGTTCGACTCCCAGCACTCACATAAAAAAAAAAAAAAAACCAGGACACAACATAAGTGTTCACAGCAGGAAAATAGAACTGCGTAAATAATCCATCCATTCATCTCTTTTTTTATATCATTCTACACCTGGTACTTGACCAATCCTTGGACTTGCAATACTGGTCTCACATGGAATCTTTTACAAAATGCACATTTTTGGGTGCAGAAACTGTATGTGTAGGGTCTGCAGTTTGTGTTTTTAAAACCCTTCCAGATGATTCCAGGACATATTAAAGTTTGACAATGATTCACCTGTACAGAATCTTCTCTTTTGATTTCAGATTGAGACACTCCAGATAGAGAAGGAGGTATTTTTGCTCTTTTGTTCTAAACTTCTTTTATCTGAGTAGATGTCTTGGTGTTTCCTTGACTTCTTTTTTTGTTGTGGGGACTTACAGTAATCTTCTTCTTAAAAAACATTGTAGGCTTTGCATGATCGCTCTTTTCTATCTCGAGACACTTCATTCTGTCCTTTTCTCAGACCTTTTAGTATTTTCATTATCAAAGGAAAGACTCCCCCATTCATATCTACCTTCTCTGTTGTAAACTGAAAAGAAGAACATTCCTGGCAAGGTCATCAGGGTTCAAAATATCTTGAACAAATGTAGCTGAGTACATTTGACATTTATGTGAACCTAGCTCCTATCCCTTGTCTAAGATCAGACAAGCATTCCTGCTATTTTAGATTTCCCAGCTGTCAACTTCAGAGGCTCAGAAAGTCTTAGTAAGGGATGCACCACTGAGCAATTGCTTAATGAGTCTGTGGGCCCTGGTACTTTGGAGTTTACCTTGAATAGAAATGTAGTCTCTTCAATATTAATGTGTGTGTTAATTATGAATTAGATATGGGTTTGCAGGAAGGGAGGACAGGGTTGGAGGAAGTACCAACACCTGACAATACAACCTTCAGAGTGAATCTAGCAGATCCTCGGCAACTCATTTGCTTCATTGTTGTTTTCATTGCTGCTTGTCCTTTTACCACTATTTTGTAGATTTCTAACTATTAACAAAAAAAAAATGTTTTGCTTTTTTTTTTTAATATGCGGGTACCGGGAGTCAAACTCAGGACCTCACGCTTGCCAGGCAGGAGCTTATGCCACTGAGCTATATCACTGGCCCTGTTTTGCTTTTTAACTTTCAAAGCTCTTTGCTTATTTTGTTGGGCAGAACCTAGAGACTTGCTATGTCTGATAGTAACTCAGCAATCTAATGCCCCTTTGAAAAAAAAAAAAAAAGAACTTGACTGAAAACAAATCCAGTTATCCTAGCTGAGTGGGAATAACCCAAGGAGCCAGAACTGAGCTCAAACAGTCCTGTCAGGGCACTCCATAGTAGATGGTGCCTAACCAACCTACTACTTGAGTCTCATTGCCGAGAGAACATTTAAGGTGAGAACAAGGCAGTAATAGAGAGAGGGAGGTCTCAGAGCAGATAGTGCTAATATGGAATTTCTATTCTATTAAAATAAACTTCTATTTCTTTGTTTCCCTATTTTATCACTATTACTTACAATATAAAAAGCAAAATGAACACAGAAATACTATCTCCCCACCCACTTCCCAGTACTGGACATGAAACCTGGGACACTATCCCTGAACTATACCTCTACCCTTTTTTGTTTCTATATTTATTTTAAGATAAGGTCTCACTAAGTTGCCAAGGGTGACCTTGAACTTGTGACTCTCCAGCCTCAGGCTACTGATTGGCTGGAATTACAGATGTGTGCCAGAAATTCCAGCCTACCTCATTTTTTAAAAATATGTAATGACTACACAGAATTTTTAAAAAATTTGCAGCATCAATTCAAAAACTGCATCTCATTTTAGTCTCAAAAACCCCATGGGATTAGATGTTCTTACTATGACCTCTAATTTTTAGATCTGTGTTTCAAAATGTGGGTGTGTCCTGCTGATGATCTTGGAATGACTTTGTGGTTTCTTTACATGACATTAAATGTTACCTAATTAGCTAATGAAAGGGATACCTTATTTTCAATTCTCTTCAATGCTTTGTATGAGAAAATCTCAGTTTGTTGCCGGATGCACCATCATTTTCATAAAAGCAGAACAGACCTTATCCTCAAAATCTTTGCCAGGCAATAGTATCCAGACAAAATTTATTACATTATCTTATAGTTATTATAATAAATTTTATAGTTGCCTTCATATTTGGAACAATTACTTATCATACTGATTTTCTGTTTATGGTAACAATGTAAAGTTTTCCTTTAATATAGATTTATTTAAATAAATAATGAGCTGATTACAGAAAAATATTGTTGTTAATGGTATAGGTAGCTTACAAAAGTGATAAAAATATGTGCATAATATAGAAGGATTGAAATTTTATATTGAAAGTCAGTCTTAGGATAAGTAACTTAGAATGATCACATAGCTAAAATGTGAGGTAGGCCTGACGGAATTTAGATTAAGATGGGTAAAGATCTTTGCTGGGAGGATATAGGGCATTAGTGACAGACCTTGCGCCAGAACCAGTCTCCTGACTCCTAGACTTGTGTTAGTCACACTTTGAAATGGCTTTTCTTATGACTTTTTAAAAGTCTTAGTGCCTTCATTCTCCATCACCAGGCCAATTGTGTTAGAATTTAAGGGCCAGGATACACTGTTAAGTTTTCTTCTGCTTTAAAAAATGATAACATCCTACATTTAATCAACTTTTACTATGGTGCTGGGTATGCCATTTGTATATCTTATATGTGCTATACTTAGTATTTCATTTATCTATTACACTTAAATACTTATTACTATGTTTACTTCACTTGTTAATTCATTCAATCTTCATACTAAACTGCAACAGAGAGTTATCCCATATAATTTTCAAGAAGAAATCCTGCTTCGCCCTACTAGGTGTTCTTCTGCAATAATTTATGTGACATCAGGTTAAGAGATTAATGATTCACTTTACATTCTATATAATATTTAGGAAAAAATATATACATATAGTTTTGAGCTATATTTGTTAGATTATTTCTAAATGGTGGATAACATTTAATACTAAGTGAGGAAATATTTGTTGGCCAAGATGTATGTAGCAGATATCATAATGCTACATAATGTTATCTCTTGGGATAACACTGGTGAGTAAAGTGGGGCTGCCTAGCAGAACTTCTAGTGGAGTAGGGGACATAGGCCTATTCAAATGACCACATGTTTCATGTAATTATACAACTTAATGGTATGAAAGAAACATAAAATCTATCATAAGAGAAATGTGTAGGCATAATAATGTGACTCCATCTAAACTGGGGACCACAGGAGCAGGGAAATTTTCATTGAGAATTTGACTTGTTGGCTGAGAGACGAAGGATGAGTAAGACCAGAGCAGGAAAAGTTGGGCATTCACAAGGAAGGAGGAGAATTAAGGTAGAGAAAAGAGCACTTCTGAAGGTTCTGGGGCAGCAAAGAATTTAGTGTTGGGTAAATTGACAGATAACCAATTTGACTGAGTGGCTTGGGGACAAAATTTGGTAGAGAGAAGAAATTGACAGGATATGACTGCGAGGTTAGAGAGGTATACAGTGACCATGTGATGCAGGGTCTTATACATGTGTTGAGGATTTGGATGGTCAGATTTGCTTTCAGTGACAGAGAACTGCTATCACAGTAACACATCCTGGACTTCAAGCTGAGCAGATGATACAGACTTGGCAGAGGATGACTAAATAGTTTGGAAAATATTGTCAATAAATGAGCAAGACCCTGAAGGAAGTTCAAACAATATCTGAACTTGAGTCTTGGTTCCTCTAAAGCTGAGTGACATGTGAGCACAAGTAAGTCACTTCAGCTTTCTAACTCTGTTTCTTCATTGCTGAATTCTTGTTTCTTTCTCATTTGCAAGTTCTGTGATTCTACAGTATTGTTCTGTGGGCTAATCTGATCTCTTCTTGAAGAGTTTTCTCCCATAACAATTATTTAAATTCAATGGCTAGTAAGTCAATGTTACTAGTGAGAACACAGAGCTGGGATAAATATATTTGGAAAAGGTCCTAGCAAACCAAACCAGAAAACATCTATTTTGAATTAAACCAGAGAAAGAATGGAGTCTTACATGTAAAGCCATTATCCAGTGTCTGGTTTATGTTTAAAATAAGCCATCCTTGTTGTCCTTTCGGGATTGCATGTTTTAAGTTTTTATTTTTATCACATCTTATCTCTTTTTATTTTTATCCTTTGGCTTCAGTGATGACTTTCATCAGGATATGTGAAGACACAAATACTCCCATCTAGGAACAGGCAGTGCTATAGCTTTCTTGGTAGTGTTTTCCATAAAAATAGTTTCTCTTAATAAACTTTATGGGAAACAATGTAGAAGTTTAATAGCTTGTGGCTCCTTTAACAAACTGAACATAAAAAACTTTCTTTTCTGTAAGACAAATGTGAATTATAAGGGCCAGAGAGACTGTTTGCAAGTGCATTTGAAGGTCAACTTTCTTTGGAGTCTAAAGGCTTAAAGAGGGAAAACATTCATTGAAGTTTCCTCAGGAGTAGAAGTATAACCAACTAAGAATTTTTCTGGATCAGGTCATTGCTTGCAACATAAAAGAGATTTTCTCAGCTTACCTCAAGAAATGAGAAAATTTAACAGATTAGGCATAAATCAAGAGAAATTCTTTATTTGTATCTGAGAACATAATCACAGCCAGCCCTCACAAGAATAGGAACCATGTCTAAGACCTCATACAAGGATCCACAATTAATGTCTACTTTTCATCACCCACTACTACCATTCTTACCTCCCCTTTCTTTTTCATGGTATGTGTTTATTTATAGTTTGTCTCTTCTTATGTCATATATCTTTCCTTTTTTAGAAGTACTGCTAAATTTCTTGTTTTCTTATTTTTCAATTTCACTACAGTAATTCCCAAGAAAAAGAATCATATTGGCTGAATTTATCTTCTTAAATTAATACATGTTACTAGACAAATAAAAATTTCTTAGGTTTACTATGTAAAACCTGATGTTTTGAAATAGGTATACATTGTGAAATGGCTAAATTGAGCTAATAAACTTGTATTATTTTACATACTTATCATAATTTTTGTGGTAAGAACACTTAAAATCAATCTCTTAACAATTTTCAAGAATATAATACATGGTTATTAATTACAGTCCCTATATTGTACAATAGGGCTCTTGCTTTATTCCTCCAAACTGAAATTTTCTATCTTTTGACCAACACCCTCAGCTCCTGATAACCACCATTCTACTTTTTGTTTCTGATAGATCAACATTTTTAGATTCACAGGTAAGTGTGATAGTGTTTGTCTTACTGTGCCTGGCTTCTTTTACTTAATACAATGTCCTCTAATTTCATCCATGCAGTCACAAATGAAATACTTTACTTTTTAAGGTTGAATAGTATTCCATCGTCTATATATCATTGTGTGTATATACAGTACAACATTTTCTTTATCTACTCATCTGCTAATACACAGGTAAATTGACGCTATATCTTGGCTATTGTATATAATACTGCAATGAACATGAAAGTGCAGATGTCTGATTACATTTTCTTTGAATATATATACCTTTAAAGATATTGCTGGATCTGGGCCGGTGAGATGGCTCAGTGGCGTACGCGCCTGCCTTGCAAGCGCGAGGGCCCGAGTTCGACTCCCAGAACCCACATACGAAAAAGGGGCCGGTGATATCGCTCAGCGGCACGGGTGCCTGTTGGCGCACGAGGTCCTGAGGTCGACCCCCCGGTACCCACAAAAAAAAAAAAAAAAAAAGAAAAAAAAAAAAGAAAAAAAAAAAGATATTGCTTGATCGTGTAGTATCTCTGTTTTTAATTTCTGGAGTAACTGCCTTATTGTTTTTCATAATAGCTATACTAACTTATGTTCCCACCAACAGTGTAAAATGGTTATCTTCTCTCTATATACCTGCCAACACTTTTCTTTCATTTTTTGTCATAGATATTCTAACAGGTATAAGATGATATCTCAGTGTGGTTTTAATTTCTATTTTCCTAATGATTACAGTGTTGAGCATTTCTCATATATCTGTTGGACATTTGTATGTCTCCTTTGGAAAATGTCTTTTCAAGTCCTTCACTGATTTTTTAATTGAATTACTTATTTTCTTGCTATTAAGTTGAATTATAAACATATTTTAGACATTAATTCTTTATCAAATGTACAGTTTGCAAATGTTTCTCTCATTCTGTAGTTTATCTCTGTATGTTGATTCTTTCCTTTGCTGCGCAGAAGCTTTTCCATTTGATGCAGTCCCACTTGTCTATTTTTGCTTCTATTGCCTGTGCTTTTTGGGTCATGTCCAAAATATCATTGCCCCAGCCAATGTCATAGAGCTTTTTCCATATATTTTCTTCTAGTATTTTTATAGTTACAGGTCTTACATTTAAATTTTTAATCAATTTTGCATTGATTTTTGAATGTGTCCAGTTCATTCTTTCTTACAAAATTGTGCCATGTCTTAGCTAACTGGCACATTCATGGATTGACTGATTTTAAACCAATTATTACAATTGAATCAATGAGCTATGAATTGAAGAGGGATCATATTAGTCACATAATTAAAAAAAAATACTCAATAACCTAAGAGGATGCTGGCATAGACTATTTTCTTTATAATAATATTGAATACAATTAATGACATTACAAATAGAGTGTCTACAACAGAGATATTTTGGGGATATAAATTAGTCTCTACTTTTCTGCCTTTTGAAAGTAAGAAAATCACAAAGGCTATAATAAAGCCATAAACTACTGTAATAAAAAGTAGCTAGAGTCAAGCAAAGAAGTTAATTGAAACAGAAGTTTCAATGAAGAGAAAAATTCTAAAAACAGTAATTCAGCAGAAAAGAGGTAAAGAAAGAGGGAGGAAGAGGGAGAGTCAGGACTGGGAATGTCAAAAATGTACCAATAAACGTCATAATGAAAAAAAGAATGGATATATATGTGTATATGTATGTGTGTGTATATATATATATATATATATATATATATATTCTAAATTGGTAACACCAAGCTATCTTATTTAGAGACCCATAGTTCAAGTCACAGAGTCTTGGCAAATTAAGAAGAGCTACACTTAATTGGTACCAAGAAAAAAAAAGAGTATACTTTTACCTTAAATTTGTACGGTTGTGCCAGAATGCAAAAGAAGATGGTAAAAGAAAGCTTTCAATTAAGTTGTAGAAGATCTGTTGGAGAGTAAACTTTATATTCCTTCATTTATTTTTTAAATTAATTTATTGGTACACTTTTGATATACATAAAGATCCCATTCATCGTAGGGAATTTCTACCTGTTCATAATATATCTTTTTTTTGTGTGTGTGGGTACCGGGGGTTGAC
The DNA here is from genome assembly GCA_028451465.1 of Erethizon dorsatum. Lineage (NCBI taxonomy): Eukaryota > Metazoa > Chordata > Mammalia > Rodentia > Erethizontidae > Erethizon > Erethizon dorsatum. The sequence goes on from CM051823.1 coordinate 112,124,376, forward strand.
CTCAGGACCTTGCGTGCCAGCAGGCGCCCTTGCCGCTGAGCAATATCACCGGCCCTTTTTTCATATGTGGGTTCCGGGAGTTGAACTCAGGCCCTCGCACTTGCCAGGCAAACGCTTATGCTACTGAGCCATCTCACCGGCCCTCATAATATATTTTGATTCTTCTTTTTATTTCCCCATTAGAATATTTCCAAATAATGAGTTTGAAGGAAGCAACTAAATGTTTTGAAATGCTGACAAATTTCACTCAATCTTGATAGGTATATTTATAAGATGAAATAAAGCTGTGTGAATTTTTATGAGACAAGGTATGTGGGAAGATATAAAAAGTGTAAAAGTAAAATTAAATTTTCATTATGTTAAAATACATTGACTGTTGAGTGTACAGATTGTTATTAATAAGAATTGATAAAAATTATTCTGGTTGTCTATACATTGGCCCAGGTATAATTTCTTTTGTTACCAAAATTGTTTTCATGATGAAGAAAACCCAATCATGGATATTTACAAAGATTGATAAAAGAACACTGCACATTTCTTATCAGTACATATTTGCAGTGCATAATGTTTACATTCCTGTGTGGAGTTGACTGACATACATAATACAGCTTTTATAAACCCCTTTCTTCACTGCCTTCAACCCTTGATCCCCTTCCCATTTGAAAAAATTCTAAGTACCTCATTTCTTTTATTTTGCTCTTTATTTTTATTCTAGATTTATCATAAAAAGAAATCATGATATTTAAGCCTGTGTGTATGATTTATTTCACTTAGGATTATGGTCTCAAGGTTCACCATTTTCCTACAAATGAGTTTGTCTTTATGGCATAGTAGTACCCCATGGTGTATAAATACCACATTTTCTCTATTTATTCCTCTGTTGATTCACATATGGGCTGATTCCAAGGTTTAGCTATTATAAGTTGTGCTTCTATAAACATGGGTATGCATGTATCACTATAATATGATGTATTTAACTCTTTCAGGAAGATACTTAGAAAAGGAATAGCTGTGTTAAATGGAATTTCCAGTTTTAGTTTTATGGGGAATCTCTGTATTGATTTCCATAGTGGTTCAATAGTTTACATTCCTACCAATGGTGCAGAAGGGTTCACTTTTGCCCACAGTCTCTCCCACATTTGTTATCATTTGAATACTTAATTATGAGCATTCTTTCAGGGGTAAGATGGAATCTTGGTTTTGTTTTAATTGGCATTTCGCTAATGCCCAGCAATGTTGAGCGTCTCTTCATACATTTATTAGCCACTTGTACCTCTTCCTCTAAGAAATGTCTGTTCATTTTATGTGCCCATTTTTTGGTTAGATCTTTTATTTCAGGGGTTTAATCATTTTGTGTTCTTTACATATTCTTGCTGGTAATTCTCTGCAGGAGGAATAGATGGAAAATATTTCCCCACTCTGTAGGTTTTATTTACACTCCGTTGGCTGTTTCCTTTGCTGTGTAGAGATTTTTTAATTGATATGATCCCATTTGTTGACTCTCAAAAGTATTTCCTGTGCTGCTGGGGTTCTGTTCATAAAGTCCTTGCCTCTGCATGTGAATTCAAGAGTTTTTCCTGTTTTGTCTTCCAACAGGTTAAGTGTTTCTGTTTTAACATTTAGTCTTTGATCCGTTATGATTTTAATTTAGTACATGATGAGAGTTATGGGTCTTCTGCATGTGGATGGCTGGTTTTTCCAGCACCACTTATTAAAGAGGCTATCTTCCTCCTGTGCACGTTTTTGACCCCTGTGTCAAAAATCAAATAGTTGAATCACTTAGGGTTGTTCATATACACTCTATCCTGTTCCGTTGATCCTTGTCTGCTTTTTTTCCAGTACCATGTCATTTTTATACAGTAGCTTTGTAATATAACTTGAGGTCTGGGTTGTGATATCTCCCACTTTGTTCTTGCAATTCTGGGTGTCTTCTGTTTCCATGTAAATTTTAGATGTGTTTCCTCCAGTTGTATGAAAAATTCTTTTTCTGTTTTGATTGGGATTGCATTAAATCTGTATGTCAATTTTGAACATATTGGTTCTACCTATCTAAGAATAGGAGATATCTTTCTATTTTCTCATGCCCTCTTTAGCATGCTATAGATTTTATTGTAGAGGTGTTTCACTTCCTTTGTTAGGTTAATTCCTAGTATTTAATTTTTCTTGGTGCTATTGTGAATGGTATTTTTTCCTAATTTCTTTTTCAGTGGGTTCATTATTAGTGTACAGGATGGTATTTTTTCCTAATTTATTTTTCAGTGGGTTCATTATTAATGTACAGGAATGCTATTGATTTTGTTATGTTGATTTTGTATCCTGATATAATACTGAATGTGGTAGTTAATTCTAAGAATCTTTTGGTGGATTTTTTGTTCTTCTATATAAAGGATCATGTGATTTACAAATAATGGATAATTTTACTTCTTGCATTCCTGTACATACACGTTTATTTCTTTTCTTGCCTAATTGTTCTTGCTAATGTTTTGAGTACTCTGTTGGACAGATGTAGTGATTGTGGACATCCTTGTTTTATTCCTGGTTTTAAAGGGAAAGCTTTAAGTTTTTCCTCATTTAATATGATGTTGGCAGTAAGTTTATCATAAATGACTTTTATCAGATTAAGATAAAGTCCTTCTATATCTGTATTCTTCAGGGTTTTTATCATAAAAAGATGTTGGATTTTGTCAAAGGCTTTTTCTGCATCTTTTAAGATGATCATGTGATTTTTCTCCTTACTTCTATTTATATGATGTATTACATTCATTGATTTGCATATGTTGAACCATATTTACAATCCTGGGATGAAGCCTATTTGGTCATGGTGTATGATCTTTTTGATGATTGACAGCATTCTGTTTGCCCTCTTTTGAGGCTTTTTGCATCTATGTTCACTAGTAGATTGGTCTATAGTTCTCTTTTTTGATTGGATCCTTGACTGGTTTTAGAAAGAGCATAATGTTAGCTTCCAGGAATGACTACGAATATACCTTCCCTTTTCATTGCAATAAAAAGCTTGAGAAGTATTGGTGTTAGAACTTTCCTGAAGTTTTTGGAGAATTCAGCAGTGCCTCAATCTGGACCTGGGCTTTATTTCTTTGGTTTTCTTAAATTGCTGCTTTAATTTAATTGTCTGTTATTGGATTATTCAGAGTTTTAAAATCTTGTTGGTTTAGTTTTGGTAATTCATATATATCTAAGAAGATATCCATTTCTTCTACATTCTCCAGCTTCTTGGAGAAACATGGTGTACAGGTTTGCAAAGTAGTTAATACTATATATTTTTTTTTATTTCAGCAGTGTCCATTGTGATTTTCCTTTTGTCATTTCTAATTGCATTGATTTGAGTAATTTCTTTCCTTCTTTTGGGAGACTGGCTAAGAGTTTTCCTTTCTTGTTTATTCTTTTGAAGAACCAACTCTGATTCATTGGTTCTACATGCTTTTGGGGGGAGTGGTCTCAATATAGTTGATTTGTGCTCTGATCTCTAAAATTTCCTTCTGCCTTTGATCTTGGTTTGTTCATGTATTTCTAGGACCTTGAGGTGGATCATTAAGTTATTTACTTGGGTTTGCTCTGTGCTTATGATGTGGGCATTAACAACTATAGCTTCTCTGTTAAGACTGCTTTCATTTTGCCCTATAAATTCTGGTATGTTATACTGACATTATCATTTAGTTCCAGAAACCATCTTATTTCTTTTTTGATTTCTTCTGTAACTCAGTATTAAGTGTGTATTTTTAAATTTCCATGTATTTACTTAATTTCTGGGTTTTTTTGTCATTAATTTTTAGTTTCATTGCACTATGATCTGATATATGCATGGAATAATTTAAATTCTTTTACGTTTTCATAAGCTTGTTTTATTGGTTAGTGTATTGTCTATTTTGGAGAAAGTTTGATATGCTGCTGAGAAGAATGTTTATGCTGTTGTTGTTGGGAGGCAGACTGTAGATACCTATTAAGTCCATTTGTTTGAAGGTTTGGATCAAGTCTGATATTTCTTTGTTGAGTTTTTTGTATCATTGATTTATTTGTGATGAAGGAAAATGAAGTCCCCTGCTATAATTGCCTCTGTTTTTATCTGGTATTTTACATCCAATAATCCTTGTTTTATGAAGTTGATTGTGACTTTGGTGCATATATGTTAAGAATTGTTATGTCTTCTGGTTGGATTGTAGCTTAACCAATATGTAATGATTATTTTTGCCTTTATTGATCAGTTTTGGCTTAAAGTCCACTTTCTCTGAACATGAAATAGCTACACCTGTTTTTTTTTTTTTCAAGTTCCTGTTACATGGAATACTATTTTCCATTCTTTGATTTTTACTCTATGAGTTTCTTAGTCTTTAAGCTTTGGAGGAGTTGGGAATTTTGGAGGCATTTTGCTGGTGTATCTTCTTGTTTCTATTTTTGTTTGGTGTGTGCATGCATTCGTATGTGTGTGTCAAGGCTTGTGTGTTGATTGTAGTGAAAAGCTTTGTTTGTAGAATGGAGCCCTCTTAATTAATGTGTAATTTTCAGAGGTGTCCTCCTGGCATGGCCAGCTGTTGGCCTTTGCCTCTGTTCCAAGGTCCCACCTCCTGTGTTTACTTAGGATGGGAGGTTGCAGCATGTTTGGTGCATTATGCAGTTTTCCTGGAAAGGACCAGTTTTGTTAATAATCTTGTGGCAGTACAGTTGTTGGGACATCAAGAAAATCAACTGATAGCAACAGCTATGTTATCTTGGTTATAGAAATTAAATCAGCACGAATTATTAGCATCAAATAAAGTACAGGTATTCCTCATTTTAACGACCTACCTCTTAATGATGGGAGTAATGACTGAAGCATGCTGTTAGGACTTATGATCTGCCACTTGAATATATGATCTATCTATGTTTTTGTACAGCTCTGTACATCTTGTTTCTAGAGCCTCAATGTCTTTCTTTTGTACAGTATACCTTGTTTATATAGTACTGTAATATTTGCTGATTGTACTGTAAAGTACATACTATAGTTTTATATTCTGTTATGCATTATAGTACTGCACATAAAAGTTACATAAATAAAAGCAAAATCATGAAGTTGGAGTTTCCTTTGACTATTTCATTGTTCTGGATATTGTAATGTATGTACAATATACAATTCCTCACTTAGCGATCAACTCATTTAACAACCTGATCACAGGAACGTAACTCTGTGGTTAAAAGGAATGCCTGTGTTGACACACTCTAACAAGAAATTATGTACCACGCTTAACCATAGAAACCATAGATCCATAATTATAGTATAAACACTAAGACAAACCAAATATTGAATTACTATTGACTTACAGTAAATACTAAATAGAGCAACTTTATCCCTACTAACAGTAGAAGAGTAGTCAACAGCAAAAATGTAAGGTTAACTAGTTATCTAGAGATTCATACAGTTTAGTAGTTATACTAGTAAATGTAGTGGAGATGGGAAACCAGAGAATAAAAAATGCAAACTGAGAAAATTAATCAATATGATATGAGGAGGGCAGAAAAATGAGGTAGGAGGAATAAAATGAAATTAATAATATTAGAGAACAGTTACACAAAAGAATGGACAAAAAAGGAACAAATATAAACACAAAATAAAATACAGGAAATAAAATAATGATAAGAAGGATGAAAAAAGTTGAAAGGAGAAAAGACAAAAGGAAAGAAAAGAAACTAAAAGAGGAGAAAAGAGGAGAAAAAACCCAACTCCCCAAAAAACCCAATGAAGGAAAGATAAAAAAAATAATAAATAGAAAAATCAGGAAAGATTGAGTCAAAGAAACAATTCCTATGTTTTTGAATAAGTGGTTTTTTTTCAGGATCTTTAGTGTCTTAGGATCCAGCCAGGCACAATTTTCTTCATTGAACCTCTTAGGGCCTGTGGTTTTTTGAGGTGCCTTCTCTGTATGATAGGTCCCTCTGTTCATTCACCCCAGACTGTGGTTTTCATCTGAGCCAGGGTGTATCCTTGCTTACACTGGTAGTTGGGAAATACAATCAGCCTTCTGATCTCTGCTGGATGTACACTGCAGGGCAGGGGTTCATGTAGATTACTAGACTTAATATTGACAGTCAAGGTGTCTGGTTGCTCCTTTCTTTCCTCAGGCAGTGTCCTTGTCCAGAATCAAGTCGGTTGGTTAGTCCTCTCTTCTGCTGCCCCATGCCAAAGGCAAGCAAAATGTAGAGCTGGCTGTAGAGCTGGATGGCTTCAACCTTGCATCCATGTGTTGGGGGGAAGGTTCTGCACATCTTGTGCAGGTCTGCATGCTATTGTGTTAGGGAAGTGCCATCCAGCACAAGCCTGCTTGCCTACATTGTGAAAGGGAGGCACTGTCCTGCACAGCCCTGCTTTCACATCAAGAAAGGGATGTAGTGTTTCCAGCACAAACCTGCTTGAGCACACCAGAAAAGGGTCACTTCTCAGCTGGAGTGGTTCTGCTGCCACACAGTCATTTCTCATGTGATTTTCTTTAGGTTTAAAATACCCTTGTCATTTGGTGCCAATCGTGACCTGCTATCAGTCCATTCTTAGGCAATGATTTAGAAAACCCTAGAGACCCTCAGTTCCCTCACTCTCAACAATACATTTTTATTTCAGGATAATTAATGGTTGAATCTCTACCTCTGCGCATTATGTCTCATTAGAGGACTCCTCTATGCTGTACTCTGATACTGATGGTTATTAAAATAAATTAACAGGACCCATGCCTCACATTGCCAGCTATAAGCCTGGCATTAAAAACAGTTTTCTGGAAGAAGCGTCGAAGGCAACTCAGCAAATGACTCTTGCATATATTTCTGACTATTGCTATGAAAGTGAAGGAATCATGGGTGCAGATTTCTCACTAAAAATTTGCATTATAAAACCTCTCAGGTAGGATTTCCAGGATATGATTATTCTTGAACCAAAGGACCTTGTGGAGGTGGGCTACTTAAATCTTCATCAGTACAGCAGTAATTACATACTAATTACTGTACTAATCTTACACAATGGTGGTTAACATGCTTTTTAAATTTTGTTTTGGATTTTTATTTCATTTTCTGCTATTATAACAAAACATTCCCAACTAGGTAATTTATGAAGAAAAGACATTTATCTCACAATTCTGGAGACTGGGAAGTCTAATATCCAAGTGCTGGCGTATGGGGCAGACCTTCCTGATGCATCATAACACACAGAAGTACAAGAGAGCAAATAAGAGATGGAGAGGGGGCAAGAGGAGGTTAACAAACCCACTCTTGAATGTCTCATCCCTTAATATTGTTTTAGTGGCAATTAAATTTCAACATGATGTTTGGAGAGAATATTCTATCCATAAAGTAGACATATATAAAATGTTCCTTTTGAGTTTATCTCTAATGTTTAATTTAACATGCTTGAATTATACAATTTGGAAGGAATAATACACTTTTTAAATACTATGTTGTTCTGGTTGGCTCCTCAGAAGTCAGAAAAATTCAATATAAATTTCTAATATTCATTTATAAGTTAATTATAAAGCAAAATTATTACATAAAGAATAATGTATAATAATTTCTTTTGGTACAAAACTATTTGGAATAATGGTTATTTTTAAAGTGACTGTACTGAAATTTTAATTTCTCATGACCACAAATTTATTTGCAGAAGTTGAAAATTTCACATAAATTCAAATTTATAACACAATTATGTCAAAAATATCATATTTAAGGAAAAATTCCATTTGAAATCCCACTATTAAGGAATAAGTCATAAATTTCTTATGTGGTAATGGTCCTAGGAACCAGCCTGGAACCTGCTAATTTTCATCTGTCTTACAGGCAGTAAACAGTATTATATCTTGGCATGAGATATCGACAACTTGAGGATACTTCTACAGTTTTAGGTAGTGCATGCAGAATCTGGATAAAAGAGAATGGAAATGTAGAGCTCCTAACTTTATAGTAAATGATCTGAATCAATTACAGTCATAGCAATGTCTGCCACATGATAGTTCAAAATTAACTTTTAATCAAAAGCCTAGGTCTTTTGTTAAGCTCCCAGAGGGGAATTATCTCTCAAGCCTCTGTACCATATAGCTGGTGTTTTGGCAAGCGTACAATGAGAAGTTCTTTGTATATTAATACCTCTTGTTGCACCTATGTAATTAGAATTGACCTAATAAATAAAGTATCAAAATAGTGATTCTGAATCTCAGCATATTTTAAAAACGAAAAATGTGTGGTCAAATCTATATCCTAAGTGTAGAATTTGGTCACAATGAGGGACTGTGAGAGAAACTGTGACATTTTACCTGGCTTTAAGATGAGTAAAATAAATGGATATATCATGTTCTTGGCCAAGTTGAAGAAAAACAGTTTACTTCTTGACATTTGTGTTTTTCACCTGAGTCAAGTAAAAACAAAACAAACAAACAAACAAAAAACCCCAAGAGGACCACTCTATCTAGTGAGGCATTTTTGTAAATTACTAACTCCCAAAAGTATCTTTAACTTGGAAAATATAGACACATATCTTATAAAAAATATTCTCTTTTCCACCATGAAGAGACATAGTATCAACCTGCAAACTTTAGTAATTTGGGATCTTTGTATTTAGTATCTGATGACTTTTTATAATTTGATGGGCAAAGTGTGGAAGTAAAAATCCCTTCTTTTCATACTTCTTTGGTGTGTGCATCTTCCTTTCAATTCATAACAAAATAAAGGAAAACAAAAGAAATAACTGGTGCAAATCAGGATTATGTGTTGTGAGACATAGACTGTGCTTGAGAGGGAGGCTGTGTATGGTTGCTGGCATGCTATCGAGATTCTATCTTCTGATCTGGGTGGTACTTAAAAGAGTGACTCCTTCATAATAATTGTGTGAAAATAATTCTCCCTAGCTCACTCATGTTTATGTATGTTCCATGAGTAGAGGCACTAGGAAGATTTTTTCCAAACTATCTTTTCTGAAAAGAACATAAAAGAGAGCTCCTTGGAAGATGAATAGAATGTCTTCCTCATCCAGAACAGGAGCAGATTTGTCTGCTTCCCAAGATAGCAAAAGTAGTATGTCCCTCCAGAGCAAAGGGCAGGCAAGCAGACTGAGGTTTCTTAGGCTTCTAATTCCACTGTTTTGATGTAAATTCTCTATATATTCTGCATTTGTGACAGTTAAGCTTAACTATTAACTTGACTAGATTAAGAGACTCCTGGATACGTGATTTGATCATGGAGGGGGCCACTATACTCATCAGAGTATTAAGCCACTGATATTCATAGCTGAATGTGCTTTTAGGAAATGAGGGCCAATTAAGGGGGGTAACTATATGTCTTGAAGGTGCTTTTCCACAGCTCTGCTTGCCAGTCACCATGAAGTGTGCAGCTTTGTGGTAGCATGTTCTTCTACTACAATGTTCTTGTCTTCGGGTAAGCTGCTCATAGACTGAACCCTCTAAAACTGTAAGCCAAATAAACATCTCCATATTTAAATTGTAGGTGTGAGGTATTTTGTCAAGTAATAGGAGGGGTAACCAACGCAACATCCATCTAGGCTGATCAAAGTGCCCCTGTGGTCCTTTGATGGAGACTCAACATTAACTCGAAGGTCTTACTACTTGCTGTGCCTGAATAATAGAGTCCTTTCTTTTTCTTTCAGTATCTCTGAAACAGCTGGAGACTAAATTGTTCACTTGCAAGAGGCATAAAATCACAGACCCTTCATGGCCCTTCACAATAATTTATTAAATTGTACAGTTATATTTTATGAATTTTTTCTCTCTGCATTTTTTTGACATGAAAAGTTAAAAATTATAATTAAGGTTGAACTACAACTTTTCTGACTTCCTTTTCATATTTCAAGTATATTTTTGAAATAAAGCCTTATATAATTCTTAATGTTTTGATGTTTGTAAGAGAATAAACTTGGTTTTGAGAAATTACCTTAAATTTGAGAAAAAGCCTTAAAAATAGTAGTCAATTAAAATGTCAATTGAAGGAGCAGCCCTTTTAGCATTTAATTTTCTTGACCAGTTCTCTGCTGTAATACTAAGGAATTTTTAGTGTCAAAGGAAATGATCCAAATAAATGAGAAGATTTATTAGCTATAATTAATGGACTAAAAGTTTAATTGCTGGGGATATGGGTTAGTGAACAAATGGACCATTTTATTAAACAAAAAGAGAGATGAAATTAAATATACGTAAAAACAAGAACAACAATTTGTAGGGAGCCTGAGCAGACTTTGCAAGGCTCTGGCCTGTGAGGAGGGTCTGAAACTCTGTACTGTCAGAACGATTATGGATGAGAGAAACAAGTTGATGTGACAAAATGTTGCTTTTGAACCCAAAAACATCTGCTGGCCAAATGGCTAAATATACTTTGTTCCATGGATAGGGACAGTTGGGAATAAAAGTGATGCTGTGAACAGATGCTAGATGTCTCTTCTTCAGAGAGTAAAATCAAGAGGTAAAATTATCCAGAATCAACTTTAAAAATGAGGCTTAAAAAATCAAAATAAAATCCTAAGCTAGTAGTTAACAATGTGACTAGAACAGCACTTCTGAAACTTTCCATTGGAATAACCAAGAGGAGTCCCACTAATTTTTGGCAGTTGCTAAATTAGGAGAAACAAACATTTGCAGAAAATAGAGTATTTCTGTTTCTTAAAATGGACATCATGTTTGTACTTGTTTGTATCATATCCATGTTTTACTGTAAATGATGTTTTAAATTATTTACCACCAAGTTCAATTTATGTTCCAAGAAGATGGAGAAAGTACTCATTTTTAAATGGTATCCACAGTAATTCTGAGAACTCTGAGGTTGGAGAAAAACCCAGAGCTCCTGTTTCCCTCTTCACTAAATATGGATTCTACTTTCAACCATGGAGAAATAGGATTTTATGCTCCCAATTATTCTTCCTCCCAACCAGAAAGAGGAACACAGCAAGTGTTTATTTGTAAACTGGGTCTTCAGAGCAACTGGAAGGAGGAGAGTGGTATATGAAAGATACTGGTGGCCCTTGGGGATTTAAAAACAACTGTGCCATTCTGAGTAGGCCCTGAATCTGACTGGCAAGAGGTCCACCGACAAGGGCTGCACCAGCAAGCAGAAACTGGAAGGACAGATTGGAAACCTGAATCTGAGCTCAGAGAAATCAAAGACTCAGGGACAGCTGGAGAGAACAGAGTCTGGGAGCCACTGGGACTGAATAGGAGCCTTAATCAGAGCCCTGAGAAAAATTTGCCCCCCAGGTCTGGGTGCAGCAGGACCCTGGGAAAAGAAGACGCCAGACAGACCCAGAAGTAGTTACTCAACCATCCCTTCTTCCACACGCTGGGAGTATTGCACTTAAGAACATCCTGTACGCTGCCCACTAGCAGCAGCTATCAAAGGAGCCCCCAATACCCTCTGCCTATGAGTGCTGAAGACAGGGAGCCCTCAGGCTCCGCCAAGCTTGTGCATTAGAGTGATACCCTGGGGAAAGACTGAAAAAAGACTGAGCCCAGAAGTAGAATGGTAGCCACATCTGACAAGTTTGGTGAAGCACTCGCCAGGAACATAGTAGAAGGAAAGCACTAAGAGAGGGTGGGACTTGCCCTTCAGGAATAGGTGAGGGGAGTCAGAGAGCTATGGTGTAAGCCAGTGAAGAATCAAGAACTAGACCAATTACACTGCCCTCTCCTATCCCCAAATTAGCTGTGGTAGTCAAATCTTGGGACAGAAACTAAGGCCTACTGTTGTGGTTTGTGTCTAGATATCCCCCAAAGCCTCTTGCAGTTATAGGGCTTTTTCAGAGGCGGCTGGTTCTACAGTGTGTGATGTTAGGATTAAGGGTGTGTGATTAGTAAATCAGTCTACTGATTGGTTTGGCATAGTTCTGGCTAGGATTAAGGGTGTGAGTGCTACAAGGCCCTAGGGTGGGTAGCCTGCATACAATATAAGGAACAGAAATAGTTTTATCTCCTTTCCCCTGTTGTTTTTGCTATGTTCCACCACCATAAATGGTTACCCCTGTGCCACATGCCACCCTGCCTTGGAGCCAGCTGATTATGGACTGAAACCTCTACAAACTGTGAGCTAAATAAACCTTCCCTCCTTTAACTTTGGGTGCCAGGTATTTTGTCTCAGCAATGAGAAAAGTAACTACGACACCTACATTTAGCCATACCCAGAGCACTGCTTGCATCCTGGAGGCAGGCACAGAGAGCCAGCTAGTTAGACAAGCATTTCTTACTCAGAGGCAGGAAGTAAGCAAACTATGGGGGTTGGGGATAACCAGATTATAAAAGGGACTGTGAAGATGATTTGATTTCATGCTATTACAACTGTAAGAGGACTTTTTGGTGTTGTTTTTAAAAAACATTTTTTTCCCTTTTCTCCTGTCTTTTCCTCCTTTTTCTTCTATTTTTAACTCTCTCTTCTTTTTTCTTCCTCTGTTTCTTACCCTTTATTTTCTCTTCCCTCCCTTTTTTCATCTGTTATTTGTACAGAAGGTGTCTCTATATGTGCTAAGATAATAAGAAACAATCAATGTTTTAACTTAAGTAATAACTTTCATGAGCATGCCAGAGTAACCCTTACCAAAATTGTGCGTAGAGGATCCAAACATCAACTATCAAAATATTAACAGTTTCTAACAATTACTATTTCCCTCAACCTATAAATATACTTTCCTCTCTCCATACCTCTCCTCCTGCTCCCACAAATATTTTCTCAAATCCCCTCAATACTAACCCTCCACTCCAGATATAGTACTAATTTCAAAAATTCCAATCTTCTGTCTTATTTTAACATATTGAAATTTCTCTTCTCTCCCTCTGTTCTCCTTACTGACTTACCCTCTTCCTTTTCCACTTCCTTTGACCTTCCCTCTCCCTCTACATCCCAGTCTAACTGTGAACAGTGGTTGAGTACAGACTGTAAGGGGTATTGGTAAAAGGGTGATGTTGTTAAAGACAAGTTTCAATGTACATAATTGTATCTGTTGATGCTATTATAACAGTAGAGTTTATTTTCTTGCAACACAATTATCCAGGCCCAGTCCTAAGTAGGGTAAAGAGGTAGATACACACCGAGATGCAATGAATTCAAGAGCGCTTCACTAGAAAGCAGACACTAACTAACGAGATCTCCATACTAGCAACAGAGTCTTTCCACTCTAATTCACCATCAAACTTCAACACATACAAAAATTAGAAACGTAAGAAAACAAGGCACATTGCTCCAAAAACTCCAAGCTACCTCAAGGTAGATCCAAGTGGTATTGATTGGGAAGACATGAAAAACCAAATGGCTAAAATTCTCAGAATGATAAGAGAAGAGATACAGAAACTTGGTGAGATCAAAAACTGTATAATTAAATAGATAATGGATTTTAAAAACAAATCGATCAATGAGTTTAAATATGAGTAAAAACCTAGCAGAGCTAAACAAAACAATTTAAAATATGATCAATTTTTAAAAAGCCAGAGCTTTTTTAGAGTACCAAAACAGAAATGGTATCATGAAAAAGTACCAAACAGAAATCCAAGAGATACAAAATTTTAGTGGAAGTATGGGCAGCAGAAATGATCAAAGTGAGAAAAGTTTCAGATCTACAAGATAGAATGGATAGAGGTGATCACATATTCAGAGCAGGGGAAATTTTAATCCAACACCTTGTAGAAAGCTAAACTAAGATTAATGGGAGTTAAAGTCAGAAGGCAGCACAAATGACATAAAAATCTGTTTATAGAAATCATAGAATAAAACTTTCCAAGTATTGGGAAAGAATTCAACATACATATAAGCATTTCTAATTTTAGTTTTTTGAGGGATCTCCTTACTGGTAATGGAGCCATTTCAAAATTATTAGTTTTGTTGATCCATACATGAGGGAAGTCTTTACATTTTCCACTTGAATTTCTTCAGTGTTCTGTTATTTTCATTATATTTGTCATTTACTTCCTTGTTAGATTAATTCCTGAGGGATTTTTTTGACACAATTTTGAATGTAATTGTTTTCCTGAATTCTTTCTCAGTGGGTTCATTACTGATGTATGGAAAAGTCGTGTGTGTGTGCTAATTTTGTGTCCTGCCGCTTTGCCAAATTTGTTTATCAAATCTAAGAACCTTGTAGTGAAGTGTTTGGGTTTTGTATGTGAAGGGTCACATTTTCTAAGTAAGGTTAATTTGATATCTTTCTTTCATATTCGTATCCCTTATTTGTTTCTCTTGCCCAACTACCCTCAATAAAATTTCAAGTACAATACTATATTGAACAGGAGTAGTGAGACTGGACATCCTTTTACTGGTTTTACTGGTTTTCCTTGTTCAATGGGATGTTGACTGTTGGTTTGTCATACATGGCTTTTATCAGTTCGAGGAAATATTCACCTATTCTTATTTTCTGCAGGGTTTTTAATCATGAAGGGATGCTGGATTTTGTCAAAGGCATTTTCTGCATCTATGGAAAAGATCATGTGGTTCCTTGGTTCCTTTAATACTTGGTTCTATTTATGTAGTCTATTGAATTTATTCATTTACATGTGTTGAACCATCCTTGAATCACTGGTATGAAATCAACTTGGTCATGGTCATGGTGCATGATCTTTTTAATGTATTGTTGAATTCTTTTAGCAATGATCTTATTGAAGATTTTTTTATGGGTACTGGGGGTTAAACTCAGGACCTCGCATGCCAGCGGGTGCCCGTGCCACTGAAAGATATCACTGGCCCTTGTTTTCATATGTGGTTCTGGGAGTCAAACTCAGGACCTCGCACTTGACAGGCAGGCACTTATGTCACCTGAGCCATCTCACCAGCCCCCTTATTGAAGATTTTTGCATCCAGGTTCATCAAATACATTGGTTTATAATTTTCTTTTTTTGTTGAGTCTTTGGCTGGTTTTGGAATCATAGTAATGCTGGCTTCATAGAAAGAATTTGGAAACATTCCTTCTTGTATTTTATGGAAAAGTTGGAGGAGCACTCATATTATTTCCTTTTTAAAGATATAGTAAATTTCAACAGTAAATCCATTGGGCCCTGATTTTTTGTTTGGTGGGAGAGTTTTAGTTACTGCATCAATCTCATTGCTTGTTATTGACATACTTAGATTTTTTTTGTTCTTCTTGGTTCAATTTTGGTAAGCCATATGTGTCTAGTAATTTATTTCTTCTAGATTGTCCAATTATTGGGATGTAAGTTTCCATGATGGTTTTTAACAACCCTCCAGTTTCAATGGTGTATGTTTTTAATTTCACCTGCTCCATCTCTAATTTTATTACTTTGAGTCATCTCTTTCTGGCATGTTTGGCTTAGAGTTATCAGTCTTATTTATCTTTTCAAAGAACTAAATCTTTGATTCATTGATTCATTGTGTTGTTCTTTTGGTTTGTATTTCATTTACTTCCACTCTGATTTCTATTATTGCTTTCCTTCTACTGGATTTGTGTGTGGGGGGGGTCTCTTTTTCTAAGATCTTGAGATGCATTATTAGGTCATTTATTTAGGATTGTTCTATTTTTCAGATGTAGGTACTCAGAGCTAAAACTTCCCTCTTAGAACACCTTTCATTATGTCCCGCAGATTCTAATATGTTGTGTTTCTATTATCATTTGAGTCTATAAATTTTTAAATTTTCCCCTGATATCTTCAAGAACCCACCGATCATTCAAAAATGCATTATACAACTTTGATGTGTTTGCGTATTTTCTATGGCTTCTCTTGCTGTTGTCTAGATTCATTCCATGTAATCTTATCAGATGCATGAGATTATTTCAATTTTTCATATTTATGAAGACTTGCTTTATGGCCTAAAACATAGTCTATTTTGGAGAAAGTTTTGTGCTCAGTTGAAAAGAATATATATTCTATTGTTTTAGATGAGCATTCTGTAAATGTTAAGTCCATTTGATTAATAGTGTAGTTTAAGTGTGATGTTTCTTTGTTGATATTTTAGTCTGCTTGACCTAGGTATTTGTAAGAGGGGAGTAATGAAGTCACCCACAATCAGTGCATTAGGGTCTCTCCAGTCCTTTAAGAAACTAGTGTTTCTTTTATAAAATTGGATGTGCTGATGTTTGCTATATATTTATAATTTCTTTGTGAATTATTTCCTTTTCCAATATGTAGTGGTCTTCTTTGTCTCTTCTGATTAATTTTATTTTGAAGTCTACTTTGTTGGATATGAGAGTAGCTATTCCTGCTTGCTTTTGGGCTTTAGCTGCTTGGAGTATCATTTTTCAACCTTTTAGTTTTAGTTGTGTATGTGAGGTCTGTTTCTTGCAGACAACATGTAGAGTCTTGCATTTTGATCCAATTTTGATTTTTTGATTGGAGAATTAAAACCATTTTATTAAATATTTTGGATGTTATTTACTCTATCTAGTCATCTTGTTTTTTGAGTGTTTGTTTCATTACTGTTTTCATTCATTTATCTAGTCTCTCAGTGAGATTTATTTTTATCTCTTGGTCTCGTGATGCGATTGTCCTTTTTCTCTGTATTTAAGATTCCCTTAAGTATTTTTCTGCAGTGCTGGCTTAGTGGCCATGAATTTCTTTAGTTTATAGTTTTCTTGAAAAGTCTTTATTCCTCCTTCAATTGTGAAGGACAGCTTTGCACGATATAGTAATCTACGTTAGTATTTATTTTGGGGGAGGGCTTGAAATACATAATTTCAAGTCCTATCTGTCTTTAGAATTTTTGTTGAAAAATCAACTGTTATTTTGGTGGGTTTGCCATCAAAGCTCCTTTTAACATTTTTTTCTTTGTTCTAAAGTTTTGGAAATTTTACTATGTTGTGTTATACAGAGGTTCTTTTCTGATCACGTCTATTTGAGGTTTAAATGCCTCGAGTACCTGGCTATCCAGCTCATTACCCACGTTTGGAAAATTTTAAAACTTGTTTAAAAATTTTTCTACTATTTCGCTAACAAAGGAAAAGAAATGAATAGTAATAACGTATGATAGGCTAGGAAAAAAGAAAAATACATTCAAAAAGGACTTTAATGATAATTTATTCACAAGAAAAGTAAATGAAAGGGAGGAAAGATTGGAGAAGAGATTTGTGGGGGTTTTGTGTGTGTGGGTACTAGGGGTCAAACTCAGGACCTTGCTCACCAGCAGATGCCTGTGCTGCTGAGCAATATCACCGGCCCTTTTTTCGTATGTGGGAGTCCAACTCAGGACCTCGCGCTTGCCAGGCAGGCGCTCATGCCGTTGAGCTATCTCACCAGTCCAAGTATTGTGGGTAATGAGGGAAACAGAAGAAAGAAGGAAAAGGAATATAAATGTGATGTGAGAAAAGATATAGGGAAATTGAATACAAGTAATGGTCTAGCAGAAATCAAATTAGAAAACCCTGTGAAACTACCCTTGGTGTAAGAAAGCATGACAAAATAAAATAAGGCAGTATAAAAGTAAAAGAAATTACTAACACTATTACATATTTACATACATACATATATCCCCCATGCCCTCAACAAAGGAAAAAATAAAACCTAAGAACAGTATTATTCCTTGTGCCAGGATATATACTAAAGACCATTATTTCCCCTGGACCTCTATTGTTGTACTCTGCCTAATAAAAAGGGGGAATGTGAATTGTTTTTTTTTCTTTTGTTGGTCAGGAGTTCTCCTCCTCTGCCTCAGTCTAGGAAGAATAAGCCATTTAGGACAATCTTAAAGCTAAGCTTTGCCCCTCTGTGGCTGGAGATGAGTCTCAGGCAAATCTGTCAATGACAAAAGTGGACAACACTCACTAATTTAATCTCCTCTGTACCTAGCAATGAGGGAACCAGAAAATCCTGGGCATTCTGCCAAATCTCTCACTCATGTAGTCCGTGAAGATGTCCTCAGCCATGAGCCAAAGCTCTGTAAAGTACCAGAGTGTCCTCTTAGAGGTGTGGTTGACCAGTGTCTGGACATTGCTGCATTTACTCTGAATGCCTCCAAGCGGGCATCCATGCAGAGTGAAGGGGATTAGGCATGAGTGTCTGTGGTGCAGTGAGATAAGTTGGCCACCCAGCTTTTCACTGCTCGCTATAGAAATGCTCCCAGACTCAGACCCACTGCAAAACCTCCCGCAGCTGAATTCTTTTCCTGTCCCAGTGTTCAAACTGCCTTTGTTTTTCGCTTCTTTTTTGGTAGCTCCCTCTGCCTAGCTATGATACTCACTACAGGCTGAGTTTCATGCCATCCATCCATGCACTGAGATCTTTTCCATCCTGGAATTTGGTGTCCCATAGTGATTTGGTGATTTTAGTTTTTCTGTGTCACAATCAATATTCTCCTGGGCTCAAGGTAGCAATAAGGGCAGGTGCCTTTGTCTCCCTGAAGCAAAGTTGCTGTTGTGTTCTGAAGATAGAAGAAATGTGGGGTTTTCTGTTCTATGCTACCTACGGAGGCAGAGAAAGGATGGCTTCCTACACCAAATCTGTCTAAGTCCATCTCCTGCTTGTTCTACTGAGGAAGAGGGAAAGGAAGTTTCTAAGATGGGTCCTTGTCCCAACCCTATCTAAATCTGGAGGGAAAACCACAGAATTATCACTCCCATCCCTCTCACCTGGCTGAGCTCAAATCTTTCTGCTCAGGCTGTATCTCTGTCCAACAATGAGGTCAGCATTCATAAGAGTATGATGAGGTCCTATCTGTATTGTTACATGGGATAGAAAGTTCCCCTTCTTCACTGAACTGCTGGTGTGTATCACTTCTGCTATTTTACCTGTCTTTCTAAATACGATATATCTAGATTTTATCTATTTGTTAGCTTACTCAAGTTGCAATCAAAAACAATTCCCTACGGTTCCCCTATCTCCCCATGGTGGTACGTATCTGTTGCTTTGGATGAATATCCCCTAGTGCTGACTGCCTCTAGTCTGCCATTTTTCCTGTTGTTTTCCTTATATACTCTTATTCTTGAACTTCAACCAAAACAAAAATGTGCATTTTAATCTAAACTCTGTCTGGTTCTGTGATTTTAGGGAAATCTATTTATTTATCTTTCTTTTAATTTCTTTTCTTACAAAAATAAACATATTAGATGATGGCCTTTAAAAACTTTCCAGAAATAAAATGCACAATCTTAAAATGCCTGCTATCTCTTTTTTTATATGATTTCATATCTATATGTGGTATAGATAATCTACAACCAGATAACCCCAAAAGGCATTTTGCCCTTGATATCCCACTGCCTGGAGCTTTTTTCTCAGTTATCAGCATGGTATTGAGCTTTTCTACATTCAGGTATCTTGCAGAGAATCTATTAGTAGAATCTATTAGTATAGCAAATTCTACTCCAAAATTTTTATTCTTTTCACGCTGGCATGCTTAATTTTTTGACTAAAATTTTACTATGTGGTGTGTATGTGTGTGTGTGTGTGTGTGTGTGTACAGCAGTGCCTTGATTTAAAAATTTAATTTGTGGGCCGGTGAGATGGCTCAGTGGCGTAAGCACCTGCCTTCCAAGCGCGAAGGCCCGAGTTCGACTCCCGGAACCCACATACGAAAAAGGAGCCGGTGATATCGCTCAGCAGCACGGGTGCCTGTTGGCATGCGAGGTCCTGAGGTCGACCCCCCGGTACCCACACACACAAAAAAAATTTAATTTGTTTAAGATTTTGGGGAAGATGGTTGCATTTGTCTTTGTGTGGGGAAGATGGCTATAATCATCTTTGTCACCAGATGTGGAGTTTGAGAATGGAAGCAAAACTTTGCCAAATGATTTTCTTTGCAAACTGCATTTTTGCAAATAGAAGCATTCATGAACCAAGGTATTACTGCATATATAAAATATGTAATATATATTTTCCCCAAGTAGTATGTGTATCTCTTTTTTCTGCATCAACAAACAACCCCAATTTTCTAGTGAATTGCAACAATAAACCTCCTTCTTGGCTATGTCCCCTGTTGGCTATGGGTAAGCTGCAGCTGCTGTTTGTGCTTCTAAACATAGCTAGGCTTAGCCAGGCTTGCTTCCATTTCAGTACTTGAGTTGAAAAAACATTCCTTTGCTAGTAAACCATTCTTGTGCCAAAGGGCAAGAATATCAGGTGTAGGAGAAGGGGAGGCAGAGCCAAGCCAGAAAATCTTTTTTTAGAAATACTGCTTTGGGGCCGGTGAGATGGCTCAGCGGCGTAAGCGCCTGCCTTGCAAGCGTGAGGGCCCGAGTTCGACTCCCGGAACCCACATACGAAAAAGGGGCCGGTGATATCGCTCAGAGGCACGGGTGCCTGTTGGCGCGCGAGGTCCTGAGGTCGACCCCCCGGTACCCACAAAAAAAAAAAAAAAAAAGAAATACTGCTTTGTTGTGAGAGTTGCAACTACTCAAATTCTGTTGACCTAAGCATGTCACCTAAGTTAAAAGCTACACAGTCACATAGAACATATACTCTTCTCACAAAATAAGAAGGTCAAATGACAATAAACCAGCCTCAATTAGATTCAATATCATTGGTAGAATAATCTAAATCAATCAAAAATCTTCTCCTGACTTGATTCTTCTCCCATAGTGTTCCTGTGACCTAGATTAGTAGGCATTCAGTGAGTGCTATTGGTGTAGCAAGGAGAAATGCTGTGACCTAAGACATCTTTTCAAGTCTTGGTTGACCCGTGATCATAGGACAATTAAAAGTGTTTCAGCTTTGTTGTGAACTGCCTGTATGTTATTGGGTCTGTTCAAACACTGTGTTTTTTTCACAAATTTCAGCATCAGTATTGATATACTTCTAGCATAATGTTGAGATCTGGCAGCAACTTAGGGTGGTAGTATTGTTGTGGCTGCTCACTCCATCACCACCCCCTTCACCTGTTCTCAGGACTGAACCTCCTGGCCAGAAGGTGGAAGGCAGACACTGTCAGTTCCTCTCTTCTCTTGCTCTTCTCTTCTTTGATGGGGTGGCACAGCTTTCTGGATAAATTACTTCATGGGCCAAGTATACAGCAAAATTCATGGGCTATCTAAATAATACTGTTGTTTTTTCCCTGGACCACTAAACCTGAATATCACTAGAGGGTATGAGTTTGGGTTCTGAAATCAAATAGACTGAGTTTAAACTCTTGTTACAGTTTATACTGGTTGACTTTGGGTTTCTATAAGCTTCAGCTTTTAAATTTATGAATTTACATTACTGTGGAGATCTGCTTTATGGATCATAGTAAGAATTTTAAAAGCCACATTTTAAAGTGTTTTGGCACCATGCTGGCACACAGTCATTGCTTTATAAGTGGCATCTATTATTTCTGAGAGTATTTCAGTATGTATTGACTCACTGGAGTCACAACATTACCCCTGTCTTATCCATGAAGAGGAAAACTTAAAATAACATGCTTAAAATCACACTTTCAGGGCTGAAATTCAAGTTTCCTGACTATTGCTGTTCAGTTTACTGAATATAAAAGGTACAACAGACAGAAATATATTAAAACATCTACCAAGTTCGTATTTATTAATATGCACTATTAAGCTTCATTTTCCTTCCATCTCCTGGAGCTATTTTCTAGAGCAGATCTGTTGGATACTGAGTTATTCCAGGAGAAAGAGTCCATGAGAAAATTACTTTAATGTTGGATTTAAAAGTTTAAGCCATTTTCATTTCTATAGAGCCTTTTCTCTGCTAATATATATTTTGAATCTGTAAGAGGAAAATGCAGGGTACAGTTTTATTGGTCAGGATTTTCCAGAGAAACAGAACCAATAAGATAGATGATAGAGGGCCGGTGAGATGGCTCAGCGGCTTAAGTGCCTGCCCGGCAAGCGCGAGGGCCCGAGTTCGACTCCCGGAACCCACATACGAAAAAGGGGCCGGTGATATCGCTCAGTGGCACGGGCGCCTGTTGGCATGCGAGGTCCTGAGGTCGACCTCCCGGTACCCACAAAAAAAAAAAAAAAAAAAAAGATAGATGATAGATACATAGACAGATGATAGGTAGATAGATAGATAGATGATTGATAATTTATTATGAGAATTGATTCATGTGATTATGGAGGATAAGATGTCCCATGATATACCATTTGCAAGCTAGAGATCAGGATAGCTATGGGGGTAATTCAGTTCGAGTCTGAAGCCCTGAGAAGCAGGGAAACCAATGGTGTAACACCCAGTTCAAGGCCAATGCCAGAAAACTAGAGCAAGTGAAGGACCATCCTGGCATAAGTCCTGGAGTGCAAAGACCAAAATCCAAGGTCTCTGACATTAAAGGTCAGTAGAAGGTAGATGTCCCAGGTCAGGAAAAGAATGAATTAGTCATTCCTCCACCTGTTTGCTACATCTGAGTTCTTACTGAATTGGATAATTCCTATGCATATGAGTGAGGGTGGATACTTACCTAATCAACTGATTAAAATTCTGATTGCTATAAATACCACAGACAGCCAAGTAACAATGTTTACCATCTATCTGGAGATCCCTTAACTCAGTCAAATTAACAAATAAAAGTAACCATTGTAATAGTATTTATCACTTTTATTTGAGCATTTGTATGCACCCATCCGTACTCCACAAAGACAGAAACTTTGTGGGCTCTCTATGTGAAACACTCTCAGAAGAGTTTAAGCTGGAGGGCCGGTGAGATGGCTCAGCGGTGTAAGCGCCTGCCTTGCAAGCGTGAGGGCCCAAGTTCGACTCCCAGAACCCACATAAGAAAAAGGGGCCGGTGATATCGCTCAGCGGCACAGGTGCCTGTTGGCGTGCGAGGTCCTGAGGTCGACCCCCCGGTACCCACAAAAAAAAAAAAAAAAAAGAGTTTAAGCTGGAAATCAACACAAAGCAAAGGCAGGAATATATATGTATGTATGTAGAAGACACATTAATGACTGTTTACTAATGACTATTAAACAATTACATCGATTAAATAAGGAAATACAAACTATTGATTCTATGAAGTTTAGATTAGTAAAGATATTCAATGAAAGGCAAATGAGGTAATTATGTGCAGTATGAGAGTGTAAAAAATGGCTATTCACCTCGTTTCTATAGCTTTAACAAAGAACAGCAGTGTTACGAGGTTTTTCCAATGACAGAGGGTTTTTTTTTTTTTTTTGAAAGATTTTACCTTGCATATCCTTGGTGATAGTGACTGTTTATATCTTAGGTTGGGCAACTTATCTAATTATTTTTTCTTCCCCTTCAAATCCTTTGGCTCCTGGAATTTTCTCCTTATAACTGAATTATTTCAATGCTCTGATGCTATGGAAACCTGGCATTATATAGAGTTCTGGACCTATTGTCACTCATGACTTCAGTACACACCACCTAATTATGTGTGGGCCTCTGTACACCTGAGAACAAAGCTGATGCAGATTTAATTTTTTTCAAATTTCAGTTTCTTTATTATAATATTGTTTAATGAGTTGCCCAAGACAAAACATAACATGAAGGTTCTTGGTTTGTTTAAGTGATCAACAGCAAAAGACTTTTTATTTTTTGAAATTACATTATCTCACTTGATTCTATCAACATTCACTTAAGTGTCAGTAAAGGCATTATTGGTCTCATCTAGCATTAAGTTTTAGAGAAATAGAGATAGTTCGATAGAATTACCATTTTTGTTATCCATGGGTGTTTTTTTCAGAATTTATTTTAAATTATCATGGTCTCTTAAAACCCTAAGAGAAGTGAATATGAAAGTAATCATAAAAAAAGAAAGTCATCATGAGCCACTCTGATGCCATTTCCTAAGGATAACAAGTTTGCACAACACTTGAAAGTGACACATTTTAACCCTAAAGTACAAGTTGTACCTCTATCCCAGAATCTATCTCCAACTTTACATCCATTTATCTAAGTTAGTGCTGTATATTTTCATTCAGATGTCACACAGGTACCTTGACGCACACTAAACATCGAACTCTACAACTCTTCCAATTTCTTACTCTCTCCTCTGAAGGTCCTGGCTCTGGCAACCACCAATTCCTCACCTTAGTATCAAGTTAATCATCAATTTATTTTGCTTTTTCTTCTTACATTTCTCTTAAGGACCTTCTTGTCTATCCTTTTGCTCACTTCCCTCACATTCTTAGCCCCAATCACTACTTGGAAGCTGATTTCACTGCTTTCATTCATGTCCCCTTCAAATTTCACCCACACTGATGAATACCAGATTTATTTAAAGCACATGTCATCTGATCATACCATTAGCTTACTATTGAAGATGTTCATGGACTCTACATCTGTCCCTAATAAGATTAAGTCCAAGCTCCTTAGCATGGCTTATATGGTCTTCCAGGTATAATTTGACTCTCATTCTTGCTCCTTCTGCTCCCTGCCCAAAAATTGTGGTTGCAGAAACTTTGAAATACTTGTACTTGGGCACAAACATAATGCTGTGTTTTTTTTTTTTTTCACCTCTGTGCTAATTTTTACTTGCAATCTTTTATTTGCTTGTAAATAACAATTCCACTCTCATCCTTTCATTTATTTCTTTTTGATAGGGCACCACCATTTTAAAGATCTGTGGTGTTAACTAGCCTTCCATCAGAATAATAGAATACCTGAGATAATCATCTTATAAAGAAGAAAGATTTATTTTGGCCTACAACTTAGGTGGTTCTGATTTATGATCAACTGATCCCACTGTTTTGGGTGGTAGCAAGGCAGCACTTCATGATGGAAGAGCCTGGTGGGACAAAATCACTCACTGCATGGACAGAAGGAAATAGAAGAGGGGGGAACAGGGTAGCACAGTCCTATTTCAAGGCACACTCCCAATGACCTAAGAACCTTCCTTTAGGCCCAACTTCTTACACTTTCCACCATCTCCCCTCTAGCACAAGCCTGGGGACTTGTGAGACATTTAGGACCCCTGGGGACCACCATCCTAGAGGTTTGTGGGGTGACATTTAGGATCTAAACTACAGCATTAGTCCATGCATCAAAACTATGATGCATCTTGAGCTCTCCGTGTTCCCAGTCTACTCAGATCAAATTTTTTATCTCTGAAATCACAATTTCTTTGCCTGGTACACTACTGAATAATTATCTGACATGTGCCAGTCTCCCCCACTGAACTGTGGGGAGCTTAAAGGTATAGACTAAGTCTTTGATACTTTTGTGTCTCAACAACTGACACAAGGCTGAACAAATAGTAGGTTCTCCATGAATGTTTGCTGAATTGAATAAATATTCAAAGACATTAGTCACTTTCAGAAAATGTTTCTGTATATCTCTGTGAGAAACTATCTATTGGCAATATGATCTATGAAAAATAATGTTCAACCTGAAGAAAGATGATATCTGAGCATATTTGGAAAGAGGCCTAAAGACTTACCTTGCACTGGATAAGCTCCTCAAATATATGATGAGTCTCTGTAAAAAGAAACTGGATCATAATATTTTTACCTGTGTGTAGACAGTGCTGAGCACAGGTAAGAGACATAGGTTAAATAGTTGCTTCTGGAGTTAGACTTGGAATTGCTGTTTGCCTCAGTCAATGTGTGTGTCTGTAAAGGAGAAAATGAAGTCTTACTCTTTTCTACCCTTTTCCCCATCCTCTCTTACCCTACCTACTCTCCAGATGTAACTCTTTGGGAAAGTGTAGTAGAGGGTTACATTTCTCTCACAAATCTAAAGCATTAAATGTATTTACCTCTACTCTCCTAATCATGAATGTGAGTGGCAGACTTTGACTAGTTCTCTGACAAGAAAAGAATAAGACTCCTTTTATATAAATGTTACTCAAGCTGTAAAATGTGATACTGTCTTTTTACTGTTAACTTTTTTTTTTTGGTGTGGTTTATTTTCTCCTTTAAAGAAGCATTTATGAAACCCTTGTTTTGCCTCCAGCTCTAGGGGGATAGAAAGGAACTGGAGGGACAGATTTTTGTCCTTAAAATCCCCAGACACAGGATATGGGAAAACACAAACATACATGTTTAGCAAATGTGCATTGAATATAATCAAGTATGAGGAGGCTGTTCCTTGGCTGTGTTATCAGTATTGCTATCTTTTCCTTTACTCTGCAAAACTTCTAGACTGTAAGTGCTGACTCATACCCAAAGAATGAGGGACTAATTATTTCCATTCCTAAATAATAATTATAGGAAGTTATAATCATTGTGTTCCTCCATTTGTCCCTACCAAAGTATAGATATAATTCTTAGAGATATGTATAAGCCACTGTCCTGATATAGAAAGGCAACTATTTATTATTCTGCATCTTCTTATTTAGCACTATGTGTGTTAAATGCTGCATCTTTATAGTAGTTTATGATTTAATTTTAGTCTTTGTCCAGCATACCAATTATGAGATGCTGATTTTTATTTATTATTTCATTTTATTAGTACATGTGTGCAGTACATGAAGTTTACATTCATTTGGGGGACTAGGTACATATATATATAATACAGCTTCTTTTTGTTTTGTTTCAATCCACTTCCTCTTCCCACCCACCTCTCTCCCTCTGCCTCTAAGTCCCCTTCCCTTATTTTCATTTGTATTATTATTATTGTCAGCTCATGTTTATGATATATAATACATACATTCATTGAGGTTGCTTTTAAATTGCTGTTGTTACTAGTGTTCATTTTGAGAACTATACTGTTGGAGTAACCACCTTTGGGGCTCTTATTTCTCCTCTCTCAAGTCTGTTCTCCACTTTATTCTGCTATTTTCTAGACACTCATCCACCATCAATGTCTCCCCATGATCCACTATGTGAGATCCTCAGCCAAACTGCCTCACCTATTGGCTGGACCTCATCTTCCTTTCTCTGTTCATACACTCAATGTGTTCTCAAATCCAAACACTCTAAATTTACTCCACACTTTACTACCTACCTTACATTGCTCTTACTGTCCTCTCACACTAAGATGGACTCCCTCCTACCCACAGTGAAGCACAGTAGAAAAAGAGATTTAGAATTCTTTGATTTGTGTCTGGATGTTCCCCACAAATCCTCATGCAGTCACAGGGGGTGAGCTTTTCAGAGGTGACTGAATCTAGAGTTTGTGATTGGTTCATTGCCCAGTGCTGGGATTGGGGTTGTGAGTGCTACACACACCCTAGGGAGGATATTCTGCATACAATATAAGGAATGAAAAAGAGGCTTGCTCTTCCTTTTTGCTCTTGTTGCTTTAATATCTTCCCACCGCCATAAACTGTTGCCCTCTGCTACACGCCACCCTGCCTTGGAGCCAGCTGATTATGGATTGAAACCTCTACAAACTGTGAGCTAGCTAAACCTTTCCTTTTTAATTTTGGGCGTCAGGTACTTTGTCTCAGCAATGAGAAAAGTAACTAAGACAAGCATCATATATATGCAGAGTAAATTTTGTCCTGCTTCCCCAAAACCTACATTCCTTAAAACCTAAGTCTATGGGCAAGTTATTAAACAATCTGCCTTTCAGTATCTTCATAGAAAATGAAGATCATAATAACATTATGAAAATTGAAATTATATATATATATGTATATGGATTCATATATTTATATTTTGTATACTGTATATATTCATATATTTATCATGTATTAATAGATGTGAGCACCAAGTGGAAATGTACTCATCAGTCAGTAGTTGCTTTTATTCAGCCTCATGACACCTTTCTTAAATATCACCCACTGAGTGTGGTTCTTTTCTGAACTTTCATTCACTCTTCTATTCATTCAATTAATAGCAATTTAACACCTACTTTATGTGCATTAACTGTAGGTATTCATCTCAGCCTGCTACAACATTCTGTTAATTCTTCTCCAAGTATTTATAAAATCTTATGCTGCAGTACTGATAAAGTTTATCTATCCCTTATACTCAATTGAACGCTAAGTTCTTTCAGAACAGAAGCTATATGTTACCCATCTTTGTAGTCCTCAGAATACTTAAGATAGTGATATAAAATCCATAACTTGGTACAAAAACTTGGGGATATTGTTTGCTTAGCTTTTTATGGATATAGATTATTACTGAAGAAATTAAAAAACAAATGAAACAAGTTCATTGAGTCTAATTTCAAAGAACAGTATCATAATAGATTCATTATTAAGAACATTCTTTGGGGCTTGACTAAAATCTTAACTCCAATATTCATTTGCCATATAACTTTCTGCACATTACTATCTCTATGACTCAGTTGCCTCATCTTTTAAGTGGAAGGCAGATAATCACAATGCCCAACAGAGTTGTAGTGAGAATGAAAAGAGTTAGTATGTATAAATTCACTTAGAAAAATTTCTGGCACTTAATAAAAACACTGTAAGTGTTAGCTATGGTTACTATGGCTATTATTAACATTTGGGTTGCATTTCTATGTTGCTTGTGTTAAATCACAGAAGACTTCAGGGTGAGGCTGGGTTGGAGACAGCTAAAATGATTTGAGAATGTAATTCTTTCAGTTTCTCCTCCTCTGCTACTCATTTTTCTTCCTATTATTCTTTTGTGTGCCACTTTATCTCTACATAAATGTTCTCAATTTATCCTTGGATAACAAACATCCCTAGAACTTGTCTTGATGAAATGATAATTGACTAGGCATATTTAGAATTGTGCCACTTATGATTAAGAAAGCATTTCCTATGTAAGTATTAGCTCCAAATTCTCCCCTTTTTTTGCTTCGGATTTCATAATGTTTGGCAGGTGTGCTTGGTACTTTGTGGTTATGTTTATCTCCTTATAAAAAAGGAGCTGTTTGATTCTTAGGTTTGGCCAAAATCCCATGGCAAATGGTAGCAAATTCTAAATGTTAATGAAGTACACAGTCCTTCAGAGGGATTACAAAGGAGGTGGTTGTCGAAATCCAATATTTTTCAACCATTAGCTAACCACCCATTGTCATCCTTTAACTAATGAAAAAGGACAATTTTTAAAAAGGCTTTAGGGATAGGAGAGGATTTGTGAAGAGAATTGTTAGTGTGCCATGATTCTAAATTTCATCCCTATACCTCTTCATATGTATGAGGAGGAAAGACCTGTCCTGCCTTAAGCCTAGGGAAAGGTGGTTTAACAGGCCCGCTCAGATCCCCTGAACTCAGCAATTCAGGGAACAGGTGTCTAACACAGACCTGAAGAAATCCAAAGGGAATGGGAATTTGGCAGGCAGCTCTGTGAGTAGGAAAAATGAATTGGAGTGTTGCATTGATCAAATGTAAATTACCAGAGCTTATTGGAGCTAGGGATAATTGAATTTCTCTATGGGTCAGACATGAGCTATGAATGAGAGATGTCTGGGCTGGCTCTCTTCAATCTGGTTCAAGGCAGCTGTCTGTAAGTGTTAGGGTGCTTTATCAGGCAGGAGCTGGAAGGGTACCACAGGATGCACAGTGCCAAAGAAGGACATTAGCAACCAGGCTAGAGACACATTTGTTTAATCAGGCTGCAGTAGAAAGAGGTCTTCAGAAATACTGTGAACCGAAATGGAAACCTGAAAATTCCTCTGAGATTGTGTATTGGTGTTTGATATTCATTAGACCCAAAGAACACTTGTGCCAAACTGTATTAGTCTAGTAGTATCTTTCCTAAATATTTATTCTCCTCTCTCCTTTGCTCCAAGCTTCAGGGGAAGAAGCCATGGAGAGGGAGAAAAGGAAAGAGGGGAAAAGCCCAGGCAGAGTTGGGAAGCATTGTCTCCACTTAATCTTTGTAGGTTCCTCCCTAGAGGTGGCTTAAATTTGTCAGAAAGAAAATGTAACTGCAGATAAAGATGAATCTTTTCAATACACTGAGCTGGTGAGATAAGTGAGATAGTTTTGGAGTTTTACTA
This sequence comes from Erethizon dorsatum, assembly GCA_028451465.1. Taxonomy (NCBI): domain Eukaryota; kingdom Metazoa; phylum Chordata; class Mammalia; order Rodentia; family Erethizontidae; genus Erethizon; species Erethizon dorsatum. The sequence goes on from CM051823.1 coordinate 112,154,018, forward strand.
AAGATATCAAGTACTTCTAATCATCTCATAATGACCAGAAAAACCATTAAATCTATCTTTATTTTTGTTCATTGGGGACAAGAAAGAATTTGGCCTAAGGATTGAGAGCAGGGACACAAGTAATAGCTGCTTTCAGGTTAAATATGTGAATCTCACCTATGAAATGTTTAGATCACATCCATTTTATTGAAGATGGGCTTTTATCTCTTTTCTACTCTGTCTTCTTTTTGGTAACTTTTTAAAATAAGAGATTGAATAAAATGTCTTTACCAACTTTAAATAGAAGAGTCCAGTATCAGCATGTAAAACAATACTACAATTAAAAATGTTTTAAATTATTTTCAACAAAGGGAAGGTAAAAAAGAATTTTAGTAAAAACTTTTGGGTTTTATTAGGTTAAGAGTGGGAGAGCTGGGCCGGTGAGATGGCTCAGTGGCATAAGCGCCTGCCTTGCAAGCGCGAGGGCCCGAGTTCGACTCCCGGATCCCACATACGAAAAAGGGGCCGGTGATATCGCTCAGTGGCACGGGTGCCTGTTGGCAAGCGAGGTCCTGAGGTCGACCCCCCGGTACCCACAAAAAAAAAAAAAAAAGAGTGGGAGAGCTGCACTACTAGTTAAATTACATAAAGGGAATAAAGATTAATTTGGTGCTTTAAAATTTTTGGAATAGATTTAGTTTTACAGAAAATTTGTCTAGCTGGGCATGGTGGCGCACAGCTGTAATTGCAGCACTCTGGGAGGTGAAGGAAGGAGGATTAGTATTTGAGCCTGCCTGGGCAACTTAGAATTGTTTTTTTTTTTTTTTTGTGGGTTCCGGGGGTCGAACTCGGGCCCTCAAGCTTGCCAGGCAGATGCTTACGCCACTGAGCCATCTCACCGGCCCCGCAACTTAGAATTTAATAAGCCCCCATCTCAAAATTAAAAGAAAAATAAAAAATGCTGGGTAGGTAGATCAGTATGAAGTACCACAAAATATTTGGTCTAAATTGTTCAGAGAGTTTTCCTCTATCCCACACCCAGTTTTACCAGTTTTACTAATATCTTGCTTAGAAAGTACATTTCTCACAAAAAAGTGAACCATTATTAATGACCCATAGTGAATATATTATTAACTCAAGTGCACACTTGATTCATAATTTTTGTAAAATCTGCCTGCTATGTATACAAGTATATTTTTATTTATTTTATAAGAACTAGTATGAAATTTCATGGGTAGACTTTTTAAATAAAACTTGTGCATTTAGAATTAATGTATGTAGATAGTATGCCATGAGTTATATTTATGGCTCATTATCATAGGCAACAAAGCACCTATAAAGGTCATTGGATGGGGATCTTAAAGTAGGGAGAAGGGGCTTCCTGAACACTGTGCCCCAACTATCTGGATCTGGCCAGGGATGAAGTACTGCACTTTGGTAACACTTGAAACTCAGTAGAAGAATGCTGAATTTGAATACTAAGTACACTTTGTAAGCTACAATAATAGTCTATATGCATTGTAATAACTTAATAACTACTATGACAATGTGACAAAGAAAAATACTGCTTCCTGTGAACTAGAGTATGGTTCACCAGAACACTTGGATGTGCTCAGGTAAAGCAATGCCAACCACTAACATTTGTTAAGCACTTTTTGTGTCAGGCACTATTTTAAGAACTTAATGTCTACTAACTTCTCCTTGGCTTAATCCTATAAAATAAGCTCTCTTATTATCCCTGTGTTATAATTGAGGAACCTAAGTCAAAAAGTAGTTAATGTAATTTCCCCAAGTTCATATAGATATAAGCATCAGTTACCCCAGTTGCACCCTCATCTTCTAAACCCTCTTTTTCGTCTTCCTCTTTCTCTTAAAGTAGCAACACATGTGGTGGCCCAAAGAGGAGAGAAACTAGGGGGAGTTAAGGAGCTGCAAGTGTTCAGTGTATCCGGAATGTAGAACATGATGGAGAGTGGTAAATGATGAAGATGCAGAGGCCGGACCATGAAAGGCCTTGCCTAACTTGAAAGGCATTGGGAATTTGTTTTAATGCCAAACTGAGATAGTGAGGTTCTTAAAAACACAGTAACATCATCTGAGCTGCAGTAAGATGTCTCTCTGGGTAGGTATTGGAAGTTGGTTGTGGAGAATGTAAAACTAAAGGCAGAGAAGGCCATTTAGAGATTGTGACAGCAACTGGAATACAAAGGGATGGTACCCTGGACTAATTCAATCATGATGGAAAGTGGAGAAAAGTGGATTTGGGAGATATTTTGAATTTCATGTAGCAGATATTTTGGAATTGACAGAAGTTAGTCATTGCTGGGAAGGATATGAAGCAAGAAAAAGTCAGGGATGGCCACCAGGTAAAGTCAGGGGAACTGACGTTTTTTCCAGGTTGAAATTGAAAAGATGAGACTGTTTATAACTCAAGATAGGATTTTGTTTTTGCTCTGGAGCAGATACAATTCTTCTCTTACTCCTCTGTACTGTCAATATAAAAAAGTAATTGAACTTGATAAATTGCTTTGGAAAAGTCATATTCATATATTGTTTTGACTAAATAAAAACTGACTTTGTTTTGAAAAGAAATGAATAAGAAGAAATGCCAAAGAATAACATTCCCTGTGAGAAAATAAGAAAACTGCCATTAATAAGAAAAATTATCATATTGATAATATATCAGTTCATGAACTTAATTTGTTCTACAATTCTGGTTGTGAACCAAATTTCTTCATAAAGTTCACTGTAAATAAGGTTGATCTGTTCTGAACCATATGTATTTTTTAACCACAAAACACAAAAAGTACAGTACAGTGTGAAGAGAGAGAACATTAACCTTGCTTGAGGTGACTGCTGGTGTGGAGAATAGTAAGGTGGGTGGGAGGAGATCATTGTTTGAAGAGAGAATCCCTCTCCATAAAGACACTGGGAGGTCTCCTTTGGGGTTTTCTCTCTTTGTTTTTTAGCTGCAGGATCAATTTTGAAAAAAAAAATTGTTCTAATATCACTTGTTTTCTCTTGTGCTTCATAACCCTCCAGAACTGAGAGATCACATTATCGTGCATCAAATTCAACTTTCTGTTACATTCATATTGGGGTGGAGCTTCTCAAAGAAATCCTGGTGCTCATTCCATTTTTCTATAATGGATTTTATCACATCGCTGCTGACCTCCTCCCTGTCTTCCTCTTCCTCAGTGAAATGCTTCTCAACAAGCACCTTTTGTGGCTCATTCTGCAGTTTAGCAAGTTCTTCCATTGTTAACTCCTCCTTATGATCCTCAGCCAGCTCCTCTGTGTCTGTATCATTGACATGCAGACCCATACTCTTGCCCATGGGTACAGTCTCCTCCACTACCTGTACATCAGACCCTTTAAAGTCACATTTATTGACACATTCTGGCCAGTTTCCTCCAAGCTAAGTTTAAGGTCCAGCACATGACATTTTCCCAGGCTTTGTCAATGAGGTTGATGCAGTGGAGGACATTGAAATGTTTCTTCCAGAATTCTTCCAGAGTCAAGGACACATCTTCAGTAACATTTAAAGACCTGGTGAAGAAAGCCTTTGTGTAGAGCTTCTTGAAATTACGGATCACTTGCTGGTACATGGGCTGCAGAAAAGGTTTGTGTTAGAGAGGAGGAACTTGACATTTATAAAGTCATACTCAGCACCCATATCATGCACAAAGGCTAGAGGGTGCACTTGGACACTGTTCATCAGAAGAAGCCAACTTTCAGGCGGTTGGTTGTCAGAAAGATATTTCTTAATGGTGGGTATAAACAGCTTATGCAGCCATTCCATGAACGATGGCCTTTTTGCATAAGCTTTCGCTTTGGCCCTCCCCATGACAAGCAGTCTGGCCTTGTTCACATTCTGTTCCTTGAATGCATGAGGGTTCTGGCAATGGTGCACCAGTAATGGCTTAATCTTCAGATCAGCACTTGCATTCACACACAGCAAAAGGGTCAATCTGTCCTCCATGGGCTTGTATCCTGGCAGCACTGTTTCCTCCTGCATGGTTTAAGTTCTGTTTGGCATCTTCCTCCAGAAGAGACTTGTTTCGTCATGGTTGAACACTTGTTTAGTGACATATCCTCTGTCTTCATGAATCCCATAAATTCTTTCTTATAGGCTGCATCTCTCTGTGGAGGCCTCTGTGGTCACCAGCAGTCACCGTGTGTCCACAGGTTTGAATCACTCCTCTTGTGCAGTGAGTCCTGTCTCAGGGAGAAGGCACCACAGGCTACCTCCTTCTTTCAATGAAATTTCTCTCTTCACTCTCTTCGTGGGCTTCAATTCACACTTCAGATTCTTCCTGGGTCCAGGTGACCCACTTCCCTCCTTCTTGTCTTCCTCACATTGCTGTATTCCAGCATCTTACTGGAAACACTCAGAGAGGCTCTTTCTCTGTTGCTTACCATTCTGCCATCTTGGTGCCTCCTCTTGTCACTTTCATTACTGCTCTCCACATTCTTGTCACCTTCGTTACTGCTCTGCACTTTCTCTTTCATCACCTTGCCTGCTCTGCATTTGCTTTGGAGCCATGATGTATTGAATTATACAGTACAGTACTGTATGTGCTGAAAAGCACATGAAAAAGCTTCACAACAGCTATGCACAGGTCTGTCTGTGATCTTGATCTTGACTAGAGGAAGCCAAAACCATGTTTCAGAGTGGTGACGATGTCTGCAATAATGTTTTTCACCTAATGAGGAGTTTGTTAATGGAAGCAACATTTTGCCAAACATTTCTGTTTGTGAACAGAGTTCAGAAGAGTTTGTGAATTGAGCTATTGCTGTGCTTGAATATTGGTACAATTTAGTATATATCTATTTAATACAAATTACCTTTATAGAGAATAAAAGTCAAGTGAGAGAAGTGTGCTTTTTCTAACAATTTTATTCCTAAGAAAAATGAGAATATTTCAATAAACACACTGGAGGACAAGATCTGAATGGACTCTTCCTCTTTACTGGGCCCTTAAAATGTGATGAAATAGTGTTCATGGATGTAGGGCCCTGTGACTAGAATTTATAGGAAGAAGCTGATTTGATATCTGAAGTCATTATTACTCAGGAAAAAGATATCAGGTACATTTTAAATTTCTTGGTATAAAATAAGAAAATAATGAAAGAAATCATGATGACTGAAGGATTTTCAAGATTTTTTTTCTAATGCACGTTCTTGAGAAGAACAGAAGATAAGCACTCTACATTCTCAGAATACTCTGCAGTAAGCACTTCAGGGAGACAACATGCTACTACAGAAGCAAGCTGCTGTGGAGGTACCACAATGCTCTGGATAGCAAACTGTCCACTTGACTGAATTGTGAAACTTTAAATCGAACTAAATTTAGTATGTGAAATAATTGAATTTGGAACACTGCCAAGGGTTGATTAATTCTAGTTAAGTCGTTTAAAATATTCTCTTCTGAATAAAAGAATAAAGAACCCTTGCTTGTTCATGTTAAGGGCTTAGCATGTCCAAAATAATGAAAATTTTAAAATATTTTTTGAGTTTTTGGTAGTTTTTTAGGGTTGTCCTGCTTAACTAAGCATTTACACATTTTATAAATGGTATTCTGGAAAAGGCCTTTCCTATGAGTCAAAGTCTTGAGCTGCAATTCCACTACTGCCTCTATTCCATCAACCACTCACATTTTTGGGGGTCCCATTGCCTTGTCTATTGGATGAAAAGGTTGGATGGCACCATCTGTAACACCTCCCCAAACTCCAAAATTCTGAGTCTATAGCATATTTGAATACACAGCCTTTTGTCTGGTGTTCCTTCATGATCAGATGAGAGATGTGCATGGACATGGAGTCAGGTGACCCCAAGTCCTGGCTCTGCCAAGTACCAATCTGGTTATGTTGGGCATTATTAACCCCCTTCAGTTACAGAGTCTTTATGTTGAAAATAAACATAATGCATTCTTATAGAATAGTTAATACCAATGAAATGGTTTTTGCAAAGGTAGAACAGATCTTAGGAAATATTTGTCCTATATAACTGGAGAGTTTTTGTTATTATTTCACATGAACATGGTGGCATGGTAGAAAAAAGATAGAAGGCAGAAAGAAGATTTACCCAGTTTCTGAAGTTTGAAACCATCATCAAATGATTTCTAAATAATTTGGAAGTGTTAAGGCACCAGGAGCCAGGAATGTCAGAACTAGCCTCTGTAAAATCCTCTATCCTTTCTAGACATGATGATTTAACTCTGAAATCCCAGAACACTGGGATAAACACCATTAATAAAAGAGAAATCTCATTTGCTCACTTGAATGTGTCCCTTTTACCTTTATCACTCTCCATCCAGCACTTTTTCATTTATTTTCAGGGATAATAGAGGAAAAGAAACAGTGTAGTAGAAAACTCATAACCAGCTCTTAATTGCTTTTATCTGCAAAGATTATTCCTTTAAAAAGAGTAATTCATAAAACAGGTGAAATTAGGAGTCAATTCTAACTTATACTCTAGCTAACTAGAGGCCTGGCTTAGTAGCTTCTGCCTGGTCACTCACTGAGGTTCTGCTAATGCATTTTCCTCTGCCAATTTTCCTTTGTGATTCTAGCAATACAGAAAGGCCACTGAACCATTGTGCATGTACACACACACACAGCTGATATGCCTATTGTGGATAAGGAATGAGCAGATACCCTGTTATCCTCTTACACAAGTGTCTTTCATCGGTAGTCAGAAATAACTAGATACTGTTCATAGTGCTTGGCCTAGTGTACAAATGTCTCTTAGTATTGTTCTGCAAAATTTTTATTCTCAACTCTCATGGTGCTCACCTCTGGGAGGGAACATGAGACTTTGGGAGAGTCCACATGTGGATGAGAACAAAAGATATTATATTTTGTACTTAATCTGTTTAACTTTGACTTCCTGTTGAAGCTATCAATTTGAAGGCAGAAGTCAGCCCTCCCCTCCTACTTTTCATCCCCTCTCCCCAAATTCCATCAAAACGATAGAAGAATAACATTGTAAAACAAAAAGTTATCAATAGACTACACATTTTGACACATGCCCAATTGATACCAAATTGATAGAGGAATTAGAAGAAAACTATAGCATAAGACACCAGAGGTTTTGTAGTAAAAGAAAAAAGCAAGTCGTGTTAGTTAATTCTAAACTGTAAAGGAGAGAGAAAGAAAAAAAAGAATGGGAAAAATAGAAAGTGAAAGTAAAGGAATAGGCAGTTTCATTCTAGACCAAACTAATGAAGTACTCCATTTTCAGACAAGGTCTCTCTACCTTGGCAGGTGTATAGATCTACAGGGTACATTTCTGTTGCTTGTTACTCAGTGATTAGGGCTTGTATCTAGATGCACCCCCCAGGCCTCATGTGGTCATAGGTGGGGAGTTTTGAAGGTGGCTAGATTAGGGTGCATGAATGTGGATTAAAGAGGTGATACTGGGATTAAGGGTGTGGATAATGGAAGCACCACCCTGGGTATGGAATCAATCACTAGGCTTATAGCTTGAATGGAATATAAAGGGACAGAAGGAAGGCAGGCTTGCTGTTGCTTGATGTTTTGGCTGCTTGCTGCCTTCCTGCATGCCATGCAAAGGAATTTTTCTCTTCTGCAAAGCTCTTCTACCATGCATCCTACTTTGAAACCAGCTGACTGTGGACTGGAACCTCAACAAACTTTGAGCCAAAATAAACTTCTCCTCTTTTAACTTTGGTTATTTTGTATCAGCAGCAAGAAAAGTAACTAAGATTTTGGTACCAGATATGTGGGGTCATTGCTATGACACTACATGGCCATGTGGTTCATGAACCTTTAGAACTGGTTTGTGGAAAGAGTTTGGAAAGGTTTGGTGATGCAGATGAAGAATCAGCTCTGGAAGCTGAGCTTCATGGGAGATTCTGGTTGAAGCTGATTGAATCTGGTCAAAGCTGGGAGAATGCTGATTGAAATGCTGATAGAAATACCAGGCTCCAGAAGTTTCAGTTAGGAGCAAGGACTACATTGGCGATTAGACCGCAGAACATATGTGTTATGCTTTGGCAGAAAATTTGTCTGCATTTTGTTTCTGCCCAGACTTTGCCTGAGACTGAGATAAAGGATGGTGAACTAATTGATCTTGCAGAAGAAATTTCAAGGCAGTCTAATGTGGCAGTGGCATGGCTACTATTAGGGATCTATGTTAAGAATCTATGTTAAGAATAAAGAGCAGGTGCGGTGAGATAGCTCAGCAGCATAAGTGCCTGCCTGGCAAGCACGAGGTCCTGAGTTTGACTCCCGGTACCCACATATGAAAAAACAGCTGGTGATATCGCTCAGCAGCATGGGCGCCTGCTGGCAGGTGAGGTACTGAGTTCGAAATCCCAGTACACACACACACACACACACACACACACACACACAAAGAATCAAGAGCAAAGATTCCAGCAGAATGGTTTAAAACATTTTGGGTTTGCCCAGAAAGAAAGCTCCAGTAAAGTTATGGCCTGCAAAATGGAGCAGAAGAGAACTTGGTTGCTAAAAAGCAACAAGACAATAGAAAAGGTGACCTGAGGACATCACAAGAACAAGCAGGACTCTACTAATTATAGCCTCAAAATTACAAAGGTGAAAGACTACTTTGAGAAGAGATTCCCAGGGCACCATGTTCCAGAATGCAAGCAGCCTAAAGAATTTGTTCCTTAGGATTGGGTTCATATTGCTCAGCAGTCCAGGCATTGAACCCCTACAGCCAACAGAGAAGGAAGCCTGGATAGTGCTCCAGTTGGGGGCAGACTTTGGCATCATCTATGTGGTGCTGGTTAAGGAGAATGGAGAATGCAAGAGTTATGGCATCCAGAAGGTTTCCACCCAGATTTCAGAAGGCCTGGGAGGCCAAGCAGCCCAGGAGAGAAGCCATGAGAGCTGCAACTACCCACAGTGCCATAGGGGCAGTCTTACCCAAGCCCTTCAGAGCTCATATCTTGCCACAGATTGCTTCAGATACTGGTTGTGCTTATATCTAGATGCTTCCCTCCCAAGGCCTCATATTTTGAGGGTGGCAAGATTAGGGTATGTGAATGTGGATTAAGGATGTGATGCTGGGATTAAGAGTGTGGATAATGGAACCCTCACTTTGGGTATGGGTGGAACCAATCAATAGGCTGTAGCCTGAAGAGAATATAAAGGGACAGAGAGAAAGCAGGACTGCTGTTGTTGCTGCTGCTGCTGCTGCTTGCTGCTTGGACTGCTTACTGCCTTCCTGCATACCACACCAAGGAAAGTTTCTCCTCTGCAATACCCTTCTGCCATGCCACCCTGCTTTGGAACCAGCCCACTATGTACTAAAATCTACAAATTTTGAGCTGAAATCAACTTTTCCTCCTTTAACTTTGAGGGTTAGTTATTTTGTCTCTGCAACAAGAAAAGTAACTAAGACATTAGCCATGAAGAAATCTGCTTATGAAAATGCCCTGCCCAATCACACAAAACCTACTGTATGCCCCTGAGCTAGTCAGCTTTCCATTCTTGCAACAAAACATCTGAAATAAACAAAGAATTATTTATTTTGGCCCACAGTTTCAGAGGTTTTAGCCCAAGGTCAGCTGATGCCATTGCTTTGGGCTAAGGCAAGGCAGAATATCATGGTAGTGGAAGCGCATGTTACAGGGGACTGCTCACTTCAGGGCAACCAGGAAGCAAAGGGAGACAGAGGAAAGTCAGTTGCAGACAAAATTTACCCTACAAAGGCATGCCCCCAGTGATCTACTTCTTCCAACTAGGCCCCCACCTCCCAACAATCCATTAAACTATAAATTTGTCAGTGTGTTGATGAGTTTAGAGCCCTCTAATCCACACATTTCTCAAGGTTCTACCTATGAATACTGTCATATGGGGGAATCAAGCCTTTAACATATAGACTTTGGGGAGACATTTTTGGATTTGAAATATGGTACCCACTTACTTAAAAGAAGAATTTATTAAGAAAATGGGTTTACCAGTATCTGATAAAACCACATTCAGGCTTTCATGCTAAGCAATAAATTCTATATTTACCATGATTTAACCACCAAGGATCTCCAGACTTTTAAGAGAAATCAATAGCATGAAAAAGAAGTGACAAGTAAACAAAAAAAACAACAGGCTTTAAAGAAAGCAAAGATAATACAGTTACCAGAAGTGAACTTTTCAAAATTTCTATTATCTGCAAAATTCATAGGATTTTATGTTTATAAAAAGAACATACTATTACTTTTCTTTTAAACATGAAGCAATGAACAAAAAGAAAAAATTATTGGAGAATGCATGTATGATTATTGAATCATACATAATCTTTTCATTAAATAATTAAATACACACATCCAATTAATGATCTTGTAAACTGTCATCAAGTAATACAGATAATTGAGTAAATAAATCTCCAAAAACCTAAAACAGAATGTCTTAGGAATGAGATCTTAAGTGACATGGGTAGAATAACATAATCAAAGATAAAAGAAGAAAATGTCTGTCTTCAATTTTTGGTCTTGAGCCTAACAAGTGCTAATTAGTGTTGGTGAGGATTCCTCTGTGGATATATCTCATTGAAAGTTAATAACCCTGAGGAGTAAGAGATAATCCTGGAGACTGAGAGGAAAGAGCAGATTACCTGCAAAGAAATAGAATCAGATTAAATTTGTATTTCTCATCAATCACAGATGTATTCTAGAGGAAATTAGGAGAGATTTTCAAAATTCTTAAGGTAAAAGAATTTGAAATTAAAATTTTATGCTACAAATTTTCCAATGTAGTGTCAGACAAATAATAATTTAGAATGTTGAATATATATATATACATCCTACACATATCAAAAAGCATAATCAAATAAAACAAGAGCCCCTTAGGAAGCAGATTGCATAGGACAGAAGAAATACTGATAGCTAGTCTCATCCATAATAGAAAAGGAAAGATAGAAATAAATTTCAAGATTAAAATAGGTCTGGATTCTTAGAAGTTTCTCTTGTGAGTAGTGAAGATTTATTGATATAAAAATTTTTATTCATGGCTTCTGTCATAATATTTGATTCCACAGAAAATAGTGTTTATATGCTGAAATTATACATGACACTTGGTGTTCCATTTTTGAATTATCTTACAGACAAAGTACAGAAGATAAATAAATGGATTGATAGATATTATGAGCCTCAGATTATATATATAATTTTCTTTAATATGCTAACTTCAAGTTTCATTATAGAAGATCAAGAGATAACATCTAACATTTAAAAATCCAGAAATAGAAATATAAAAAGAAGAATAAGAAGCAATAAATAAGAACTGGTTAATAAAGATTACATCTGTGGAACTGGTGAAGATGGAGTGCCACAGGGAGACAGTCAATACCAGAAAGAGTCTTATAGTTTATATTTCATGCTTTCTTTACTGTTTGAGATTTGTTATTGTGTCCATTAATTATTCTTGTGATGACAATTATTGTATATGCAAATAGAAGAAAAAAAGTGAACTTACATTTAGTCTCTTAGTAGTGGGTTTCCATTGATGAACAGGAAAACAAAACTGACCTCCTGTATGTAATTTTTAGTGCATTAAAAAACACAAAAATGTATTTAAAATACATCAGCTATTCACAAAAGACTTGAATAATAGTTTTATTTTAAATTTGATGTTGATTAACATACACTAATATATTCATTACTTGTCAAAATACAAGAGAAATAGTCTAGTTACTTAAATCTAGTTATTTAAATCTTCCTAGTTATTTAAATCTTCTTTTAAAAATAGAATCATTCAGCTAATTTGTAAGAGGTTAATAGATTCCTACTATGCACTCTTTCTAAAGTATTGTGGGGGCACATAAAAACTGAAAGACAAAGTTATTGTCTTATAGAAAGTAAATAAATATGTGGAAACCAGCATATAATTATGGTGTTTGTTACATGGTTATCTTTTGAATAAATATAAAACCAATATTGGTCATTTACTAAATTCTCAGGTCCAATATACAAACTATTAGTCATTGCCTATAGTCTATATTAAAAATGTTTATAGTCTTTACAAAATATTGCTAACACACTGAAACATCATATTTGGAAGGAGAGACAGATGAACAACTTAAAAAAAATAACTTTCTAAAAGGAGAATAGCCTATGGAAAAATATTTCACATGGAAGCATGACATTTAGGATTGTATTTTACAAAACCTTTCCATCATCCAAGAACATGTTTGACAAAGTCAACTGTATGAAAAACTAAATGAGATTTTGATTTTTGGAAAAACAGACAGGGATGCCAGCAGGTAGAATCAGTAGGGAGCAGGCCTTGGCACAGGTGCAAACTTGCAGGCAACACCAGTGGCATGGAAAAATGTGAACCAGCAATGAGAATATGAGCCAACAGTTAGTAAGTTAGGTGAACCAGCATTGGGGTCCAGCATACAGACACAGGGAGCAGAAGTGGATGGGTAAGGCTGGCATTCTATATCAAAGGGCTCAAGAAGAACTCTAGCAACAGAAGACCAGTCCCAGCCACCAATCCAGAGGCCAAGGTCAGCCCCATACCCAGTACAAATCCTACTGCACTTGGCCAGATTACACAGCACATTTCTGGGATCCAACTCAGACACTACCACAGAACTGTGGACACCAGAGGAATTTTACTACTTTTCTTTCTCTTTGTTTGGCTTTCCTTTTTCTGTCTAGTTGGGGTTTTGTTCTTTTTTCACTATTTACCTTTCTTTTTGTTTTCTTCTATTCATCTTCTGTCTCTCCTCAACCATCTGTCTTGATTTCATGATATTTTTATGTGACTGAACATTGTTCTCTTTCTGTTTCACTTCAATACTCCTTTGCTTTCTCTTTCATTCTTTCTTCCCTGTGTTTTCCAGTGTCCCAAAACTTGGGTGATCATCTTTTGCCCTCCAGCCTTGCTTCTACTATGTTTGACCTCATTCATCTCTCTATCTTATCCCCTAACCCTCTTAAGTCCTCACCACCACAACAGGGTAAAATCACTTTGCTAAAGAGAAAATCATTGCATGCAAGTTCCTGGAATACGTTGGATTTTGTTGTATAACTGTAGAATCTGCTTCTATGGTTAAAGGTATCAGGTTAATATTTACCTCAGTTTGTCAGTAGCTAGGTTATGCTTAATGCTATTGCTAACTGTACTACTTTAGCCAGGATATCATACCTGTTATAATCAGTTTTTCTCCTTTGCATAACAACACTGTGATTGTCTGGGGATGATAACCATCACCATAGTCCAGTACCAAAGGGTTGGATACTGAGCCAAATGATAGCAACATCTCATCCTTAATAAATTCAGAAGTTAGGTTCTTGAGATAGACACAAAGACCACCTACATTTGGAAGACATCCCTGAAGAGCAGACATTTCATAGCCTTGACACTAGTGATAAAACTATCTACCACAAGAACTCAGCAAGCCTCAACAGAGAAAACAAAATAAAATAAAAAATAGAAAATGACAAAACACGGAAGCAAAATGCAACCCCAGACCTCCAGTCCACCAGGAGAAGTCCAGAACACAATGAAAGAGAAAATCAGAAGCCACCCACTGGAACTTTCTAAAATAATAGCAGCAAAAGTGAAAAAACAAATGAAAAGGGCTATAGAAAAATTAATCTCTAAGGTGCACAAAGAAATGACAATCAAAATGAAAGATAATAGAGCAGATACAGGTGAAAAAATAGAGGAGCTTAGAAAAATAATGGATACCATGAATGCCCAAAATAAAAATGCAATGGAATCCATGAAATAGTTCCAAACAGAAATCTAGGAGATTAAAAACTCCATTGAAAGTATAAGCAACAGATCGAACGAAAGTGAGGATAGAATATCAGACCTAGAAGACAGGATTGTGGCTAGTGACCATGAAAAGAAAGATATCTTAAAAATAGCAAGAGACCATGAAAAATTAATCCAACAACTGCAAGATGAAGTGAAGAAGAATAACATAAGTTCAATTGGAGTCAATGAGAAAGCTGGAGATTGCACAAATGCCATAGAAAACCTCTTCACAGAAGTAATAGCAGACACCAGAAAGATGGCAGATTTGTAAGAAGCAGGCAGCGAAACTCTCTAAGGGTGGCCCTTCGTCCACCAGAATATAGTGACTGGGAGAGCACAGAGGGAGGGAGGTGGCTGCCCTAGACCCAGGAAAGTTCTGAGGTGCAGTTCAGGACCCACAGAGTGAGTGAAGAGTGCTTTTGAGGAAGAGGAAGGAGACTGTGGGCGACTTCTCCCTGTGCCAGAAACCGCAGCATGACAGAAGTTCAAATCTGCGGACACACAGTGACAGCCGGTGCCCACGGGGGCCTCCACAGAGGAATGCGAGACAGCAGTGGTGCAGGGAAGCAGCAAAGGACTGCGCTGGCTGGCAGTGAGTGCCTTGGAGGTGCAGCCATCCTGCGTGAGAAAGCGATTGGCCAAGCGCAATTGTTGGGGGGACAGCGAAACTCAGCGTGGTGCTGAGGCTCTCAGGCATGCAGAAAGTGTGCTGACAATGGCAGGTGAATGAGACTGGTCTCCACCAGAGAGTACAGGCTACTGCTCACTGCCCCACCAAAGGGCTGCGCCTGGCTTGCAGGGACAGACCTGCATGGAACAAGACTCTGTCAACACATGGTGCCTGCCTATAGCAGAGTCAAAACCTGGAACTGATTCCTTTTTTTTTCCCTTTTTCTCTCATTCATTTTTTGTTCTGGTGAAGGTGTTCTTTTTTGGGGGGTTGTTTGTTTGTTTGCTTGTTTTGTTGTTTTTGCCTTCATTTTTGTTTTTGTTTGTCTGTTTGCTCTTTCCTTCATTATTCTATCTGATTTTTATATGAGTATAAACAGAACCTCTAACCTCCTTGTGATTGTGGTTCTGATCTGTTCTTCCTTTTATCCCCTCCTTCTCTTTTTCCCACCAGTCCTCTACGCCAGTTTCCCAATGTTAGCAGGATCACTCTTACTCCTCCTGCCATACATCTAATTCCTTCCTCTTCTTCCAACTCTCTATTTTCTCCTTAACTCATTTTAAATTTAAACTCCTGAGGGCAAAATTGACAAATTAAGGACTTAGATACTGCATATAATTTTTCTGGTGTTTTTTAGATTTTGTTATATAACCACAACTCTATATGGTTAAAAGTGGCAAATTACTGGTGAGCTCAGACTGTCATTTTGTAGGCTGTATTTGATGCTTTAGGTACCATTATAACCAAAAGTGACATAATTGTTTTAAACAGCTTTTATTCCTGGTGTTTCATGACTGAGATTGACTAAGGGCCATAGAAAATACAGCAGTACAGTACGAAAGAACCAAGGACTGGGCCAAACAGGCAGCAACTTCTCAAACCCAACAAATTGAAGAAGTAGGATCTTGCAGCAGGCTCAAAACCCAAAAATAAACTACACCTGGAAGATACCACAGAGAAGTAGTCATCTCCTAAGCATTTTAAACACTAGCAATAAAGTAGCCTACCATAGGTAATTTACAAACATCACCCCAGGAATTAAACTAAAGAAAGAAAAGAAAATGAGGCTACACTTAGACAAGATGCAACCCCACACATCTAATTCACCAAAGTCAAACCTAGGGAGCAATGAGGTGGGACAATCCAAAAGCCACCCACCTGGCATCTCTGAAGAGGTAATGACAAAGCAACAGAATGAGGCTCTGGAAAAAATTAAATCAGAAATAACTTCCCAGATAACTACAGAGATAATGTCCACAATGAAGACCATGCTTAAGGATGCTAGAGCAGACACAGACAAAAAAATAGATGAGCTTAAGAAAATGATGGAAACCATTAATGCTCAGCTTAGGAAAGAAATGAAATCCATAAGGCAGATTCCAGCAGATATCCAGGAAAACAAAAACTCCATTGAAAGTATTTGTAGCAGATTAAGCCAATGTGAGGACAGGATCTCAGATATAGAAAATAGGCTTGCAATTAGTGATCTTGGAAAGAAAGAATTCTTAAAAATAACAAGGGACCATGAAAAATCAATCCAGCAGCTGCTAGATGACACAAAGAGAAATAACTTAAGATTAATTGGAATCAATGAAAAAGCAGGAGATAGCATAAATGACATCAGGACCCTGTTCAGACATTATAACAGAGAATTTCCCTGGTAGAGAAAAAGAATTTGATCTTCATATAAATGATGCTTATAGAACTCCAACCAGCCATGATCAAAAAATTCTTCAGCCAGACATGATAGTCAAGATCCCAGAAATTCAACAGAAAGCAGAATCTTAAAAGCTATTAGGGAAAAGAGACAAATCACCTATAAAGGAAAGCCCATCAGAATCACAGCTGACTTTTCAGCACAAACCCTCAAGTCAAGAAGAGCTTGGAATGATGTATTTGAAGCTCTAAAGGAAAATAACTTTCAACCCAGATTGATGTACCCCGCAAAACTATCTTTCAAAATTGATGGAGAAATAAAATACTTCCAGGACAAAGAACATCTGAGAAAATTTATGACCACCAAGCCAGCACTCCAAAATGTTCTGAAGGACATTCTAGAAGGAGATAACAAGGACTACAACTCCAGGAACCCCAACAGAAGGAATCCACCAGGCAGAGCAGATAATTAAACAGAGGGAGGGGGGAAAAGGGGGGAACCAGCAACAGGAAAATAACATGACAGGTATAAGCCAGTACATATCAGTTTTAACCATCAATGTTAATGGTCTCAATTCACCAATCAAAAGGCACAGATTGGCAAAATGGATCAAGAAGCAAGATCCAAGTATATGTTGTGTACAAAAAACATATTTAATTCAGAAAGAAATTCATAGACTGAAAGTCAAAGGATGGAAAACAATACTCCATGCAACAGGAACCCAGAAAAAAGCAGGGGTAGCTATTCTTTTTGCAGACAAAGTGAATTTCAAGCCAAGAATGATTCAGAAAAATAGAGATGGTCATTACATACTTGTAAAGGGAACATTCCAAGAGGAAGAAATAATGATCATAAATATATATGCAATAAATACCAGTGCACCCAACTATATAAAACAAGTATTAAAGGAAATGAAAAATCAAATAAGCACTAATACAATTATACTGGGGGATCTCAATACTCCACTGTCACAAAAAGACAGATCAACTAGACAAAAAATCAATAATGAAATATTAGAACTGAACCAAATTTTGGAACAAATGGACTTAGTAGATGTCTACAGAGTGTTCCACTCCACAACATCAGAATACACATTCTTCTCAGCTGCACATGGGACATTCTCCAAAATAGACCACATTCTAGCTCATAAAACCTACTTAAGTAAATGCAAAGGAATTGAAATTATCCCATGCACATTATCAGACCATAGTGCAATGAAATTAGAAATCAATGGCAAAAGAAATAACAAAAACTTCCTAAACACATGGAAATTAAACAGCATCCTCCTGAACAACCAATGGGTCACAGATGAAATTAAAGAAGAAATTAGACACTTTCTACAACTGAATGATAATGACAGTACAGCATACCAGAACTTATGGGATACAATGAAAGCAGTCTTAAGAGGGAAATTTATAGCATTAAATTCCTATATCAGGAAAATAGAGCAAGCGCAAATAAACAACCTAATGGTGAACCTCAAACTTCTAGAAAAAGAAGAGCAGGCTAAGCCAAAAGCTCATACAAGGGAGGAAATTATAAAGATCAGAGCAGAAATTAACATATTGGAGACAAAAAAACAACAAAGAATCAATGAATCAAAGAGTTGGTTCTTTGAAAGAATAAATAAGATTGACAAACTCTTATCCAACCTTATTAAAAAAAAAGAAAAGACTCAAATCCATGCAATTGAAAATGAAAAGGGCAATATCACGACAGACTCTGCAGAAATCCAGAAGATCATCTATACCTATTTCGAAAATTTATATTCCAATAAGGTGGAAAATGTAGAAGAAATGGACAAATTCCTAGATATGTATGAATTACCAAAACTTAATCAAGAAGATACAAAAATCTGAAATAAATCAATATCAACCAATGAAATTGAAGATGTAATTAAAAACCTCCCAACAAAGAAAAGCCAAGGCCCTGATGGATTCACTGCCAAATTCTACAAGAAATTTAGAAAAGACCTAATACAAATGGCAAATAAATATATAAAAAATTGTTCAACATCATTGGTCATTTGAGAGATGCAAATTAAAACAACACTGAGATATCATCTCACCCCAGAAAGAATGGCTATTATCAAGAAATCAACTAATAACAAATGCTGGAAGGGCTGTGGGGAAAAAGGAACCCCTCTCCACTGTTGGTGGGAGTGTCAACTGGTAGAGCCACTGTGGAAATCAGTGTGGAGATTTCTCAAAAACCTAGGATTGGAGGTCCCATTTGACCCAGCTATTCCCCTTCTGGGTATCTTCCCAGAAGAATTAAAAACATCATACCACAGTGATATATGTGCACCCATGTTTATAGCAGCCCAATTTGTAATAGCCAGATCTTGGAAGCAACCCAAATGCCCATCAACTGAGGAATGGATAAAAAAGATGTGGTATTTTTATACAATGGAGTACTATTCAGCCATAAAGAAGGATAAACTGGAGACTTTTATAGGTAAATGGATGCAACTCAAGAAAATACTCATAAGTGAAATTAACTGGATGCACATGTGCAAACATCATACTGTCTCCCTAGTGTGAGAAACTGAAAGAGTAAATAAGATCCAAAATGTACAATAGACCTGGTGAATTGAAAAGAAACTGGTCAAAACGAAAGGGAGTCTGGGTTGGGGGAATGGGGAAAAGAAAGAAGGGAAAAGAAAAAAATTGTATTTTTATATAAGATGGTTAAGATCGATACACTACTAATTTTTCTTAGCTCATTGAAGAGAAAGGTTTATGCCAGTAATGTATGGACAATTGAACGCTGATATCTTGTACCCTGAGTAACTAATTTAAAGATAACAATGCATAATGTATTAACCATTGTTGCCCTCCTGTTATGTTGTTTTGAAATTTTGTTCTTTTTTGTTTTATTTTTTTTCTCTTTAAAAGGAAAAAAGAAGTAATAGCAGAAAAATTCTGAAACATGGATAAAGAATTTCACATATAAATAAGTAAAATATATAGAACTCCAAACAGCCATGACCAAAATAAATCTATAACAAGGCATATAACAATCAAGATTTCAGAAATTCAGCACAAGAACAAAATGTTAAAAGCAGCTAGAGAAAAGAAACAAATCACCTGTAAATGAAAGCCTATCAGAATCACAGCAGACTTCTCAACACAAACCCTCAAAACAAGGAGAGCTTGGAGTAAGGTATTTCAAGCCATAAAAGAAAACAAACCTCCTACCCAGATTGATGTACCCCACAAAACTATCTTTCAAAATCAATGGAGAAATATGATACTTCCATGACGAAGAATATCTGAAGAAATTCATGACCAATAAACCAGTTCTCCAAAATGCTCTGAAGGATGTATTAAAAAGAGAAAACAAAAACCACAAGCACAGGAACACCAATAGAAAGAACCCATCAGGCAGGGCAAACAATTAAACAGAGGAGAAAAACAAGGAACCAACCACAGGAAATAATGAGAGAAAGGTAAGAGAATGCATATCAACTATTACCATCAATGTAAATTGTCTCAATTCACCACTCCAAACAAACAAACAAACAAACAACAACAAAAACATACTGGTAGAATGGATCAAGAAGCAAGATCCAACGATATGCTGCATACAAGAAGCACATATAACACCAAAAGAAATTCATAGACTGAAAGTCAAAGGATGGAAAATAATACTCCACGCCATAGGAATCCAGCAAAAAGTAAGAGTAGCTATTCTACTTGCAGACAATGTGAACTTCAAGCCAAGACTAATTAAAAGAGACAAAGGTCACTACATACTTGTTGAGGAAAAATTCCAAGAAGAAGAGATAGCTGTCATAAATATATGTGCATCAAATACTGGTGCACACTAAATAATAGAAATAAGAATGGAGATGAAAAATCAAATAAGCACTAATACAATTGTAATAGAGGACCTTAATACTCCACTATCACAATTAGATGGATCAACTAGACAAAAAATCAAAAAAAGAAATATCAGAACAAACCAAACTTGTGAACAAATGGACTTAGTACATATCTAAAGAGCATTTCATCCCACAACATTGGAATACACATTCTTCTCAGCTGCATATGGGATGTTCTCTAAAATAGACCACATACTAGCACATAAAACATGCTTAAGTAAGTGCAGAGCAATTAAAATTATCCCATGCATACTATCAGGCCATAGTGCAATGAAAAATGGAAATCAACAGCAAAAGAAATCACAAAAACCACATAAACACATGGAAATTAGATAACACCCTTGTTGTACTCAGGGTTTGCAAGGGAAACAATACAATACAGGACACATAATTTATAGAGTTATTTTGTAATAGTCACCCAAAGAGTCATACACAAAAAGTGCAGGAAATCTGTCCACACACTAAAGACCCAAAGAACCCAGCTGAGGGCCTGGATCCTACAGCAGTGTCCTGTATGAGTCCAGCTGAAGACCTAGAGCCCATGGCCATGCCCTCATGAGTCCAGCTGAAGGCCTAGGGCCCACAACAATGTCTCATGCAAGTATATTTCACGGATCTGCACCGGGAAGGCCCAAAGGTCAGTGGTGGAAGCTAAAAAGTCTGCACCAGCGGGATGAAGGACCTGTGCCAGCAGACTGAGGGATCTACCCCGGAGCCAGGAAGCGACGCTCAGAGTAAGAACCGGAGCTCCCCTGAAAGTCACCACAGCCATCCTCAGCAACAGTGAGGTCCCGAGCTCCTCCGACGATGAGAACAGCCAAGTTCCTATCAGGAAAGCCAGCGTGACAAGCTCCTCAAGGAGAACCAACAGCAGCAACTCTTCCTCACCAGTTCTCCTTTTTATGTTGTTGGCAAGAGTCCTCAGGTGGGCCCTCCATACCAGGCACCATGCTGATTCAGTTCAGCTGGGTGTGACAAATTGACCACCAGTTGTCGATCCACCACAGCCCTCCTGAACAACCAATGGGTCACAGAGCAAATTGAAGAAGAAATTAACCAGTGTCTAAAATTAAATGATAATGCTGATACAACATACCAGAACCTATGAGATGCAATAAAAGCAGTCCTATGAGGGAAATTTATAGCAGTGAATTCTCACATCCAAAAAAGAGGAAAAGCTCAAAGAAACAATTTAATATGGAACCTCAAACTTCTAGAAAAATAAGAACAAATGAGACCCAAACATCATATGACAGAGGAAATTATAAAGATAAGAGCATAAATTAATGCAATTGAGACTAAAAATCAATATAAAGAATCAATGAATCAAAGAGTTGGTTCTCTGAAAGATTAAATAAAATTGATAAATCCTTAGCCAACCTTATGAAAACAAGGAAAGAAAAGACTCAAATTCATGCAATTAGGAATGAAAATGGTGAAATCACAATGGATCTGGCAGAAATTCAGAAGATCAATACCTGCTTTGAGAACTTATACTCTAGTAAGATGGAAAACACAGAAGAAATGGACAGATTGTCAGACACATGTGAATTGCCAAAAATGAATCAAGAAGATATAAAAATTTAAAGAACCTGATATCAGTCAATAAAATTGAAAAAAAATTTTTGTGGGTACCAGGGTCAACCTCAGGACCTCATGCACCAGCAGGGGCTCATGCCACTGAGCAATATCACCAGCCCTTTTTTCATATATGGGTACCAGGAGTCGAACTCAGGACTTCATGCTTGCCAGGCAGGTGCTTATGCTGCTGAGCCATCTCATCAGCCCCCTAAAATTGAAAATTTAATTAAAAACTTACCAACAAAAAAAATCCACTTCTGATGGATTTACTATTGAATTCTATGAGAAATTTAGACATGATCTAATGCCACTAATACTGAAACTCTTTAATGGAATAGAAAGTGAATGAATACTTCCAAAATCATTCCTGGAGGCAAGTATTACCCTGATAGAAAAGCCAGAGAAGGACCCAATCAAACAGAAACTACAGACCCATCTCCCTAAAGAACATAGATGTAAAAATACTTAATAGTATACTGGCAAACAGAATGCAGCAAATCATCAAGAAGATTATACACCATCACCAAGTAACATCATCCCAGTGACACAGGGATGGTTCAACATACATAAATCAATAATGTAATATACCATATTAACAGAGCCAAGGAAAACACCAAATAATCATTTCAATAGATGGAGAAAAAGCATTTGACTATGTCCAATACCCATTCATGATAAAAACTCTATAGAAAATTGGAATACTCTTGATCTCAATCTGATAAAAGCTATCTATGACAAATCAAGAGCCAACATTATACTAAATGTACAGAAACTGAAAGATTTCACTCTAAAATCAAAATCAAGGCAAGGTTGTCCACTGTCACCACTCCTATTCAATATAGTACTGGAAACATTAGCCAGAGCAATTAGACAAAAATAAATAAATAAAAGAATAAGGCTAGGAAAGGAAGAAGTTAAATTATCATTATTTGCAGATAATATGATACTCTACACAGAATACCCCCAAAACTCCACCAAAAGACTTCTAGATTTAATACCCAAATTCAGTAGTATAGCTGGATACAAAATCTACACTCAAAAATCAATAGCATTCCTGTACACAAATAACAAACTCACTGAGAGAGAAATTAGGGAACTCACACCTTTCACAATAACTCCCCCCAAAATGAAATACTTAAGAATAAATCTAACAAAGGAAGTAAAAGATCTATACATTGAAATTTACAGTACTCTGAAAACAGAGATTGAAGAGAATATCACAAAATGGAAAGATATCCCTTGCTCATAGATAGGAAGAACCAACATAGTGAAATTGGCCATACTCCCAAAACTGGCATACAGATTTAATGCAATCCACATCAAAATACCATTAGCATACTTCACAGAACTATAGAAAACATTCCTAAAATTCATTTGGAACCAGAAGAGACCTAGAATGGCAAAAGCAATTCTGGGCAGCAAAGGCAAGTCTGGGGCCATCCCAATCCTTGACTTGAAGTTATACTCCAAAGTTACTAGATAAAAACACCATGGTACTGGCAAAAACCAAAAAACAAAAACAAACAAACAAACAAAAACAGAGCTGAGGATCAATAGAACACATTAGAAGATGCAGAAACAATTCCAAACACACTCAGCCACCTTATCTTTGACAAAGGGGCTAAACGTGTTCACTGGAAGAAAGATAGCCTCTTTAATAAGTGGTGCTGCAAAAACTGGCTTTCCACGTGCCAAAGACAAAAACTAGATCCATGTATATCACCATGCACTAACTAATATTGAAATGTATCAAAAATCTAAGTATTAAAACTGAAACACTAAAATGTGATAGAAGAGAGAATAGGCAGAACTCTTGAGGACATAGGTGTAGGCAATGATTGCATAAACAAAACCCCAATTGCACAGGAAATAATAGAAAGAATTAACAACTGTGATCTCATCCTATTAAAGAGCTTCTGCACAGGAAAATAAATCACCAACAGAGTAAAAAGACAACTCGCAGTGTGGGAAAACATTTTAGGCACTTGTGCCTCAGACAAAGGATTTATATCTACAACATATAAAGAACTGAATAACTTCAGACCTTCCAAATTTAAAGATCCAATCCAAAAATTGGCATCTGAGATGTATACACAGTTCTCAGATAAAGAAATACAAATGGCAAATAAATACATGAAAAAATGTTCAACATAACTGGTCATTCAAGAGATGCAAGTTAAAACAACACTGAGATTCCATCTCACCCCAGAAAGAATGGCTATCATCAAAAAATCGACTGATAACAAATGCTGGCAGGGCTGTGGGGAAAAAGAAACCCTTCTCCACTGTTGGAAGGAGTGTAGACTGGTGCAACCACTACTGGAAAATCAGTGTGGAGATTCCTTGAAAAACTAGGATTAGAGGTGCCAGGTGATCCAATGATATACCCTTTCTGGGTATCTTCCCAGAATTCAAACATCATACCACAGCAATGTATGCACACCTATGTTTATAGCAGCAAAATTTGTAATAGCTAAATCCTGGAAACAACCCAAATGCTCATCAACTAGGGACTGGATAAAAAATGTATGGTTTTTTTATACCATGGAATACTACTGAACCATAAAGAAGGATAAACTGAAGACTTTTATAGGTAAATGGATGCAACTTGAGACCATATTCTTAAGTGAAATAAATCGTACTCATGTATGGAAATATCACATTGTCTCCCTGTTGTGAGAAACTGAAAGAGTAAATAAGGACCAAAATATACAGTAGAGATTTTGAAACGGGAAGAAATTGTTCAAAAGGAAAAAGGAACTGGGGAATGGGAAAGGGGAAAGGAAGAAAGGGAAAAGGAAAAAGAAGATAATAAAAAAGGGTAAAATGGAAACAAAGTTTTGTAAATAGGGAAAAGGAAAGAAGGGTTGAAGGGAGGAGTGGGGGTTGGGAATAAAGAGGAATCAAAATATATCATGTACAGGTAAAAATTCCCTGTGATGAATATGATTATTTTATATATATATATATATATATACCAATAAACTTAATATAAAAAGGAAAAAACAGACATATCAGTTAAAGAATAAATTTCTCATTAAAAAATATTTGATACTGGGCCAGTGAGATAGCTCAGCAGCATAAGCACCTGTCTGGCAAGTATGAGGTCCTGAGTTCGACTCCCAGTACCCATATAAAAATAATAATTGATATTTAGGAAGCAATACTTATCTAAATCAATGATAAAGACATATTCATTAGTACAATTTTGCAGCTCAATTTTCCAAAATGCCAAGATAAACAAATTGCAAGTAACTAGCCAGAAGCTGTAAACAACCCAAAGTCCAAGATTAAGTCCATGATATTCTTAGAGTATAAGTAGATGTAAAAAAATTAATGATGGAGTTGAATCAGAAAAAGCATTTAAATTGTGCCTAAGAGGTTGTACTTCTTTTAATTTTTTTGAATGTTTGGCATTCATTTAACAAATATATATTGGATGCTTACTGTAAATAATATCTCCCAAGAAATTTTTTTTCTGCAGCTGAAGATGACTGACATTCTTATAACCTGTTATAGCATCCTTCACCCAGTGACACTGCCAATATTCCAAATGTTGTGTCACAGTGTACCATTAAACTGTCTGTTATAGAACTCATTTTGCACAGCTAAAATGACAAATAGAAGAGGATATTTTTAGAACATAATTCTGAGGGAGGCAGGATGGCTAGCATTGCTGTTTAAAACATTAACTTTGCCATCAGACTCTGGCACTAGAGTACCAGGCTAGAATCCTAACTTCACTGTTTTTAGCTTTTCATAAACAAACTCGGACAGTAATGCTTTCTATTTCCTAGGGTGACCATGGGAACTAAAGAGTTAACAGTTTCTGCCATATAGTACTCAATGTTAGCTACTTAATGAGACAGATGGATAGAAGTAAGTTCTAAAATGTGACTGTAGGTCAGTGAGAAAGACCAGGAAGACCCTAAATAATAGTAAGGATAAGATAATATTTTGGGGAGCAGAGGCTGAAGGTGGAAATGGGGATAATGCAGACTGAGGGTAGTGTAGAGCCAATTTGATGACACCTGAGGGCCTGGGTGTAATATTTATACAATACATGATGATTGCATATGCCTGAGACGGGTATTTCCTATTTTTTCTTTATCCCCCTCCCATTTCATAATGCTGGCAAGTACCCTTTTAGAAGATCACAGAAAATTTCTGGAAACTGATAAACAACTGCAGAACTTCCTGAAATGTACCTTGTGAACTGAGAGTCAGTGCAAATTACTTGATGAAAAATACTACCTCTCTGAATCTTCAGAAAGCTTCAGTTAGCCTCATACATGCTAGCTGTTCACTACAGTATGTCTGCAAATCAAGGAAGAGAAGGAACTGATCTTTTCCTGTGGTCAAATTCTTTAGAGTCACAATGCTTTCTTTGACCATGTTTCCATGAGCACTACATAGGCAATCCAATTAGAAAAACACCAAGCTAACAAAAATGCAGAGTGAAATGACTAACGCAAATAGACAATATCTAATGTCTTGTATTAGTGAAGACTAGAAAATAAACACAAAAATTTCTATTTAAATTACATTACAATCTCTTCTAGTATAGTGATGTTTAAGCAGATGAGGCATTTTCCCAAGCCCCCAGAGGAATATGTTTTCTATTCCTTGGCATGGAAACATCAAGGCAGTGATTTGTTCATGCATATTGTACACACACATTCTATGGAGTAGCTGAGTCATGAGACACATTTAGCTGTGGAGATGTGAAAACAAAAGGAAAATACAGAGCTAAGTATGTGGGCTCACCACACTCTAAAGAATGATAAGCTTAGGGAAAAGCAAATTTTGCCTAATAGTTTCAATTTGTAAAAAGTAAAGGTAAAGGAAGAGGAAGAAAATTAGGATGACATTAAAGGTAAAGGAAGGTCATTTTCAAGAGAGAATGAGAAGATGAAAGCTGTATTCACTGTGGTTCCAGATCTCAGATAAGGAGAAGCAAATCTCCCCAAGTCTCCCCTGATTACCCTACAGAACAGGCTGAATACCAGATACTCTGCCAGGCCAGTTATCACCAGAAACAAATCACCAACAATTCTCTCTTGTTCTCTGTCTTAGTTAACTTTTCTCATTGCTGAGACAAAATACCCAGTGCACAAATTTAAAGGGAGGAGAGTGGTATGTATCTCCTAGTTGTAGAGGTTCCAGTCCATAATTGGCTGGGTGGCACATGACAGAGGGGCATCAGTCCATGGAGTTGGAAGATGTCAAAAGCAACAAGAGAGGGGAAAGGAAAGCCTCCTTCTGTCCCTTATATTGTATGCAGGCTACCTGCCCTAGGGTGGGTGTAAACTCACACCCTTAATCCCAGCATTGAACCATGAATCAATCACACCCTCTAGATTCAACCACCTCTGAAAAAGCCCCATTTAAAACTGCATGAGCCTTTTGGGGGACATCTAGACACAAATGATAACATTCTCAGAGTCCCACAGTTAAAATTTGTAACATGCTGTATTGCATTTTGAAAATCTAGATGAAGTACAGAAATTCATTCAACAGCATTTTCCCAAACTGACTCAATTGAAGACTTCAGCAACTTTCTAAGGCAAGGTGTACTATTCAATTATTATAATATTATCAAATAACAATTACCACTCATTTATCACAACCATATATAAAACATAATCATAAATTTCTAAACTGTCGCTGCTCAGATTGCTATAACAGCTTAGGCACACACAAATATTCTAGAAGAATTTCACTAGGGAGAAAACTGAAAATGGTCCCACTGTACACCAGTGAGATGTTTATAAGAAAGCATTTGATTGGGGCACTCAAGTACAAGGAACAAACTCATTTTCACTGACACAAAATTCTACCCCATAAAAGATCACACCTTAAGATCACACCTTATTCAGAGTTCAAAATTTCAAAATTAATAAAAATTAGATGGCTCAGATTCAAGAAAACCTTTATTCTTGAGAAACTGATTAAGAATTGAGGTACATTCTCTAAATGTTTATTGATTAGATGGTGTGTTCTCATTGGTACGCTCTGTAAATCTTTTAAGTAGCTGGGTTAATGGACATGTCAGCAAAGATTTTTACCTTTTTGTTAGTTTGATTTCATCCCTGGAGTTATTTTAAGTTGGAACAACAGTAATCAATTAGTCATGAGGTTTTTTTTTTAATATTGGATCCTTAAGTCAAATGCAACGGATTAAAATATCTAAACTGGATACAGAGATATTTTTAAGTAGTGGAACATATTCTATGAGTAGCTGTTAAACTAATTTTCTTAAAGCTGATGTAGTTTTGGAGAAAGAAATCTTTTTGAAAGAATTTGTCTTTTTAGGAGAATTTAAAAATGTAAAGATTGGGCCAGTGATATAGCTCAGCAGCATAAGTGCCTGCCTGGCAAGTGGGAGGTCCTGAGTTTGACTCCCAGTACCTTCATATATATATATATAAAGTAAAGATCTAGGAGATTGGGAGATTTCCATGTCAAAAGCCAGAAAAACATATATTAGGCCAAAGAAGAAAAGGGAAGCGAAGGAGGGAATGGGGAGTAAAAAAAGGGGGAGGAGGAAGAGGAAGAGAAGGAGGAGGAGGAGCAATGAAAGGGACCTAATCTTTCTCTAGTAGGCCTTCCTATGACTGGAAATGGTTTATTTGTATTTCAGCAGAAGAAAAGATCCATTCTTAAGATATTTGCAATTTGAAAAATAAAAATTTTGAGCAGGAAATGTATATCAGCACTTATTTTTACTGAAGTCCAAAAAAGTGACACTTGTATAATTGTTTTATATGTTTGCAAGAGTTTTTAAAATATAGTTTGAATAATATAGGGACATATGCTATTCTCACATGTTATCAAGAATAATGTAGAAATGCTAACTTTTAAAAAGCATCTTTAAAATGTATGAATTCAAGAAGCCATAATAATGATTCTCTCCCAACAAACAGAAGACAAGATTATTGGCTGAGGATGTAGCATTGGCAAACTGAAAGGGTGAGAACTTGGAATCTCAGGAGAAATCAATAAGATAAAATAGTTTTCTTTCTTTAACACTATGTACATGATATATTAAACTTTCATGTATATAAATCAACAAATGAAATAATATATCATATATAAAAACTTATTTGAGTGTAGATTTTAAATTCTACAAGTCAAAAATGATTCTTTATATGTTTAGAAATATACAATGTTTAAAATACAAAAAATTTAAAAAATAAATTAGTAAAAGAAATATGTGACATCTCCATCCATATGTCTTCAGCTCACACCACATCACCACTGCACATGTACAATAATGACTGGTTAATTTAAAATATAGAACACAGGTAATACATCTCCTTTTTTACTTTATACTTAATACAAGATTAATCATAATTAAATACATCCCCTAAGGATCAAAGATGCTTTAAGCTCATGAATTGAGAACTTAAAAAATGTTCTACAAAAGTCACTGCCTAGCCCAAATACTCAGTGGTCTCTATGGATCTAAGATACTTTAAGCTCGTGAATTGAGAACTTAAAAAAAGCTCTACAAAACGTCACTGTCTACATACTCAGCCCTCATACTCAGTGGTCCTTAGGGTGTCAGAACTAAGCAGCTTTTGACTGATGGTAGCAGAGTTCTCACATAGGCATGAAAGGGTGGGAAATGGGCAGGTTATCCCCCAGGCACAGAACTCACTGATTGTGGGAGTGATGGGGGAGTGCCTGTTTTGGAACTACTCTGGTATCTTTTTCTCCTCCCCTAAATTATATTGATTGCAACTCCTGCTCCCCTCTGCAACTTACTGAGTTGTCCCCCCTTCCATGATTTGTTCTTTTGCCTGACAGTTAGTGAAGGGACTTGAGGATTTAAATGGACTCCTTTCCAATAAATGGCTTGGAACAATTGATCCACCATATGCAAGAAAAGTAAAAAGAAAAAGACAGAATCTAAGCCTAAACATAACACTTTATACAAATTTCAAAACAAAAATGAGTCAAATAATCCTTACTTATCGCTGTTGGGAATGCAAAATAGTATAACCACTTTGAAAGACAGTTTGGCAGTTTCTTACAGCTTCAATCGTGCATTATATGCACTTACCATACAACTTATTGGTACTTGTCTGTGGGAGTCAGGCATTTGCCCAAGTGAATTGAAAACTAAAGTTCACAAAATGACAACAAAGAATGTATGTGAATGTTTAGAAATTTTATTTATAATCACCCAACCTGGAAACAAATGAGATATCCATTAAGAAGTAAATGGATAAACCATAGCACTTTCATATTTCAGCATACTACTCAAAAATAAAAAGGAAAGAGCTATTGACTCATGCAAAGAAAAACAAAAGGAAACATAATATTTGCTCCCATTTATATGACACTCTGGAGGAAGCAAAATTATATGTAAGGAAAACACAGTAGTGGTTGCTAGGAATGGAGGACCAGGTAGTGGCTCACTGCAAAGAAGCAGTCTGTGGGGAATTTTATGGTAGCCAGGAAAGGTGGTGTAATAGTTAGCTGTGGTCTCACCTTGAGTAAGAAATGCCCAGCTGATTTACTTAGCATAGTTCTGGGTGTGTCCAAATGATAGATTTACTGGAGAGAGAAGACCTATCCTGGGTGTGGGTGGCATCAACCAATAGGCATATAGACTGGATGGAATAAAAAGGGAATCAATGAAGTCTCACCTTATATCTTATTTAATGTCCTATTTTATTTTTATTTTTTTTTTTGTGGGTACCAGGGGTTGACCTCAGGACCTCACGTGCCAGCAGGCACCCGTGCTGCTGAGCATATCACCGGCCCTTTTTTCGTATGTGGGTTCCGGGAGTTGAACTCGGGCCCTTGCGCTTGCCAGGCAGGTACTTACACTGCTGAGTCATCTCATCGGCTCTAATGTCCTATTTTAAATCAGTTTCTCTACTGAACACTGAGTGATACAGATAGTGTTTGATGTATTGTAGGTTTCATAGTGATTTTGTTTGGATTCATTTTATCATGGTGTCAGATTGAACTTATTGATGTTCTATGAGTTTATATCAAACAAGAGAATATGGTTTAGCTGTGAGCAGCATATCAGTTTCCAGTGTCAGGATCTGCTTTTGGCTTTATCAGAATCAAGTAAGAAAAATGCTTTCTCTTGACATATACTCCATGTTGTATTTGTCTTCTGTGGAATTTTAAATTGTTCTTTTATAGGTTACTTTTTATGTACCAAAACAATAATTGCTACAGTAGAAACCTTTAACCACCTCTTTTTGGGACATTCTCTTTGCTTGACTTTGCTGACATTGTGCTTCTCTGATTTCCCAACTACACCTCTGGCCTTCATTCTTAGCTACATTTCTCCTTGATTTTTCTCCAACTCCTAATTTAAAAATTAATTATTTTGAAATTTCCTAGGGCTTATACTTAACACTTTTCTGTCTCTATACTCTTTCCCTCCCTGATCTCATCCATTCCTACAGCTTTAAATGTTCTTTCCTTGCTGAAGTGTTCTAAATATATTTGTTTACCTCAAGCCTCATTGAACTCCAGACTAATTTATCTAGCAAATACTTGAAGTCTTTACTTGAAATTTCACAAGAATCTCAAAGTTATGGTGTATAAGAGGGAGTTTATTAATTTTATTCTATAAAATTTTTTTGCCCTTGGACTTTGCCATCTCAATAAATAGCCCCATTTACCCAGATCCTCAAATTTGCAACCTGATAGCCAAGCTTGATTCATGCATGCCTCCGCATCTGATCCATCAGCAAATCCTGTTGCTCCTAAACCAAAATGTATCTTATGTCTTTCCACTCCTTGCCTCTTTTATAGCCAGTCTCTGGTCTAACCACTACTGTCTTTCCCCTCCACTATCAAAGCCCCTTTATTGATCTCTAGTCTCCATCTTAAACTTTTCCCAGTCCATTCTTACAGTAGCTAAAGTCAGTTTTTAAAAGTACAAATATGATTTAATTCATTTTCTTCCATCTTAAAATCTTTTAATACCTTTCCCTCACACTTTAAAATAAGATCCAAATGCTTTTTCCATGGGTCCTCATGACTTACACTTTCCCTATCAGGTTTAGCTAATCTTAGATCCTCCTCTCTCTCACTTATTGTGTTCCAGTCACAAATATTTTACAAATAATGATCCAATTTATTAAGTTCTTTCTATCTCAGGGCCTTTGCCCTGCCTGTAAAACTGCTTTCCCACCAGCTACAGATACACATTTCTCTCCCCAGATCCCCCTTCACAAAGAAGGCTTCTTAATTTTCCTCCAGAAAAAGCCTTTCCCTGACTTCTCTGTGTAATTAATTCTCCTAAATATAGTACATCATTGACTTTTTTCATTTTCCTGCCACTTAGAATTCGTAACTCTATATGTTTCAGACAATTTAATGTGTATTTTTTCCAGGAGATCAAAATCCCCAACACAGTAAGGTTGGTATCTCTTTTGTTTTCACTTTATAATTCTGCATTTAGTACATAAGCAGCACTTGGTAAATGTTTGCTGAATGGATGGACATGTAAATGATTGCCAGTCTCTGTTATCTTTGAATAAGTTTTTTATTTTTACCAGCTTCAGAACATTGCATGAGTAGAAAAGTGTAGTTTAAACTGTAGAAAACATCAAAGAATGTCAAAATGAGAACTTGTGTCTTCAAAAGTTAGAGGATATGGGGATTCAGCTATGGTAAAGGACATCACTGCATTTGGGTTTCAAAGACAGAAAGGCTGGATGAGCTGCAGGAAGATTAATGATTCACTGAAGCTCTGTGGTAGACTGAATAAGGGCCCTCCAAAGATAGCCATGTCCTATTCCCTGGAATCTATGAATTGTTATCTTATACTGTAAAAGAGACTTTGCAGATATGATGGAGAATCTTGAGATAATCCTGCATTATCCAGGGTAATCATCAGGGTTTTTTAAGAGCAGATTTAGAGTCAGAGATGGAAATGTGACAACACAAGCAGAGTAATGCAGGGACACCAGCTAGGGAATGAAGGCAATTTCTAGAAGCTGGAAAAGAAAAGGAAGTGGATTTTCTCCTTGAGCCTCCACAAGGGATATAATCATGACCCATTTTAGATTTCTGACCTACACAATTATAAAGGAATCAATTTGTATTTCTTAAAGCCACTAAATTTGTGATAATTTATTACACCGGCAATAGGAAACTAATAAAAGCTCTCAAACTCATCTCTAAACTTCTTTTCTTTGTTTACCTTTATTGCTGCTGTTGTATCCCCAGACTATAATATAGAAGTTATATAGAAAACATTGCATCTCTGTTGCCCACTACTTTATTCTCAGGACCAAGAGCAAGGCCTGACATGGAGTAGATTTTAAATAAATGCTGTTGAATCACTGAAAAGATGAACATAGATTGCTATCCAATAGAATAGGCCAAATATACAAATGTGAATTACAGGCTATTTGCAAAAACTGAGAAGCCAGAGGCTGGTGAGATGGCTCAGCCACGTAAGCACCTGCCTGGCAAGTGCGAGGGCCCTAGTTCGACTCCTGGAACCCACATACAAAGAAAAAAAAAAGGGCCGGTGATATCACTCAGCGGCATGGGCGCCTGCTGGCGCGCAAGGTCCTGAGGTCGACCTCTGGTACCCACAAAGAAAACCAAAAAAAGCTGAGAAGCCATTCTTCCCATTTCCACCTATTAGTCTTTCTCTCCCTTTTAAACTGATTCAGTCTGTCTTGTTGCCTTCCCATCTGTTCTCTTTTACTCCTGTCCTGAGTTCTTCCCCATTGTTTAATTTTCTTTTACCCACTTCTTCCCTTAGACTTTCTAGTCTTAATTATATTATACAATATACCATTGTTCTGCTTCTAGGAATGATGGGACTATGTGAATACAGAGATGGCCATGATACTGTCCTGCATTTTGATTAAATTGAATATATCATTTTAATGAACTTTAATGAATCATTTAATGAATCATGTATTTATTTTCTTTAATTAGATTAGATCATTTTATGTGACAGAAATCTTCTGTTCTGAAATTGCTCTTATTGATCACAAAAATGCACCATAATATAGTGACTTGGACCATTTTCTTCTCTTCAATAATAGTCATGCCACATGAATTTTAATCAGTTCAACAAAGCAATTCCTCTGCAGTAAGACAGTGTCAAAAATTTGTGACTTAGCTTTCTTTCTCTCACAGTCCTGCTGGAAACTCACACATTCTCAAGTGCTCTGATTAACATGGCATTGTCTATGGATATTCCTGAATTGTAGATTTTAGCTAATCTTATGCAAAACAAACAAACAAAAAATCTCTGTGTGTGTGCATGAGAAACAGAAAGAATACTACAATGTGTTATATGAAAAATGTAATAGCAACATGGGAGATTCTATAGTTTTATACTTGTGTTCTGTGATTTCAAATTCGATACTTGTTAAATCAGATCATAAAATCTCCCAAAGGGAAACACGATGGAGAGGAGTGGAGGATGTGCCTCTGCAATGCTGGCCTCTCATAATTTTTTCTTAAAAGGCAGACATTGAGGGAGGATGCAGAAGGAGAGAAGGTTAATTGTGATAGCCTCCATTAGGGGAGGGCTCAGGGAGCTTCTTCTGTGCAAAGACATCACGTCTCACATTTCAGAAATTTATTTAGGTTGTACAAGCTCTTATTTTGTTTATTAACTAAAATCATAAGCAGGAGCAGTTACTGAGGATGGCAGTCTTGTTGATGTATTGGTCCAAACAAGCTTACTAAGTTCTCTCATATATATGTATATGTATGTATATGTGTGTATATAAATACATGGATTATCAACACATATGGATATATGCATATATGTGTGATCTGCACGTGTATATGTGTGTGTCTGTGTGTGTGTGTAAAGCAGAGAGCTCCTATCCTGTACTAGAGAGAAAATCTCTACAAGGAGTAAGGATTTTTTAAATAAGAAAGAGATAAATACTTCTCAGTTGGTTAGTCCTATTACTCAATTATATCTTAATTAACTTCAATTATACAATCAATGCAACCTTTACCTAAATCAATATAGAAGAAATGATGTCTATATTAACTGTTGGCATTGCATCAATTTATTGTTCCATTCAACAAACTTTCATTGAGCTCCATATAGAATAGAATAACATATAATGTATAGCTCCTATTATATATGAAACTCTGCATTGACTGCTGAAATTGCAGCTTAAAAAAGTAGCTTCTCTGCTCTTATACAGTTCACAAAACAGCAGAAGGGGGGATATAAGGCAGGTGTATTTCACAAGTGATAGTAAGAATTGTAATTGAAAACAAATGGCAATGAAACACTAGGGGAGACTGAAAGAAAACTTTTCAATACCATCCTGAATTTCTACTACTTTTACTTATGTGATCCAGGAAAAAATAGTAAAGTAAGTTTTAATTTGTGTCTTTTTCTGACACTTTAAATTATAATTGTCAAAGAGTAATTTTTCCAGACAGTTCAGTCAACTGTGTCAAATTTCCAAGGGAATTATTCACAAAAGTTTTATGCAGATAAATAATCTGCAATTTACCTACAAAGTAACAAGACTAGCTTGCACAGTGCTTTTGTATCTTTCCTAATTGATTTACTTGGCAGTGGATACTGGCCATGAAAGATACAATAGTAAATCCCAGAGAGGTTAAATAGCTTTTCAAGAATGCACAGCTTGGGGTTGGTGGGCTACCCAATTTCCAGGCCCCCTTCTGTCCTTCTTAGACAGAAGCTTTCTTTCTCTCAATAAATTCTTCCTACTCTAAAAAAAAAAAAAAAAAGAAAGAAAGAAAGCACAGCTGTTGTGTGGTTAAGCTGAAATCTACCATCTGTAACCTAATACCTCTACTGTATGTATCTCTCATCCTCCTTGAAGTAGAAGAAATTGGAACTTAGAACCTTCATAGTTTTAGCTACCATAAGCTTAATATGAGTTAACAAGGCAAAGTGGCCAGCAATACAGTTAAAAAAGAATCTTCTAGTAAAAATATAGTATCATTCTGTATTAATTATTGCTGCGTAAGAAAGTACTACAAGACAGTGCATATTGTTATGGTTGAATAGGGTGTGTCTTCTCTGAAACTCATGCTGAAATGTGGTCTCCAGGTAACAATGTTGAAAGGTCACATGTTTAAAAGGTAAATTATTAAGAGGGATTAATACAGTTCTTGCAGGACTGGATTAGTTACCATGAGAACTAGTTGTCATAAAATGTGGCTGTCCTTTGTGTTTTTGTTTGTTTGTTTGTTTGTTTGTTTTGCTTTTTGCAAACATCCACTTCCCCTTCTACTTTTAGAACATGTTATGATGAAACATGTGACCTGGCCAGATGCAACTGCCCAATCTTGTACTTCAAACCTCCAGAAACATGAGACAAATAAACTTTAAAAAAAGCCCCAGTCTCAGTATTCTGTCATAGCAACAGAAAACAGACTAAGACACACATTTATTACCAATATATACTTATATGTTTCTCGGGTCATGAATCTGACTGGCTGGGTCTAGCTCAGGGTCTCCTACAAGGATGCAAACAGGGTGTTACTGGGGCCAATAATCAGGTCGAAGCTCTACTGGGAGAGGGCCCACTTCTCAGATTACTCACATGGACACCGGTAGGATCAGCTCCTCTCGTGTTCTTGGCCCAAACATCTCATATCTGACTAACACTGTCTGGAGACATCAGTCCCTCGTCACATGTGCCTCTCCATAGAGGTACTTAAAACAGGACAACTGCTATCTCTCTGAGCAAGAATTCTAAAAGATGATAAAAATGAGAGAGGCTGAGGAAGACAGAAGCCAAAGGTTTTTGTTTTAAATCTAACCTCAGAAGTGACATCTCATCACTTTTACCATATTCTATTTTTAGAAGAAAGTCACTAAGTCCAGCCCACATACAAGAAGGGATTATACA
Organism: Erethizon dorsatum; assembly: GCA_028451465.1. Lineage (NCBI taxonomy): Eukaryota > Metazoa > Chordata > Mammalia > Rodentia > Erethizontidae > Erethizon > Erethizon dorsatum. The sequence continues at coordinate 112,190,419 of CM051823.1, forward strand.
AGGTCACGAATACAAGGAGGAAGAGATCATTTTAGGGATACGTATTGCACAATTACCAGTATCAGAAATGATCTACCTAAGTCCATGTCACCTGAAGTAATAATACATTGAGTATACGTAAATAAAAATGCATAAAATAAAATGTATGGAAATAAAAAAGATGTAGATGTTCATATATGTATACATTTATATATGAAAATATTACATAATTTGGATACAAAGATCAAAGATGTTCAGTGATTTCAATTTCTACATAGATAGCTGTGTCAGGAAAGTTAGAGATTTTTACAAAGCTCTACTTAGGAAAGTTTTCATAAAAATGTTACAAACCATCTACCCAGTTCAATTCTCTCAAAGTCACAGGTGCCTGAAAGCAAATGGATTTGAAATTTTTGTTCCAGGGATTTTTTTCTTATTTTTCTAAAAAAGCATTAACCAATCTCCTCCATATCCCTTCATATTAATTGAAAACCCTGAATTGCCCATTTCTGTATACCAAATAGGGAATTTATTTTATTCAACTCTCACAATTATATTCTTATTACAAAGATATTAACAATACTCAAAAAATTTTGTGGTCAAAAGCCAGAAGAAACAAAGGAAACAAAAAAACCAAAGAAATGCCTAGACTATTAGTAATGAAATCTCTGCTTGGGACAATAATGTCAGATACTGGAGAAGGGGGAATTCTTTTTTTTTTTTTTATATGCAGGTACCAGGAGTTGAACTCAGGACCTCACGCTTGCCAGGCAGGCACTTATGCCACTGAGCTATATCACTGGCCCTGGAAGGGAGAATTTTTGAAAGTCTTTTGACCTTTGAGTTTTCTTCTGATTCTATTTTAATATTAAATACTCATACGATGAATACTAGACCTCCATATTCTTAATAATTTTAGTCTAAAACACCAAAATGAAGGGAGTAATATTTCTGATACTAACTGCATGGGCAAATCACTAGTGTAGATTGCTGTTTAGTCTGGGAATGTCACCAGAAGAGGGTTTTGGAAACAGAAAAATATTCAGAAAAAAGAAAGAAGTTTGAGAATACATTTTGTAATTTTTTACCATCAAGCATTTTTATTGGCTCCTGTCAAATATATTCAAGTGTTTTTCTTACAAATAAACATTACATTTCAATGTGTTCACTACTTTCTCTCCATGTGCAATGGTTAATTATATGTGTCAACTTGACTAGGTCATATGATGCTCAGATAGCTGGGTAAATATTACTTTTGGGTATGTCTGCAAGGGTGCTTCTGGAATAGATTAGCAGTGTAAAACAGATTGTCATCCCTAATCTGGTGAAGCATCATTCAATCTTTTGATGGCCTGAGTGAAAAAAGAAGGTAGAGGAAGCTTGAATTAACCTTGCATGACTGCTAAATTAAGGCCCAGGCACTGATCTTGTGGTTCTGCCCTTAGTATTCTTGGTTCTCAGGTCTTCATACCCGGACTGGAAACTCTCCAGCTCCCAATCTTTTGATTACTACCGGCACACAAGTCTCCAGGATGCACATGGCAGATTGTAGCGAGACTTCTTAGCCTCTGTATTCAACTGCTGACCAATGCACAGTGTGCTCACTCTCTTTCCTCTAAGCTCTTTGCTGAGTGTTATGGTTTATACCTAGATATTCTCCAAAAGTCTCATGTGTTCTTAGGTGGTGCTTTTGGAAGAATACTGGATTATGGGGGATTAGAGCTGACTTGCTGTTAGGAATCGTGTGCAGTCAGAAAAGGTAGTTCGGTTAGGGCATGGCCTAGAACAGTTTATCTTCCTCTACAGCTTTTTTTTTTTTTCTCTCTCTCTGCTTCCTGGTCACCATGAAGAGAGCAGCTTCTCCTCCACTATGCCCCTCTACCGTGCTGTCCTGTGTTGGAGCCAGCAGGCTATGGACTAAAACCTCTACAAATCTTGAGCCAAAATAAATCTCTCCTCTTTTAATTCATGGATCAAGTATTTTGTCTCAGCAATTAAGAAAGTAACTAAAATTTTGGTACCAAAGGAATGGGGGTTGCTCCTGTGATGCTACCTGACCATGTGGTTTAGAAGTCTTTGGATCTGGTTTGCAGGAGGAATTCAGAAATGATTGGAGATGCTGATTGGAGAAGCAGCCCTCGAATACTGTCTGCTGAGCTGCATGGGAGACTCTGGTCAGAACTCAGAAGACCAGAATGCTGACAGTAGTGCAGCTGGTATGACCAGGCTCAAGAAGTTGGAAAGAAATCCACTGGCAGTTGGACTCCAACCACGTGTATTATGCTCTGATGGAAAATATGTATACATTTCGTTCATGTCCTGAGACTTAAGGGAGACTGAGATTAAAGGCACAAGATTAGGGAGATCCAACATGACTGACTGGAAGTATCATGTCAGAGGTACTCAGAGAAGATTCACTGAAAATACAGGTGAAGCAGGGAAGGATTTACAACCTGAAACTGAAGATTAATCTAAAAGATGATATATGTAGATCAAACCAAATATCTGGTTAGGAAAAGCAGAAAGAGTGCTGCCAAGGATGGTGTGTACCTCCCCTACTCACTTTTCATGAGCGTCCCACATAGCCTGGGGGAATGAAAGAATGCTGTACAGGTTAGACTCCTGTGACAGACTCTACATATTCCAGCCCCTTCTTCCCATCACCCCCCCAAACACTAATGCTGCATCTCACTGACATCCCCTCCACTACTCACCATGGGCTAGGGAAGCCCATTCCTCCCCTAGACTCTGGCAAAGAAAGGATAAACAAGTAAAAAGCATCCAGTGAATACACCCGGTACCCGATAAGTCTGCCCAGAACCCACCAAGTACAACACCACACTAGGGTGAAAGAGTCCTTAAGCAAAGCCCAGGGACCACATCAGATTCTGCCCTGTGGCTGGAGTGGGGGAATTATTGGGACTGTTCAGTTCAGGATTGGAGTGCAGGAAAAAAGAGAGGACATTGTCTGGCTGCCTAAAATTAGACTGCACTTAAGTAGGAAGAGAATTGTGTGGACTCTCGGTCTTTATGCTACAGCAGTTTATGGGAACTGCATGTATATGCTCTTGCTAGAGTGTTTGATTTGTGTCCCTGCTGAACGTTTTTTATTACTTTTCTTTCTTTTTCATTTTTTTGGCTTTGATTTAGTTGTTGTTTTTCTCTCTCTGTCTCCCTCTCTCTCTGTCTCTGTCTCTCTCCCTCCCTTCCCTATTCCTTTTCTTCAATTCTAGCTTTTGTAGTAATACTATTTTCTTATTTTTTATTTGTTCTTATTTCTCCCACTTTAAAAATTTTTCTTTTCAAGTTTTTCCCCTATATTCTGCTTTTTCTCAGTCATTTCTATCTCCTCTCCTACAAACCTTCTGTCCTGTCTGTTCTATTCTTATTTTCTTCTTTATCTTACCTAGTCCCTTGTCTTCCCTTGCCTCTTCCACACCTTACAGGTGCACAGTATATCAACAGGTTCTGAACAACTTTGCACCTGTCCTCAATCCAAAATTTCACCTCCCTCCATTTATAGTCCACCCCATCTCCACAGATAGCTTCTTAAAACTCTCAGTATTAACCCTTTACATCAACTATACAACTATAATCTGACCCCTTAATTTTTAGGTATTATTTTCTTCTATTTACTTCTCCTCCTACTGACTTACATTCCTCTTTCACATATTCCTACATCACTTCTCTTCCCTTCTCCTTCAACATCATGGACTAACTGGTAATAACAATATAGTACAGGCTGTAAAGTGTACTGATACAAGATGAAAGTATAAATGCAAATTTTAACACATATGAGTGATGTACAATTGAATTTGCTGATGCTATTGTAATCAGTAGTAATTCTTTCCTCCCAAAATGGTCTAAACCATTTAAATTAAATAGCTGAAGTCATGAACACTATCTCTGGACAAATAAAACCACAAAAATATCACTGAAGGCCAGACACTAACTAAAAAGAACGTCATCATCTTGTCATCATGTTTTCTACATTGTGAACTTTTTTCTCTTCTCAATGCTTATGCTTTTCAGACTCAAACGTCAGAAGGAAAGCTTTTTCTCCCTGTATTCTCCTGTTATACCTCTAATGTGTGATTAGAAACATTGAACACCCTGGCTATCATATGAGTTGGGTGTAGTAGGAATGGAGGGTGGCAGAGAAACTATTAAAAGGAAAACAGTGGTATTTACTTCAAATATGCTATCCTTTCACAACCAGTACACTATGACAATATTTTGAAGAGACAGAAGATATTTTAGCCTAGAGATGAAAAGTCTGAGGAAGATGGGTGTGATAGCTGCCTCTTGACTTTGAAGAGTATCATGTAGAAGAAGGATAATGACTAGCCCTCTAAGCTAAATGGATAGAACCATGGAAACACACATTTCACTTCATAGTAGGAGAATATGGTCTGTGAGGCAGAGTTAGCCATAGTGTACAGTGGGTTCCCTGTAGACTTATTATTACTGGAACAGTGCGGGTACAAAGAAGAGGATCATTTGGCAGGCCCAGGGATGTCTTCAAAGGCTTTTAATGAGAATGTGATAATCCTGCCCAGCTGCTTTATTTAGTCTCCTTATACGTAGTCTACTACATCAATGTCCTGCTAGCTTATCTGGAAAGCTGAAGTTGACTGAGGAGCTCCCTCAGGCTGAGAAAGAAGGAAACACCAAATACTGAAGAGGTGTCATGATTCTTTTGCCTCTTACATTCTCTGTGCTAGTGTAGTGACTTGCCTCTTGCTTTGAGTTGGTAGCCAGTTTTATTTTGAAACTGAGTAACATCCCCCCCACTAGGTGACTTTTTATTTTTATTATTTTTTATATTAAGAGATAAAGTCTCAAATTCTCACCACTGATATTCAAGAAGTATCTATGGGATAACATTGCTACATATTTCATCATGATAGCTGAGGAAGTCTGCTTTTACTGTGTTACACAATTCTAAATTATGCTTATATCTGCTTATTAGCTTTTAAAATCATTAAGTGTGCAGTTAAATTTATCTTCATAAACCAAGAGAACAGTTCACTGATCTAGAAATTAAACTATGTAATTATCCTAAATGGGTAATTTTTGTTACTAACTTATTTGTGCAGAGATACTTTATCATTTGTTGACAGAGAAGTTATATCTTCTTTCTGAATTATAATTGCCTCAATTGTTTGAAATGGAATAAACTCAGTCCTGATTATATACCTAGGGCTATAGGTATATAAGATTTTAGACACATTTTTAAATTAGTCTAGGTTTCCTGGAGATAAGCAACAGGAAAGTTAGGGTAATCTATTTATTTATTCAAGTAATATCTTAGTGCCTATGTGTATAGTACCAAGCATTATCCTAAGTGCTGAGAATACAGTGTGAAAAGCAGCCAAGTTTGATCTCACAGGTTTTAATGTCAAAAAATCCCACAGAATTATCATTTTTATCAGTCATCTCTTAGGGAATACGTGAATATTCCAAAATACTCCAACTAGTAGTAAGAGGACACAGATCTTTTGCCCAAGACCTCTTCCCAACAGAAGAGCTGAGGTTTATCCAGAATTTCAGCGCCAGTGGAGGACCATGTGGATGGGTCTTAGAGAGACTATCACAAAGCCACAGCAGGCTCCCTTCCATGTAAAATTTATAAAAGCCTTTTCTTGCTATCATGTTGACAGTATGGGCATATATGTTTGGGCAGCATTCATTTTCCAAAGAGAAAAACATGCCCCATACACATTAGCCAGAAGTTTTGAAGAGCAAAACAGTGTTTTTTAAGACATTTAAAGCAAAACAAACAAACAAAAACTCTTAAATAATTCATAAGAAAATTTTGCTAAGGTAGTCTACAGAATAGCCATAATTTATTAACATAATGATCTATAAGCTAGACCTTTGTATAATCTCACTCATGTTGTAACAATTGTGTGTGAAATAGATACTCATATTGGCCTATTTATAATCTAGTTATTAAACACAAACATTATTAAAATTTAAATTATGTGGTATACATGTAACAACTATACGCAAGGAATGTAAACATTAGGTACTACAAATATGTACAAAAAATGAAAAAGAAAAAGGAAAAAGGAAGGGGGTCAAGGGATGGGTGGAGGTGGGGAGGAAGGGGAGGGAAAAGGGGTGAAAAAAGGAATTAAGATGTTGTATACACATGTACCAACATGTACCACAAGGAATGTAAACATTATGACCACATTCATGTACTAACAAACTAAAATAAAATTTTGTGAACTTAAAATTAAATAAATTACATCAAAATAAAGATAATGCTCAAAAGTTATCATATCCTAATTATTTTATTGAATTTTTCTATTTTCCATTACCTGTGCCCCTTGAGGTTATTCTGTTTATTATGTCTTTACAGTGAAAATGCTATATAGTGATGTGCAGCTGCCCATCTCTTCTGGATGCTGTGCTTAACATTGACATGGGGAGAATATTAGCAAATTTTACAAATCCAGGCCTTTTTTTTTTCTCAGAGCTGTAACTGAAGGAGATGCTGCACACCTCTGGGTGCTGTCCTGGAGGCTAAGTCATTGCTCTGAACCAGTAACAATTTAAAGTTCTTGGGATTTTGTGTCTCTTTTTTCCTTCTATAGACCAAATACATAGCATCCAGAAACCAAAGGGGTAGAAGTGCGAGTGGTCCCCTCACAATTGTATTAATGACTTGTTCAAAATATTTCCCTTCGCTTCTCTGTAACTTGGCCTTTACCTGATTAGTTGTTTTATTTTATTTTATTTTATTTTATTTTATTTTATTTTATTTTATTTTATTTTTGTGGGTACTGGGGGTCAAACTCAGGACCTCACACTCCAGCAGGTGCCTGTGCTGCTGAGCGATATCACTGGCCCTTTTTTAGTAGGTGGGTATCGGAAGTCGAACTCAGGACCTCGCTCTTGCCAGGCAGGCGCTTATGCCGCTGAGCCATCTCACCAGCCTGTGATTAGTTATTTTAGTATATGAAGGAGAACAGTTTCAGTCAGGGGATACATTGAAATGGAAATTACCAATGATAGTCATATTTTTAATACCACTGAAAAAAAATGACCTCCAAAGAAAGTGATAATTGGCTAGAGATAAGGATCTTGGTTATCGAGGGAATATCATTTTGTTGCTTAAGCATCAAGGCAGGGATCATAAAACATAAATTCAGGACACCCTCTGAGTTGCCCCCGGGTACTGGTGTTCGTAGTAGTAGAGTTCATGGACACTACAAATAACTCTATGCAACAAACCTACTAAGACACACACCATCAGTGAGGAAGGTTGGATCATTCTGTGAGACAGGGTCCTAAACCAGCTGAGGCTCTGACTGAGAGCAAAGGGGTCATAGGATGGAGCATGGAAAAGAGATTATGAACACGAGGCACAACATTATCCCCTGTTGTAGTAAAGCGGACTGAGATGCCAAACCATGTTTTTTTTTAATTCCTCTACTATCCATATATTGATTTTATTTACCAGTGACTTTTCTTTTCCCCTTTCTCTTCCACTTGACAAAATATTAAATTTGTTGTTTAGTCTGTGGGTTGCAGGAGTCAAAATCCCAATCAGCCTAAATATGCAGTGAATATTATGAGGCTGTATCTTCTCCCTTTGGATAGAAAATGAGAAAAATGATTTTAAGAGAAACAGTTGGTTTATACTAAGTGAGAGCATATTGTAGTTACTATTTCAATATTTATAAGCTCAACTTTGGGAAGAAAAATACAGAGTAGCCTAAATATTGGGAACTGTTTTACTCACCATGTTCTTTATAGCTTTTCTACCTTGTCTCCAAAATTGAAAATGTTAGAAAATAAAGAATAAGAAACAGAAGACAATGAAGAGCAGCAGAAGGAAGATGACAACCACATTCTTTGAAAGTAGGTTTTTGTCTTTGTTTTTTTTAGTATATGTTTGCACTACGTAAAAACTATTTATTTTGAGGAAGTGATACATACACATAACATATTTTTATTCTTCATTCATCCCATATTCCTCCCATCCCTCCCTGCTCCTTCTAATTCTGGTCCCTTTCCCAACCACAAAGTCTCTATTTTCATTCTTCCTCAATTCTTTTTTTTCTTTTTCTTTTTCTATCTTTTTCCTGCCCCACTCATCCCCAGCCCTCCATCTCTTGTTCCCCCTCCTGTTTGAAAAAGATCTCTCTACTTCCTATTATCTATCTTTTATTTTGCTCTTTATTTCTATTTGGTTTCTCATAGAAGAGAAATCATGCAGTATTTAAGATTGCATGTCTGATTTATTTCACTTAATATTATGGCCTCATGTTGCATCCATTTAACTAAAAATGCCTCATGTTTACCCTCGTTTATGGCAGAGTAGTACTCCATTGCATGTAAATATATTTTCTTTATCCATTCATCTGTTGATGAACATATAGGCCATTTCCAAGATTAAGCTATTATTCTGAATTGTGCTGTTTAAGGATAGCAATCATGTGTTTTCTTAAAATCTTCATATTTTTAGTCCATAATGCTTAGAACTTAATAGATAACAATGCTTATTGACCGGAGAAACATCAATTATTATGTTGTTATGGGCTATAAGAATTTATTAGAATAAGGATTTGATCACACCTGGAAAGCCAAGATTTCAGGAATAAAGTGAAACATGGGTCTTAAAAGTTGGCTAAGATTTTGCAAAGGAGAAAAAAAGCAGATGGGGTATCTCAGATAAGGAAACAAAATAAGTGAACCTGTGGAGGTGGAAGAAGAAACATAATTTTAAAGAGCAGCCACTGTGCTGTCCTCTTAGCAGGCATACATACATCCAAGGGCTTGATGCACAGCTGGATACTGGTAGATATATCTAAAGCTATTATAATAAGCATGTTGTGTTTTAAATATTCTTTGTAGAAAACTAAGCCAGTTTTCATAACTCATAAGACTCATTAACTTTTAGTATCAATTTTGTGTATTTGTCTTCTATGAAAGTGTGAAAATTATGTGAAGAATTACTATTGAGGCACACTGAAGAAAAATATGATTTACTGTTTGTTTTTATCTTATGAAGAGAAAGAAAATATCTAGAATACACTAGTAAAAACATAATTGGCCTGTAGTTATTTTCCCCACAAAGCTATGATGCTTCCAGGGAAATAAATTACTTCAGGAATCTTGATGATTAAATAACAAGAGAAAATGACTGTGGTAGTGACTGATATTGATGTCTGATTATTCAGATATGAATGAGTGGTATCAGTCTCATTGAAACAGAGGATTAATTTCAAAGGTAATTATGAATTGTCTCCTAAAAGCTTTTCTTCCCAACTAGTTTTGTTAATGGGCCATACTGTTGCATTTCTATGTCAGTTTAACCCAATAACAAATACTTATTATTCTTTTGCCAGATATGAGCGTGTTTCAAATACAAATTTTGGAGTGATAGGGCTGAGTTTAGAATGGAGATTATGTAGTGATGTCTTTCTCACTCCCAGCCCTCCCTGGAGTGGTCCTGTCTCCACTTTTCCAGCATGCTTGCATCAGTGCCTCTGCAGTGTTGCCATAGGTACTATTCACCTTCTCCTGCCTTCCTTCTACTTTCCCCCTTGTGTTGCATGGCACTATGTGGGATGAGACAGTGCAAACCATCTGTGATACTGGGGTGATATGAAGAATAATTCTAAATCTTTATGAGTTCCTAAGTTCTCAAAAACTTTTTTTCTAAGAGTGTTTCCTGTATTATCTATTCCCATTTCTCTACATTTTAACTAGTGAGCCCTGTTCTATGTAATTCCCACTCCACCAAAAAGAGAAAATACAAAATTTTGATCAGTTCCTTTGATATTGACCAAAGCTATATTTTAAAGGTGAACTGATATGGTAAGACTGTGTTATGTGAGCATAAAAAGAATATTGCCCAACTCGGAAACAAGAGCTCCTATTAGTAAAATAAGGCATTTTTAGAATAGACAAATATGTCTAGATATGCATGAAAGCAGATTGTTTGCTTTTTAATAATTATTTTATTTTGGATTACAATATTTGCGTAGAATTGATTTACAAGTAAATAAGATACACTAGAAAGTCCTATTTATTACAAAGGAATGCAATGAAGTTAATAATCCATAAAATTAAAAATTTGCTTCTTATGTAGAGCTTGACATGAAGAAGGGTAATCAGTTGTTCAGTATCTCTGCTGGTAATAAATAAAGTGAGAGTTATGATATGTTAAAGCAAGTTGATATTAAATTATATAGCAGAACTTATTTTTCAGCAATGAATGTTTTCATCTTAATTTAATTAACCAGGGACATAGCATATAAAAAAGATATTCACATGTATTTGGGTAGTTTAATTGTAATAGTGTATAAAAATTGATGCTTATGGCCGGTGAGATGGCTCAGCGGCATAAGCGCCTGCCCAGCAAGCGTGAAGGCCTGAGTTCGACTCCCGGAATCCACATACAAAAAAAGGGCCAGTGAGATCGCTCAGCGGCACTGGAGCCTGCTGGCGCATGAGGTCCTGAGGTCAACCCCCGGTACCCACAAAAAAAAAATATTGATGATGAATATATACTCTGTCTTATCCTACACATACCCATAAAAATTGAGGCAAATTTTGAGAAAACAAATAATAAAACAAGTTATAAAAAATAAAAACTCAGAATTAGGGAAAGAAATTGAGATGACTCCTCCAAAATATACCAAAAATGCTTTTACTGAATTTGATATAACGTGATCTATTTATACCGAGGGTCACATGATACATCATATTTTATGTCACAAAATCTCCACTTGCTTCAGTTAGTTGAATTGTCTTTGGCACCTGGATGCCAATAGTCAGTCCTAAGACCACCAGTTGATTATAAACTAATAACTCATAGCATGCTCACCCATCCTGTCAATCAAGTTGCAAATTCAGCTGAACCTGGCTAGATGGATTTCACTGGAAAGCAATGGAAGACTACAGAAGGCTGATGAAATTAATGAGAAGCAGGAGAACCAGGCCAGGTTACTGAGCCTATTAAAGCAGTCTCAGAGGTTTGGGCATTAGAAAAGACAGTGGTGGCCAGCATCATTCTGGTTTGTCTCTGCCACTGCCATTGTGATGAATATTATGTTCCCTTTCTTTTCTGCTTAAGATTTAGCAAAGGGGGGGCAGGTTGTTATTTGAATTGTCCAGATTTTAACTTGTGCTCATCCCTAGTTTGTTCTTTCTCCTGAAGTAAGGACATTATTGTTTGCTTCTAGTGAAAAGACTTGTAGTCATTCTTGGCACTTCCCTTCTGCCCTGTATCCAATGCATCAGCAGATTCTGTAAGCTCTGTTTTCAATTTCTGTCCTAAAATCAGCCATTTCTCAGTGGTCTGAACAGCTGAGAGTCTATTCATGTACTTATTGAATCCATTCATAGCATGATTTTTGTCACCTTGGCCAAATGGATCATAAGCTCATTTAAAAAACACTATTGTGAATAAGGAATGAGATTAAGCAATTTATTCAGAGTAGGTTATCTCCTCCACAGTGTGAAACTTTATTTCAAGATTCCATGTTATATAAATATTCTGCTCTGGGACAATTTTGAGATATCTGCCTTCACAAAGAAAAATTTTGATGAAAAATGCTGTCATATCAAAATTTTCTATTTGCATTTATTACCCCCTCTCAATCAAGTTATGCCTCCTCAGCTCTTAAATTTATGTCTTGTCTAAGCTCTCTGACCTCTGGACTCATATACCAACCCACATAGTTTCATTCTATCTGCATGTTTCATAATGATGTCAAACTTCACATGCTTTAAATAAATACCAATGTTTCCCTCCAAACCTGAACAAGACCAATCTTCCCCATGTTAGCAACAGTAGCACCAACCTATCAAGAGAAAAGAACTTGAACTAACAAAATCCATTCATACATTAAATTTTTCTAAATTTTGAAAAATCTGAGTTAATGAAAATTTTAAAAATGTAATTCTTTTGTATATCAAGAGATGATGGGCTATTAAACTCATACATCTAATTTTGCTTCATACCATAACCCACTAAAACTAAAGTACAGATACAGGAATTTTTTTTAATACATGAATTTACAAAATTAGGAATAACAAAGAGGGGAAACAAGTAACAAAATTTCAGAAACTAGAAAGCTGATGGAGGAGTGGTAAGTGGCCTAGGAACAGCAAATTCTAAGGTGGGAGTGTATTCAATGGTGAACCAACTCATTTTCCCATGCGGAATCCTCACAAGCATGTCAACCTGTGAGCAACAGGTATCTTTAGAACTTTAGTGACAGGAGTAGGAAATCTGTGGTGGAATCTTTCAGATCCCCAGATTCCCTATGGTAGCCTTTTCCTCCCCAGGATCCATTTGTTATGACTTGTATCTAGATGTTCTCCTCAAAGCCTCAGGCATTCATGGGGAATGTCTTTTGGAAGTTGGCGAGAGGTGTGTGATACTGGGGTTAAGGGTGTGTGGTACTAAATTAGTCTACTGATCAATCTAGTATAGTTCTGGGTGTGGATAATGGGAAGGCCCACCCTGTTCATGTGGGTGGTACCATCCAAAAGGCTGGTAGCCTGGATGGGATAAAATGGAAAGGGAGGCTTGCTTCACCTGCTGATGTTGCTTGCTGTCTCCTGCCTACCCTGCCATGGACTGTTTCTCCTGTGCCATACCACCCTGTCTTGGAGCCAGCCAGCTATGGACTGAAATCTCTACAAACTGTGAGCTAAAATAAACCTTTCCTCCTTTAACTTGGGGTGTTGGACATTTTGTCTCAGCAACACAAAAAGTAACTAAGACAATATTCAAAGCCTTGCTCATGGTTTCTGTAGACAAAAACACTCCAACTATACTTAATTTTTTCCTAGGATGTTTCATCTACTATTCATCTACTATTAAGTAGCATATTAGTCTTTCTTTACAGTTAGATTTCTGTTTTTCACTGTTTTCTTTTTAAAACAAAACTAACCAACATATTACAATATATACATATGGTATTAAAGTAAAGAAAAACAAAAAAAACCCCTCAAAAATCAGAATAGTGATTACTTCTAGGGTGTAAGGAGGTGCAAAGTAAGAAGAACACATGGGAGCTTCTCAGTTTAGGTTAATGATGACTATAAGGATTTATTTTTTGATACTTTTAAAATTGTAAATATATATTTTACAAGTGTATGAGTCAGGGTTTGGCTAGAGAAGCAAAAGCAGCAGGAGATATAAATGAGTTTAATAGGGGAGTAGTCTAATGCAATCACAGGAGCTGTGGGGTGGGCAATCATGAAGGGAAAATCAGGAGCAGACAGGGAGCTCAGAGGCTCAAGATAAAGCCTGTTGTTCATAGAAATTAGTTAGGAAGAAAAATCCAGGGTAAAGAGAAAAAAGCTGCAAGTTGAGCTGCTATTTATGGTCTCTGAATTCAGGGATGGCCTAAACCCTGACTTAAAGTACTTCTAACTGATTAAATCAGGTACATCCATGATAATCTCCTTTTTTGATTAACCTAAAAATCATCTGGGGCCGGTGAGATGGCTCAGCAGAGTAAGCGCCTGCCTGGCAAGCGTGAGGGCCCGAGTTTGACTCCCAGAACCCACATACGAAAAAAGGGCCGGTGATATCGCTCAGCGGCATGGGCGCCTGCTGGCGCACAAGGTCCTGAGGTCAAACCCCGGTACCCACAAAAAAAAATATCATCTGATTCAGGATTACAGTATGATGACAACTACAGAATTCTTTCAAAGCAAAGCTGAGGTCAGTTTTTAGCTTAATAATGGAGAAAGGGGTCATACATGCCACAAAACAGGTTCTCTTCTGCACTGCAACTCTCCTGGGAGAATATCCATCACAGCATGCCCTAACTGGACAGAGATTATCAACGTAGTTCTAGGGACTGTAACTCACCCTGGCCAAGCTGACATATCAAAATGCTGTCAGAATATACACTGATGGAATAATGGGTAATATATTTCACAATTTTAATACCTTATATCCATTAATTTCCAATTTGGTAACAACATAAAATCATTAAGTAAAATGTCATTAGAAATATCAGTAGAGCCTGGCTATGATTGCTATCATATTTCTTGCTGGAGTCATTCAAAACAACAGTGGAAACACAATTTTAGAAAAGTGTTCTTTTTCTCTTTTTAATAAGACTATACTAAAATGCCAAATGAGGTTTGAAATGGGCAGGATTAAATTGTTTTAATGCTAAAAATAACCATTAAATTTCCAAATGAGAAACCAGATCACTTTTCAACATGATTCAAAGATTATTTTACTAAAGTGACATGGGAAGCATAAGTTATCTTTTACTACACAATATTGTCATCCTAAAATGTAGTTTAACTTTTAAGAACTTTACAGAAAAGACATTGTTATTATTATAATTATTTTCATTTGCTGGGCACATCAGAAAAACAGCAAGATCTAATAAACAACCTAATATTGAGCCCCAAAGTTCTAGAAAAAAAAAAGTCAAGCCCAAGGTTCATACAAGGGAGGAAGTTATAAAGATCAGAGCAGAAATTAATGCAATTGAGACTAAGAAAACAATACAAAGAATCAATGAATCAAAGAGTTGGTTCTTTGAAAGATTAAATAAAAAGGACAAACCCCAACCCAGCATTATGTAAAAAAGGAAAGAAAAGACTTACATGCATGCAATTCAGAGCAAAAAAGGTGAAATCACAACAGATCTGGCAGAAATCCAGAAGATCATCAATACCTACTTCAAGAAACTGTACTCAAATAAGGTGCAAAACACAGAAGAAATAGACACATATGAATTCCTAGACACATATGAATTACCAAAACTGAGTCAAGAAGATATAAAAATTCTAAATAAACCAATATCAATGAAATTGAAGATGAAATTAAAAACCTATCAACAAAGAAAAGCCCACGTCCTGATGGATTCACCACTCAATTCTATAAGAAATTTAGAGAAAATTTAATGCCACTACTCCTCAAACTCTTTAATGAAATTGAAAGGGAAGCAATACTCCTTAAGTCATTCCTGGAAATAAGCATAACCCTGATACCAAAACCAGAGAAGAATCCAACCAATAAAGAGAACTACAGGCCAATCTCCCTAATGAACATAGATGCAAAAATCTTCAATAAGATACTGGCAAACAGAATGCAGCAAAAAGGTTATACACCATGACCAAGTAGAATTCTTCCCAGGGATGCAGGGATGGGTCAACATATGCAAATCAATAAATATAATATACCATACAAACAGATCTAAGGACAAAAATCATATGACCATCTCAATATATGCAGAAAAAGCTTTTGACAATGTTCAACACTGATTCATGATAAAATCCCTACAGAAAATTGGAATAGTCTTTACCTCAATCTGATAGAAGCCATCTATGACAAACCAACAGTCAACATCATATTAAATGATCAAAACCTGAAAGCTTTCAACTCTAAAATCAGGAATAAGATAAGGATGTCCACTATCATTACTTCTATTTAATATAGTTCTGGAAACATTAGCCAGAGCAATTACACAAGAGAAAGAAATAAAAGGAATAGAGATAGGAAAGGAAGAATTTAAATTATCATTATTTGCGGATAACATGACACTCCACATAGAAGACCCAAAAAACTCCACCAAAAGACTTATAGATCTAATAACCAAATTCAGTTGTGTAGCTGGATACAAAGCCAACACTCAAAAATCAATAGCATTCCTGTACACAAATAACAAAGTCACTGAGAGAAATTAAGGAATGCACACTTTTCACAATAATATTGAAAATATTGAAATACTTAGGAGTCAATCTAATGAAGGAAGTAAAAGACATTTACGTGGGGGGGGTCAAGCTTGCTATAGCATCTGACAAGATATTCATTAGCTGAACAGAGACAATCCACAAATTAATAATAACCAACTTATGCCTAAAATAGTTGTCTTCAAAAAGTTGATAAATTATCATATGCAAGCAAACATCCATATGGCTTCAACATTAGACTTTATATAAATGGATGGAAATGTATGAGAAGAGAATTGTTAGCTTGGCATAAGGAAAACTTTATTGACAGAGCCACCCGGCAACAGGATAGGCATTATTTTTGTGGGTTCCGGGAGTCGAACTCAGACCCTCGCACTTGCCAGGCAGGCGCTTACCCTGCTGAGCCATCTCACTGGCCCAGGATGGGCATATTTTGCAGGCTATGACTCCGCACCCTTTGAAATGTCCAGGCCTAGCATGGCAGTCTTGCTGGCTGCTGGTGTCATACTTCAAGCTCTAGCCTAAATGCCCAGCCCAATAAATCTACGGTTTATTTTCTTCTTCTTTTCCTTCTTTATTCTGGGGCCAATCGTATGCCACAACCACTCATTGTGTTCAGTACGTAGGTTGTTCTATGTCATAGCACTCCTAGGGGGGCTGCCCAAGGAACTTTGAGAACCAGTCTCTACCACCCTTTTTCTTTCTACTTAAAGTGACTCTACATATGCTGAACCCTCCCATTTTCTTCAGTTTTTCAGACCTTAATTCATTAAATTGTATTTTCTCAGACAATTAAACCTTTGAATCCTCCTTAGCTTTTCTCATTGTTCTCCCTACTCATTCCTGAGGAAAATCTTTGTCTCCATCCTCACACTGACTGTGAGCGAACCAGAGACTTTAATCACAATTACTGGGTGTAGTCCTAATGTAACACCAAAATCAAAGAAAAGAAAAGTCATGAGATTGGAAGTGAAATTAGACACAATTCTAGCCAGCTATCAATAATCATAGTGTTGAAATTATGGTATGGGCAGAAAGCCTAATCCATATTTGCTTTCATTCAAAAAGCATTTATTAAGTGTTCATTATGCACAAGGCAGCAAGTGCTAAAGATACACAATGGAATGACTCAGTGCTTTTCCAAGATGGTGTGTGTATTTCTCAAAGGGAAGCTACACTAGAAATTTTGAACCAGTTTGTAATAGCTAAATCTTGGAAACAACCCAAATAAATGCCCATCAACTGAGGAATGGATAAAAAAGATGTGGTGGTTTTTTTTTTTTACACAATGGAGTAGTACTCAGCCATAAAAAAGGACAAGCTTGAGACATTTCTAGGTAAATGGGTGCACCTTGAGACTATACTCTTAAGTGAAATAAATCAGACACACGTGTAAATATTGCATTGTCTCCCTGGTGTTAGAAACTGAAAGAGTAAATAAGGAGAAAAATGTACAATAGATATTATGAAATAGGAAGAAATTGTTCAAAAGTAAAGAGGAACTAGGAAAGGGGAAGGGGGAAAGGAAGCAAGGGAAAAGAAAAAAACAATAAAAGAAGGATAAAATGGAAACAAAGCTTTATAAATAAAGAAGGGAAGAGGAGTTGAAGGGAGGGTAGGGGATTGGGAAAAAAAGCAATCAAGATATATCATACACACATTAAAATACCCTATGATGAATATGATCATTATGTATATCTAAACTGTACCAATAAACTTAATAAAATTTTTTAAAACAAGAAATTTTGAACCTGGAAAAATGTGGTTCTTGCTCTGTTTCTCTCTTTATCACTAGCAAGAATTTTTCAAGAAAACAATTCTCCCTTCTAAATTAATCAAGCAGCTGGGTGATGATTAGGTGTAAACATTGGAATACTTCATAAAATTCTTTCTGAACAAATCTATGAATATTAATTAGGATTTTTCCATTCTATTTTATAAAAGATATAAAATCTTTGAGCAAAATCAAAATGGAAATTAGGATATGATCCACACCAGAGCAGCCCCACTGTCCTGCTATTTTGGGAGGCAGAATAAAAGCCAGGCAGATAGGAATTCAGACTCAAGCTCCTACATTTACACACTGCATGGCTTTGTTTCTCCAAATCAGATTGTTAGCTGAACACGGGAGATAGTAATAATTGTGTTTAAAGATTATAAATAATAAATATAGAATATAAATTACAAATTTTAGGATGCACAATCTGCCCATCTCTTCTGCCTTCTGAAGATAAAAAATTAGGAATATGTGTTGAAGAGTCATGGAAAGCAGAGACTCAATTAGGAAAGAAAAAAATCCCAGGACGCTAGATGTGGAGAGCCATAACCAGCCAGGGGAGGGAAGATTAAGGGTGTGGGATGGTACACAGAGGTTTGTAAAGCAGAGTACGCAAAACATCATGCTAGGAAGGCAAATGCAGATGAGAGAAGTCTCTCTTGGGGTGAGAAACTGAGAGTTTCTTGAGAGTTTGAGGGTGCCTGAGGGTAGAGGAGCACAGAGGATTTTCATAAGAATGTATGTGTACCCTTTAAATGTTTGAAGAGTTTTCTTTGGACCACATCTGTTTAAATTCAGGCCCTTGCAGGAAATCAACAATGATTTTTTTAAAGGGGATTCTCATTCTGAATTTTGAATCCAAGGTAGCAATCTACCTGTACTAGAAATAAGAGTCATTACCCTAAAAATGAGTCAATCTACTTTTTCACTGTGAGTGTTAAAATGCTGAACTTCAACCAGCTATGGTGCCACAGGTCTATAGTCCCAGCAACTTACCAGGTTGAGGTGGGAGGATTGCTTGAGTCTGGGAACTTGAGGCCAGCCTGAGCAATACAGTGAGATCCCACCTTTAAAAACAAACAATAAAACCAAAAAACCTGAGTTTTTATATAAAAGGAAAGGGGGGAGTTAATACAAGCAGTAATGAAACAAATACAAGATTTCAGAAGAACGTTTTATGACATTAAATTGATGAAGTCTACCAAGAATTTCCTTGCCAAATTACTACCTGGGAATCTCCATTTTAATGCAACCTTCAATAAACACGCAAATGTTTATGAATTGGAGTCCTTTCTGGAGGAAGCCAGAGAGTTAGTAATAGATAAAGGAACCAGTTCAATCCTGTATCTTTTCCCCATGAGATCCTGATCCTGTTACCTGATTGATACTTTGAGATTGGCAATGCTCAGGCATAGCAACCAACTACTTTGACAACTTTCTTCCAAAACTGGAGGCAAACTTTGGCATGTTCTGTAGGGTTGGACTAAGCAGGATTTTGAGTAGCAAATAGAACATGACTCAGAGACACTACAGGAATGATTAATTTCATGAACAGAGATAGAACTATTTAGAGTTGTTCAAGAATACAGGCCATCCACCTCACCTCCCTGGTTTCAGTTAGGGGGAAGAAAATTGAAGGCAATTGCCGATTTGCAACTATACATCAGTGAGCACCCAACATCTGGGTTTACATGATATGGAGCATAGATATCATGGCCTCTCTGAGGACTCATCTAACTAGTTTTCTTTTCCCATTTCATCAAAGCTGGAGAGAAAAGGAAACAAACTTGTAGATAGAGAATGGAAGACATCTAAAGTCCTTCAGGTCCAACATGCCAGGTAGAGGTGAGCAGGTATAGCTTCATGCCTTGAGAACCAACTCCCGGGCACATTCTCAGTGGATCTCCCTGTCCATATTGGGAGAAGTTAGAGACTGGGAAAAGGCCCAGATCAGAGAGCCCAGCCCCTATTCTAGCATGGCTGAGTGGGAAGTAGGCAGTACCATGGCTCTCATTTAGTCACTTGCCACACAATTTTAGATATTACTGATCTGTGAGTGGCATGAATCAGCAAAGGTGGAAGCTGAAGCAGGTTGTATCATTAGTCTAGCTGACTGAGAAGAGGCATGTTGCAGCCAGTTGCCCAGGATGGAGCTTTCCTCCTCCATTTGAAATATGGAGTCATGTGCTTTAAAAAAAATTCTCACCACCTCTGTTTCAATGTTTGTTAGAAGAAGCTGTGATAAACTTCATCTGGTTGCTTCATCTGGTCGTACCAGCAGACAAACCTGAGGAGAGCTCCCATGGTGTGAGCATTAGGTATCTGACAGTCCTGACAGCAGAAATATTTTTCTAGAAATCACTGCTCTTCCAACCCCCAATAAGTCAAGCACAGAAGATTAATACTATATATATGATAAAATAATTCCAGTATGGAAAAGGAGGCTGAAGATTATTAGAGGTAGCATCTGAATTGTTCCTAATGGAAAGATGTGTGTATTGTACATTTATGTAGACCTTACAGATGTGAGCCACCATAATTAGAACAGGTAGAGAACACTTAGGATTGCATGTAATTCTTAATTCTTTTGGTGTTTTGCACCCTAAGACATCTAAGGAAAAAAACTCCATAAAAATGTTTTGTATTCTGTTCAATTTATTTCACCAATGTTTTATAGATTTTATTGCACAGATCATTCACTTACTTGATTAAATTTATTTTTAGATATTTTTGCAGTTACTGTAAATGGGATTACTTCTGTGCTTTACATTTCAGATATTTCACTACTGGCATATAGCAACACTACTGATTTTTGTATTTTGATTTTTTTATCTTGCAACTTTTCTGAGTTCATTTATTTGTTCTAATAATTTTTCAGTGGAGTCTTGGGGGTTTTCTACATATAAAATTATGGCATCTGCAAACAATGATAATTTGACTTCTTCTTTTTGGATGTCCTTTTTTTCTTTCTCTTGCATAATTTCTCTGGTTAAAACTTCCAGCACTATGTTGAATAAAAGTGGTGAAAGTGGGGATCCTTGTCACACTGTCCAGCTTTTCTCCACTTAGTATAATGTTAGCTATTTACTCATTATAAAAGGACTTTATTATGTTGAAATGTTCTTTCCATATCTAACTTGTTCATTGTTTATATCATGAAGTGATGTTGAACTTTATCAAATGCATTTTTAGTATCTATGGAGATGATGATACAGTTTTTGTGCTTCATTCTGCTGGTGTAGTATGTTGTATTTACTGATTTGTATATGCTAAACCATTATTTTTCAATTTAACGAATAACCAATATCTATCTAATATTGGCCTAGGTCATTCAGTGTATTGCGTGATGTCAGTCAAAGATCGCCATTTTTCATGAAGTTCATATTTTGGCAAGAGAATTCCTCAGATCCCAGCTCTCCAAAAGTCTATTGAGATTCTGTGAATCGATACACGCACATGTCCTGCTCTACTGTACTCTCTTTTTCATCAGTGATAATTGCATGGATTATTTTACAAGCAGCGGAAGGAATGGAAAGCACTGCACGCCATTTGGGAGGGCAGATATCAAAAGTCCTCCATGTTACCTTCTCAGACATGTTGAAACATGGAACTACAGAACAGGCCCAAGATATTTCCAGATCTGAAAATGTTCTCTGTTGATTTTACAGCCCAGTAAACATCAGTTATCTCCACAGTAACATTCACTCCTGTCCTCAATTGATGACTTTTAGAGAGGTCATTCTCTTGGCTTTGTTGTGTATATGATTAGTTAAGTAAGAATTCAAGGAACTGCCATTCAAAGCAGATAATCAAGTCAGTTTTTTACAAAAGGCCATTTAAAGAACCTCTTTTATTGTGAACATTTTACTGTGAAATATATTGTATATATCACACACACACACACACACACACGTGTGTGTGTGTGCACTATGGTATAAGTCTGTGTTTCCCTCCAACCCCTATATCCATGTTGAAGCCTCAATCCACAAAATGATGGTGTTTGGAGGAGGGACATTTGGGAGCTTATTATGTCATAATATGAGATATCTACAAACCAAAAAGAGGTCCCTCATTAAGAACAGTTTTGTCTGGCATCTTGACCTTGGACTTCCCATCCTCCAAAAGTTTGAGAAATCATTTTTTGTTATTTAAGCCACTCAGTTTAGGTACATATTTTGGTTATAGTATCCTGAGTAAACTAAGAACACACACACACACTCACACCAAAATAAAATACTGACATTCAGTAAGCAACTTAACAGACTATAACCAGTGTCTTTGAAGTCCCATATACGTGTTTCTTCTGCTGCCTCCATCACCCACGGCTAGGCCAGAGTTAATGAAAATCCTGCATTTCCAGTCATTATTTTGCTTTTCTGTATACTTTTACCACATATGCATGTGTCCCAACACAATATGTTGATTTTTTTTCTGATTTTGCACTTTTTATAAATGAACCACAATTTGCTTCTGTGACTTTTTTTTTCACTTAACATTTAGAGATTCAACAATGCTAATGTGTAAAGCTAGAGTTCATTTTTTCATTGCTATTTAGTATTTCATTTGTGAGTATAACAGAAATTGCTTTTCCCTTGAAAAGTTGATTGTCATTTTGTGGTTTTATATGTAATGATATTTGGAAACTTGTGTATGGTACAATTTCAAGGCAGACAATGAAGTTCAGGAAAGGTCATTTAAAAAGTTGTTTTAAGCCTTTTTATTATGACACTTTTATTATGAAATATAAACACACAAGAATTTCTCTAAGGAATATACTGAGTCATTCAGGCTGTTTCTATATATCCTACTTATTTCCAGCCAAGCATTCTATTAGAATTGCACTTCTCAGCCCACATAATTTAGGTATGACCATTTAGGATTAATGAAATGTGGACTGAAATGATGTGCAACATTTCTGGGCAGCAGCTTCAAAAGGTTATACACACCATGCTATTTTCTCTCATCTATATACCTGGAAGTTATTTCACTTAGCAGATTTTCTATCAACATAAATCCCCATATAAAGATCACAGTGACATAAAGTGTCTTTAGTCAACCCAAAATGACCATATGAGCAACACAGAAACATTTGTGGTTTTAAGCCATTTTGTTTTTTATCTAAAGTATTATCTAGTTTAATCTAATACAGAATTTAGTATTAAAAATAAATTTGCTTAGTGTTCATATATTCAATTTCAGTAAATACCAAGTCTTCTTACAAAAGGTTGAGTTAATTTATATTCTGCTTATAACAATAGTAATGGAAGTTTCTATTTTTCCACAGCTTTGTCAACATTTGATATTCTAAGAATGTAATTTGATCTGATGAATGTTAAGAAATGCTGTCTGTTGTTTTGATTTTTATTTTCCTGAGGACCATTGATATACTTCTGTATATTTATGAGACATTCATATTTTTATGTAAACTATTTGTTTATAACTTATGTCTGTATTTCTACTGGACTGTCTTATATTTTTCTTATTGATTCAAGTAAATTCTTTAAACCCACCCATGCCTCCTTATCTCATCTTTCTTTTTTTCTGTAGTGTGTATTAGTATGTTACAGACAATGTATTTACTTATTTGTTTATTGTCTTTCTCTCTTTACCTAGGATGAAGTCTCCATGAGGTCAGGGTCTGATCTTTCACTAGTGAATCCCCAGTCCCTATAAATGTATCCAGAACAGCAGGTAGGTAATTATTGAATGAATGAAAAACCAGTTGCAGGAGTTTGCAACAGTATCTGACCATTGGGTTTCTTGACCATGACCAATTTTAGAATGTGTGCAGATTTTGGTCTGATACCTGTGGACCTTAAAACTTTATGTATCATTACTGGCTTGATGAGGACAAGTTTGCAGGAGTTTCCCATTTCCACAGGCAATTGTTCTCCACAAATGATTGGGTATATCTTTTTCTTTTTAATATTTTGAAACCTAACCCCACGATGATAAGATAAATGTGAGGCCTTTGAAAGGTGAATATATCAGGAGGGTGAGTCCCTTCTCAGTGAAATTAGTACCCTTATAAAGAGACTTGATGAGTTTCCCCAGATATTTGCATCATATGAGGACAGAACAACAAAACACCATCTATGAAGTCCTTACCAGACACTGTATATGACAGTACCTTGATCTTGGACTTACCCATCTCCAGAACTCCAAAATAAATTTCTATTACTTATAAAATATCCAGTCTAAAGAATTATGTGATAGCAGAATTGACTAAAACAATGATGGACAAGTTTTAAAGTATTTCTTTTTTTTTTTTTTTAGCTACTTCCTGACACGGGGATGAGTAATTAACCTATAGATCAAGTTTCTCCTTCAGACTCCATCTTATGAACTCAGTTGCCTTAATAATGGCCCACATTTGGTGATGTTCTCCTAAAGGAGTTTGATGAAATGGTACAAGGATTTAATCCAGAGTGTCAAGAACTTTTTTGAGGTCTTTATTACAGGCTCTAAGTACAGAGCTGTTCTTTTGATAACTATACATGGGCAAGTGGTTAGAAACCAAAAAGAAGTAACCTTGAAGGATTGAACATGGTACAACCATTGTCACACTAGGATCCAGACCAGCAAGGACACCTGAGTGCTTTCCAGAATTCCTCTCCACTCTCCTCCCCTGCCCCAGCCTTTGGTAGCTCCTGTCTTGCATGAGGTGAAGACCTCATGTAGCTGTCTCTTTTTCCTCCTGTCTTCCCCCAATTTTACTTACTTGCCTGACCTGGTAAAGGTTCATGGGAAAGAGTTGATAGTTGGATGCAGAAATTGTTACAGCTTCTAATCCATCACACCAACCCACATACTGGTATTAAGTTTGGCTGTTTTCTTCTTCACCCATTTATGGGAGATTTCTCCTCCTCCTGCTGTGCTAGGGAGGAAAATAGTTTCAGGTCCCTTCTTTCCTAGCCTGACAAAAACAGGCTAATTGAAGAAAAACATGCGTATTTGTTATGTGCATGAAGGCAATCACATAGTGTAGCCACCCACTAACCCAATATGATGTATAGTCTTTTTTCCCTAAGGGGAAAGGTTTAACAAAGAGAAACCCTAAATAAGCCCTCCAGCTTAATTGGTCTTTCGTAACCCTAAAAATCACTAATTTTGGAGGCCACACAACTGAGTGATATATGATTAGTATTCCACTATCTTGGCTGTATATGACACCTTCAAAACCACCTAATAGGCAAAAGCTGTTGCCTTTTGCTATCTCCCCTGTTCTCCACCGAACGATCCCTCCTATACCTTAATGGTTAACTGCAAGGGTAGCTGTTCCTGGGGAAAGGAACTAAAAAGGCACAAGTCATAAAATTTATGAATCAGTAACTTTTCTCTACATTTATAGAACACAGGACATCTAATGGTCTTCAGAGAACATCAAAGTGTGGGCCAATGATTTGTTAATATTGTTCTTTACTTAAATATGGAATAATGTTTAACTTATATAAAAATAATGTGTTTATCTAAAGAATGATAGGGACTGGTCTAGAATACAAAAGTCTCAAGGATATTCTAGCTAAAAAAGATGTCCTGGATGATGAAGACCCCATCACCACATAGCTTTCAAGTTGTCTGTCCCCTTGCTCCTCCTTTCCCTCCCTATTCCCTAAGATGGTCTTTGTTGGTGATGGCCTACTATCTTCTTTTGTTGCCTACATTTCAAATAACTCTTTCTTGCCCTAATAACTTGTCCTTGAGCATTAGCTTTTGAGCAGTAAACAAAATGGATTGAGTCTGATAACAATGAGAGAATAGAAGAATGTAGACAATTTGAGGGGAACAGAAAAGTTTTCAATGGATTTTAATAGTCTTGGAGAAATATCCAGTGGCCTGGGATAAAGTCCATTAGGCCAATAGAATGGATTACAATTGACTGTCTTTGGAATATTGAATAGGACCAAAATAAAAGGTGCTGACAGACTTGTATTTATTCTTGCACTATGAGGTTAATTAAAGAAAATTCAAGGAAGAGACCAGATGTAATTTTTTTCTTCTTTGTCAGGGCCACACTTTAAGCAGACAAGCAACATTGCCTTATATCTAAATCCCTGTTACTAAAATAATCAGAATAGGACACTGCCACCTGCCCAGGTCACCTGTGTGGTGAGCCAGAAGGACCTGAGGACTGTCTGTCTCACCCTCAGCTGATGCTGCCCCACTCCTGGGGTCTCCACAGCACAGGACAACAGAGGTGACAACCCACAGACAACCTGATCAAAGAGGAGACCAACAGCCAGGAGATGATTTTCACTTCAGTATTGAAGTGTTAACCTACCACAGAGTCCAGGTGAGGGACAGCCTTGGGAAATAGGCTTGGAAAGGGTGACAGCCAAACAGAGATGTTGGGACTACCTGGGAGGCATGGTCACACCACAAAGATCACAGAGTGTGTATTCTGTTGTAGGAGGCCAGGTTTGGAGGGCATAATCTGAAAGAATAAATGCAGTAGATAAGCTCTTAGCCAGACTCACCAAGAGAAAGAGAGAAAAGACTCATATCAATGCAGTTAGCAGTAAAAAAGGCAAAATTGTAACAGATACCATTGAAATCCAGAAGATAGTAACTACTATGAAAAATTGTATTGCAACAAGTTAGCAAATTTTGAAGAAATAGACAGATTCCTAGATGCATACAAATTACCAAAGCTAACCCCAGAAGACACAAAAATGCTGAACAACCAAATAATAAGCAATGAAAGTGAGACAGTAATAAAGAATCTAGCAACTAAAAGAAGTCCAGGATTTGATGGATTCAACTGCTGAATTCTACAAAAGCTTTAAGGATGTTGTATCACCTATACTCCTCAAGCTCTTTGACACTGAAAGGGACAGGGTTCTTCCAAGTTCATTTATGGAAGCCAACATTACTCTGATTGCAAAACCAAATAAAGACCTAACTAAAAAGAGAACTACAAGACAATCTCCTTAGTGAACATAGATGGAACAATTCTCATCAGGATATTAACAAATAGAATGCAGCACAAGATCAAAAAGATCATACATCATGACCAAGTAAATTTCATCCCAGAGCTGCAAGGATGGTTCAACATACAAAAACCAATACATTTAATACATCACATAAACAGAAGCAAGGTTAAAAACTGTATAATCATATAAATAGTTACAGAAAAGATTTTCAAAAAATCCCCAAACCTTCATGATAAGAACTCTGAAGAAAATAGATATAGAAGGACCACACCTGAAAGCTATTTTTGACAAACCAATGGCTGACATCATATTAAATGGGGAAAAATAAAAGCATTCCCTTTAAAATCGGGAAAAAACAAGGATGCCCATTATTACTTTTATTTATCATTGTACTAGAAACATTAGCCAGAGCAAACAAGCAAAAGAAAGAAATAAAAGGGATACATACTGGAAAGGAAGAACTCAAAATTATTATTATTTTCAGATAACATGATACTCTACATAGAAGACTCAGAGAATTCCACCAACAAACTCTTAGATTTAATAATCAATGTCAGCAATGTAGCAGGATGCAAAATCAACACACAAAAATCAGTAGCATTTGTGTACACCATTAATGACCTCAATGAGAAGAAAATTATGGAAACAATGCCATTCATGGTAGCATCAAGAAAAATTAAATATAACCAAGGAAGGGAAAAGAACTCTACAAAGAAAACTACTGTACTCTGAAAATGAAGATTGAAGAGGACAGCAGAAAATGAAAGGATGTCCTGGTTTCTGGATAGGCAGATCCAATATTGTTAAAATGGCCATATGCCCAATACTGTTACACAGATTCAATGCAGTCACAATCAAAATTCCAATAGCATACTGCGCAGATTTAGAGATAACAATCTCAAAATTTATATGGAGCCAGAAGAGTCTCAGAATAGCAAAAATAATATTGGGCAATAAAAGCAAAGCAAGAGGCATCACAATGTCTGCCTTCAAACTATACTACAGAGCAACAGTGATTTTAAAAAATGGCATGGAAATAGAACAAAAACAGACATACAGATCAATGGAACAGAATAGAGGGCACAGAAACATTCCCAGATATATTCAGCTATTTTATCTTTGACAAAGAGGCCCAAAGCATATGTTGGAAGAAAAATAGCCTATTCAACAAGTGGTGTTGGGAAAATTGGATATATGTTTGCAAAAGATTGAAACTGGACCCATCTCTCTCACCATGTGCTAAACTAAAATCAAAATGGTTGAAAGATCTCAACATTAAAACAGAAACACTGAACCTGCTAGAAGATAAAATAGGTAAAATATTTGAAGTCATAGGTGTAGGAAAGGATTTCCTAAACAGAACCACAATTGCACAAGAAATAATAGCAAGACAACAAATGGAATTACATCAAATTAAAAAGCTTCTGCACAGCAAAAGAATCAGTTGGTCAAGTGAGGAGACAACCTAAAGAATGGGAAATATTTTTTCCAGCTATTCCTCAGGCAGCAGACTAATATCTAGAATACATAAAGAACACAAAAATATGAGACCACCTAAAGCACAAGACCAAGTCAAGAAATGGGCAAGTGAAGTGAACAGATACTTCTCAGAGGAAAAATTGTGAGTCAGCAACAAATACGTGAAAAAATGTTAAACATCGCTGACCATTAGAAAAATTTAACTTAACACTAAGATTCCATCTTACATCAGAAAGAATGGCAACCATCAAAAAGTCAAAAAATAACAAATGCTGGTATGGCTGCAGTGAAAAAGGAGCAGTCTTACATTGTTGGTGGAAATGTAAACTAGTACAACCATTATGGAAATCATTATGGAGATTTCTCAAAGAACTAAGGTTAGAAATTTCAGATGACCCAACTATACCCTTCCTAGGTATCTTCTTCAAAGAGCTAAAGACATCATACTACAGCAATACATGCATCAGTATTTATAGCAGCACAATTCATAATAGCTAAATCCTGAAAGCAGCCTGTATATCCATCAAGAGATGATTGGATAAAGAAAATGGGGTATCTATATATAATGGAATACTACTCTGCTGTAAAGAATGACAAATTTGAGACATTTGTAAGAAAATGGATGTACCTGGAAAATATAATGTTGAGTGAAATAAACCAGACACACAAGCTTAAATACCATATGGTATCTGTCATTTGAGTAAGGCAAGGTACAAAGAGCACAATAAATGATAGTTGAGGACAGGAGATAGTTGTTTTGCAAATGGGAAGTGGTCCTGGAGACTGAGAGTGAAAGGAGAGGGGAAGAGAAAGGGGAAATAAGTAGATTAAAGATATTCCATGTACAGGAACCTAGTAACCTCAATTAATGTAAACATTATATGCCATGAACATGAGATAAGGTTAATAATAGGAGCAAGAATGAAAACGGGGAAAGGTGACTTAGAGGAGGAGAAAGGGAAGTGGGATGGAAGGAGAAGGAAATTGAAAAAGAACTGTGCTGTGTTATGTATATGTACCCACTCTCAAATATGACTGTAAACTGAATGTATTACAAACATGTACTAATACAAATAAAATTTTAAAAAGAGAAAAATTCCCAAATATACATTGCAGCCTACACCTCCACCAAAATTCAGGATCCTTTGGGTATGGAGAATGACTTGTCATCTGTACTTAGCAAACAAACTAACAGAAACAAATATTTTAACTGATTCTAATTATTTTACCTTCAGAAGCATTAGGCAAAGCAGGGCTTTTCCATTTCAGTGTTATGGACATTTTGGATTGGATATATAACATAGATGCTAGTGGCACCCCACCCCAGTCATTACAAGAAACATCTCAGATATTGTCAGTTGTTCCTTAGCAAAGCAAAATCACCTTGATTAAGTAAGCTGGGTTAAAATATAACCTATTTTCTACTGGCTTTATTCAAATATTCAATCCTAAATAAACAAAAACAGAGACAAGTCCAGGAGAAACCTAGTTTGATCACTCTTGCTTCACTTAAAGAATAGGGGCCAACTCACAGACCTTTTTTTAAGTCTAGCAATTATTTTGAAGTTTGAACTCATTGTAAGTCTTAAGCATAAACTAACATGATTTCCTGGTATGCTTTTGTAATAATAAAGGTTATTTGACATTCACTATTAATTAATTTAATTAATTATTAAATAAATTAAATTTATTTATTTATTTAATTAAAATGATCAGGATACTAGGGCACCACATTTTGAGATGATCATACCTGGCCTCTTTTACTTCCCAAAAGCAGTGCAGAGATGCACAAACACAAGAGTCTTTATTCTCACTTTCCCCACCTAAAGACAGAATGTAAATGCTTTTGTACAGCACATGGCACCTCATCAGCTCAGAGATGGTCCTAGAAGAATCTGTGAGCAGACTTACCTCCACAATATCTCCCCTTTAAATTGATCTTCCAGGGAGAGGAAAAAAGATGGCGGATGAGTAAGAAGCACGCAGCGAAACTCTAAAAGTTGCCATTGGACCATGGGAATATAGTGACCGGGAGAATGCAGGAGGGGGGGAGATGCCTCCCCGGGACCCAGAAAAGTTCTGAAGCGCAGCTTGGGACCCCCGGCACCAGTGAAGGGTACTTTTCAGCAAAGAAGGAACAGACCCCACCCACACACCTTCTACCATCCCAGGAATTGCCGCGCGACAGAAGCTCAAAGTTGCGGACAGACGGTGACAGCTGGCACCCAGGGAGCCCTCACGGAGGATCGCGAGATAGCAGCAGGGCAGGGGAGCAGCAGAGAACTGCGCTGGCCAACAATGAGTGTCTCTCAGCCACAGCTGTCCCACGCCAGAGAGCGCCTGGCCGGGCGCCATTGTGGGGGGTGTGGTGAAAATCAGAGTGGCGCAAAAACACAGAGCTGGGAACTAGCACTCCGGAAAGGGTGGTGCCGCACCCTTCAGGCCCTTGGAAAGTGTGCTGAGGGTGGCAGGCGAACGAGACTGGTCTCTGAGCCACACCTGTCCTGCGCCAGAGAGCGACTGGCCGGGTGCCATTGTGGGGTGCGTGGTGAAAATCAGAGTGGTGGGAAAACGGAGCTGGGAACTCATGCTCTGGACAGGGCAGAGCCACACCTCTCAGCCCGCAGAAAGCACACTGACAGTGGCAGGCGAAGGAGACTGGTCTCCATCTGAAAGTCCACGCTTCTGCTCACCACCCCGCCAAAGGGCTGCTCCTGGCTCGCTGGGACGGACCTGCATGGAACAGGACTCTGTCATCACACGGTGCCTGCCTACAGCAGAGTCAACACCTGGAACTGATTCTTTTTATTTTTTTATTTTTATTTCTCTCTCATTTGTTTTTTGTTCTGGTGAAGGTTTTTTTTTTGTGGGGTTTTATTTTTGTTTTGTCTGTTTGTTTTGTTGTTTTTGTCTTTGTTTTTTTTTCTGTTTGTCTATTTGCTCTTCCCTTCATTATTCTCTCTGGTTTTTACATGAGTGTAAACAGCGCCTCTAACCTCTTTGTGATTGTGGTTGTGATCTGTTCTTCCTTTTATCCCTTCCTTCTCTTTTTCGCACCAGTCCTCTGCATCAGTGTCCCAATGTTAGTGGGATCCCTCTTGGTCCTCTAACCTTACATCTAATTCCTTCCTTTTCTCCCAATACTCTATTTCCTCATTAACTCATTTTAAATTTGAACTCCTGAGGAAAAAAATTGACATACTAAGGACTTGTATACTGCATATAATTTTTCTGGTGTGTTTTAGATTTTGTTATATAACTGCAACTCTGTGTTATACGGCTAAAAGTGGTAAATAACTGGTTAGCTCAGTCTGTTATTTTCTGGGCTGTATTTGATGCTTCAGTTATAATTATAGCCAAATGTGAAATAATTGTTCTAAACAGCTTTCATTCCTGATATTTCATGATTGATATTGACTAAGGGGCACAGAAAATACAGTGGCACAGTACCAAAGAATCAAGGACTGGGCCAAACAGGAAGCAACTTCTCACATCCAATGAATTGAAGAGGTAGGATCTGGCAGCAAGTTCAAAACCCAAAAGCAAGCTGCACTTGGAAGATACAGCAGAGAAGTAGTCATCTTCTAAAGATCTTGAACACTAGCATAAAGTAACCTACCATAGGTAATTTACAAACATCACCCCAGGAATTAAATTAAAGAAAGAAAAAATGAGACGACACTTAAACAAGATGCAACCCCACACATCCAATTCACCAAAGGCAAACCTAGGGGGCAATGAGGTGGGACAATCTGAAAGCCACCCACCTGGCCTATCTGAAGGGGTAACAACAAAACACCTGAATGAGGCTCTGGAAAAAATTAAAACAGAAATAATTTCACAGATAACTGCAGAGATAATGTCCACAATGAAGACCATGCTTAAGGACACTATAGCTGATACAGACAAAAAAATAGACAAGCTTAAGAAAACTATAGAAACCATGAATGCTCAGCATAGGACAGAAATGGAATCCATGAGGAAGATACAAGCAGATATCCAAGAGAACAAAAATTCCATTGAAAGTATTTGTAGCAGATTAAGCCAATGTGAGGACAGGATCTCAGATATAGAAGACAGGCTTGCAATTAGTGATCATGAAAAGAAAGAATTCTTAAAAACAGCAAGGGATCATGAAAAATCAATTCAGCAGCTACTACATGACTCAAAGATACACAACTTAAGAATAATTGGAATAAATGAAAAAGCAGGAGATAGCATCAATGACATTAAGACATTGTTCAAAGACATTATCACAGAGAACTTCCTGGAAGAGAAAACGAATTTGACCCCCATATAAATGAAGCTTTTAGAACGCCAACTAGACATGATCAAAAAAAAAACTTCAGCCAGACATATCACAGTCAAGATCCCAGAAATTCAACAGAAGGGCAGAATCTTAAAAGCTGTTAGGGAGAAGAGACAAATCACCTATAAAGGAAAACCCATCAGAATCACAGCTGACTTTTCAGCACAAACCCTCAAGTCAAGAAGAGCTTGGAATGATGTATTTCAAGCTCTAAAAAAATAATTTTCAAGCCAGATTGATGTACCCCGCAAAACTATCTTTCAAAATTGATGGAGAAATAAAATACTTTCATGACAAAGAACATCTGAAAAAATATATGACCACCAAACCAGCACTCCAAAATGTTCTGAAGGATATTCTAGAAAGAGATAGGAACCCCAACAGAAGGAATCCACCAGGCAGGGCAGATAATTAAATAGCAGGAAAGGGAAAAAAAATAGTGGGAACCAACAACAAGAAAATAACATGACAAGTATAAGTCAATACATATCAGTTTTAACCATCAATGTTAATGGTCTCAATTCACCAATCAAAAGGCACAAACTGGCAAAATGGATCAAGAAGCAAGGTCCAACAATATGCTGTATACAAGAAACACATTTAATTCAGAAAGAAATTCATAGACTGAAAGTCAAAGGATGGAAAACAATAATCCATGCAACAGGAACCCAGAAAAAAGCACAGGTAGCTATTCTTTTTGCAGACAAAGTGAATTTCAAGCTAAGAATGATTCAAAGAGATAAAGATGGTTATTACATCCTTGTAAAGGGAACAATCCAAGAGGAAGAGATAACGATCACAAATATATATGCATTAAATACCAGTGCACCCAGCTATATATAACAAGTACTAAAGGACATGAAAAATCAAATAGGCACTAATACAATTATATTGGGAGATCTCAATACTCCACTGTCACAAAAAGACAGATCAACTAGACAGAAAATCAATAATGAAATAATAGAACTGAACCAAACTTTGGAACAAATGGACTTAGTAGATGTCTACAGAGTGTTCCATCCCACAACATCAGAATACACATTCTTCTCAGCTGCACATGGAACGTTCTCCAAAATAGACCACATACTAGCTCATAAAACCTGCTTGAGTAAATGCAAAGGAATTGAAATTATCCCACGCATATTATCAGACCATAGTGCAATGAAATTGGAAATCAATGGCAAAAGATCTCACAAAAACTCCCTAAACACATGGAAATTAAATAGCACCCTCCTGAACAACCAATGGGTCACAGATGAAGTTAAAGAAGAAATTAGACACTTTCTACAACTGAATGATAATGACAGTACAACATACCGGAACTTATGGGATACAATGAAAGCAGTCCTAAGAGGGAAATTTATAGCATTAAATATTTATATTAGGAAAATAGAGCAAGCACAGATAAACAACTTAATGGCGAACCTCGAACTTCTAGAAAAAGAAGAGCAGGTTAAGCCAAAAGCCCGTACAAGGGAGGAAATTATAAAGATCAGAGCAGAAATTAATGTATTGGAGACTAAAAAAACAATACAAAGAATCAATGAAGCAAAAAGTTGGTTCTTTGAAAGAATAAATAAGATTGACAAACCCTTATCCAACCTTATTAAAAAAATAAAAGACTCAAATCCATGCAATTGAAAATGAAAAGGGTGATATCATGACGGACCCTGCAGAAATTGAGAAGATCACCTATACCTATTTTAAAAATCTATATTCTACTAAGATGGAAAATTCAGAAGAAATGGACAGATTCCTAGATTCGTATGAATTACCAAAGCTGAATCAAGAAGATTTAAAAACCCTAAATAAACCAATATCAACCAATAAAATTGAAGATGTAATTAAAAACCTCCCAACAAAGAAAAGCCCAGGCCCTGATGGATTCACTGCCAAATTCTACAAGAAATTTAGAGATGACCTAATGCCACTACTTCTCAAACTTTTTAATGAAATTGAAAGGGAAGCAATACTCCCAAATTCATTCCTGGAAGCAAGCATTACCTTGATACCAAAACCAGAGAAGGACCCAACTAAGAAAGAGAACTACAGGCCAATCTCCCTAATGAACATAGATTCAAAAATCCTTAATAAGACACTGGCAAACAGAATCCAACAAATCATCAAGAAGATTATACACCATGACCAAGTTGGATTCATCCCTGGGATGCAGGGATGGTTCAACATACATAAATCAATAAATGTAATACACCATATTAACAGAACCAAAGACAAAAATCACATGATCATCTCAATAGATGCAGAAAAAGCTTTTGACAAAGTCCAGCACCTTTTCATGATAAAAACCCTACAGAAAATTGTAATAGAGTGTCTTTATCTTAACCTGGTAAAAGCTATCTATGACAAACCAACAGCCAATATTATAGTAAATGGCCAAAAACTGAAAGCCTTCCCTCTAAAATCAGGAACAAGACAAGGATGTCCACTGTCCCCATTCTTATTCAACATAGTTCTGGAAACTTTAGCCAGAGCAATTAGACAAGAGAAAGAAATAAAGGGAATAATGATTGGAAAGGAAGAATTTAAATTATCATTATTTGCAGATGACATGATACTCTACACAGAAGACCCCAAAAACTCCACTAAAAAACTGCTAGATTTAATAAGAAAATTCAGTAATGTAGCTGGATACAAAGTCAATACTCAAAAGTCAATAGCCTTCTTGTACACAAATAACAAACTTACTGAAAGAAAAATTAGGGAAACAATACCTTTCACAATAACATCCAAAAAAATGAAATACCTGGGAATCAACCTCACAAAGGATGTAAAAGACCTCTACACTGAAAACTACAGTACTCTGAAAAAGGAGATTGAAGAGGATATCAGAAAATGGAAAGATATCCCTTGCTTCTGGATAGGAAGAACCAATATAGTGAAAATGGCCATACTTCCAAAATTGTTATACAGATTTAATGCAATTCCAATCAAAATTCCAACAGCATATCTCACAGAATTAGAGAAAACAATCCTAAAATTCATTTGGAATCAGAAGAGACCTAGAATAGCAAAGGCAATTCTGGGCAACAAAGGCAAGGCAGGGGGCATCACAATCCCTGACTTGAAATTATACTATAAAGCTACTGTGATAAAAACAGTGTGGTACTGGCAAAAAAAAACAGACCTGAAGATCAATGGAACAGATTAGAAGATGCTGAAACAACCCCAGACATACTAAGCCACCTTATCTTTGACAAAGGTGCCAAACACATTCGCTGGAAGAAAGATAGCCTCTTTAATAAATGGTGCTGGAAAAACTGGCTCTACACATGCCAAAGATTAAAACTAGACCCATATCTTTCACCATGCACTAAACTAAATTCAAAATGGATCAGAGATCTAAATATTAAAACAGAAACATTAAATTTGCTGGAAGGTAGGATAGGTAAAACCATTGAAGACATTGGTGTAGGCAAAGATTTTATGAATAAAAACTCAACCACATGGGAACTATCCCAAAGAATCAATAACTGGGATCTCATCTTATTAAAAAGCTTTTGCACAGCAAGAGAAACCACCAACAGATTGAAAAGACAACCCACAACGTGGGAAAAAATGTTTGCCAGCTGTTCCTCAGACAAAAGATTACTATCAAGAACATATAAAGAACTCAAAAACATCAGACCTCCCAAATTTAAAGACCCACTCCAAAAATGGGCATCTGAGATGAATAAACATTTCTCAGATGAAGAAACACTAGTGGCAAATAAATATACAAAAAAAGTGCAACATCACTAGTCATTCGAGAGATGCAAATTAAAACAACACTGAGATACCGTCTCACCTGAGAAAGAATGGCTACTATAAAGAAATCAACTAATAACAAATGCTGGAGGGGTTGTGGGGAAAAAGGAACCCTTCTTCACTGTTGGTGGGAGTGTTGACTGGTACAGCCACTGTGGAAGTCAGTGTGGAGATTCCTCAAAAAACTAGGGTTGGAGGTCCCATTTGACCCAGCTATTCCCCTTCTGGGCGTCTTCCCAGAAGAATTAAAAACATCATACCACAGCGATATATGTGCTCCCATGTTTATAGCAGCACAATTTGTAATAGCCAGATCTTGGAAATAACCCAAATGCCCATCAACTGAAGAATGGATAAGAAAGATGTGGTATTTTTATACAATGGAGTACTATTCAGCCATAAAGAAGGATAAACTGGAGACTTTTATAGGTAAATGGATGCAACTCGAGAAAATACTCATAAGTGAAATAAACCGGAAGCACATGTGTAAGCATCATATTGACTCTCTAGTATGAGAAACTGAAAGAGTAAATAAGATCCAAAATGTGGAATAGACACAGTGAATCAAAAAAAAAAAAAACTGGTCAAAAGGAAAGAGAGACTGGAATAGGGAAAAGAAAGAAGGGAAAGGGAAAAATTTGTATATATATATAAGATGGTTAAGATAGATACACTACCAATTTTACTTAGTTCATTGAAGAGTAAGGTTTGTGCCAATAATGTTTGGACAATTGAATACTAATGTCTGGTATCCTGAATAACTAACTTAAAGATAATAATACGTAATGCATTAACCATTGTTACCCTCATATTGTGGTGATTTGAAAATTTGTTCTTTTTTTGATTTGTTTTGTTTTTTCTTCTCTTTAAAATAAAAAAAAATATTGATCTTCCACAGTTTCTTGCCTTTAGGAACATGAGATTTCTTTTCTTTGGTCTTGCCACTTCTATAAAATGCATTGATCTTTGTTGACAGTGATATAGAAGTATTTGGGTTGTTTCCAGGATTTAGCTATTACAAATTATGCTGCTATAAACATAGGTGTGCATACATTGCTGTGGTATGATATTTGAATTTTGGGAAGATACCCAGAAAGGGCATAGCTGGATCAAATGGCACCTCTAATCCTAGTTTTTGAGGAGTCTCCACACTGATTTCCACAGTGGTTGCACCAGTCGACACTCCCACCAACAGCAGAGTAGTGTTCCTTGTTATTCACAGCCCTGCCAGCATTTGTTGCTGGTTGATTTGATGATAGCCATTTTTTCTGGAATGAGATGGAATGTCCGTGTTGTTTTAATTTGCATCTCTCCAATGACCAATGATATTGAACATTTTTTCATATATTTATTTGCCATTTGTATTTCTTCATCTGAAAAGTGTATTCATCTTGGATGCCCATTTTTGGATTGGGTCTTTGAATTTGGGGTGTCTGATTTTTTTTCAATTCTTTATATGTTCACAATAGAAGCCTTTGTCTGAGGGAGAATTGGCTAAAATTTTTTCCCACTCAATGGGTTGTCTATTCACTCTGTTTGTGATTTCTTTTGATGTGCAAAAGGTTTTTAATAAGATGAGGTCCCAGTTATTGATTCTTTGAAGAATTTCCCATGCAGTTTGGGTTTTGTTCATGAACTCTCTGCTTACACTTATGTCTTCAAGATTTCTACCTAATTTCTCTTCCAGTAGATTTAGTGTTCTCTTTTAATATTTAGATCTTTGAATCACTTTGACTTTAGTTTAGTGCATGGTGATAGACATGGGTCTAGTTTTAGTCTTTGGCATGTAGAGAGGCAGTTTTTCCATTGCTGTTTATTAAAGAGACTATCTTCCTTCCAGTGAACATGTTTGGCTCCTTTGTCAAAGATAATATTGCTGAGTGTGTTTGGAGTTTTGTCTGCATCTTCTAACCTTTTCCACTGATGCTCAGGTCAGTTTTATTGCCAGTACCATGCTGATTTTTATCACGGTAGCTTTGTAGTATAATTTCAAGTCAGGGATTATAATGCCTCCTGCCTTGCCTTTGTTGCCCAGAATTGCTTTTGCTATTCTAGTTCTCTTCTGGTTCCAAATGAATTTTAGGAATGTTTTCTCTAGTTCTGTGAGATATGTTGATGATATTATGATTGGGATGGCATTAAATCTATATAGCAGTTTTGGGAGTAGGGACATTTTCACAATGTCAGTTCTTCCCATCCATGAGCAAGGAATATCTTTCTATTTTCTGATATCCTTTTCAATCTCCTTTGTCATAGCACTGTAATTTTCAATGTATAGATATTTTACTTCTTTTTTTAGATTGATTCCTAAGTATTTCATTTTTTTGGATGCTATTGTGAAGGGTGTGGTTTCCCTAATTTCTCTCTCAGTGAGTTTGTTTTTTGTGTAAAGAAATGCTATTGATTTTTGAGTGTTGGCTTCATATCCAGCTACACTACTGAATTTGGATACTAAATCTAGAAGTCTTTTGGTGGAGTTTTTGGGGTCTTCTATATAGAGTATCATGTCATCTGTGAATAATGATAATTTAACTTCTTCCTTTCTTATCCTTATTGCTTTTATTTCTCTCTCTCATCTAATTGCTCTGGCTAATGATTCCAGAACTATATTGAATAGGAGTGGTGATAGTGGACATCCTTGCCTTGTTTGTGATTTTAGAGTGAAAGCTTTCAGGTTTTACCTATTAAGTATTATGTTGGCTGTTGGTTTGTCACAAATGGCTTTTATCAGATTGAGGTAAAGACATCTATTCCAATTTTCTGTAGGGTTATCATGACTGAGTGTTGGACTTTATCAAAAGCTTTTTGGGCATCTATTGAGATGATCATGTGATTTTTGTCTTTGGCTCTGTTGATATGGTGTATTACATTTATTTATTTTTGTAGATCTAACCATCACTGCATTCTTGGGATGAATCCCACTTGGTCATGGTATATTACCTTCTTGATGATTTGCTGCTTTCTGTTTGCTAGTGTCTTGTTGAAGATTTTTGTATCTCTGTTCATTAAAGAGATTGGCTTGTAGTTCTTTTTTGGTTGGGTCTTTCTCTGGTTTTGGTATTAGGGTAATACTTGCCCCCAGGAATGAGTTGGGGAGCATTATTTCCTTTTCAATTTCATTAAGAGTTTGAGGAGTATTGGCACTAAATCGTCTCTAAATTTCTTGTAGAATTCAGCAGTGCATCCCTCAGGACCTGGGCTTTTCTTTGTTGGTATCTAAGGTGATATTTTGAATAATATGTTCTTAAATATGAGACATAATTTTAAATAAGTAAGTTCACATTAAATGCATGTAAGTATAACAAGTATGGGAGGATAATTATACATACATATGAATATGCTAAAATAATTCACTTAGGAATTTTTCTAGAATGGACTCTTATTATTT
The DNA here is from genome assembly GCA_028451465.1 of Erethizon dorsatum. Lineage (NCBI taxonomy): Eukaryota > Metazoa > Chordata > Mammalia > Rodentia > Erethizontidae > Erethizon > Erethizon dorsatum. The sequence goes on from CM051823.1 coordinate 112,229,748, forward strand.
ATATATTAAGATTATTTGGGCCAGTGATATGGCTCAGTGGCATGAGCACCTGTCTGGCAAGCACAAGGTCCTGAGTTCAACTCCTGGTACCCACATAAAGGAAATAAAGGACCAGTAATATCACTCAGTGGCACAACCGCCTGCTGGCAAGTGTGAGGTCCTGAGTCTGACTCCCAGTGCCCACATTAAAAAAAAATGATTATTTAAAATTATGGTTTCACAACAATAAAAACAGGAAATGCTCACCATATTTCATCAAAATTAAAACAATATAAAGACACAAAAAGAAAAAAGATTGTTTTGTTTTGTTACACTAAGAGGTCTTGATTATGACTAGCTTTTACTTTCTGATTCATACTTTTTTGTATAACAAATTATTAAATGATCAAACTTGTCATTAAAACAACAAATTACTAAAAGTGAAACATACAAGAAAGCCTGGGTTTACAGACCATTTTTGTATATGTTATTTTTACTTAAACCTCATGTCTCCAGCTCTTTCCAGCATTCTATGCAGCCTTGCTACCACATTATGCACTTGTCTTCTTGAGGACTGCTGTCATCCAGGAAAAGAGATGAAATTGCATCCTCTGGTAGACAATTACTAATTTTTATTTTTATTAGCATGTGTTGTAGCATATAATGATTACATTTACTGTCGGTGGATGGTATATGTACATAATACATCTCAATTCCTTTTAGATCCCATACCCCTGTCCTCCCTCCCTGATCCTTCCATCACTTTGTCCCCTTCCCATTTGCAAAATGTCTATCTCTTTTGGTTTTTTTTCCTTTATCTCCTTTCCTTCCCTCTTTCTCCACCTCTTGAAACTTCCCATTTGCAAAATATCTCCTCTCTACTTCCTATTATCTATTTTTATTTTGCTCTTTATATTTTGCTTTTCTCATATAAGAGAAACCATGAGATGTTTAAGCTTGTGTCTGGTTTATATTTTAAAAAGAACTAATATACACATCAATCTCAGCACATTCGGGCTGATACAACAAAATACCCAAAGCTGGGGGGGGCCTGTAAATCACAGAAATTTATTTCTCCTAGTTCTAGAGGAGGGAAGTCTGAGATAAAGGTTCTGGCACATTCAGTGTCAATAAGGCTAACTTTCTGGTTCATGATCACCTTCTCACCACGTCCTTACATGGCAGAAGGGGCAGTATAGTTCTGTGGGGGCTTTCTTATAAAAGCATTAACCTCATTCATGAGCACACCACCCTCATGACCTTTCCAAAATTCCCATCTCCCAAAGCCATCACATTGATGATTAGGGTTTCAATATGTGAAGTTTGGGGAGGCACCAACATTTAGGCTATAGTAGCATCTCAAAAATTTTACTGTATTCTATTTAAATAGTTTTATAAGTGCTATATTCAAATATTTACAAAGCATTAAAAAGCACTAACAGGGAAGAATTTCAACATGATGCTTCATACAAAAAGCAGATGGCAAAGCAGCATGTATAATATAAACCTGCCTATGTAAAATTATCTTTCTATGGATCCAGAGAGCCATATGGTAGTATGCACAGAGAGAGGTCTGAAAGAATCTTCAGCAAAATGTTGATAGTGCCTATTTATGGGTTGTAACATTTCCAAAGATTTTTGCTTTCATTTTTATAACTTTTTAAACTATATTTGAACTTCTGGAAACAGAAAATTAAAAGAACTAAATGAGTAAATGAAGTCCTAATTCAAAATTTATTTTAACTATTATATTTGAAATTGAGGCTGACTCTTTAAAAGGAGTAACTGGTATAAGAGACCGGAAAAGCAATTACAGGATTTAATGAGACGATTTAAGCAATTCATAGAAATCGGAAATAACAGCTCCATAACTTCAATGATCTCCCCAAATAGCCATAGATTAACATTTGATTGGCTTTGGGAGAAATAAGGTACAGAAACCATGAACATTTTGAACTGACAGAGGTATAGAGAGGAAAATAAGTTTGGCAGGGAGCACTGTGCCTCTGAGAATCCAGAGATGGTGGATCTGAAATCTAAATTAACACAAGAACATAGTTCCCCACAACAAAACCTATAGACAAGTGCAAGCCTTCAAAAAACTAAGCAAGCAGAAGAAATCTTAGAAGTAACAGCTTCCAATGCTTCCCATCATGCATGGTCTCCTTAGCAATAAGTTCAGTAAGTGGTCATTCAACTTTGATTAAAAAAATGACTATCCCACAAGTATATCCATAAGAGTTTCAGAGGGCATAGGTTATTTACATGCTGATTCTTCAAATAAGCTGATCTCTGCTCCCTGGGCCTGTAACCCTCTGGTCCTAGATATAGAAAAAAAGCTGCATTTTTCTTTCATAGGTGAGTCCTTCAGATATCTGAAACATACTGCAGAATCAATTCCTCCATTTCCTTTTTTGAACAAAGTATTCTTTAGCTTAAATACCCTTCACCAGAGTCATAAGTCCTATGTATATAATTTAGTTGTGAAAATTAACTGTTGTATCAAGTTGAGTAAAAAATGCCCAACAGATTGGCTCTGGGTATGATTGATTGTATTTACTGAAGATGGATGGCATATCTTGGGTGTTAGTGCCAACAAATAGGCTTGTAGCTTGAATGGAATCAAAAAGGGAAAGAGGAAGGAAGGCTAATTTATGTTTCCTTGGAGGAGCTCTAGTCCTCTCCTTTACTTTGAACATATGTCTTGCGGTTTCTAGCACAAACACTTCAGCCTTCCATCCAAGCCCCTTCGGCCTCCTGATACAGATTCATATGGTTCTCTATAGTAAACTCCAGGCCTTCGACCTTTGACTGGATCTTTTGGATCTCCAGCATGCAGACAGCCCTTTTGCACTCTTCCACACCTGACTCTGCAGGAGGACACTGTAAGCCTAACTTGTAAATTCTTATATATTTATGTATTATATATTAAATGTTTCTTTAGTTAGCATTGACTGATACATTAGTTTTTCCTTACTGTTTTCAGCACAGAATAGAAGGAAACTATTACCCTCCCCATTTTCTTCTGGCCCTTGTGATTTTAAATCAAACTAAAATCACATTAGGTGGGGGAGGGTGCCAACCTTTTCATGTGGTTGATTATTCTCACTGTTTTATCCAACTTGAAAAAATGTTATTGATAAATGATATTATGCAGCCCTCTCTGATACAACTATATGGAGTTGGTGTCCTTAGCTCAAATTGCTGGCATTTCATTTACATATATTAAATGTTTCATATTTGAATAAGAAGAACATTCTTTTGAACACTGAATTTGTTATCTGATGTTTTCTTTATTCTGCAGTTTGAGGGCATCTTTAAATTTGTGTGTCAAATATGTGTCCTATCTTCATCCAAATCATTGATGAAATCTTGAACGAAGCAAAGTTGTAAGTGGATCTCTAAACTATTCACAAATTATTCTACATTCACTCTCATCCTTCAGTCCATTAGAGGTCTACTTGTGCTTATTGCTTATATTTTTGACTCTGCATTTCTAACAAGGTCTTGGATGACATCAATAGTGCTGATCTACAGAAGAGTAAGAATTATTAGTTGGGTACTAATGAAATTCACAAACTAGGGCATTTATTTTCAACATTGAAAAATAACACTCAGCTTTACCTTTCTTTAACAGCTTATCAGAGAATTTTGATGCCAAGTGAAGGTTAAAAGTTATTGCTCTATATGAGCATAGTGACACACACCTGGAAGGCAGAGGAAGAAGATCACAAGCTTGACCCCAACCTGGGAAGCTTAGGAAGAACCTGTCTCAAAATGAAAAATAAAATAGGGGTGGGGATGAAGCTTAAAGCAAAGGACCTGGGTTCAAATCCCATTACTAAAAAAAAGAGAACCATTTAAACCTAAATGCATAACATGGTGGAAAACACTGAAACTATAACTATCTCACATTGCCTAGTTTCTAATTTCAATTAGAAAAGAAAATGGAGCAACACAAATATCCAAAGTTACATAAAACCCTGACCATTATGTAGGAAGGTTATGTCATAGCTGAGAAAACACAAATCAAGATTCTGGTTGGAAACACACATGGATTTGAACTAAATTGAGCCACCTGAACTGAAAATTGATTTGGAAATATCATTAGTATGATTTACCCTATATGATTTCCCAAGGCTTCACTAAATTCTTTAATAGTCAATTTAGACAAATTTTAGAGGTGACATGCATTCCAACTAGGATTGCTTGAGTATTTGGTCATATTAGAGACTCAGAAGCCAGCAGTCAGAATGTGTGCATACCCTCTTCAGAGGCAGAGGAACTGAGAAAGTAATCACCAATTTTCCTTATCATGAACTTCATTGCTTTAGAGCAGGACAGGTCAGTTTGCATCTAATTTCAGCTGGAAGACTAAACAATCAAAGGCTGAAAAATGTCTGTCCTTGCAGGACCCTGACATTAAAACATCATCAGAGACTTCAGTATTGCCTTTTCTTCCACCATCTAGGACAGGGAAGTAAATTGGTTGGGGATGCTGCTGCCTACAATTCATGGAATAACAGAAAATGCACTGGAACTTGTGAAGTGTAATTTTCTTTTATGACAATAATGTGCTTCAAGGTACACAAAGACAGTTTGGTGACCCTGTCTTAGGTCTCTGGGTCTCCTTTGGCTTCCCCTTGGGCATTATTTCCTCACACTATATGGAGAAGTAAATGAGGCGCTCATGTGAGAGCTCCTTGCTGGGCTTCTTTGTGTTACACATTCTTTGGTCTATAGGCAGGGCCAATGGGCAGGGCTGTCCCTTTGTATGTAGATGAGATCCAAACATCATAATACAGACAAAATAGAGGAGGAATGGGAATCTGCAGGCCTGGATCTAGATCTAGGTCTACTGGCTGATGTGGGAATGTCAGCATTTCTCAATTGTCCTCCAGTGGCTCTTTTATGAAATAAACTAATATAAAATTGTCTCTAGGGCCCTTTTGGGTGCCTGGAATGACATTCATGCTAATAATAATGATAATTATAGTAATAACTAACAATTATTAGGCACTTAGTATGTTTCAACAACTATTCTAAATACTACATGGGTATTGACTTGTTTACCTGTTTTCAGTAGATACCACTTTATCTCAATTTTACAAATGTGAAAACAGGTTCAGAGTGGTTAAATAACTTACTCAAAGTCACACAACATCTGAGTAGGAAACAAAACATTTTAACCTCAAAATCTGAACTCTTAGCCATGGCATTCAATGTTCTCATGCTGATTTTTACATTTACTAGTCTCTGAACATTTCATAGAAATGAAAAAAAGTTCCACTTATAATCACAGAAGATTACCTAACCATGACAATTAGATAGGATCACCTAAATTGCCCAAGGAAAGAGACAAACTTCAGCAAGGTCTTCAGTAAAGTTCCTCAATCAAATTGATTATTTCCATAACTCCCATCTGTTTAGCTTTTCTGCTCAGGTCCTTTTGTTCCAGCCACTGGCTGATTTCACCAAGACTTTTCTTAGACTTTCCCTTTCAATCAGCAGGCTTATCTCTTCACTCTCTTTTCTTTCCTAGATTTCATGCTCTCTCACATTAACTGTTGACTTACCAAATCTTTTACTCTGTTTTTTCTTCATTGACACACAGAAAAACACCTGCACTCTCAATGAATCCATGTGCCCTGGGGCTCCTAAACCCTCACCAGAAAAATCACAAAATCTTCCAAAAGGGCTCCCCTTGAAAATCACCAATTCCTACTTCATCAGAGCCCTTTTTTCCAAAGGGAAACTTCTGTCCTAGTCAGCTGCTCTCACATTCACTGAAGGAATTGCTTCAGGCCTTCTATAGTCTTGTGTCTCCAGTCCTCCCACCTTGACCCTGTTAATAACAGATGGTCTTTTCTCCTTAGAAAAAATGAAAACCATCAGACTAACTTCCTCAACTCCTGAACTAAATCTGCAAATTTACCTGCATTCTACATCCATGCTTTCCTCCTTCCCTCTTGTTGAGGAGATAATGAATCTCTCCCTTTAACATCAATTCTACCCTGTGCCCTGAATTTTGTCCTCCTACTTTCTCAAGAACTTGGACTACTCAGGTACATTGCCTGATCTATATCTTTAATCTCTTACTCTCTAGTGGCTCCTTCTCCATGAATCTTTAAACATATTCAAGTGCTCCATTCTGGGGAGAGGGAATTCTGTCTTCTTCCACCTCTACAGCAATTTACTTAGTCATATCTGCTTTCACTTATAGTCAAACTTTTTGAAATAAATACTCCCTCTTGCTGTGTCCACATTCTCTTTCCTACCCATTCTTCTTCACTGTAGAATGGCTTCTATCTTGGTCACTTTCTCATCACTGGGACAAACACCCAACACCCACAATTTAAAGGAAAGGTTTACTGTAGCTCATGGTTACAGATCAATGACAGTTGACTCACAGTCAGAAATGGCATGGCAGAGGATCATAGTGGAAGAAAAGCTGCTTATGTCATGGTGTTCAGGAAGCAGAGAGAGAAGGGAGGCACTGGGGAGGAAGATATAACCTTCAAGTTCACGTGCTTAGTGATCTGCCTCTAACCAGGCCCAAACTGCTAAGAGCAAGTCAGCAGTAGAGTCCCCATAATCCAATTATCTTAAACAGCCCTAGCTCTGAACACATGAGATTTTGGGGGGGCATTCCAGATATAAACCACAATAGCTTCCTTAGCCACTCTTTATTCTTTTGGATTTTTCTATACTGTGTTGACACTGGAGACCACAAAATCCCCTTCAATATGTGCAGCTTTTTTTTTTTCATGGATTTCTATATCACCATTATCTCATGGTTTTTCTCTTAATACCCTAGTCATTATTTCCCAGTTGTCTCAGAATTATGGACTCCTTGTACTTTTCTTCGGTGATTCCAGTTATATGATAAGGCTTCAATTATCATATTTATGCTGATTATTCAAAAATACATATTCGTAGTAGCTGTTAAACATAAATTTAAGGCACAGTAAGATTTTAAAGAATTGATATGAGTAAGAAGCAATTTATGAGTTGGGGAACAACAGACTGAAAGGTTCAGTGCTCTGATGACAAAGCATTAGAGTTGAGTTTTCATGAGAAAGCAAAGTATAAAATTATTTGATTGATTAGTTTCAAAATTGCCTTTTTTGGTTTACCTTATTGAAAAATCCCTATTTACATGTCATATGTTAGGTGCTGCTTATAATTAGTTGAGGTTAAGTTTTGTTTCTGTCTGATATAAATGTTGACCTAAAATGACCCAGGTTAAATTTCACTCAGTTTTGCAAATCAAGTAATGTTGAAGTCACTTGAGGTCTAATCGGTGTTATGTGCTTAGGTATTCTTCATGGCTGCTCTCCATTTTAATTTAATGTAATATAGTTCACACAGGTCTCCCAAGCTTCTGACTCCTACATCAAACTCCTTGGGCATCCTCACTTGGAAGTACCGCACATACTACCAGCCTGTCCAAAACTGAATTGAATTCATTATCTGCCACTAAAATCTCTGTTCTTTTGTTTTTCCTAATGATGATGCCAGCTGACTTAACAAGAAACCTTGTTGTGATGGTTAAGCTTAATTGCCAACTTGATTATTTGGAAGCTGTCTTAGTTACTTTTCTCATTGCTAAGACAAAATACCCAACACCCAATGTTAAATGGGGAAAGGTTTATTTAGCTCACAGTTTGTAGAGGTTTCAGTCCATAGATGGCTGGCTCCAAGGCAGAGTGGCACATGGCAGAGGGGCATTGCAGAGAATATCAGTTCATGGCATCCACAAAGTAGCAAAAGCAATGAAGGGGGTCTTAACAACATATTTCTGCCCTTTTGCCTTACCTAGTATACTGGGATTAGGGTGATGCCAAACCAATCAGTAGATTGAGTTAGTAATCACCCACCGTTAATCCTAGCACCTTTAATTCTAGCATTGCACCATGAGTCAATCACACACTCTAGATTTAGCCATCTCTGAAAAAAACCTCACCCATGACTGCATGAGGCTTTGGGGGGACATCTAGACACAAACCATAACATTCTGCTTTTGGCCCCCAAAGACTCATGTGCATTCCTTTGTGCAAAGATATTTAGTCCATCTCCAAGGTTGCCAAAGTCCTAATAGTTTCAGCATTGCTGTAAAGTCCAAATCCAAAGTCTCCTCTGAGATTTAAGGCAAACCCTTCTCTGTGAGCCCCTGTACAAATGAAAGTTAAACACTTCCAACATTCAGTGGCACAAGATAGACATTACCATTTCAAAAGTTACAAGTAGGGGAATACTACAAAAGAATGAGATCAAAGCAAGTCCAAAATCCAGCAGGGCAAACATTAAATCCTGTAGTTTCATGTGCAGCATTCAAGGCAATCTGTGGCAAGATGTGAATTCCAGAGGGCTTGGGTAGCTCCATCCCTATGGCACTTTCAGTGGTTGTAGCTCCCATGGCTTCTCTCTTGGGCAGGCTCTGCTCCCTCCTTGCAGTTTTTCTCAGATGATCCATGTTCCTCGCTTCCCCAAACTTTTGGGGTCTCCTTTGCACCTTTGGCTTCACACTCACAGCTTCACACACTATCCTCACAGGGGCAAACTGCCTGACCTCCCAGGCCTTCTTCTGAAATCTTGATGAAAACCTTCCTGAACCCACAGCTCTTGTATTCTGCATACATCTAAAACCAGCACCACCTGCCATCACTTGGAGCAGTAGCCAGGCTTCCCTTTCTCTTGGTTGTAAGACTCATGTGCCTGGATCACTGAGCACTCTGACCAAATTCTGGGGAATAGATTCTCGGGGCACCAGCATTCTGGAGCATGGTGTTCTGGGGTTTTCTTCTCAAAGCAAAGTCTTTCAGCTTTGCAACTCTGAGGCTGCAAAGGCTGGATTCCTGCTGTTTCTTGGGTTGTCCTCAGGCTATGTTTTCTGTTGTCTTCTTCTAAAAACTTGGCTCTTTCTTATTAGTCTTTTCAGTGACCAATTTCTTCTCTGTTCCATCTTTGCAGACCACAAATTTACTGGGAGTTCCTTTCTGACAAAACTAAAAATATTTTTTAATTAATTAAGTTTATTGGTATATTTTAGGTATATTTAATGATCTCATTCATTATAGGGAGTTTGTACCTGTACATGATATAATTTGATTCTTTTTTACCCATTCTCCTACCCTCCCTTTAACCCCTCTTTCCCTCCTTATTTACAAAAGCTTTATTTCCATTTTTTCCTTCTTTTCTCATCATTTTTTTCTGTTCCCTTCCTTCCTTTCCCTTCCCCCTCCCTATTCCCCTTCCCATTTGATAATTTTCTTTCTATTTCACAATATCTCAAAATATTTTAAGTCATTCTTCTTGCCTCTTTGCTCTTGATTCTCAACATAAATCTGACTAAAAGCCCCCAACAGTTGCCATGCCACTGCCTCAATATTAGACTGCCTTGAAATTTCTTTGGCCAGATTTATTAGTCTGCCAACCTTAATCTTAGTCTCAGACAAAGTCTCTAGACATTAACAAAATGCAGACAAACATTCTGCCAAGGTATAACACCCATCATCTGCAGTCCAACAGCCAATTCAGTCCTCCCAAGTTTCAATTGAAACCTCCCAAGTCTGGGCTTTATTGGCTACATTTCTATCAGCCTTCTGGATTTCTGAGCTCTAACCAAAATCTCCCATCAAGTACAACCTAAGGCATTCCAGCTCTGCTTTTTCAGTTCATGTTTCTAAATCATTCCAAATACTTCCCACAAGCCAATCCCAAATGCTCTTGAACCACATGGTCGGGTATAGTCACAGCAATGACCCCACTTCTCTGGTACCAAATTCTGTCTTAGTTACTCTTCTCATCACTGAGAGAAAATACCTGACACCCAAAGTTAAAGGGTTTATTTTGCTCACAGTTTATAGAGGTTTCAGTCCATAGTTTTCTGGCTCCAAGGCAGAGTGGCACATGGTAGAGGGGCATCACAGAAGACAGTTCTTGGCACCTACAAGGTAGCAAAAGCAACAAGGTGGGGGGCTTAACAGCACCTTTCTGTCCTTTCACCTTACCCAAGCTACTGGGATTAGGGTGGTACCAAACCAATCAGTGGACTGATTTAGTAATTACCCACCCTTAATCCTAGCACCCTTAATCCTAGCATTGTACCATGAGTCAGTCACTCATTCTAGATTTAGCCACTTCTGAAAAAACCCCACCCATGACCGCATGAGGCTTTGGGGGGACATCTAGACATACGCCATACCAGAAGCCTTGAAGGGATTTAGTAAACTATGCCCCTGAATATGTCTGAGTTGGTTATAGAGGTGTAGCTATGAGACTTTATACAGTCCCTTACCCATTCCATTCTGGCACTATTTCCCAGCTCTGCTTCCCAGCTTCCATGAACCAGATGGCTTTGCTCCATTATGCCTTTCCACCATGATGTTCCTACCCTGGAGCTAGCCAGCCATTAACCTTTGAAACCATGAGACAAATTAAATCCCTCTTCCTTTAAATTGTGGGTATTGGGTACTTTGTGCCAGGGACAGTAAAGCTGACAAATTCACTGGTATTTGTCATTGTTTCCTCTTTAATTTTAATCACTTGTATCTAATCAATTTCCATGTCCTATTGACTCTTCACCCAGATTTACTTTCTCCAGCATCACTGTAATACCCTTCAGAAGTTCATCATTTTCATTATCTTGGACAATTAAAACAACACCTTCTTAACTTGTCTTCATGCCTCCCACTTTCACCTGCCACTATTTTCCACATTTCAAACTAGATAATTTTTCTAAATACTATACCAATCTATTTCTCTTCTCTTTTGGATGCATTTCAATGTCTGATTTTTACTTTAGAATAAAGTCCCTTAATCAAGCATAGATCTCCATGAAGGAAAGGAAGTAAGAGAGATGTGTTTCTTCTCTTCCTACACAGACCTATTTTTAGCCTAATGTGTTTGTCTGAGTGGCTTGATTCCATGGAGATTGGTGCTATAGAAATAAATAGAGACCAGACAGTGTAGGTGATGGCACAAGCATGTAAATGATGAGGTGGGGAGGAGGAAGAGGGGGAGGAGGAGAAGGAGGGAGGAAGAGAGAAGAGAGAGAGAGATGAGTGAGAGCCCTAAGGGTGAAGGGCCAGTGCATACGGGCAGTGGGGAGCAGTCTTCTTGGCCCCAGCATGTCCTAAAAGTGCTGCATCCTGTGGACCAACTCATTCCTCTGGGTAAATTGCAATTTAACTTACAGTGTCTTCACAGACCTCTAACAGGTGATCAGAGGCATGAGCAATTTCATAGCAGAAATGGAGCCATAACACACAGGAGCCACAGGAGCCATAATACACATATCAAAACATATGGTGTGTGTGTTTAAATAAAAAAATTACTGTAAAAGATATTGCCATTAATCTCCTACCTCCCCTCAACTACACTTATCCCATCATTCTTACCACTTTCTGAAGCAGTCTTGGAAGTCCTCTTTCATGAGTTGTCTTTAGTTGCACTGTCATGGCTGCCTTGATGTCCCAAAATCCATTCAAAATACTCACCTTTCAAGGTCATTTTGACTTTGAGGAGTCACACCTAATGAATGGGATAAATGAAGACACACGGTAATGTTTTTATGAGCCTATCTTTCCATTAGTGTCATTTGGCAAGAGTGTTCACCATATTTTTTATCACACCTCATAAAGACAGTCATGAAAAAGGGCCTCCAAATTGCTTCAGAAAGTGGCAAGAATGATGGGATAAGTGTGTTTGAAGTGAAGAAAAGTATTTTAAGGGAATTAATGGTAAAATTCTTTTACTGCAGTAAAATTTTTAAAAATTTAAACATTTACCTATTTTTTGGCCATTCTTTATATTCCAGGCTGACACAAACTGTAGCATTAGGTAAGGAGATGTCAAAGTAGGAAATTGCAATTTTACTTGCAAATAAATAAACACCTGAACTGAAATAACAAAGAAATAAGTTAATAAGTTAAATAAGTAAATGATACAAGTTTCAGATATAAACTCAAATTTCATAGTTATCATACATGTGGACATGGGAGTATAAACATTTTTCCTTCCAATTAACTCCTTTTCACTGAAACAGATAACTAAACCAACACAGTTTACTTGGTGTGCTCAAAACCTAGGGGGAAAAAGACCAGTAGTTCTCATTTGTCCATTTTCTACAGAAATTTGCCACAAACTGAAGATTTGACTTCACACAGTCTTATTTCATAAAAGGTGTCTAAAATATATCAATTGTTCGCTGACTTCCTTATCTGAAGATGAACAGCTAAAAGAATGGGAGGTAGAGGATAGAAAGAAAATATTTTAAGCAGCAATAGAAATCCAGTTCTGAAATTGTACACTTGTAACTCTGAATCCACATAGTAACTGAATGGCTAATAAAAATTATAGGTATTGAAAGGCATGTTGCAATGCTTGTTATTATAATTTAGATTAAATCCCAAATAATTCTAATGAAAATAGCAACAGTTTTACAAGTGCTTGCCATTTGCAGGCGGTGTATTAAATAGTACAGATCATGATTCTATTTGACCCCCTCAACCAAAACCTCATATTACCAACAAGGACTGAGCTCTCAGTGAGGATGAATAGCTTATACAAATATATACCACTGGGAAATAATGGGGCTGGATCTTCAGCCCCAGTAGCCCAACTCCAGAATTATCATCTGTTATACTGCATCCCTTAATCCATTCACTCCTGAAATATACTATGCCCAGAAAATTATATATATATATATCAGTTGTATTGCCTAAAACTTGTGAAATAAATCCCAATTCTCAAAGAAAATAAATGTTTTTGAAATTTAAAAAAACACTGGAATGCACGCAGTAAATATGGCAGATGGGAAAAGACAATAAAAAGAACTACATGAAAGAGATACTGTTGGGTCTTTGTGTTTTTAACTCAATCCCAGTAATTTGTTAGCACAGCTTTTTGGTAAGAAAGCCTTCCACATTTCTTTTCTTCCTAGGAATACCACTAAAGGAAATATTTTCATACTGACTAAATAAATAAACAGGGGTTCATTATGCCCATTGCCCTTTCTCCAAGCCAAATGACCTATCATTATGCCATTTTGGATGGGTTGTAAACTGTCTCAGGATTAAAATGTTCACAGGCCAAATTTTACACTTTTCATGGATGTCGATTAACATTGGCTGTATGTCACCAGTACTTGGACACACCTGTATAGTTGTGACCTCCAATGATTTGCCTTTATTTTGCCTGTGATGAAGTGATGAGGTCTGCTATTGGCAATACCAAGAATTGGATCAGTTTTTAGAAAGTAGTTTGGTATCTTTATCAAAGCACATACTAGAATGACACCAAGCACCTCAGTATGGGCCCTTATATATACTGGGTAAGAAATATTTGCTAAAGAAATTATGATAGTAATTACTATTTATTGAATCCCTACTAAGTGTACTATGTCATGTATTTCACAAATGTCTCCAAATATCATAGGAGTCATGAAAAGAAAGCAATATTATACATGTTTTGATATGAAAAATGAAATATTTAAAAAATTAAATATGATTCAGACTTGGTCAGCTGGGAATAAAATCCTGTCTAGGCTGATTCCAAAGTCTCTTTATTTCTATTGTGGAAAGAAAAAGGAGAGCATGAAGGAAAGAGAAGGAAGGAAGGGAGAGTGGAAGGGAGGGAAGAAGGGAGGAAGGAAGGAAAAGAAGGAAGGAAGGAAGGAAAGAGAAAAATCTAAAAACTTTCTCTGAACTTGCACGACCTCAAGATCCAGCCTCTGATATACATCATGACAACATTTGTATAAAAAAATACAAAATTATAATTTGTGGGTTTTCAGTTAATCAAATCATCTGCACGACATACAAACCATCGATTGGCGATACCCACAATGAGTGGAAAGAAACATTGTAGCCAGATGGTTTACAAGAGACAAATAAGGGTAAGCAGAATGTTGATATTAATTTTCATGATTGCTGCCTTTGTTATTTTGTTTCTTTGTCCTTCCCCCTTCTAAAAATACAAAGTAATACAAGAGAAAATTAGTTTGCAGGCCCAGAGATTGTTTTCAAAAGAGATAAAACAAAATGAGAATAAAGGGCAGAATTTCTAGAAAGTCCCCTTCCTCCTAAAGTCTCCCCATTTACCTCACAGTATGTATACATCACTCTATATCATCTTGTTCACCTTCAGGCCACAGTAATAGAATTCGAAGACCAAGGGATAAACTCTTGAAAAGAAGGCAACCTTAGAGAAAACAGCTTGATTTTTTTTCTGTATTCCAATTTGGTTTCCCTTTTATAAAGTGGTCTCCAAGTGTTTCTTTTTTTCAATGGGCAATAAATAACTTTTAGGGAAATAAATGTGAGCCAGACTTGGTCAAGTGATTGGGATGAAGAGAAGTCTTTGCCATCTGTTAGGAGTACATAGGAATGAAATCACTCCAGAAAAGTGTATCTGTGCTGCTTACCTTTAAAAGATAGCATTTAAATAAAAGTACTGGTTCACTTTTTATTGACCCCTATACATGAAAAAATTCCTTGGGGGAAGTGTGATATGAATAACTGAATCATGTGCTATTTGCAGAAATGGAAAAGCTTGCAGGCTGTGTGCCTATCCACAGTACTGTGAAAAATTTAAAGAAATGTGTTCCCTAGAGTTCATCTCATTACACTATCTATCACAAAAAATTTCAACACACTGATGTGTAAACATGTCCATATACTCTTTATTTTACCATCTCAAAAATCAGTCCCAGAGCATTATGGGAAGAAGGAAACAGATGAAGAGAAATGGAGGTAGTAGGGATAGAGTCAGCTATGAATGCTCCAACCACTCCAAAAATATGCACAGAAAAAAAGGGAGAAATGATAGATACATTGAAAAAGGTCCTTGAATGGAAAGGATTTTGTTCTAATTTATGTTTGTGCTCATGAGAGATTTTTATCTCACATGCTATCCATACCTACCTCCAATCCTCCCTACCCTGGAGGAAGAAAAAGTGGCCCATTGCTGAGAATCATGGCTTTAGACTGTTATCAAGTGAAGAGATAGAATGTTGTGACTGTTAATCATACTATATCAACTTGAATGGATTAAGAAACACCTAGCAAATTAGTAAAACATGCTCCTGGGTGGGTCTGTGTGGGTCATGGAAGCATGATCTTGGGTACTATATATGATCTCTTGCCCATTCCCTTCATGCTCTTCTTCCTAGCCACCTTCAACTGAGAAGCTTTGCTCTGACACAGCACTCTGCCATGTATTCCTTTTTTGGATCCAGCTGACCATGGGCTGAATTCCTTGAAACTATGTGCCAAATTAAGCATCTCTACCTTTAAGTTGTGGGTGTTTGGTATTAATCTCCAAATTAAGATAATAAATGTTTATAATTCCTCCTAACATAATACAACTACTACACACACAACCAGAAACACAGTAGTCACTTCCCAATAGTCTCAACAGTTCCAACATTTTTCAAAAGTCCAAGACTAAGACTCTTTTGAGACTCAAGCCAAACTCTTGACTGTTAATGTTTATAAAAATAAAAAATGAGTTGCATAATCCCAAGGTACAAGGGCAAAGGGTAAAAATTCCCATTGCAAAAAGAAGATAGAAAAGAATCAGACCAAAGAAAGACTAAAACCCAGCAGGGCAAACATTAAGACCTATAACTCCTGTCTCATATCCAGGACATGTGGTAGTAAAGTGTGTTTTCCAAAGGGCTTGTGTGGTCCCAACCCTATGCCCTTACTGGTTGTAGCACTCAAAGCCTTTCTCTTGGGCTGTCTCCATTCTTGGCCTGCAGCTTTCCTCAGCAAGCATTCTATATTCCTGTTATCTCAGAATTTCTGGTGCCTCCACTGCACCTTTGGCTTCATTCTCACAGCTTTATGCACTGCCCTCTCAAGGACTTCTTGCCTGGACTTCCAGGCTTTTCTTTTAAATCTGGATGGAAACTTCCCTGATCCCACAACTCTTGCATTCTCCATGCCAGTAAAACCATCACCACATGAAAGATGTTAAAGTCTTCCACCAGCTTGAGCAGTAGCCAGGCCCCCTTGGGCTATGGCAGTAGAGGTCTCTGAGTGTCCTGATGACTGAGCATGGTGAAGTGTATCCCAGGGGACCAATTTGCTAGGAGGCCCTTCTTGAGTAAGGATCCTAGGAACTCTTCTCAAGTGACAAGTTGACACTTTCACACCCTTGAGTCTACAGTGCATAGGCTATTTCCCTTTGTTGATATGCTTTCAGGGCATCTTTATTCTTGTCCCTGAACAAAGTACTTGTTTTCATTTTAATGGCACTAATCTTTTTGCACCCTTACCTTCTTTGGCCCCAAGTTTACACATAGATTCTCTGAGCCAAAGTTTAAAAAAATTTTTTCTATTCTGCTTTTTGTCCCTAACTCCCACTATAAATCTGGCTAAAAATGGCCAGCAGTACCCATGCCACAGCCAAATCTTTCCTTACTCTTCCCACAAGCCAGTTTCAAAGGCTTCTAACCCACAGGATCAGTTACATTTACAGCACCAATCCCATTTCTGGTACCAACTTTCTGTATTTGTTGGCTTTTCTATCACTGAAACACAACACTTGAGACCTACAACTTAACGTAGGAAAAGTTTAATTTTTCACAGTTTCAGGAGATTAATTACATGGTCAACAGGCTCCAAGACAAAGACCTCATGGAAGAAAATATGGCAGAGCAAAGATAGTTCATGGCAGCTGAAGCAGAGCAGAGGAATAATGATAGAGAGGAATGGACAAGTGATCATATATAGTATTCAATGTCATACCTCCATGACCCATCAAGACACACCCAGGACCATACTTTATAAGTATGCTAGGTATTTCTTAGTCCAATGAAACTGACATATCAGCATTAAAGATCACATTTCTTTTGCTCAAAAAACTTCAATAGTACCTCTTCAGGGAAAGAAGAGAGAACTAATAGCTTGTGGGCTAAATCCAAGTCATAGAAATGATTTGTGATATCTGTATGTTATTTAAGTATTTAAATTATTTAACAACATTTGTAAATTGAGAGATTTCTCCAAAAAAATCAAGATTTTTGACTTGGATGATTTCATACTGCTAGGCTTATAAATTTATCTGGCAACCACAGAGATTAAGCAGCAATCTCTCCTCACACAAGCACAAGCTCCCTTTCCACCTCAGCCTTTTTCATTGTCTTTTGAGGTCTACAGTGTGTTTGCCTGTCTTTCACTCACATTCTTTCCTGGATTCTCTACACATTTTAGTTCAGAAATACAACCACTGGGTTTTTTTATGATTAATTTTATCTAAGAGTGACCTGTGTATTTCACCTGTGCCTCTTTTACCTGAACTCCAGTCACTGAAGAGTACAAAGATATTCCTCATATTTATAGGTCCCCAAAGACCCATGATATCAGCTTTGTGCAGTGAGCTCAGGTGCTTCTATTGATTCTGAATTCATTCTCTCCTCAATTATGTATTTTTAATTCTGAAAGTCCAGGTCCCAGATTATTTCATATTTAGTGACATATTTTGTAATCTAATAGTAGAAACAAAATATGGCCATTAAGAAAAGAATTAGCATCTCATTTGTATGATAGTCAAAAGTACTGCCTTAAAACATAGTGCAACATAGTTTCTCAAAATCTTCCAATACCTATAATCACTTTCCCTGCCCCCAATTTTCCATTAAATAACCAAGTCAGTGAACTGAGAAGGGTTAAATAAAAAATAACTGCCTGCCCAATGGCTTCTTGGCCAATATGCTTCTCTTTGTTCATTCATAATTTTGACAGTGACATTTTAGATGAACTCTTTTATTCCTTTCTTTTCTCATGTGTGGAAATAAAGCTCATCCTTGAGATTTACAACAAAGTATAATAAATTGTCAGGGGAAAATTTTCATTTGAAAACTGTAATTCATTCCAGACAAAGAAATATTTCTAATAATTTAAATAGAAGTCATCATCCTTTCAAGAGATTAAAGATAAAAGCAATCAAAATGACAGATCTTTTCTGTGGCAATAATAAATGAATAAATAAATCTAATCCATGAAGCAAGAGTCTTTGTTCTTCTGGCAATGCTGCAAACAATATTTGTAACTGAAATGGGTAATATTTTTGTAAGCAGAGGCAAAGTGCTACAGAGACTAAAGAGACCATTCCCATGCTGAGATGGTGGAGAATCTGGCTGATTGTGCCACAGGGGAAAGTCACAGGGCTAAAATGGGCAGAGTATCTCATGATCACTATATAAATTAAGATAGAGAGTGACTGAAGAGAGAGAGACAGACAAAGATATGGAGACACAAGACAGAGACAGAATGAATAGATAAGCCCCCGAGAAAATGGACTTTGTTTAAACCTCTACTCAAGGTGCTTTTATTTTTTTTTTTACTTCAGTATAAATGTTCTACAGACCTCTTAGCATCCTCAGAGTGAGATTTAGGATCATGTGTCCATTGATAAAAAAAATAAGCAATGAAAATATGAATAAGTAGATATAATAGCAATCCTCTTCCCTTTCTGAATTCTAAAATAGAGCTTTCAACATATGCACTGTCTCAAGGAAGTACTGGGAACATAGTTGGCATGCTGTCCTGTCCCCATAGAAGGTTAACACACCCTTCTAGGAAGTCAATGAAAGGCTAAGATCATTGGGTTGGTATTTCATCTCAAGGCAGGTATGCATTACTGATCAGTGCTCCTGTGTCACTTTGCCTCTTACAAAATAATTTTTGCTTTTCTTATGGAGCAGCAAGGCCACCGTTATTCAAAGCATGTGATTTCTCATGCAATAACCAGAGCCTCATGCCTCCCCGATGAGTTCAGTTTCAGCTTTTTACCCATTATAGCTATACTACTTATAGAACAGCTATTTTGGTCTTATGCAGTCTTTTGTGTCTCATCTCAGTTGGTTTAGAACCCCAAAATAAAGATGTTATTAGACTCCTAAATAAACTAAATGTAGAACTAAATCTCCATTTTCTTCTTGCAAACAACTGAGAATTTTCTCCCATCCTAAAACCTATTTCTGGTATTCTAATTTCTTTTGAATATTCTTCCTGATATGAAACCAGATAGGTTAAGGCTCTCATTCATTCATTTATTCATTCAATCATTCAGCCTATGTCAATTGCCATGCTACATGTTCTTATTTTAGAAGGATCCCCAGATGGGTTGCCAGGAAGGGCATATGAATCACTCAAATGCAGGAGTAAAATGTAATTTGTTCTACAGTGTGGGATGATTTTTTTTTAATGAATTCCAAATAATTTTACAGTGTCAAAATGTTTTCTTGAGACAACCAGATGAGAAAGAGGTCATCACAATATAGGGCAGAGATTCATAAATTGTCTCACCCCTAGTGTCTATCTCAGTATTTTTATATGCCCCTGGGTGCCAGGGAGGACTCCATGGAGGATATGTTTGGTAAGGTACATACAGAGGGATATTTCAGGAATAGGAAACCTAGGTGTGAAGACCTGGAATGGGAAGAGTTTGATTTGACAAGAATGACATGAGCAAAAGTGGGAGGCATGTGTGTGGTAAGAGAATAGACTGCCAAATAAGCATAGCTCAGTGAATGTAAGACCTTTAACTCTGCTGCATAATTCAAACTTCATCACTTGTTCAGAGAATTCTTTGAAGTCATCTGCAAAGTACAGTGACATGATCAGATTTGTACATTAGCAAGCTCTTTCTAGCTGCCAAACAGAAAGTGGATTCAGGGCATGTTGTGCTTCTTATAAAACAATATATGAACATATTAGCATATCACCTGTTGATTTTAAAAAATGAGAGTACAAGCCAACATTGTAGGTATCCTTATCCTGTATTTGTGCAGAGACTCATTTTACCAACTTTATATCCAAATTACTTACTCTCTTTAAATCATCATCTTGACACTTTATTAGAACATTAATTAAGGGATTACAGTGATATAAGAATTTATTGCATGTTTGGCTCCAGACTGAACCTGAAAATTACTGGTAGCTTGTTGTCAGCTATGCTTTTGCTTGTAGAAGTTAAAGCCTGAATACTGATAATCACATACTCTCAGCTGCTGACCAACAAGTTATCACACATGCTCAGCCACCAAAGGGAACTTCAGACCAGCTTGATGTGGTGTGGATGCCATTCTGACTCTGGGACTTATTATAGTCTTATTATAATGATGAAAAACTCACCCACTGTTGTCATGACAAATCTAATTATGCCCAAATTATAGGAAAAAAATTAGGTGGCACCCAGGCTTTTGGAAATCTCCATTCTCCATGAAAAGTTTTAGCAATAGCATGCATACCACACCCCTTCATAATCCAGATCTACTCAGGGAGAGGGTGTCTTTAGAGTGTGAACTACCCTTCTCTATTCTTTGGCTATTGAATAAAATTTCTTGCCTACTCCTAGAACAGTTTGGATATTTGCAAATAGCACTGAGTAGGAAAATAATCTACATACTATTTAATACTTTAGGAACTAAATTTGGACTTGGATTTCAGGAAATAAAAGACCAAGGAAGAGTCTAGTTCAGAATATCAGGAATTGTGATCATTAGTGAAAAAATAAAAATAAAAATGTAAAGGTCCCATGTAAAATCTCCTCATAAAATACAGAGGTTTGAAGAGGATAAGTTCATAGATAGCTGGTTAAAAGACATCTGGGTCTTTAAAGTAACCCCCAGTTACTTTAAGTCTAAATACTAAAGTATTTTTAAGTCTAAATACTAAAAATACTTAAAACAAGGAAGGCCATGGGAGTGACAGGTGACATGCAGGTGAGTGTCTGATAGAGCCCAGACAGGGACACCACCAGTTGATGAGCCCACTGTCCATCTTAGAGAAACATAGGTTTCATCTTACTTAGGTCACAGAGGACATGTCAGCAGGTCACGAGCAGTCCCCTGAGGGCATTTCAGTAGGTCACAGATGACAGAGAGGACACATCAGCCCACCCACTGTTTCTCCAACCTGCCCCCTCAAAAGCCTGACAAAAAATGCTGCTTTAAAAAAAAAGTTTCTTGGCCTATAAGAGATCTTCCCTATTCAACTTGCACAGAGAGTTCTTTCTCATGTTTAGCAATAAACCTGCTTGGACTATTCAGTTCATGTTCCTTTCTCTCTTTCCTACTCTGTGCCAGCTACAAATCATCTACAACCCAGACTGGTATACTCTTTGCATCTCAGAACACTGCCCCAAACTATGGCATCCCAAAGGCCTAAAGAGCTACTGTAGCTGGTCTGCATTGGTCATCCATATTCGGATCCCATAGTTGTAGGGAACTTTGAGTCTACACCAGTTTCCCCAAAGTGCTACAAGTGCAACTGCAAAGGTTTAACTTTGATTGCCTCAATAAATTGCTTGATGGCATTTTCTTCTCCTCTAGTGTCTTTTGTTTGGTCCCAGCTTTTTGCTACTGAAGGAAGACTTCTTAAAATTGGTGTGATTCCTCACCATTACAACCCCCCCAAGGCTATTTTATAAATGAAGACTCTGAGACACAATAATCCTGATGGGCTAGTGGCACCACTGAAACAGACCACAGCCTTTTCCTCTTGTCAATGCCCATATTGCTCTCTCTGCAAGGTTATCTAATAAAAAAATTTAAATTTCATACAAAAAAATAGATTGAGACTCTACTTTCTTTTCAACATTCTATTTCCATTTTTGTGCACCCTTCCCAACACAAGATTTTCTCCTGAAAAGATAAAGTCAATACCCATGTCAAGTGCCCATTAAGAAAAACTTGCCTCCCCAGCTCCACTGGGCTAATGAAGGATAATTGCTGTCACCCACAGACCAATGGCTTTAGTACCTAGGTGCCATCAGACTGATGCTTCCCCACCATGACAACTTCCCTCTCTCAAGGACTTCCCTGGGGATTCTATAGTGGCACTTGAAAAGCAAATAATTAAGAGCAATAAATAGCAAAGTCCCCTAGAGAAATATAAATTGTGCATAATAATAACTCTGCAGGCTGGCTGGGGGTGGGATGATTTTATTACATTGAAAAATTTGTTAGAATCTGTTGAAAGGTTTTTTAAATCTTTGATTTAAAAAGCATTTATTCATCCAAACCAGTGGAGTTACTTTTCAAGAATATTTTAAAAAGCCAATGTATCACATTAGACATTGGCTTGATCTTTCATTCTTTTTTATATTAGTTCTCAAAATATTTTTATCTTACTACAATATTCAGATTCTACATCAACATTTGTCATTCTTCAGGCTCAGTAGCACATTTTAAATCTAGGAAGAATTGTGTGGTTTGGAGTAATGAAGTAGATAGTGTAGCTCAGCAATCTGAATTATAATTCAATTTTTATCTGAATGCCCTTTAGCAAGGAACAACCTGCTGAGCTTCCATTCTATCATTTACAGCTCTGGCAGTAATTCTCTATCACAAGGCATTCTGAGACTTGAAGGAGATGATGTGTACAAAAGTATTTTTAAATGACAAAACTGAACAACTAGTTAAATAATTTATATCTCCTGCTTCTACTTCTTGTGTTCTATAGGTGCCACCAGATCACTTTTGACACTTAATTTTTCTCATCTTTGAGATCCTCTAGGGAAGTCTCCTCAGAGATTTCCAATGGTTTAAGAGTCTTTGGGTTAAGAGTTTTATATACAAATATCCTGTTTATGGGATAGTAGCTTGTTTTTGGGATACAGGCAAAATGCAACCTTAGAGACTTGAGAGGACGGTCAGCAAAAAGGACAAAGATTGTTCTCCCATTTGCTCTTGGAACAGACTTTATAACTGAAACATTAAAAGGCCTTTCTCAATAGTGTCCGAGAGACTGGCACCCTTGGGCAATCATGCTATTCTGCACACTGAAATGTTCCTCTGTAAAGGTCCAGCCTGTCCCTGAAATTTTGACAGCTCCAACGAGTAAAGCAGAATGTGTGTTCTCTGCAGCTGGACACACTGTAACAACAAAAGAGTGAGGGAAAGACAGAGGCACACTCAGATTCTTTCTTCATGCTTTCTAATCAAAGAAACTAATCCCCTTGCCTTGGAAAGAGCAGATTAAGTAAAGAATATTAGAAAAAATAACCTCTCTCAAAGAAATTGAAAGTGGATTATAAGCACCCTCCCCCAAACTTGACTATGAATTGATATTGTACTAATCATTGATTTTTCTCTAGGTGCAAAGAAAGCAGAGTTTGAGTTCCATATAAGCTTTTGTTTCTAGCCAGGCACTGTGGCTCACACCTGTAGTCCCAGCTCTTGGGAGGCTGAGACAAGAGGATAGCAAATCTAATGCCAGTCTGAGCAACTATGTTGATTACTTTCTCATCACTGACACATAATACCTAACATCCACAATTTAAAGAGGAAAGGTTTGTTTTAGAGAACAGTTTCAGTGCACAGTCAGCTGGCTCCAATGCAGAAAGGCTAGGGTAGAAAGGTCTGGTGGAGGAAAGCTGCATGTGTTATTGTGGTCAGGAAGCTAAGAGAAAAGAAAAGAGCAGGCTGAGGGGGATATACCCTTCCAGTCACACCACAGTGACCTACCTCCAACCAGTCTCCACCTCCTAACACCACATTTAGCTCTGTGAGGACAATGCACCCATAATACAATCACCCTCTCAAAGCCCAATCTCTGAAGATATGAGGTCTTTGAGGGACAACCCAGATTTAAACCATAACAGCAACTAAGTGAAGCCCTGTCTCAAAAACATTTTTTTTGTGTGTGTGGGTACCAGGGGTCGACCTCAGGACCTCGCACTTGCCAGCAAGCGCTTGTGCCACTGAGCGATATCACCAGCCCTTTTCTCGTATGTGGGTTCCGGGAGTCAAACTTGGGCTCTCACACTTGCCAGGCAGGCGCTTACGCCTCTGAACCATCTCACCAGCCCTCAAAAACAATTTTTATAAGGCTGGGGATATAACTCAGTGATAGAGCACTTGCCCAATATGCACAAGGCCCTTGGGTTCAACTCCTACTACCAAAAAAGAAAAGAAAAGAAAAGAAACAAAAAAAAAAAGAAACAAAAATTTGGGCCAGTGAGATGGCTCAGCGGTGTATGTGCCTGCCTGGTAAGTGCGAGGGCCCAAGTTTGACTCCTGGAACCCACATACGAAAAAAAGGGCCAGTGGTATCGCTCAGCTGCACGGGTGCCTACTGGTGCGTGAGGTCCTGAGGTCAACCCCCGGTACCCACAAAAAAAAAAAGAAACAAAATTTTTCATTTTGCCAAACAGTGACAGAAAGATGAGCACAGGGGTTTAGATTACTGGTAAAGAAGCTATTGAAATTATGGTCAATAAACTCTGGGTTGAATAACGATGGAAGATAAATGCAGGAAGGAAAAGTAAAGGGTTAATTGTCTGAAGGTCCTGATGAAGCTGGAGAAAATTTTCATTGGGTACAGTTCATCAAACAACCTGAAAGGAGATGAGGTTTTACTCACGGTGCTGAATTAGTGATTACAAAGGGAGGAGAGATGTCCTGAAAGTGACAAGAGGAATTGGAAGCAATGATGAGTGCTTGAGTAGGTTACAAGTGAGGAGGGAGTCCAGGCCCAGTAAGTTTCATAACATTCTTCTATCTGTACTTATTTCTCACTTTTAATTTTATGTCATGAAACAAACTCTCCCAGGGACTATGTAGCCAGGTAGAGGTTGGGTTTAGCTACCATATTTTTGTTGAGGTCCATATGATACAAAATTATATATAAATTGACTACATTAATATAAAAACAATCCTTCATGGGCCACTTAACAATAACAAACCCATTTGAAATTTGGATTGCTATGATATAAACAGTAGTTAATATTATGAAATATTTATAACATTTGAAATAATACAGATCCAATGATTGTAACAATGTGATGCACCATGAGAATTAAAAGATTAAACTGTATAGTATTGATATTGAAAACTATTTTTTATTATTAAGTCAATGAGGATTCAGATTAAAGTGGGTGGGAATCTGCATTTATGAGAGAGTGTATTATGAAAAATCAGCTCAAAACAATTTTAATAGAATTATGATTCCAAAAAATATTCTTTCACAGAAGAGCTTTATCAGGTTACAAACCTCCTGAGAGCTATAAAACTTTGCTTGATGTAGAACCCTGGCAAAAATTATACCAATTAAAAATCTCAGGAGATTCTAGTAAAACCAAAATAGGAAAACATTACCTGAGACACAGATCTTCAAGAGAGTCCCTTTTCAGTTCTGCTTAAACTCTATCACACCACAAGGACATTCTGTCAAAACCACAAGTATAAATATAACGAAGGCACAAACCATGAAAGCAAAAATTGAACTTCATTAAAATTAAATGTTCTGCTTTGGGAAAGATACTGTCAAAAGAATAAAAAGACATGCCACAGGATGGCAGAAAATATTTGCAAAAGATATATCTGATAAAGAATATTTTCTAAAATACACAAAGAACATTTAAAACTTAACCATAAGAAACAACCAATTAAAAAATGGGTTAAAAGGGCCGGTGAGATGGCTCAGCGGCATAAGCGCCTGCCTTGCAAGCACGAGGGCCTGAGTTCGACTCCCAGATCCCACATACGAAAAAAGGGGCCAGTGATATCGCTCAGCGGCCTGGGTGCCTGTTGGCGCGCGAGGTCCTGAGGTCGACCCCCCGGTACCCACAAAAAAAAAAATGGGTTAAAGGCCTTAATAAATACCTCAGCAAAGAAGATATAACAGATGATGAATAAATATATGTAAATATGCTCCACATCCTATGACATCAGGGAAAAGAAAATTAAAACAATGAGATATCTCCACACACCTATGAGAATGGCCCAAATCCAGAGCACTGACAACATCTAATCTGGTGAGAATGTTTAACAACAGGAACCTTCATTCATCACAGTGGGGGTATAAAATATAACCATTTCGAAGATGATTTGGTGGTTTCTTGCAAGGCTAAACATAGTCTTACCATAAAATCCAGAAATTGTGTTCCTTGGTATTTTCTCAGAGGAATTGAATATTTATAGCAGCTTAATTCATTACTGTCAAACTTGGAAGCCAATTAAGGTATCCTTCTATAGGTGAATGTTTAAATAAACTGTGGTATATCTAAAAAATGGAAAATTATTCATAGCAAAAAGAAACATTATTTAGCCATGAAAAGACACGGAGGAACTTGAAAACATATTATGATGTGGAAGAAAAGGCATAGTGTTTGATCTCGGCTATATAAGATCCTGAAGAAGGCAAAGTGATGGAGACAGTAAAAAAAGACCAGTGGGGCCGGTGAGATGGCTCAGTGGCATAAGCGCCTTCCTGGCAAGCGTGAGGGCCCGAGTTCGACTCCCAGAACCCACATACAAAAAAAAGGCTGGTGATATCGCTCAGCGGCACGGACGCCTGCTGGTGCGCGAGGTCCTGAGGTCGACCCCCGGTATCCACACACACACAAAAAAAAGACCAGCAATTTCCAGAGAATAGGGAGGAAGGATGAATAGGCTGAATACAGAAGGTGTTTGGGCCAGTGGGACTGCTTTGGATAATACTATCTGGTGAATACATGCTGCTATACAATTGTTCAAGCCCATGAAGTATAACACCAAGAGTGAACCCTAATGTAAACTGTGGATTTTGGGGATAGTAGTAGGTCAATGCAAATTCATCAACTGTAATAAATGTACCCCTTTGTGCATATGTGTGGGGGTAATAGGTATATTATAAAATAAAGGAAACATTTGAAAAGAAAAAAGCAGCCACTTAACTGCTTTTCTTACTCTAGAATATCTACTCATCTATTTCTCTAATTTTGAGCAAATCAAGTATTTGTTTTATTTTGTTTTTACCAGCAGTGACGTGACAGCTGAAGATTGCAGGCAGTCCTCTTCTTGGGCAGATTTCCCCATGGTGTAACAGGTGCTAATCTCTCTATCTTCTGCTGCCAGGCATGAAGTTGTCCTCTCCACCTTTTCCCAATATCAGTGCGGCCAGCTCTTGCATCTCAGGCCTTAGAATAATGCACAACCCAGGGGCTCCTGAGGGAACATAGGAACCCTCTGGCTTAAGAGCCAGGTGATTTTCAGAACAGGTTTTTCAGCTAAAAAATGGATTAAATAGGATTTGTGACCTCATTGGGAAGGCTGAATATCAGTTATGATTATTGAGGACCAATGAATGCTTAGAACGGAGCTGTTACATATATCGGAAATTATTTATTTCTACCTGCATTTGTTAACTCTGAGGAAGAGAACTGTAGATGAACGTGGAGAAATGTAACTCAGCCTAGTTTAAATAATGTATTAACAATGTTGAATTTTAATATTCAAACATAATAAACTCTGAAGATGATCACAAATAGTTTGAAATTTTCACTTTTCACTCATTGCTAGATACTTGACACTAAACTAAGGTAAAATAGTTTGAATGACAAGATTTCTATATTTAGACATTTCCTCATTTAAAAAAAAAATCTGGTTACCTAATTTTGGCTATGTCTGTTCCTCATCTGTCGGTCTTTAATCTCAAAAGAAATGTAGACCTTTCTCTAGCATCTAAACATTTGGCAATTGTGATAGTTTACTGATTGTGTCAGCTTGAGTAAGAAACACCCAACTAAATTGGATCAGCATAGTTCTGGGTGTGGATGAAGGGATTTACTGAAGACAGAAGACTCACCCTGTGTGTGAGTGACAGAACCAATAGGCTACTGGAATAAAAGGGAAATGAACAAGGAAGGGTATCCAACAGGTTCAGGCTGCTAAGCAGGCTGCTCTGCCACTGGGGCCATATGATCCAACAGATCCAATTGTACTTGCAGTATCAGTGGCAGGTAGAAATTCTGTTTGGAGCCTCTGGCAGGCCTCCATAGGTGAATTGCAGTGGAGGCCTTAAGATTTTGGAGCAAGGTTCTGCCATCATCTGCAGATAAATACTCTCCCTTTTTGGAAACTGAATGTTTGACCATGGGACTGCATGTTTCCATGTGACCTGAGTTGCCTGTCTTGAGCTGGGTATTATCTGATCCACTGAGTCATAAAGTTGGATGTGCACAGCAATAGGCCATCATTAAGTGGAAATGATACATACCTGATCGAGCCAGAGCAGGTCCAGAGTGCACAAGTAAATTACATGAAGTAGTTGCTCAGATGCCCATGGCTCCTACTTCTGCTATATTGCCTTCTGTCTTCCAGCACAAACATGTGGCCTCATGGAAAGTACCACATGATCAGCAATCAGAGGAAGAGAAGGCTAGGAGCTAGTTTATGGATGGTTCTGCTTATTATGTAGGCACCACCCACAAGTGAACTGCTACAGCATTACAACCCCTTTCCAGGACATCCCTGAAGGACAGTTGTGAAGAGAAATCTCTTCACAGATGAAGAGATTTGATGAAGTGGGCAGAACTTAAGGCAGTGAACCTGGCAGTATGTTTTGCCTAGAAGGAAAAATGGCCAGACATGTGACTGTATACTGACTCATAAACTGTAGTCAATGGTCTGGCTGGCTGGTCAGAAACTTGCAAGGAACATGACTGGAAAATTTGTGGAAAAGATATTCAAGGAAGAGGTATGTGGATAGACCTCTCCATATGGGCAAAGGAGGTAAAAATATTTGTATCCCATGTAAATGCACACCAAAAACTGATCTCAGCAGAAGATTTTAACAATCAAGTGGGTAGGATGATCCATTCTGTAGATAGCATTCTATCTTTTTCTTCAGCCATCCCTGTCGTGGCCCAGTGAACAGAGTGGCTATGGTGGCAGGGGATGGAGGTGGTGCATGGGCTCAGCAACATGGACTCCCATTCACCAAGGCTGATCTGGATACAGTCACTGCTGAATGCCCAATATGTCAGAAGCAGAGACTAACACTGAGTCCCCAATACGACACCATTCCCCATTCCTCAGTCTATGATTTGGTGGCAGGTTGATTATATTGAACTGCTTTCACCATGGAAAGGACAGCACTTTGTCCTTACTGGCATAAACATTTATTCTGGATATGGATTTGTCTTCCCTGCTGGTAGTGCTTCTGAGAAAATTACCATCTGTAGACTTACAGAATGCTTTATCCACCATCATGGAATTACACACAGTATTGCCTCTGAAGAAGGAACACATTTTATGGCCAAAGAAGTGAGGCAATGGGCTCGTGTTCTTAGAATACACTGCTCTTACCATTTTCCTCACCATCCAGAAGCAGCTAGATTGATAGAAAAGTGGGATGTTCTTTTGAAGACACAGTTATAGTGCCAGCTAGGTGGCAATAGCTTGGAAGACAGGGGCAAAGTTTTTCAAAAGGCTGTAATGCTTTGAATCAGAATCCAGTATATGGTACTGTGTCTCCCATAGCCAGGATTCATGAGTCCAGGAATAAAGGGTGGAAGTGGGAATGGTACCAGTCACTATTACCCTTAGTGATCCAGTAGCAAAATCTTGCTTTGTAATTCCTGCAACTTTATGCTCTGTTCACTTAGAAATCTTAGTTTCAGAGTGGGGAAGGCTTGTATCAGGAAGCACAATAATGATACCAATGAACTGGAACCTAAAATTTCCCCCTGCCATTTTGGTCTCCTCGTGCCTCTGAGTAAGCAAGATAAAAAGGGAAACATAGTGTTGGCAGGGGTGATTGACCCAGGCTATGAAGAGGAAAATGTGCTATTATTCCACAATGGAGGAAAGGAAGAATATACTTGGAGGGCAGGAGATCCCTTAGGGCACCTCCTACTGTTACCATGCCCTATTATTAAGGTCAGTAGGAAACAACAACCCAATCCAGGCACGATGGGTCCAAATGGTCCAGAACCTTCAGGAATGAAGGTATGGGCCACCTCACCAAGAAAAGAACCAAGATCTGCTGAGGTGCTTACTGAAGCACAAGGGAATACAGAATGGATAGTAGAAGAAGGTAGATCTAAATACCAATTATGACCTTATGATCAGTTACAGAAAGGAGGACTGTAATTGTAATAGTTCTCTCCTATAAGCTTCCTATGTAATATGTTTATAGACTTAATATTGATTCTTAAGTATTGTTAAATCTATTCTCTAAAGTTCATATTATGAAATGTTAAGAGGAAGTATTACCCAAAGAAAATTCACCTACTATTCTAAGAGGAAATTTGTGTGTTTTGATTTCTATGTAGGATAGTTGTAACATGTTGTAACATTTAATAATTATAAACTTTCTTTGTATCTGGAGACTATGGTTTAAGGTAATGTTTCTTGTTCTCAAGTTGACAAGGGGTGGATTGTGATAGTTAACTGATTGTGTCAACTTGAGTAAGAAATGTCCAACTAAATTAGATCAGCATAGCTCTGGGTGTGGCTAAAGGGATTTACTGAAGACAGAAGACTCACCCTGCATGTGAGTGACAGCAACTAATAGGCTTACTGCCTGAATGGAATAAAAGGGAAATGAAGAAGGAAGGTTTGCTTCTGTTTCTTCAAAGGAGCTCCAGTATTCATCTTCACCTTGGGTATCATCTCCTGGCTTCCAGGAGACCCCTTCAGCCTCCAACACAGACCCTTCAGCCTATTGTGAACTTGAGTCAAACATACAAATATGGTTTTTTGGGGAACATCACATTCCTTTTTCCAAGCAACTCCTTAATTTTCAGGACTTTGTTAATTTGAAGTGTACCTAGAATACAATAAAAGCCATATACAGACTGATGAAATATGAATACAGTACTGACTTTCAACATAGAGCACCTTATGATTTTTTAAACCACCTTCCTTGATATTTTTGCTCTAATCTGAAACTCCAGAGTACCCATTCTGTCTTAAACCCTGTAGTTTCATCAACTCCTTAATAATTGTTTACATACATGTAGTTTATATCTGGTACTTCTGACCACCACAACCCATCTTAAATACATTGTCTGAACTTCCAAGCTCCAGCCTCTGACGTGGTCAGACAAGCTTTGTGCTTTCAGTTCCCCAGAGTATAACTAGCAGAGGTGCAAAGTAACACAGAATAACTCCAGATACACCAGAGCCTCTCCCTACAAGCTGCCATCTTGGATTCCCCTTCCTAGATTCACTCTGTTGGCTGAATGCTATTTCAAGCTTGTGAAAAGGCAACATTTTCTTTTTTTTTTTATGCGGGTACCGGAAGTCGAACTCAGGACCTCGTGCTTACCAGGCAGGTGCTTATGCCGTTGAGCTATATCACTGGCCTAAGGCAACATTTTATGTTGTTTCAACTTGGAGTACTAAGGAGTGGTATTGACATGGCTAAAATGACTTCATTTTGTTTTAGGACTCCATTTTTAGATTAGTTAATCTCCACATGAACTTTCTCCTCACCCTCTCCCTTTAGTTACTCATAAAACCCATAAGCAGTTAGAGGAACAAGCAGGATAGAATGTCAAACCTAACTGCATTCTAAGATTAACAGAGCTGTGAACCCTATGTAAACCTTGTGACATTCCAAAGCATGTGAAGTAATATGGTTACTATGGTTACTAAAAACTTGTTAATGTATAAAAACCCCTGAGAACAAAGCCTCAGGGTTGGTGTCTCGGCTGCTTGCTGACCACTGTCTGCTGGCTAATAAAGCTTGCTTGTATCTGTGCTCAGCCTCTGTGAGAGTCTCATGCGATTCTGCTGTAACAGTATACCTGGATCAAATGGTAATTTTATTTTTAATTTTTGTGAGGAACTTCCATATTAATTTCCAAGGGAGTGTACTAACTTACATTTCCCAAGCCACATCTTAATGAGTCTATAATTCTATAGTAGCCCAATTTTAGGTGTTGCCACTATATTTACAAAGCCATGTATAAATAAGAATTTTCCTTCTTAGTAATTTTAGAGCATTTCCCACATAGCAATAAGGATGGGCCAAGGAAGACTTGGTAATATATCAGGATGAGGCACACTAGAAGAATGAACACTTTACAACACTTATTTGTGACTCTAAGACCTCTCCAAGCTTGACATTGTTTATATAACTTTCATTTTCTAATGAAATGCTGCCAGGTATGTTCAAATTAATGATGAATATTATATAAAATTTACTGCTGATGGGAAACAACACAAATGACAACTTGCTATTTCACTGCCAACTATTCTATACCAAGGTCTAGTAACAAGCCAAGAAAATATTTCCTGAAGAAGTCATCGCAATTCTAAAACTCTCAAACCTTGCGCTGTGATTCTCTTAGGATTTGCTGTAGGATTCAGATAACTTGTTAAACTGTCATAAACACTGTAATCAGTATTGACTCTACTGAGTCTTAAGTGAAGACTTCTTGTACTGCAACCTGGAGCAGCTGCAAAGCTTTCCCATGCTTGAAACAAACACACTCAAAATTGGTGTCTTGTAATTAACTGAGAAAGTGAATCAAACATATTGCAGAAAATGGAATATCTGGCCTCCTAAAGAGAATATTTTTCAAAATAGTGCACCTCTTTCTTGGGTTAAAAAGCATAAGTTGCAACAACTTATATTTCACATTGGGGTGATATTCTAATACATTACAATACCTCTATACCCCGAAACTCTCCTGAAGTTGTATGCCCTTGAATTCTCACAGAAGCAATGGTTGTTGTTGTTCTTGTTGTTTCCCCATATTCTGGATGTATTTTTCTTTACAAGCTACAGGGTAATCTTCCTAAGACCAGCCACTTTCTTTCCAACATGTATTAGCAACAAGATTTCTTTGACGTTATCAGACAGTATTACATCCTATGGTATTACAGAATGCTCTTAATCCGTGTGAACTATTATAGCAAAGATCCATAGAGCTGATGTAGCAGCGAAGCAATGCTGCATTACTGAACCTGCAAGGTAAATGCAACTGTACCTGATATTCTCTGACTATTGGGTTAGAAGAAAATAATAATATTTGCCAGATGTATAGCTCTATATTAAGTGGCAAAGGATTTGTCTATTTGGGAAATAAAGGCGTTACATCTAGACTTGGAATCATTCACTGTTAATCTTTTTGCACAGGTCAAATGAATGAGTAAAATGAGAATCTGATGACAATCACCATTTTCACTGCTACATCCCCCATATATTTTAAATTTTGGGAGGAAGTCAGGAACTTCTATTTGACCTTTGAAGCCATGTTATCCTAAACACCATAGATCAGGAATTTAAACTAAAGATTTTGCAGACCAATGAGCATGATTATTTATTGTCTACCCAGGACGACGTGATGGTTTGATGGACCCACTCATTCTTTAAGATGCTTCTCATTTACAATTGTGGAAACTGAGGTAAAGTAATTTGCCTAAATATATAAACATATAGCCAAGATGAGAGCCTATATTAGTGCCTTGCATAATAATTAAAAATCACCCAAGGGTGATTTCTGTAATGCAAAATGGCCATCCTTTCTCAGTACTTTATAGACTGTGCTGTTTATCAGTGTTCCAATTTTTTGCCTTGCCTGCAAGAAATACATATTCCCCACCACTCTGACTGCTAGAAATTAGAACAGAATATCCTTTTTTATTCATTATATACTTGAAAAACAACTTACCATTGTCACTGGAAGTCATCTTTGATTTGTTTAGACTGCATCACTTTAGTCCTTCTAAAGTTCATGCATTTGTCTTTGTCACTTGTCTGCTCTCACATGCAGTTATTGTAGTCATTACGGCAGCAATCAAGTATGATGTACCTTCTACTATATACATTATGCAACTAATGTATCACAGGGTTTGGAAGTCCTGAGTTTGATGGTATGCATCAAAGTTTAAATGAACGCATTTTCTAGAGCCCAGTGTTACTTCAAACTTGGGAAAAGGCAACGTTTTCTGTTCTCTTGGTGTGTGAGTCTGACATTTTACAAAGCCCTTTATTTTTCTGCATTGTTTTTATAATTCAATCAAATATTACTTATTTTTCCATCAATTTCCAGGTCTTCATATAGTTTTCATTACAATAAATCCATACTACCAAAGTGGATGAGAGGCTAAAACGGCAAGAACTGCAATGACCAAGATTCACCTCAGGAGCAGAGAGCAGCTTCTGAGACACATAGAGATGTAATGATGACGTAGCCTCAAAATCCAATCCTGAAGATGCCTCCCAGCACTGTGTGACCCTGTCTCACCCCTATGAGTCTCTTTTCTGATTTAGAAGTTGGAGACTATCCCAGTATCTATCAAAGTTATATTCACCAGCTCCTTGTATCTCTCAAATAATGAGTTCATGAAGACATCATAGAGGTAAGAACAAGTTTGTTATTCTGAGTCTTCAGCACTTTTATTTATGCATTATTCTGTTTTTTACTTGTCATTCCCTCTACAATTCCCCTGCCAAGTTAAACAGTTCCAATTATCCTAGCCCTGTGCTCCTCAAACTCTAAAGTACAACTGATGTGGCAATCTTGTTAAAAAGCAGAATTTGGGGCCGGTGAGATGGCTCAGTGGCATAAGCACCTGCCTGGCAAGTGCGAGGTCCTGAGTTTGACTCCCGGTATCCACATACGAAAAAAGGGATGGTGATATCGCTCAGCAGCACGGGCGCCTGCTGGCATGCGAGGTCCCGAGTCCAACCCCCAGTACCCACAAAAAAAAAAAACACAAAAAACCAGAATTTGACTCAGCAATCTGGGGTGGGGTCCTAAGTGCTGCACAACAAACATGAGGTCCTGTATGTGCTACAGGTCCACAGATCACAGCTCAGGCCTTGAACAAGGAAGCAGAGGACAAGCTCCTGAATGAGAAGATGCTTTACCCACCCCGTCTCCACTTTTCTGCTCACTCCCACCCCACCCTAGCCCCTATACCAACAAACAGTGCAATATCCAGCCCTGTGATCCATCAGTGTAACTGCTTATTTTGTGCAATGTGTGTCTAGCTGGCCATCACATACTGTCAATTCTGTCTCCTAAATATGTTCCTTCACAACATGTCTTTGACTGGTCTTCCTACCACTAGCCTCTCTTCTCTCAAATCTACCCTCTTCACTTCTGCCAGAACTAACTATAATGCAAAATCTCTTAGGTGAAATGTAAGCCCCCACCTACACAGCTTGCATGCCCCCTTCACCTTCTGGCTGATGTGCCAAGGTCCAAGATGATATCTTCACATTTCCCCACATAATCCTCAGCCTCTGCTGTACAGTGAAGCTCATTGATCTCAGAAAGTCCCATATTTTTTTCACACATTCCTGCCTTGTACCTGCCTTGTACATACTTTCTGGTAGGTTATTCCCCATCCCTTTTCCTCATATGAAGCACATCTATCAAAACTCAACCCACATATCATCTATTCAGTGAGGCTTTTCAGAATTCCATGTTACTTTCAGGCACATTTGTCTGTTCTGTCCTGTCTGCCCTGTCAACCATGTATGTTCCTCCAACCACACATATGACAGTGTTCTATTAAATTTTTTTACCTAGTTGTCTAGCCCCACTAGCACTGTGGGTTCTTTGAGACAGACATAGTGTCTCATTCACTTTTCTCCCAGTAATGTGCTGAGTAATGTGTAGTAGCTGTTCAATAAATATTTGCTGCATGAATCAGTGGTCAGTAATCCAACTGAGAATTGCTCCCTATGCCTCAGGACTAGTGGCTATTGAGGTAACCTACAACTCTACCATGATTTCCTCTCATAGCACTTTGCCTGACTTTCTAGGGAGAAGAACTCAAGGAGTTTGGGAAGAGGAAAGTGTGTAAAAAAGATTTGAAAGGCTTAAGAAGTCCTAGTCTTTGCATAAATGTTTGCATCTTACTTAGAAATATCACTGAGAACAATTTCAAAGATGTCATACCAATATTCTTTTCAGATTAGACCCAGTGGGAAGTAAGGGGAAGGGGAGAAATCACTTGAAAGGTAAAAAACAATTATGTTGTTTTTGCTAAACTTAATATTTGAAATATGCATGTGGGAAGTGGGAGGCATTTCACAGGACTTATTTATGGCTAATGAGCATATTTTCCTCTAGAAAAAGTGTGATCCGTGTGGATCCAGGCTCCTCTGAAACCATCACTTTCAATTTGGACATAAATCATCACCTTCCTAGCGGAGCCCCCTCTGAGCTTGGGGCTCTACTAACTGGAGTGTGTGCTGGGTGCCTAACCACAACTCATTCCAGTGCACATCTGCCACAAATTCTTATTAGAAGGGACTTTACACCCAGTACACAGAGAGATTTCTTCCTGTGAATCATGTGTGCTAAGCAAGAAAGTGTGCTTGACCACCCTGGTCCTTGCCTGGGAGTCTCAAATTTCCCCCACTTCACACAATCCAAGTTAAGACACATCTTCTAAAATGCACAGCATTGAAGTACAGATTTCTTTTCAGTGTTATTCAATTGCAACTTTTTTCTTTATATCAATCATTTTATTAAAAATGGAAGACAACTTAGATTTGTTCTCTGGGATATCTTCTTTTTGCAGATGAAGAAACAGACTTGAGAGAGGGAAGCACCAAGAAAGGTGACTCTGGATGGTGAAAGATTGTGTGACATTTCCTGAGCTGGGTCAACCCAGTTTTTGATGTGTAGTATCTGACTGTGAATAGTAGATTTTGTTAAATTTTGTAGAGTTTGAAGCCAGAAGACTTGGGTTCAGTTTCCAAACCTACAAAATTTTAATTCTTCCTACTAAGATACAGAGAACAGTATTTTCAACTATAAAATAGTCACACTAATAATTACTAGTACCACAAGGCTATTATGAAAAACAAATGCAATTATGAATAAGAAAGTACTTTATAAAGACTAACACATCATATAAACATTAAATATTTTTACCTTTTACAGTTTGCCATGTATAAAATATAAATATAGAATATATATAATATAATTTAGAGCCACCCACAAAATTAAGGAAAACTGATTTTAAAAGTACTTAAAATTTTGAATGTATACCTATAAACTATATTAAATTCATAAATTTCTTTTAGTTTTAAATTTGTCCTTAGTATTTCTTTTTATGCAGCTGGCTATGTCCCAATGCTAATCAGTCTTGAGTATGCCAGATTTATTTTGAGAATTAGCCAGGATGTTCCAGTCACTAGTCCTCATCATTTTATACTAAGTGGGTTTTTTTTCTTATTTTAGGACATCTAATGCCAAGCTAAGGTATAAAATTTTGTCACCATAGTGATCTATGGAAACTTCTCATTAGGTTTCCTTGAGGATTAAATGGATTTTAATGGAATTTTATTAAGTACAAACTGTAATAATGATAATTAACATTTGCATAGACTCTCACAATACATTAATCTGCTTGGGCTGCTATAACAAAATAACAGACTTAAACAAGAGAAATTGATTTTCACAATTCTGGAGGCTGGAAATCCATGATCAAGTTGCTGGCAAATTAGATTTCTGGTGAGGGCTCTCTCCTTGGCTTGTAGATGGCCACCTTATTTGGACTCCTCACAATGCTTTCTTGGTGACTAGAAAAAGAATGAAAGAGCTATTTAGTGTCTCTTATAAGGACAAGGACATTGATCCTCTTGGATCCAGGCCCAGTTTTTTTACTTCATTTAACTTTATTTCCTGAGAGACCCCCATCTCCACATAGTGTTACACTAGGGGTAAGGCCTGCAACTCACGAGTTGTGGAGGATGCAATTATTCAATCTACAATAATCATTCCATGCAGTTTTCAGAGGCCAGAATTTTTTTCCATTTAACAGCAGAGACACAGTAACTTCTTCATATGCTTTAGTGGCAAGTTTTGATTCTAAGTGCAGTGTTTTCCACTTCAGCACACTGTTGCCTCTGGGTATGACTAAGTTTTAAATATTTTCATCAACAGATGAACTGGTAAAGAAAACATGGTGTGTGTATGTACACAATGGGGTACTACTCAGGCATAGAGAAGGATACATTTGAGTCATTCATAGGAAAATGAATGTACCTGGAGATCATAATGCTAAGTGAAATAAATCAGACACAGGAGGTTAAATATCACATGATTTCTCTTATATGAGAAACCCAAAATATAAATAATTTAAAGAGAAAAATAAAAGATAATAGGAAACAGGAGACAGACTATGTGGAGATGGAAAGGGGTCTGGAGATAGAGGAAAATGGGAGGTAGGGGAGGGAAACAAGGAAGTACAAAAACATCAAGATGTGATATGTGTATTTACCAATTCTCCACAATAAATATATTTATTGTATATTGCAAACATACTAATTTTAAAAAGGAGGAAAAATAAAAGAAGTTTGTATACCTTGAAGATACAGTATCCAACATACAAGTGCAAATGAGGCTGGGGAGCAGATGTGTCATTGTGAGACCCCTTGAGCTTCTATAGTTGATGAAAATCCTTATATAGTAGACAGACAGACAGGTATTTGTAGGATGTTATTATCAATGCGAAAGCACAACACTCAAATGAAAGACACTACGGTCAGTTAACCAGAGTAGCTTTTTTGAATGAACATGTATCCCTCTTACTGCTGGTGATGTGTTGGTATGGGGGAGGGAAGAAATTGACCCTTGGTATTTGTATCAGCCTCAGAGTAGCAGACGAGGGGAGGAGCAAGGGGCAATCTGTCTGTGAACGTGAATCCCACTCTACTTGGCAGATGTGGGCAACAGAACTTTGAGGTTTAGATACATTTAGTAGTAATGCTTGCCAGCTACTGCCCAGATGCGGCTCAGTCTCTAGTAACATCTTTGCTTTCCTATCTTGTTGCATCCACACACTTCAGAGTTGGTACTGCAAAAGTATTACGATCTCTTATTGCTTAGACATCTGACGCAGACAAGTTTTTCTTGTGGGCTATTCGAAAACACATAAAAAATAAGTTGATAGACCTCAAGAGTTTAGAATATGAGTCCAGTAACAAAAGCATGAGAAGTTGACAAGATGTCAGGAAAAAAATCAGCTTAGACACTGTACCACACAGTCACCTGTTTCTTCTAGCTGCCAGCACTTGTGATTTCCTTTTCCAGGGCTTCTTTCTTTCCAGGAGCTCATAGAAACCACCTAACGGCCAGGACATAGTCTAGAAAGCTTCATGGGGAATGACATCTGTCTGAGCCAGTTAGTATTTATATCCATGCAGTTCTCCACTATCCACTTGGGCTCCAGGTACCCTTGCCTGGTTCTTACTTTAATGAGCATCCTCATTAAAGAACCTAAACTCAATATCACTAACTCCCAATTTCTTCCCAATCATTATAGGATTGCCCTGTGCTAAAGATTTATCTGTACTATCTGGGCCTAGCAGGTCCAGCTAGTTTGTGAAGCCCAGCAGAAACTCTTGTTTGAGAAACAGAAAATAAAGTGTTGGAGAAAGGAACAGAATATGAACATTTTCTTTCTTTCATCGCCTTTCTCTTGGCTTATCATGTTATTTTTATTTGATATTTAATGTCATTCCAAGCAAATAAAATCTAACAATTTAAACCATTAGTTTGAATTTTACCATTCATCTTTATATTATGTAATGTCAGCTTTAACTGCAAAATACGAGCATTCACCTTATTTGCAGATAACAGAAATTACACAAATTATATCTTATAACTGCTACTTAGATATCTTTTTTGTTTTTATCAAAACAGTGCAAACTGCAAAAACAAATTAACATTTTTTCCTTTCACTATTTTATACATGCACATTCTTCTTAACCTCTCTTCCTTTGGCTTACTATGGAGAAAGAAAGAACTGAAATGATAAGGTGTGGTTTACCCTATCAGTCCTTTTTTCCAATGTCATCTTTTTCAGCATAAGTATTTGGGTAATAGAAAGAAGTAACAGGAGAAAGAAGGGATATGATAGAATTCCTTGGTCATTCATGTGTCTTAGAATGCCATTACCTTCATTCTAAATTCAAAATGATTCTGGTTAGAATGGAAAGTGTGGCCCATTGGTATTATCACCATCACTTAGTTGTAGACCTAATATGCTTACCTTGTCTTTGCTTTGAGTCTTACTGATTTCCCATGTGCCCAGGACTCAGGCACTGTACTTATGGAGAGGTGCTCACGAAGAGCTCATTGTGTATTTTGTGCTCATTGGGCACGCTACGCTCCTGGGGAAATAAGTGCTCAGGAAGGTCCTCTTCTCAAGAAGATCACGTATTCATGGGTAACTTGTGCTCATGGCACCAAGTCTTTGTAGGATATCATGTGTTCATAGAGACTTTGTGCTCACGGGGTATCCTGTGGTCAGAGGGCAACCAGGTCACATAGGCATCCTGTCTTCATGGGGTATCTTGTGTTCCTAGCACATGAATGCTGTCTGTGAATGAGGAAAGAGATTGAGCACACATATATTGCATGTATTTCCTCTTTGCATGTCTATCCCCATATGGTCCAAAGAACTTCACTGAGAAAACAAATGTGAAACAATGTAATTATCTATCATCTTGAGATGGTAACAACAGAATATTAAACCCCATTTGGGGTTTTTGAGCATGGGTCCTTGCACAACTGCATAGGTGATGCCATCCTGGGAACCAATTTTCTAGATGTTTGTCCCCTATTGTTTAACTTTCACAGTACCCAATCATGGGATTCTCAAATTCTAAACCCTTCTCTCACTGTCTTCCTAGTTTTCACTTATTTTATATCATAAAACTCATACCTGTGTGGGCCTCTTAGGCCCCTTGTTCCAGTACACTTGACCCTCCTGATATTTTCTGTCCTGGCTCATCTTCCAGAACTACAACCAATCTTAAGGGATGCTTGCAAGGTAATCAAATGCAGATAGTTCCTAGGAAGTCACTTAGCAAACACATTTCAGTGTTTGAACATTCTAGTGTGCTATATGTTCCAAAAAACAGCTAAGATAAAATCTAGTACTGCTTCCATAATGAATTACTAAGACAACATAAATATAAGCATGACTTTTACCGCTTTCCAAAACAATAGTCCAGAAGGTATCATTAAGGGAAAGATGAATTTAAATTTAGTATGTACCAATAACCATTATAAATCAGGTGGTAGAAATTTACAGCTCTGGCACTAATGACCTGAGTAACTTAGCACCCTGGAGCCTTGATTTTCTCCTCCATAAAATGGATCTCTTAACTCACAGTACTGCTTTGAGGGCTAAATGTAGTAGTTAGTGGCTGTGAAAGTACTCTGCAAACTCAGAAATTTGCATAATTTGTACAATAATAATATAATACTAATTGTGACATGAGTTTGGAAATAAAAGATAAATCATTAACATTAAATCAAAAATGCAAGTTTTCTATCCTCAAGAGTGAAAAGTTCAGAAAACATCAGAGAAATCAGCTGTTTTGATCCTAATCCCTTTGCTCCCTTCTGATTTTCATGTACCTAAGCAGAAATATGGGGGAAAGGGACACTGGAGATGAAAGGTAGATGGGATATGATTGCATTAATAGGGGCATTGTCTTTTTTTACTAAATAATGAGCTGCACAAAGGCAGATCTTTTGTCTTCCTCACTGTTGTATCCTTACAGCCCATCACAAAGCTGGCATGTAGTAAATGTTTAGGAATTATTTGGGGGATGAAGGCACGAATGAAAGAATATGTGAATGAGGGGTCTCCAAAATGTTTTTTCTTTTTATGTATGTGTACCTACTCACTAAGATGAATATAAACTTCATGAATGGCAAACCTGTACCAATAGAATTTTTTTAAATGTGTAAAAGCAAAAAAATAAAAAGGTTATGTTTTTAGAGAATGTCTTCATACCTCATCTTGAGGGTAATGTGCATTCCTGACCACATGACGTGGCATTTTCTATGGTAGAAGCAGCACTCAAGTTTAAATAGTTGCAATTAATATGATACATGAGCTACAAGTATTTTTCTCCTGTAATACAATGAAAGCTCTTTCACAATAGGATGATGTGCCAATTTTGCATTCATTCTTATTGCTGTTTTTTTTTTCTTTATAATGAAGCAAAAAGAATTTGCCTTATGGGATTAAATCAACTCATTAATTCTGCACAGATACAATGTCATTAAAAAATTAGAGTTGTGAGATAAAATCATTTCTTCTTTGATTATTTCTCTTAAGAGAATCTGAACTCTTTCTAGTTTCTACCTTCTACTCCTTCTGTTCCTAATAAATTAGATTTTAGCCTACATTTTTGTAGATTCTATACAAAAAGTTTAAATTCAATTTTCTTTTCATAAAAGTGAGCTTAAATACTGTAACTGGTTTTAAAATAATAAATGAACAATTTGATTTCTAAAATAGTGACTCAAAAATCTGCAATGAAAAATAAAATCTACTATGATACAAGAAGAACTGAGCACGCCTTCAAGCCTTTATGCAGTAGGTAAGATACAGGAACCTGGTAGAGTGAGAATCTTCATAGTCTTCATCATATAATATATATATATATATATAAATAGAAAATCTTTTTTTAATAACTGCAAATTATTAACATGAAAAAGCAGGCCTTCATAAGTTATAAATGTTCATATCCTAGTAACAGTGATTTCAAAGTTCACTTAGGTGAATTTTCTGCTTTGTTCTCTAGATTTTTGTAGCAACACAAAAGCCAATTTACTGCAATTGCTGCATTCTATGGGAGCAAGATCAAGTTTGGATAGCACCAACACTTAGTAGATGGTAATTGAATTTTTTATTTTTGAAACATTTTTGGGGTCCACTATGTACCTATTTGGCTTGCACTCCTTAGTTGTTTCAAGTTTTCAATATTTGATAGACAGTGAATTGCTGCACCTAGGTGAGTTCACCTTTTCTCCTGATTTTATATAGAGAAGACTTTCCGAATTGATGATATTTCTTTTTCCAGTGGTGTGTTGGTAAATGTTTAAGAATGAGCACTAGAGGCAAGGAGGGAAAGTGAAGGAACTGATTCATATACATTGCTGAGTTTCATGTTATGAATACTTTCCATCCCACTACACTGATTCTCGGTTACCAGGTTATCATCATGGAATGGAGAGTTGGGAAGTAATGCTAGCAATCGCCTCTAATGAGCTGGTATAGGTTAACTCAAACATGCACTATTGCTACTTAGATTT
Organism: Erethizon dorsatum; assembly: GCA_028451465.1. Taxonomy (NCBI): domain Eukaryota; kingdom Metazoa; phylum Chordata; class Mammalia; order Rodentia; family Erethizontidae; genus Erethizon; species Erethizon dorsatum. The sequence goes on from CM051823.1 coordinate 112,272,546, forward strand.
TAGAGATTCATCAGGAAAATGTTGACAAATAAAAAAGTTGAATAATTTTAAATAAACCCTCCTTAAGAAACGATAATAAATCTATCTGCTATAATCTGAAACTCCATTCATCAGGATATTTTGTGCAATTTCAAATTTGTATTTTACTAAATTTGATGGATAGATGCTTCTACAATAGAGTATAATTCAAGTTTTGGGGGGCTCTATTTTATTTCTAAATTCTCTAATTTGGCATGTTTATTTCAGGTTTTTCTAACAGTTATTTTTCCCTCTGTTCCATTCTAAATCAAAACATTACTAAATCTATTAAAATAAAATTTAATAAAGATAAAGGCAAAATGTTCAACTTGATCCAAAATCCAATTTCTTGCTTATAAAATTGGGACATCAGAATTTAGCAATAACACTTATAGCTATAACTTGGGTCACCAGTTTAATATATTCATATTATGTGTGACTATTAATCATAATATGTCAAATGGCATGATTCAAGAAACACCTTGCAGATTAGTAGAACACAGTTCTGGGTATGTCTTTGGATGATTGATATGTAGGTCACCAATCTGAGTGTGAGTGTGGGACCTTTTCCCAGACATGGATGGCAACAACCATTCAGCTTATAGTCTGGGTGAGATAAAAAGGGAAAGAAAAAGGAAGTGCTCCTGTTTGGGAAGAGACTGAGTGTTCGCCAACACTATTGGACAGCTGTATCCAGCTTTTGTTTGTTTGCTTTTTTGTGTTTTAGCCTTCCAACATAGACTTACACTGATTACAGTGAGCTTGCAGGCTTTCAATCCTGGACTGCTGCTGCATCTTTGATCCTTCTTGTTCTGCAGCTTCCATCTTCTTGGGCTGAGCAGCTAATGGATTCTGCAGATCTTCACTGCATAAATGGCCATTGTGGATTATCCCGACTCTGCTCCTGTAGCCTACCTAATAAAATCCTTTTGCATAATTACAGAAATTTTTCTATTGATTCTGTTGCCCTAGAGAATTCTAACTAATTCACTATGGAATAGTTGCTAGAAACATAGATTTAAGACTGGTTTAATTAAGACTATTATCACACTCTAACAATGTTCTTTTTTTTTTTGTGGGTACCGGGGATCGAACTCAGGACCTCATGTGCCAGCAGGCGCCCATGCCGCTAAGTGATATCACTGGCCCTTTTTTTCCATATGTGGGTTCTGGGAGTCGAACTCGGGCCCTTGCACTTGCCAGGCAGGTGCTTATGCCGCTCAGCCATCTCACCAGCCCTCTAACAATGTTCTGAAGTATGACTGCCACCTTGAATTACCTTAGGAATTATGAGCAATCCTCACTTCAAAGCTGTACCTGAATTCCATCTCTCAGGATGGACCCAGGCATCTGTGCTTTCTAAACTTTCTAAGGTGACTCAAAAGTGCTGTCGACCTGACCTAAAGTTAATGATTCACCTAGGATCTTATTAAAATACAAATTCTAATTCAATGAGTCTGGGCGATCCTGCTGAACCACAGGATATAAATTTGTGAGCAAGGTTTTAGAATAAAGGAAGTATGCTCTGTTCAGATAAGAATTTACACCGGGATTATTGAGTTACTTTCCTAAAATTACATACAGAAACTGAAGCACATTGATAAAAGAGATGGGGAAGATGAAGATATTTGTCTTCTTGTTCTGTTATGAGCAGTTGAAAGACTTAAAGCTATGCACTGGCTGAAGAAAAGACGTTGTGAAAACATGATAATGACCTTTAGGAAATTGAAGAATGGTTACATAGAACCAAGATTCAAGTTTTCACACTTCCCCAAGGGATAGAATTGTAAGTAATGGGCAAAAGCTATAGCAAAACATTTTTGGATCAATATATAAGATATTATATTAGACAGAGTTCATCAAAGAGAGAATAAACTGTTTTTGGAAGAAATGAGTGCCCCATAATAGGATATAGATTTGGTTGAGAATTGGTGATGATTTTGTGAGGCTTCTACAGAAACATGGGGAAGAGACAGATCATTCCAGATGCCATTTATTATCTCTCTTCAAAGCTGGGTCTGTGATATTCTGTGTCTGTTTCAGCGCAGTACCTATAGCTTCTAACTAGTGGCAGGTGATCAAATCTGAGATGTGCAGTTCCTAGAAAACAAGGATATCTTTGCCTTATTATATCTATTTCTTCATGAAATTGTAAAATTTGTTTACCTGAATATTACTGCAGATACCTTCCCCTTCCAAGTTGTCTTCTTGAACATGTATTATTTTCTTTTTGAACTCAACTGAAAAATTCTTAAATGCAGTGCAGTTCTTGCAGATTTCCAAGTACACAATATACTCAGAAAATTCTAGCTTCTTAAAGATGTCAATACTCTATATACTATATACTCTATAAGTTAATCTATAAATAGATTTTTTCATTTGACAAGTTGATTATAAAGTACATATGGCAGAATTAAAAAACAGGAATGGTTAGAATAATTTTGAAAAATAAATGAAAGGAAATAGATTTGCTAGATATTAAAACACCTTGCAACAACTGAAATCTAGTGTAAAGAACTAAAAATCATTCTGGCATAGACTGTTCACTTATTACTAATAATCCTTGTTTTAACAGAACCTTAATTTTACTGATGTTGATGCACCATATTTCAAAAATAGATTTCCTACCTTTTCTTTGCAGATATTGAGTGGCCATGTTACTTTACATTCTGATCATTGTGAAAAAAAGTAGAAGTTATTGGCTGGGTGTATTACTTTTCTATTGCTGTTGCAACAAACTTCCATAAACTGAATGTCTTAAGAGAACACGACATGTGCCTTATGGGGCTAAAATCAAGTTGGCAGTAGTGCTGTGTTCCTTCTGGACACTCCAGGGAAGAGCCCATTCTCTTGCCTTTTTCAGCTGTGAGAAGTCACATTCATTCAGTCCCTTCTATCTTCAGGGCAAATCACTCCCACTTCAATTGCTGTCATCGTGTATGCCTTTCTAACTCTGATACTCTTGCCTCTCTACATGGACCTTTGTGTTTACACAGCCCACCAGATAATCCAGAATGGTCTTCTCATTTTAAGAACCTTGACTTAATCATGTATGCAAAGTCCCTTTTGCCATGAAAAATAACAGGTTCACAAGTTCCAAGAAATGGGATATATGCATCTTTGCAGACAATTCTGCCTACCACAGCAGACTTTCTGGAAAGCTTGTTCTGGACGGTGAGGATATGATGTGCCATATGCATTTGTTTCCTGTTCAGAAGAGCATTATACACATTCATCAGCTCTGCAGCTCTTCAGATCTTTTTTTCTTTGCCATAAGTGTTGGCCCCAGTAGGAATTAGCATTCCTTGGTGTTTTCACTGATACTTTCAGCAAAATGCTAAGCATTTGTCATAAATGCATTGATTTTGCTAACATTTAGTAGGGCCATGCCTATTAAACATGCACCTACTCACAAACAGTTCAATTGAAATGACAAGGAGTGAGGTTACTCATCTACAAATACAAAAATGTGTGTAGGCCTTCCAGAAAATGACCTTCTGCTCACTCAACACTTAGCGGGTATTGTTTTTTTGATCAGCTCTTCTCAGAGGCCTTTACTGACACCTGTCCCACTCCCACTCCAGCACACACAATCACCCTCCCACACACACGGGCTGCCACCAGTCTGGACCAACATTCCAGAGTGTGTTTTCAAAACTCTAACTCGTCTGTAATTTTTTACACAGTATTGTTATCAGTCTCCTACTTTAGACAGATACCAATTACTTAAGGCAGGAACCTTATTTCAATGTTTCTATAGCTTTGACATCTAGTACCAATGTAGCAATTCCTCCACAAATGTTTGATAAAATAATATAGGAATGAACAAATGATTCAGATTCCTTTTGCAAGGGAATTTCAGCCCCACAAGAAAGCATTTTGGTGGCATGCTAGAGACTTGAATAAGTTAGATATTACCCGAAGTGAAGAGAAAACCAAACCCAATACATTTCTGTCAACTATATTTGCCGAAGAAGCCACCATCAGTAGCAGAGGAGTAGTATCAAGACTGCTAAAAAAGCAAGTCAGAGATTCAGCTGGGAGAAGTGAAAGGTCAGGGCTCCACAGGAACAAGTCACATGTTAGATAGAGCAAGTCCAAGCCATTCAGGTGGTTGACTTTGAATACATTAAGAGAACTTGGGTCTTACTTATCAGAGGCAGACCAAAAGCTCAAGGAAAACAGGATGACTAAAATATAAAAATGTGAACTTGAGAAAGAGCTAGTTCTGAGTTTACTAAGATCAGTGACCTTATTCTGCTGTCAAAAATGGTCCTCACACATGTCATCTGACCTGTGCAAGAGATTGCTGATGTTCCCCATTCAGCTCTTTGATCAATGCCAGCTGAAGTTGTAGTTGTATTAATGGAAGTAGAGGAGGACTGAACATGCAGATTCCAGCTGCTGAAGTTTGAGTCAGTACCATGCTAAATTGCATTTAATTGTTCCTAATTATATTGTAAGTATTAGGTATGCCTATTGATCACATTAAAATTTCCCTGTGGGAAGGGTCCTTTCTTGGCATCCTTCATGATGCCTTGCATGGCACTGGCACACAGAGCACTCAGTGGTCTTGCTGATTGAATAAAGGGCACATGCATCCTGCCTACAGGCAAGACTCAAAGTAGTGTGTGGTGTTCCTGTTCAGACAAGTCCTGTTTGAACTCTGTCATTTGCAAATCCTTTTTACTCTGCTACAGAGTGTTCCTTTTTAGGTAAATGTACACATGTACCAGAAATAATGTTAGCTTAGCTTTGCTTGGCAGACACTGATTTTCATTAATGTCATTATTTTCAAGTATTATTTATACAAGCACCTCACAGGGTAGAAGTTTATTCTGGATTTAGGTACAAATCTCTAAATTGAAAGTATTCTGATAAAATATGAGCTATGAGACTCAGGCCCTAGCTCAGATTTCCTGCCAGCTAACCATGAGATCTGGTCAAGCTGTCTACTCTCCTCCCCCAATCTCAGTTTCCTGGAATGAAGCTCTGGGCTAAAAGTCTGCTTATGTCCCTTGCAGTACTGGCCTTCTTTGAGATTATGTTATAATGGTTTTACCTGAGGCTTTTCTCTGCCATTAACATTATACTTTGCCACCAAAGACCTGGAAGAATATGAGATGGTCCATAAGGAACTTTTCTTGCAATCATAGAAACAAATCAATTTTAAATGCTGGAGTAGCAAAGTAAGGATTTTCTCTACTCGTATATTGCTTTTCATTGTGTAGCTTCTGAAATCATTCAATAACATATCTATCTCATTTAGTAGGCGAAGGCATTTATAAAATCTACCCATTTTCAGCGGGACAGAACACACACCCACTTTGTGATGGAGGTATATATGCTAGGAAAGTATGTGGCAGTCGACTCTGGAAAATAGAATCAGCCACGGGATTGATATATAAGTGATTAAATAATTTTTTCTATTACTTCCCAACATCACTAGGAAAGACCTTTTACTATGTCGCTCAGTGTTTTGTAAATACAAATCCTTGTGGTAAAATTCTTCCAAGGTTTATTGTTAGGAAAATCTTGCTCTTCTTGGTATTTATGCATTTCCTCCTATCAATAAAAATTATATAATGAATTATATTTCTCTTTTAGCTTGATTTCTAGGAGGTTACTATTAATGTTTTATAATTACTTTTTGACCCAACACAAATATATTCCCCTTTCTTTAAATGGCATGCTATAATTCTTTTACTCTTTCTTTTTTTTCTTTTTTTTGTGGGTACTGGGGATTGACCTCAGGACCTCGCGTGCCAGCAAGTGCCCGTGCCACTGAGCAATATCACTGGCCCTTTTCTCATATGTGGGTTCTGGGAGTCGAACTCAAGACCTCACGCTTGCCAGGCAGGAGCTTACTCCACTGACCCATCTCACCGGCCCCTTTTACTCTTTCTTAAAAAATATTTAATTACCAATGTAGAGCATGTCACTTAAGAAAAAATTGAAAAACAGAGGTAAAAGTTAGTCTATCTTCAACTTCATTTCTCTCCAGAGTTAGCTCAAACTAATAATGTTACTGTATCTTTCTGGGTATATGCACACTCAAAAACACACACACACACTGCCCCATTATATAAATACAATACCAATGTCTTTCATTAGTTTTTTTGCAAGATCTTACTGTAAATATAGTTCTGCAACTTGTTTTATTCCCCAAACTATACATCATAGGCAACATTCTCACTTATTCTAACTAGAGATCTACCTCATTCTTTTAATTAGATATTTCATATGTATTTCTTCACTTATGTCTGTCCAATTTATATACCTTTAATTGCTTGCTATTGTAAATAATTATATATATATATAATATATATATTTCCCCCCTACCTTGGTACCTGGAATTGAACTAAGGACCTCGCACTTGCCAGGCAGGCACTGTGCCACTGAGCTATATCCCCGGCCCCCTACATATATATTTTTGAAAATAAATTATTTTCAGTTTGCACAAGTTGTAGGCTCAACTCCTTCAAGTAGAACTTCTGAATGAAAAGGAGTACATATTTCAAGTTTTGATCAAGACTGATAAATTACACTTAACACATTGTACCAATTTTCACTGTTTGCCTTTTTAATTAAAACTATCACACACAGATGTTTTATTATAAATACTCTAATATTTTTTAAATATAGGTTGTAAATTTTAAATAGCCAACTGACTGAAAGTGGAAAATTTCTGACCTAAACATTCAGGCGGCAAGTAAAATCTGTGTTTTTCTTACTACTAGTAGAAACCACAATAACACCTTCTTTTTATGACTAGATGGCTAAGGCCAGTCTCCTGATCTATCTGTAGATCATGGTGAAATATTCTAGACAGACAAATGTAAAATGAGCTTTCCTGTCTTACAATGTTCAAAGACCCATAATCCAGCACCACAGGGAGATAGTTTTGTTTCTCTCCGTTTGAACTTCTTAGCACATGGGGGGAAACAACTGCAGCAAACTTGAGCTATCCAGTTGCATGCTGTTTATATTGTACTATACTTTCTAAGTGTGGAAAGATATGGAGGCTAGTTAAAGATAGAAGATCAGGGATAAAGAGCACTACTCCATTCTCTCTAGCATCTTTCTAGGTCAAGGATCTTATTTTACATCTTGGGAGCTGGTGCATGTAATCAACTGGATATAGAATCATCAGGTAGCATGAGAATAAGATACAGTCCAAACCCAAATGTCTGATTTTGATCACAGCTTGTTTCTGCATTCAGGTAAATCCAGTGGTTAGATTTTATTTTCCTTTCAAGCTTCCTGTCAAATGTGGCTACTATGGACAGTAACACAACATATCGAAAAGTGATTCAGTGTAGAATTTTATTTTCAATAATTACTAGAAAGTAGATATTGTTACAAGTTAAAAGATGTGAACAGACACAAGGCAGGAATATTATTTTTTCAAATTGGGTCCTGGGGCACGGGGGAAGGAAGGGATGTTAGATGACAAAGTCATTCCAAGAAAGGATTTTTCTATGCTTTCAACAAGTTTTTAAACAGCAGTTGTGGACTTCAGAGTGTGGAACAGTCAATATGGTAAAAAATGTAAAGGTCCTATAGACTAGAATGAGAAAAGAACTTAAAAGTTCTACTAAAGATTTTAAAAGCAGATTTGAATGGGCAAAAGAATAATCAGCAAACTTGAAAATAGGATGATTTGCATTACTGAGTGTGAAGAACAGAAAGAAAAATGAAGAAAAGTGAGCATAGTCTAAGGAACCTGAAAGATCTCATCAAGTGCATTAACATGTATTGTGTGATTCTGGGGGTGTTGTATGAGAAATAATGCACCAAAATTTCCTAAATTTGATGAAAGAAATGAATATAAACATTCAAGAAGCTCAATTAACTCTAAATAGAATGACCACAAACAGAGCCATGCCAAAACACATTAAAATAAAATAATCAAAAAACAAAGACAAAGAGAGAATACTGGAGGCAATAGGAGAGAAGTTTCTCATCACATATACAGGATCCTTAGAAAGACTGTCAGCAAATATTTCATCAGAAACCTTGAAGGCCAAAGGCAGTGTGCTACTGGTACATTTTTTAAAATACTGTCAAAAAGAATCTTATATCCAGCAAAACTGTCTTTCAAAAGTGAAGAAAAATAAAAAAGGAAGGGAAAGATGGAGACATTCTATGAGAAATAAGACTTAAGGGACTTAATTACTTCTATACTAGACCTGGTCTGTAAGAAAGTTAAAAGGAGTCCTGAAGGTTGAAATGAAAATGTTCTAGACATTAACTCAAAGCCAGATGAAGGTGTAAGGTCTCAGTGAATGTAATACATGGGCAATTGTAAGAGCTAGCATTATTATAAAAATGATTTCTAATTCTACTTCTTATTTTTATATGACTTGAGAGGCTAGTATATTTTTTAAATACACATTATTCTAAAAGATAATATTATTTAATATTGACTTGTAACTCCATATTCTGTTTTCCACACAATTTAAGATACTAGTGTTGGGCTGGTGAGATGGCTCAGTGGTGTGAGTGCCTTCCTGGCAAGCACGAGGGCCGGAGTTTGACTCCCAGAACCCACATACAAAAAAAGGGCCGGTGATATCGCTCAGCAGCACGGGTGCCTGCTGGCATGCGAGGTCCTGAGGTCAACCCCCGGTACCCACACACAAAAAAAAGATACTAGTGTATTACTTTAAAAAAATTGTTTGTTTATGTCTTGCACACAAAATATATAAAAATATAATTTTGTGATAATGATAACTTAAAAGTATGGGGCATGAAACCATATTGGAGTGGGGTCTTTGTGTGTTATTGAAATTAAGCTGCAATAAATTCAAATTGGGTGTTATAACTTTTGTGATGTTAACCACAAACAAAAATGACAAGGAAAATAAAATGTTTTACTAACAAATCTGCTACATATCTAATAAGACAATAACACAGAAAATGAGGAACAAAAAGCTATGAGGCATATAGAAAATAAATAGCAAAATAACAGAAGTAAGTCACTTCTTACCAGCAGTTACTTTAGATAGACAGAAATAGGTTGAAAGTGAAATGATGGAGAAAGACATTCTATGAAAATAGTAACCAAAAGAGTTATGGAGTAGACAAACTAATATTAGACAAAATAGACTTGTTGGGTATTTTGTCTTAGCAATGAGAGAAAAGTAACCAAGACACCATTTATAACAAACCAATGGCCAACAGCATATTCAATGGACACCCAAAGTTAAAGGAGGAAAGGTTTATTTAGCTCACAGTTTGCAGAGGTTTCAGTCCGTAATTGGCTGGCTCCAAGGCAGAGTGGCACATGGCAGAGGGACAATCATTCATGGAGGTGGAAGATACCAAAAACAATAAGGGAGAAAGGGAGGAACAAGACTCTTTTCCTCCCTTATATTGTATGCAAGTTACCTGACCTATGGCTGGTGTAGCACACTCATCCCCGATCCCAGCACCAGACAATGAACCAATCACAAACTTTAGATTCAGCTGCCTCTGAAAAGCCCATCCCCCATGACCACATGAGGCTTTGGGGGAGACAACCAGACACAAACCATAACAAATGGGTTTTATTAGATTAAGATATGGTTCATCTATACCTATTTTCATCATAGTTTTTTTTTTTTTTTATCATGAATTGGTATTGGATTTTGTGCAAAACATTTTCTGCATCTACTGGTATGGTCATGTATTGTTTGTCCTTGCTTCTGTTTATGTGGGGTATTACATTTATTGATTTGTGTAGTTTGAACCATCAGTATAGCTCTGGGATGAAACCTGCTTTGTCTTTATGTATGACCCTTTAATGATTTGTTGCATTCTGTTTGGCAATAGCTCATTGAGCATTTTTGCATCTATGTTCGTTAAGGAGATTGGCCTCTGTTTTTATTTTTGGGGGAGACTTTTTCTGATTTTAGAGATCAGAGAATGCTAATTTCCAGGCATGAGTTTAGAAGTGCTCCTTCCCTTTCAATTTTATTTAGAGTTTGAGGAATATTTGTGTTATATGCAAGGTTTTATAGAATTTAGTATTGAACCCATCAACTCCTGGCTTGTCTTATTGGTAGGTTATTATTTAAATTAATGCTTCAATTTAATTTTTTGTTATTGGATTGTTCAGAATTTTTATGTCTTTTTGGTTCTTTTTGGTTATTTGTACTTGTCTAGGAGTCTGTTCTTTTCAAAATTTTCCAATTTGTTGGAGTACAATTTTTCATAGTATTTACTAACAATCTTCTGGATTTGGGTGGCTGTTGTGATTTCATCTTTTTCATTCCTAATTGCATTAACATGATTCTTTTCTTTTAATAAGTTTGGCTAAATTGTTCATTGTTTCAAAGAACCACCTCTTTGATTCATTTATTTTTTTATAATTTTTGTCTCAATTTCATTAACTTCTGATCTGATCTTTGTGTTTGACCTCCTTAAATTTATTTTGGGTTTGGATTGTTGTTTTTTGAATATCTCAAGGTTTGTCATTAAGTTATTCATTTGAACTTGCTTTGATTTTCTAATGTGAACATTGATTGCAATAAATTTCCCTCTTGGGCTACTTTTTTATTCATTGTACTAGAATTGTTTGATTCCAGAAATTGTTTAATTTCTTCCCTGATTTCTTCTGTGACTCAGATATTTAGAAAAAGTTTTAAAGATGAAGACAGTGTCTCTTCCCACAGGAGAAAGTGGGTTTGTTTACTGTCCAAAATGATAAAGATAATGTCTCCCTCTGCAACAAGCATCCCTGTAGCCCATTATAAGTGAAAGAGATATTCTAAACTTGGATTCTTCACCTGTAATATGAATTAGCTGCACACACAGCATTCACTTAGGGTTATAGACACTTTATGTTACATTCATGAAACTTCAAGGATAAGGGAAATCTGTGTGAATATAAAGCTTCTCTTACCTTTCATGCTGTGAATAATAAGGCACTTGTTTCTGATACAGAAGTTTTGTGTCTTCTGAAGTATTGATGAAACCAAAATAAGCTAGCTTCTTAGATTGCAAAAGTAAAATCTCTTTGTACTTTAATTTGGTACACTTGTCTTATGTGATTTTTATGTTTTATGTTAGTCTGGCTGTTAAACTGTATGTATAATAATTAACTTTATAAGGCCTTATATGACAAATAAATTAATCCTATGCTGGCTGAAAGGAGAGGTAGAAGGAAAAGAAAATAAAAGAATTGAGGTGTGTTATGCATATGTACTAATTTCTCACAATGAATGTAATCATTATGTACTGCAAATATGTACTAATAAAAATTGAAAATTAAAAGAAAAGTGAAATCTCAGCTCTATTGAAATTATCACAAAAATATGAAATTCAAACCTGGCAAATTTGCTTTAAACTTTTTTAGTCATTAGCAGGTTGATATGTAGCATATTTTAAAACAAAATTCTGCAATTATATCAAATTATGTACTTGTCAAACACACAGACAGACACCAATAGGTTTTTATTATGATGAATGATTATTGTTAAGAGTCTATCAAAAAGAGATAAGCAAAGTGTATTAGTTTACTATAGCTGCTATAACAAAATACAATTCGGGTAGTTTAAACAACAAAAATTTATTTCCTCATAGTTGTAGAAGCTGAAAGTCCAAGATCAAAGTTTCAGCAGGTTTGATTTTATCTGAGTTTTCTTTCCCTAGCTCACAGATGGCTGCCTTCTTGGATGCCAGTAATATTGGGTTAAGGCCATTTGAACTCATTTTACCTTAATTACCTCTTTAAAGGCTTTAATCTCCAAATACAGTCCCATTCTGAGGTACTGGGAATTGGGATTTCCAAATATCAGTTTTGAGGGAGCACAATTCAGCCCACAATAGAAGGAAAAACATAATTTAGTTTATGCCAGTAAATTAAATTTTTGTGAATTAGTTCATTAAAATATACATTTTATGGCTGCTGGGCTCACTCTTTTATTATTTCCAGAGTCATCTTTATTTAGTGTTTCAGTTGCAAATTACAGATGTGTTAATTTAACAGAATAGAAATATTAGTCACCATAATAATTGTGTGGGTTTGAAGAAGTAAGTAGAGGTAGGGAGAAACTAGAAAAAATGATTGTGCTCTTTATTCAAGTTAAATTTGGTATATAAGAACATAGAGAATGCAACTTCTTATTCAATATAGTACTTGAAACATTAGCCAAAAGAATCAGGCAAAGGAAAGAGATAAAGGGGATAATTACAGGGAAGGAAGAAATCAAGTTATCATTATTTGCAGGTGACATGATCCTTTACATAGAAGAATCCAAAAATTCCACAAAAGGACTTCTAGAATTAATAATCTAATTTAGCAATGAAGTAGAAAAAAATCAGTATACAAAAATCAATAGTGTTCCTGTACATCAACAATGAAATTACATAGAAAGAAATTAGGAAAACAATACCATTCACAATAGCATCAATAAAGATTAAATACTTAGGAATTAACCTAAAGAGATGAAACAACTCTTACAATGAAAACTACAGAACTCTGAAAAAAGGAGATGAAAGACACTATCAGAATATGGGAAGGTACCCCTGTTCCTCGGTTAGCAGAAGCAATATTGTCAAAATGGCCATAGTCTTAATGCAGATTTAATGCAATTCCAATCAAAATACCAATAACATTTCTCACAGAACTAGAGAAAGCAATCCTAAAATCCACATGAAACAAAAAGAGACCCAGAGTAGCAAAAGCAATCTTGGAAAACAAGAGAAAGCAGGAAGAATCACAATACCTGACTTCAAGTTACACTACAAAGGAACAGTGATAAAACCAGAATGGTATTGGCCCAGACATGTGGGTCAATGGGACAGAACAGAGGATGCAGAAACAATAATAGACACATTCAGCCACCTGATCTTTGACAAAGGGGCCAAAAACACATGATGAAGGAAAGAGAGCCTCTTTAGTAAATGATGCTGGGAAACTGCCTATCCACATGCAGAAGATTGAATCTAGACCCATATATCTCACCATGTACCAAACAAATATCAAAATGGCTCAAAGATCTAAATATTAAACAGAAACACTTAACCTGCTGTAAGACAAAATAGGTAAAACTATTGAAGACATAGGTATAGGCAAGGACTTTCTGAACAGAATCCCAGTTGCAAAGAACTAACAGCAATAGTCAACAAAGAGGACTATATCAAATTAAAAAGTTTCTGCACAGCAAAGAAAACAATGAACAGAGTAAAGAGACAACCTAAAAGAATGAGAAAAATATCTTGCCAGCCACTCCTCAGACAGATCATTAAGATTGCAAATATATAAAGAACTCAAAAAGATTAGATCTCCCAAAATAAAAGACTCAATCAAAAAATGGGCAACTGAGTGTAGACATTTCTCAGGAGAAAAAACACAAAATGGTCAATAAATACATGAAAAATTTTAACATCACTGACCATTAGAGAAGTGCAAATTAAAACAACACTGAGATTTTATTTAATGTCAGAAAGAATGTTAGTCATCAAAAATTCAAATAATAAAAAATGTTGATGTCATTTCAGTGAAAAAGAAACCCTCCTACATTACTCCTGGGAATATAAACTAGTACAACCACTATGGAAGTCAGTATGGACATTCCTCAAAATACCAAAAGTAGATTTCTTACACAAGAGAAACAATGCAATATTTAAACATATGTGTCTGATTTATTTCACTTAAAAATGTGGTCTGAAGGAGCATCCATTTACCTAAAAATGTCTCAAGTTTATCCTTTTTTATGGTGGAGTAGTACTCCATTGTATAGAACAACCACAGGTACAAATTTTCTATGATAAATGTGATCAATATGTATGACAGATATGTACTAATAAAAAATAAAGTTAAAAAAATAAATAAAATTTTAAAAAACTAAAAGTAGAAATGCCATTTGACCCAGCTATTCCCCTTCTAGGTATCTTCCTGAAAGTGTTAAAGACAACATATTACAGTGACCCATGCATAGCAATTTTTATAGCAGCAAATTCACAATAGGTAAATCTTGGAAGCAGCCTATATGTCCATCAACAAACAAATGGATAAAGAAAATATGGTATCTGTACATAATGGAATACTACTTGGCTATAAAGAAAACAAGATGATAGACCTTTTGCAAATGTGAAGTAGAATAAGAGATGAAGGTTGGGGGTAAAGTGTAGGGGTGGGTGATGTGGAAAGAGTTAAGATGTATTGCATACCTGTACCAATTCTCCACAGTGAGTGTCTGCATTACGTATCACAAATATAAATTAAAAAAAAAAAGTAATGAAAATGTGGTAAGGGGATCTAGAGATGGAGGGAGGGAGCAGAAGGGAAGAAGGTTAAAAAGGAATTAAGATATATTAAATACATGGGCCTACTAAGGTGAAAGTAAACATTATATACTGCAAACATGTACTAATAAAAATGTCCTTGAAAAACTAGTCTGGATCAAAGGAGTATCTTTGCTCAAAGATGCAAAAACAGAAAAGGCTCACATAGAATTCCTCCCAACTGTTCATTTTAAGGGGGGGGTTGTTTGATATATATCCTTAACTATGTTGCAATGATATGTTTTTGGTGAGATTGTAAACCAGTGAAACCACTATGGAAACCAGTATGAAAATTCCTCAAAAAACTAAAATTAGAAATTCTTTTTGAACCAGCTATACCTCTCCTAGGTATTTACTTGAAGGAGTTAAAGTCATCATCACAATTCCTAAAGCATGGAAACAGCCTCAACGCTCATCAATATACATATATACATATATACACATATATACATATATATACATATATCAATTCCCCAAATTAATGTAATTATACTTTTACTATAAATTTATAGCCTAACAATTTTTACAAGAAAGCATATACCAGGAGAATAACTTCACAAATGAAAATAACCATTTGAATATGAACATATATATTATGTGATATTTTTCATATCAATAAAAGTTTGAAATATAAAAATTCCATGAATAAACTTGAGTGATTTTAGGAAAATGGATGCACTTTGAGACCATGATGTTAAGTGAAATAAATCAGCCACACAAACTTAAATATCACATAATTTCTCTTATGTGACAAACCCCAAAAGTACATAAATGAAAAAGCAAATTAAAAGATAGATCATAGGAAATGGGGAGATAGATCTTTTGCAAAAGGGAAGGAAATAGAGATAGAGGGAAGAGAGAGGGAGGGGAAAGGAAGGGCATGAAATAAAAGAATTAAGAGGTGTTATATATGTACTAATTCCCCATGATGAACATAATCATTATGTACTGCAAAAACATACTAATAAAAATAAAAATTAAAAAAAATGAAAATAAAACTTCAGTTAAATAAGTCAGACACAAAAAGTTAAATGTGTGGTTTATCTTATATGAGAAGCAAAAAAAATTGAGAGTAAAATAAAGGAGACAGGAAATAAAAAGGCAGACTTTGTAGACATGAAGAAAGGAATCAAGGGGAGGAAGATTATGGAAAGGGGTAGAGGGATTGAACAACATGTATCAAATACCCAAAGTTAATGTAACTACCATGTATCACAAGCATACATAAATATAAAAAAGAAAAATTTCAACACTAAGAGTAGGCATCATAGAGGACTATTGCAGGCAGCACTGACAAGTCACTTGAAGATATTCATCTAAAACAACAAGTATGTGGCTGCATGAAGAGATAGGAGGACCACAGGAAACTGCTGGATTGCAACTTCAACAAGCAAGCAACCAGGTAAAACCAAGAAATACCAGTATTTAGAAAGATAAGTAACAGAAGTTACACATAGTGGCACTGAACAAAGAGCAGCTCACTTCAGGAGAGGAAACTTCCCTTCGGTGGAGTAGTAAGAGACAATCTCAGCACACTGCTATGAATGTAGACTTTGCTGGTGGACAGATTTGCAATCTGACCTGAGTTTGGCCACGTGACCAATGTTGGGAGTGACAAATTACTAGTATTTTCCTGTAGATTTAAGCGGTCCTGAGACTGGGAGCTATTTTAAGTAACTTCCCTTGCCTTGGTAGGCTGCTTAGGAAAACGGAACTCCCCACATATTTATATCTCCAGTATGCAACAGACACTTCTTTCAGTGAGGCAATGGGCACTCACCCCAGGAGTCAGTTTAGGCTCTGGAGAATGTTGACCGTGACACATAAAGACTAAACCATGGGGTTGGGAGAAATGCCTCAATGGGTAGATTGTGGCAGACTGGACTCCAAGCTACAGACAAAAAAAAAAAAAAAAAATGGCAGTTTGAACACTGTGACAAGAAAAGAGATCAACTGCATGAGATTTTGCAGGGAATGGGATCTGGGTCTGGGAGAACTGCTGCAGGCATTAGAGGAAGCCTGGTGTTCATGGTTTCTTTTCCCAGCACAGACCCACCTGCTCAGCAGCACTCAGGGTAAAATGTGGCAACTTAGATTCTGGCTCGTCCTGCTTCCAAGAGCACAGTCTGGTGATCTCTGAATCTTGGACCCACAGCGCAGACCCACCCACGAACTACAGGAGGGAGAGGGTTGATGAACAACTAAAATTCTTCCTGTGCCCTTGTTCCCAAGTATGAGAAAATGGAGGTAGCAATATACCAAAGGGAATATCATTATTGTGTATTGCAAATATGCATTAATTTTAAAATGCTAATAAAAAGTTCAACATTAAGGAATTTGTAAACTAGAGTATGATAATTTTTTAATGTGGAAATTAAAATTATATTTATGAAAATTGTATTAAAAATAAAACTGTAAAACTGCATGTTGTAGTCAGGGTTTGCAAGGGAATAGATTTAATATAGGACACATAAATTTATAGGATTATCTTATAATATTTACCCAAAAAGTCAAATGCAGAAGAGTGCAAGAAACCTGTCCATGTGCTAGAGACCTGCAGAATCCAGCCAGGGTCCTGGATCCTGCAGCAATGTCCCATATGAATCCAGGTAAAGGCCTAGAGCCCATGGCAATGTCTCATGAAGTCTGTACCAATAATCTGCACTGGGAAGGCCCACAGGTCAGTGGTGGAAGCTAGAAAGTTTGCACTGGTGGGGTGAATGATCTGTACCAGAAGGTTGAGGGATTTGCACTGGATACAGGAAGTGACGCTCAAGACAAAGGTGAAGATCAGAGATCTCTCAAAGAGAATAGTAGTCATCCCTTGCAACAGTGAGGACCCAAGCTCTTCCAACAACAGGAATAGCTGAGTTCGTATCAGGAAAACCAGTCACAACAAATCTTCTCCTGGGAAATCAGCAGCATGCAATCTTCCCCTCCCATTCTCCTTTTATGCCATCCCTCAGGTGAATCTTTCATGCCCAGAACCATGCTGGGCATTTCCACTTAAAATGATGATTAATCCATCACACTGCAATAAACTGTAATATTTTTCTAATTTCTATATAAAATTGTCCTAAATTAAAAATAAAAGAGAAAAATTAGAAATAAAATATCCAGTGAAATTTATTACATAAAATAGATAATTTTTCTCTAACAAAAATATCTTTTGAAATATATTTTTAAAAACAATAAATAGGGAAAAATATTTGACCTAAATATCACGAAAGACTAAAGTCATAAAACATTATCTTAATCCTCAACTCTACATCAATAGCATTTAAAACAGATGACCACTCCCTCCTTCAAGCATTTATTCAGTAAGCCAGGAGGTTAGTGTTTTCTTGGTTGTCTTCCACATCTTGATCTATTTTGCTGGTTAACTCTTCACCTCCACTACCACTGAAATTTGGTAAGGGGCTTTGTCCTTAAATTTTTTCTCTTCTTTGTTGACACACACTCCCAACATAATAACATACATCCATTCTTGTTGTTTTAAAACACCATATTTTCAAAATGTTTATCTCCAGCCTGCTCACCGCCCTTGAACTCAACCATATACCTTCAGCTATCTATTCATTAACTTCACTGCAATGTCTAATAGGCACCTCATACTCAGGATGATCAAACCAAAACTTCTGCTCTTTCCCAATCTCTTCCTCCTTCAAAATGTTCACAAGTATTAAATTTCAAGTCTCCCTTCCAGTTTCTCAGGCCATTAATCTTGAAGGTACCTCTCATTTTTCTTTCTCCCCAACCCATTTTCAAATCCTGTTTGCTTTGCCTTCAAAATAAACCAGACACTAAGCTTGTATCACAACCTTCACTGGCCTTTATACATGTCTAGAAATCAGAAAGCAGCTCTCACTTGGACCAACACAGTCACACCCTCAACTGGTCTCCTAAATATTACCGCCTTTAAGATATATCAGGCTATGTCACTGAAAATCATTCAGTGGCTTTCCATGACACTCAGAGTAAAAGTCAAACCCAACTATGGCTAACATGGCTCTACATAAGAACAGAAAATGGAATTTGTGCAGTTGCAGATGAAAAACAAACCAGGACTGAAAGGAAAATGCTCCACATGGAGGAGGCTGGAAGGCAACTTTATTGTGATGCCAACGGGCTAGTGGGAACCAAGTCCAAATCACTAGCCCCGAGTCAGTTTAGAGTTCAGTTTAAATACATTTTGGTAAGCAGGAAGTACAAGCTGATCGTAGGTTATTACATGATTGGTTATATGAACAAAATCATAGGTTGCCAGGTAAGCTTATTCTAAGTAATCTTACTTATAAAGAATTGTTTATAACATTCTAGGAAGGAAAGGAGGGGTTCTGAGCTGAGCAGGTAAAGTTCAATGTGTCCTTGAGCAGGCTGGTTTGCTCCAGGCCCAAAGTCCTTAAAGCAAGCTGGAAACTATAAACATAGCCTTTTGGGGAGGAAACTACACACATTGCAACTGGACTGTCAGACTGACCTAGCACATTGTCTAGAAACTGCAGCTTTACACAGACAGTCAAGGCAAACTGAATCTAATTGTATGACAAGCAGTATGAGCTTAGGCAGAAGCTACTAATTGATTTCTAATTTCTGCTATGAAACTTCTATAAGTTTGCTAGTTGGTAACTTTGCTCTTACAGTGCCTAGAATTAGACATGTCTCTTCTGTGGATCATTTGTGTGAGTGATCAAGTCAGTCTGGTCAGGAATTGAACTTGGTTTTGTTGTCTCCACGGTTACTCTCAGGGCCCTTCTTCAGATTCCTCTTGTGTGGCCATGCTAAGCTTAGAGTGATGGAGGGTTTTTTCAGTGCCACTGCTTCTCCATCAGCTTTAGGTCTTCCCTGTACACCTACACCACCACAGGAGTCTCTGCATTCTTGTCCTTTCCCTTACATTTTACTGATTGTTGGAATGGTGGGGTGAGAAATAGGAGGTAGGAAATCTTTGCTTTCCTGGTTCAACCTCAGGCCTACTCATATCCAATGACCTTGGTCTTGGGGTCCAGTTTTCTAGGTGACCTTTCCCTCCCCCAGCAGAATGAGATCTCTCTACATCTGGACCCCTCCTGCATGGGAAGAAGATCCTTCTCGTCCCCTTTCCTTCACTACAGTGGGTTTTTCCCTGGCCCTGGAGGTAACGACCTTTGCTGTTCCTTACCCTAGCAGTATAAAGTGGTTATTCATGAGGAAAGAGGCAATATGTGGCATTTATATTTTCCTGCAATGTGAACCACCCCTTTTAGGCCAACACCATGGAGGGAGCATTTCTCCAACAGCACCCTCTCCAGTCACCCCATTCTTTGTCATGAGCACCCAGCAAGGTCCATGGAGAACAGTCTACAGTGGGCAGAAACACCTCTCAATCCACAGTTCTAAAAGTTCTTTACTTCCCTGCTAGCCCATGCTCACCCTTTGGCAATTTGACACATCCTGGCTGAATGCTTCTTGTGCCTACATTTATGTGGAAGGAAGTCCTATCTTCCTTGTCTGACTTGTCAGGTGGGACAGGGTTGGTGTCCTGTCTTTCCAAGAAAGTGGCCAGCTTTCCTTACATTCTAGGCCAGTTAGTTTCCTGCTCTGTGATGGTTTTAAGAAAAATGAGGGCTGGGGATATAGCTGAGCGGCACAGTGTTTGCCTGGCAAGCACGAGGTCCTGAGTTTGATTGCTGATACCAAAAAAAAAAAAAAAAAGAAAAATGATTATTTTAGAGATATAATGTAGCTTTTCTCTATTGCTAAAGCTAGAAGTAATGCTTTTTCCAGCTTTCTAGATCCTAGATAGGACAGAAGGCAGAAGTCCCACCCAAATATATCTTAAAGGCATTTATCCTTAAAGAAGAGAAATATATGCAATGATATTTGCATGAAGATGTGCTTTGGTATATTTAGAAGTTGCAAACTTTGGCTTCATTCAGTATAAAGAATGTCAGCTGATGAAAGAGAGGCTTAATATGATAACATGTATTTCTCATTTACATCAAAGTTTGATGCAGGCCAAGGGATTTTCTTGTGTGACTTCTTCATGTTATTACTGAGACATGAATACTCTACTCTCTGAGTCCTCCTGGCTCTTCAGAGAATGAAAGACAAGAAGAGCACTGAAAGGTATATGTTACTGTCCAGGCCTGATATTCCTGGCCCAGATTTCATTGGCCAAAAATCAATTGTGGCTGTAACGTCACTGTAAGAAAGACTGAAAAACATCATCTTCCTCTGTGTGGTACCCAGGAAAAAGAAATGGAGTTAATAACCATGTAACCAGTTTCTGCCATAGTGCTATCAATAGAAAAATATTATATTATGGCATATCTGTATGTTGAAATTTCATGTATTCATTAAAACTATGCTGTTGTAAAAATTCTATGTCAATGGAAAATGCCTAGAGCAAAACACTAAATAATAAATGAATATAAATATAAGGTAGAATATATACTATGATCCTAATTATGTTTGTAGATGGACATATACATATATATGTATATATATATATATATACACACATATCATACATCTATGCTAATAAAAAGACTAAAAGAACATTCAAATATGTGAAAGTCCTGTCTTCCTTGCCTGATTTGTCAGCTGGGCCATTTGCATGATAGAATAAGTGATTTAATTTTCCCCTTATGATATTGATATTTTTGACATTTTTATAATAAACTTATTTTATGATATAATTATTTAAGTAGTGTTTATTTTAAGGTACAACAGAAAAAATATACTGGGAACTTTTTGAGAGAACTAGGCCATTGAAACTGCAGGGAGTAAATTCTTATAATGACTTTGTGAATTACATGTATTTTATATTCACAACCTAGAAATGATTCTTATTTCCGTAGTATGACTTCATCCTCATTTAATTAGCTAAAGACAACACCTGTGCTCCTAAAAATGAAATTCTGATTAATATAGATAACTCTCTAAGTGCTATTTAAATTATTCTTAAAGGTAAAATCAACAAAAAAAGAAATGTTTCAATAATAACAAATTTGGACAACTAGTAGTTAATAAGAGTAAATGAAAATACGTAGAGTCATATTGACATAGCCCTTTTCCAACTTCACTTTCATACTGAGTTGGACATGAAGTCATGTGTTCTCTAACTTCCTAATTTGTATAAAGCAAACCCTCCTCTCCCTTTTTACTCTGCTTGTATTTTCCCTACTGATACCTTTTGTTTAGTAACCTCCTTGTCTTCCATTCTCAAAACATTGTTAAGATGATATGCCCAGAATGCAAATCTAATTTGGGTAGGAGCAGACACATGAAATAAGGAGTCTCCCATGCACGCAAGGCCCCTGGGAGAGACCCCAAGGCTGGCTGAGCACTTAGCCAGGTGTGCATTCCGTGAACAGGGAGATTG
Source organism: Erethizon dorsatum (assembly GCA_028451465.1). Classification (NCBI taxonomy): domain Eukaryota; kingdom Metazoa; phylum Chordata; class Mammalia; order Rodentia; family Erethizontidae; genus Erethizon; species Erethizon dorsatum. The sequence continues at coordinate 112,294,204 of CM051823.1, forward strand.
GAAAATCCAGCACACCATGCTTCAGAGAGGTTGTTTGTACTGCAGAAGAAGGTCCCTAAGGGGTGCTGAAGGACGCGAGAGTAAACATAAAAGGCAAGCCAGGTGTGAAATTGTAAGGACAGTGGCTAGAAATTTTCTTTTGATATGTAGAGCAAAAGTGAGAAACTGCTCAGAGATTCTGAGAACTGCAGTGATAAGAATAGAAAATGAGATCTATTTTCTCTTCCCAATATTGCTAATATCACAATGACAGCTATCATCCACTCAGAAGATTTGGATGAAAGCAGGCATTTGAACTGTCCTTGGAGCTCTTAGCTCAGTATATTTAATATTTAGCCAAAATATTCGTCTCAAAAGAAGAGTGCATAACACTGCTTCTTGTTTTTTACTACTTAAATGAATTCACCTTTAACAATCAAATGATTGGTTTCAAGGTTATTATGAAGCTCAAGTGTCAGGCCATAATCATCTCTCCTGTTCCCACCTTCTGTGATAGCAGGAAAGAAGCCTTTTCTCCTGCTTTCTGTATCCTTGGGCCACATCTACAGGAGTATTCCTCTCCCTTCTCCCTCATGCTGGGCTTCTTAGACAGGGCAGGCACCTGGGACATAGAAAGAGGGACCACAAAGAAAAAAATACTCTAGAAAAAACACAAACCTTTAAGATTCAAGTACATTTTTCGCCTTTGATCTGTAATAGAATTTTTTAAAAGTATATTAATACCAATAAGATATTCTATTTCTGTATTTAGTATTACTTTTTTTGTGTGTGGGTACCGGGGCTCAACCTCAGAACTTCGCACACCAGCAGGCGCCTGTGCCGCTGAGCAATATCACCAGTCCTTTATTTGTATGTGGGTTTTGGAAGTCGAACTCGGGCCCTTGCACTTGCCAGGCAGGCGCTTATGCCACTGAGCCATCTCACTGGCCCTTAGTATTACTTTTTAAAAGTAATTCTTCAATGTCAGGAAATTGAATAGCAGGAGAGATGTACTTTGATAGGGAAGAAACGATGCTATCTCCCACTTTCCTGAACATAAGTAATCTTACTTATGTCCTTTCTTCATTACGCATATGAAAAATCTTCACAGATTATAGTACATACTCTCATTACTGTATATTCTTTTTCTGTTTACATATCTAATTATTATCTCATGAACAGTTTTCTAATAAAAGGTATTTTATATCGTAGAAACCATACAACTAATGTGTTAACCTCAAAGAAAAGGTCTGCAAATCAACATTAGGGGAGGGAAAATGCTGGCCTATGCTTCCCCCACCGCAGGCCCTGCCCCTGATCTTTGGCTTCATTTTCAGGCCATTGTTCAAACTCAGGGTGAGGGTTGAGGGCAGGACTTTGAAACAAGCTTCACTTGTACCCTAAAAGTTAGTGTTTAGCTGAATACATACAGATTGGTTAAAAAAATGATTTCGTGGGAGTGAAAGAAACAGAAATGTGGAAGTGGAAGTTCTCTGCTGAGCCCAAGATAGAACTAAGTTGTGTTCTTCTATGTGTCATGTGTGTTACTTGTCTAAAATCAAGACTTATTTTCCCTTCTTTTTATTGGCAGAGGCATCCCTTTTCTAGAAATCCCTTTACATCATGCTTCAAACAGAGGTGCTAAACAACAGGAAAACTGTTTAGCACAGCCCTTCTGCTTGTCCTTGTGGGGCTGTCTGAGACAAAGTTTGCTAAAGGCGGGGGCCGGTGAGATAGCTCAGCGGCATAAGCGCCTGCCTGGCAAGCGCGAGGTCCTCAGGTTGACTCCCAGTACCCACATAAAAAAAAAAAAAAAAGTTTGCTAAAGGGGAACTTAGAGCAGGTGAAGAGGCAGCGAGTCTCCTACTGTTATTTGAGAGCTCTCATAATGTCATCCTGCACCAACACACACATACATGCTTGCTGTATGACTACAATGCTGTTCCCACATTAGAACACTTTCCTGTCACTTTCTTGCATTAAAAATAAAGTTTTGTTGGGCCTGAAAGAGGGACAGAAACCTCCATGAGACAGAGAGAGCATAAAAGTGAGAGTGAGGAAATCTGGGTGATCATCCTGCTATGTACCTTCCAACCTGTGAGAATGAAGGCAAATGCCCCAGACCCTGGTCTTCTTTATATACAAGAGAATTGTAGCAGCACTGTGGTTTGAATGTGTCTCTAAAGTTCATAAATTGGGCCAGTGAGATGGCTCAGCAGCATACGTGCCTGCCTGGCAAGTGCAAGGGCCCGAGTTCGACTCCCAGAACCCACATACGAAAAAAGGGCCGGTGATATCGCTCAGTGGCACGGGCACCTGCTGGCGCATGAGGTCCTGAGGTCGACCCCTGGTACCCACAAAAATAAAAAATAAAAAAAAATAAAGTTCATAAATTGGAAACTTCATCTACACATTCATATGTTGATGGTGTCTGAAGGCGAACCTTTTGATTAGTAATTAGGATTGCATGAGCTCGTGAGGATGAGGACCCCACGGTGGTATTAGTGCTTCATAAGAGGAAGGGAAATCTGAGTGTATATGCTCCCACTCTCTTGCCATATGATGATATGCCTGGTATAGCATACCTTCTGCCATGTTATGATGTACCATGAAGGCCCTCACCAGATTTGATGCCATGCTTTTGAATTTCCTAGCCACCAAAACTGAGAAATGAATCTGTTTTCTTTACAAATTACTCAGTCTGTGATATTACTATAGCAGCAGAAAATGGGCAACCAGGTTATTTCAAAGGCTTTTTCCAGTGTAGTATTTTATTATTCCACATTCTTTCATCTTATATTCCTGTTCCAGATTAAGAAGCAGAAAGTTTATTGGAGACTACACTGGCTTAGGGGTTAAGGCCCAGCTGGGTCCTAACCATGGTCTGCCGCTTAGAACTTGAATATCTTAGTTATGCCACTTAACCTCTCCTCCCTGTAGGACTCATAATTATATAAAGACTAGAAAACTTCTCACAGACCTTTTTCACATTGTCAGTCACTCTAGTTTGTCTGAATACGCCAGTAACTTAATTTCAGATAACATCAGTCAACTCGTGATATATAACAAAGTATGCCAAAATTTAGTGGATTAAATAAATTTAACAACTATTTCCCATGATTCTACAAGTTCTCTGGACGGCTTTTCTGAGCTGGACTGTTACAGATGGCCTCTCAATCTGCAGGTGGCAAGCTGAGCATTGTGTCACATGCCTGTAATCCTAGTATTCAGGAAGATGAGGAAGGAGGATCATTGCAAGTTCAAGGCCAGCCTGTGCTACACAATGAGTTCAAAGCCAGTCTGAACTATATGGGGAGACCCCGCCTCAAAAAAAAGAAAGAAAGAATAAAAGTTAAAATTAAAATATATCTGCAGATGGCATGGCTGGGGCTAGATGATCTAAGACAGATTTACACAGATCTGGCAGATGCCAGACTGTTTGTCCAGGGGCCTTCACTGAGAATTTTCATCTCTGCTCCATGCATACCTTATTCTCCAGGAAGTTGGGCTTGCCTTCTTTACTGTGGTCTCGAGATTTCAAAGGACAAGAGAAAGGCCTCATGCACAAGTTATTTTTAAGCTGCTACTGGCATCACATTTGCAAATGTCTCATTGGCTAAAGCAAGTCAAATATCCGAGCTCAGATTCAACAGAAAAGCTTGAAGGGAGATGCTTCAAAGGTTTTGTGTCCAATTTGTAATCAACCAAAATCACTGGAAAGAGCTTTGAAAGTTAAAAAATATATTTTAAATTTCAAAGTGGCATTTGCTGTGCTTGTAAATATATCATTTGGATTTTTTCCAATTTTAAAAATATTTTCATTGCAACATTCCACTAAGGAACCTTTATTACCTATCAAAAATTCAGTTACTGGTTTTCCTGAATAACCCGTTGTCACTAAAACCATCAACTGAACCCATGATGTGAGGGAGAAGACAGAAGAGAAGGGTAAGAGAGTGAGTGTATGTGGAAAATGTGAGGGTACCAGGAACCAGGGCAAGGTAAGCTTCCAAAATAGCCCAGGTGGTTCCAAAACCTACTGGCTTCACAATCTTCCCAGCCAGCCCTGGTACAAAAGGCTGCAGAATTTAAGTTAGTGGCAAAAACTAGTAGCACCTGTGCCAGAAAGGTCTGTATAAACATATTAATGTCCTAATTCAGGCATCCCATGGCACAACACACTGTGACAAAAGCTGAGAGGAAAGAGGGGACTGAAAATAAGAGGTAGAGTGGAAAATCTCACCCAAGTTATAGATGACTCCTATAATGGCATTGCATTCATCTGTTAGATATTGTCAAGAGGAGTTATTTGATCAGTCAACAGGGCCAAATGGAGTTGGAATAATTAAAGGCAAACGTAGGTACGAAAGTTCTGAGCTATTCATAGCAAAATTGTTAGTCAGTGGCTGAGGACCTTGAGTCTAACCTTCCCTCCTGGGATGACTAGAAAAGGCTAGGTCAAGCCTAATCTACAGAGAAGCTGGGTGGACTTCAGAGCAGTCAGGAATGAAATGTGCAGGTTGGAGAATTGAGCTAAAGCCTCACTCAGTTGTGTAGGGCCACACAGCTAAAACTAGCAAAAGCCAAGTCTATGACCCATGGTAGTGGACATTTGGGACTCACTCCAGGGATGTCGGACTGTGCCAGTCAAACCATTCTGGATTCTACTGCAGCTGAATTGTTGAAGACTCCTGGCTCTCCTCAGGATTGACTCAGCTATCAGGTGAGTCTAGGTTCTGCATCTGAAAAGTGATTAGTGACCACAGCAGACAGGAGCTGAAAGCCCCCTCAAACTGCTTTTATCTCAGATCTGTTTACTTCTTAGAAATTCAACAAAGCTGTGATTCTGAGCACTGACTATGGGGGCAGGCCTGGTTGTAGAGTCCAGTTTTCTCACCTATTATCTTTGTGACATGGATATTTCTCTTCACTTCTTCATTAATCAACCTCTATAAAACATTTACCATAATCATACCTCCCTAGGAGGATGTTGAAAGAATTAATGAGTCAAGTTAAGGGTCACAGAGGACAGAGACTGGAACCTGGCACATGGTAATTGCTAGATAGCTGCCGTGATGAATCTGTCTTCTCTCTGCTAACATCCCACATTTACCACCATGTTTAAGAAAAGAGTAAGATCAGATTTCCTTCACCCCGACTTCTGAACAATTTTGTCCTTTGCAGTTGGGTGTCCATCCAATTTTTAATTAATATTAAGCAGTTTTAGTCAGAGACTCTGAAAGGGGAATTGTTTAGTAGTTCTTATTGAAGTATTTCCTTTTTCTTTGCCAGTTCTAGCTAAGTCTGTCTATCACTGCAAAATGAGGTGAAAAAGAAACACGTAGGCATGAAGTTTTGAATACGTTTGGAAATACCTTCTGGTGCCTCTTTCTAGAAGATTAGTCAAGGACAATAGATTGGCTTTGAGGCAGCAGAACAGAGTCATTAAAATGTAGTATGCAAAAATGGCAAATTATATAGCATAGTTCAATTATTAAAAGAAAGGCTAATGCTCTCTTAATTTCACAAGTCTTTATCCCCTGATTTTTCTCTGAAGATTGCATACCCTCAATTGTTTGCCTAAAGAGAAATATATCTTCAGCAGCTATGCACATGTCACCAAATAAAGCAAAATACCTAAAGCATCCCATGGAAAGAGACCATCTGCTGTGCATCTGTCCCTAAATCCTTCTTTAGAACGTCTCCATCTTTTCTAAGTTTACCTACAGCTCAATGGTTTGCACATAAGTCTCACTTCTTTCATTTGTCAAATGTAGCTATCAATTCAGAAAGTCATAGATTTTGAGAATTAAACAATATAACATATAAATTAAATAATATAATATATAGAAAACTCTTTGTGGAGTTTAGAATAATACATTGGTGCAAGGTATGGTCCCATTTTCCACTATTCTCTGATTTTGTGTATTTCTCCAGAGAAGAGAAAATGTTTTTGTCTTCTTTGACACCTCTTCTATCTCTATATGATGTGGGGCCAAAGCTAGACCTTAAATAAAAAGCAGACATTATATAACTTTCCGAATTGATATCTACATTTGACAAGTGAGAGAAGTGTGATTTATGGGCAGACCATTGACCTGCTCAGGGTCATAATGCCAGTTAAGAGTTGATGCTTACATTGAAAGCAGTTTGGTGAGGTTTCTTCTGATTCTCTGTCCCAGAGTTCTCTCACTAAATCACTTTTACCTTCAGTCTTTTGGCAAGGTTTGGAAAGACAGAGATTCAAGTCCAAAGTCTAGTTGGGCTGAGACAGACATTCATGTTGGAAATCCTGAGAAAAGAAATCAATGTAATTATAGGACTACTATATGGCAGTTAGCCATGGTGGTCCTTGAATCTCAACTCCCCAGATCTAATTAGTTCTGAGGATAACCCCCACCCCCAAAATGATATCTAGTGTAATATAGAAACTTGAGTGGATATTTGTATTACTCATTCTTGAGTGTTTATTAGCTCATTCAGAATGAGCTACAAAAATAGTTCTTCTAATTCCAAATTCCTCTGTGACTTCTTCCCTCACCACTAGAAGCTATATAACAGCACTATTACATTAATTTCAAATATAAACTACAGAAAATCTTACCCACTTCTCTTTACATTCTTTTTTTGCAACTTGGAAAACTTGTTTCAGCCAGGTGCAGAGGTATGTGCCTGTAGTTGCAGAAACTTGGGAGACTGAGGCGGAAGGATCACTTCAGCTCAGTAGTTTGAGGCCAGCCTAGGCAAGATAACAAGACTTCTTCTCTAATTATTTTTTAATTTTTTTTCTTTAGTGGGGCTGGGAGTATAGCTCAGTGGTAGAGCACTTGCCTAACATACATGAGGCCTTGGATTTGATCACTGAAACCACAAAAAATTTTCAAGTCATTTAGTAAATATTGCAGAAATGAGTGAAGATGTTTTATTCCCTATTTACAAAATACAAATTATAACTATTCAAAATCATAATGTAACACTCAAACTGTGTGCCTTGTTAATTAAGTGGTGGTTGATTGTACCCTTACAGCTATCCCATCCATAAAGTAAAGCACACTGTTTTGTCAGATACTTGTCAGGACACCCACACCTATAAGTGCCATCTGCTGCTTTCCCAAGACCACCACCTGCCCTTGGAGCCTTCAGTGTTTTTCTAGCAGAAACAATCAGATCAAAGACACAGATACGATGTGTTCACTTACTCTGTTGTGACCCATGCCTTCAAAGAGAAGTTCATCAGATCATGTGCCCCATCTCTCTCACTCAAGATGAACAGCTAGACATTTTCAAGATCTTCTCCTTGTGAAAAACCATAAAGTGAAACAGAAACATGTGTGCTGCTCTGTGGGTAATTTGTAGATCATCTCATTCAATTACATCATTTTGTAAAAGAAGAAAGTAAACCCAATTAAGAAGTTAGGGCAATTTAAATGATAAGTAATAAGGAGTCATTCTTTATTCAGGAAAGCATTACGCTTAAAATGGTGTTTCAGAAAATTTAGTACAATGAACATCAGTCAGAAAGGAAATGAATAGCTAAAATGCAATTGCAAAAACTCAAAGGTGAGATAGTGAAATATTTAATTCAGGGGAAGTTAATGGCAGCCACAGTTAGTGTGAAAAAAGTAAAAGTGTGCAGAAGTGTATGAACTCTCAGGATATCTCCAGGAACATACCACAACTTTGTGTGGATAACTGGATGGGAGGTTGCTGAGACCACAAGTTTATACAGTACATACTTGTGAAATGTCTTTTATATGCCACTACACTAGACATTGGGAATATCACTAAGAACAAGAGGAAAAAAAGCCTGTTATAATTCCAAGTCTATTTACTCACCATTTGAAAGGCCAAGTGTTGGAGATAAGAAAAACAGCTATTCAGAATGCCAGCAAAATGATAAGATTGTGAGCTAATACCATGGTGCGGGGGGGGATTCATCTTTGCACAGCATAAATTTTGAGGTCCCTTTATCCTTAGGTGGGGGAAGGAAAGGAGACTTCTAGGCAGTGCTCTGGTGGTCTGGAGTGGGACATTGTGAAACCTGCTGATGGATATGCACACAATCACAAGGTCTTGATGCCCCTGTAAATCTTGAAAATACCTTACTTACTCTTATATTGGTGCCCTCAGCCTTAAAGTAAAAAGAAATTAAGTAAATTTAGGGCAGATCGATCTTGCACTGTCATCTCATTTTTCATCAAAACCTTAAGCAAAAGTACCTTCCAACTTTTCTTTTTGTCCAACTACGATGATTTCATCCTGCCTCTTGTACTATCAGTCCTGGACAAACATTACTTAAAAGACTAGCATGTCTACATGCAGAGTTGAGCTACCAAAAGTTAAGGTAGCAAAGGAGACAGATACAACACGGAGGCAGAAATGCCAAGTTTTTATGTCCAAGTCAGTGCTGTCAGCACAAGTGGGCTTCAGTGTCCTGAAAAGTAACCTCAGCGACCATTATCATATCATAACTCACAAGTCAGAGGTGACGTGTACGACAAAGGTAGGGGAACACTTATATTGCTCAGCTTCATGACCTCCAAAAATTAGTAACTTTTAAAGTCAACTAAAAGCAAATGAAGCCATAAGGCTTGTTTAGGTTTTTTCTCAGTTACAAGCCCTGGTGTCTGGGTATTTATGAAAAATATAAGAGAGAGATGATTAAGTAATAAGAAAAGGAAAGTAATAAGTATAATTTTGAATGTTGGATTCAGATACAGTAGCTAGTTCATCTGGAGAACCAAAGTGATCTGGAGGTGAAATGAAACTAGAGATCCTTGTTTGCCACAATCACTACCTTAACTCAATATTCTCAAGCAAAGGTACTTTCCAACCTTTTCTTTGTCCACCTATGATAATTTCACTATGTCTCTAAAATCATTGCTCTTTCCCCTACAGTTGACCTTTTAATTGTCCTTCCCTGTGCACTTCTCAGAAGTCAAGTTATGCCTCCCAGCTCAGGTATACTTTCCTGTACCTGGCCTCACTGCCTTTGGTCTTACCACACTTTTGAAGCTTTCTGGTGGCTTCTGTAGACATTCGTTAGCTGTACCATTTCTTTTTTTTTTTTTTTGTGGGTACCGGGGGGTCGACCTCAGGACCTCGCGCGCCAGCAGGCGCCCGTGCCGCTGAGCGATATCACCGGCCCCTTTTTCGTATGTGGGATCCGGGAGTTGAACTCGGGCCCTCGCGCTTGCAAGGCAGGCGCTTAAGCCGCTGAGCCATCTCACCGGCCCAGCTGTACCATTTCTAATGGAAATGGAAAAGCTTTGGGGAAGAATGAGATGACAGAGTTGTTTGACTTGTGATGACTCCACTAAGTAGCAAATCAACAGGCTACCAAGATTTTTGTCTAAGAATTAACCTATCATTGTCTTTTCTCCAAACCTGACCTAGATTTTCCATTCGTGTATATGCCACAATGTCTGTCATGCAACTAGACTACCAGCACTCTTTCTTTTTTCCTTTCATTAGGAAGAGTATTTTGTTATCCAGATGAGAAAAAAAGTATGGAAAAGTTGAGTTCTTTCTCCAGACAGTAAAATGGGTCCTTAGGTAGCTAGTGAAGTGTCTGGCTTGGCATCTGCATGCTGAGCAGAATACAAGCACAAATTCAGTACATTAATGAGACATCTGTGCCCTTGACACTTAGGGCCAGATGTATCTACCAAACTAGGAAAACAACAAAATTGGATATTTTATCTCTGAAAAGTTGGATCCAGAACAAAAATCCCCCAAATTGTCAATGAAATTAAAATAAGAGAACACAACTCTTTGAAAGTATAGTCCCTGAGAGTACAGAGAGGATATGGTATTTCTTTGATTTTTATTTCCCAGCATTAGATATATCAGTTCATACATGTATCCATTTATAAATAAATGCTTTAATTGAGAAATAAAAAGAAAATTTAATTTAGACAATATGATAACTTTCAACCCCAGAACAATGTCTATTATTGGAACTTGGATAAATAAAGATTTTATTGATTGCAAAAAAATATTTTTCAGGTTAATAAGTAGAAAAGGAAACTAATATTTATAAAAGTACCCCGTGTTTTAAGCACTGTGCTATAAATTTTTCATAGAGTCCAAGAAAAATGACTCACACAGCAAAATTTGTAACAGCTAAATCTTGGAAACAACCCCAATGCCCATCAACTGAGGAATGGATAAAAAAGATGTAGTATTTTTATACAATGGAGTACTACTCAGCTATAAAGAAGGATAAACTCGATGCTTTTATAGGTAAATGGATGCAACTTGAGACCATACTCGTAAGTGAGATAAATCAAATTCACAAGTGTAAACATTGTATTGTCTCCTAGTATAAGAAACTGAAAAAGTAAATAAGATACAAAATCTACAATAGATATTATGAAAGGGAAAGAATCTGCTTAAAAAGAAAGAACAACTGGGATGGGGGAAAGGAGAAAAGAAGGAAGGGAAAAGAAAAAACTATATATATATATATATATATATATATATATATATATATATATGTATACACAAGATACCTAAGATAATTATACTACTAATTTCTTTTAGTTCATTGAAAAGATCCATATGTGCTTATATTGTGTGATCAGTTTCGTATGTCTATATCTTGTAATCTGAGCAACTACTTTGAAGATAACAATATGCAATAAATTAACCATTGTCAATTTCCTATTATCCTATTTTGAAACTCTGTATCAGTGTTTATATTATTTGTTTTTTTCTCTTTAAAATAAAAGAGAATGGATAAATACAAAAAAATCAAATGTGGGTGCATTTTTAAAAATTTGTAAGAGTATCATTTAACTTCCTACTTTTTCCATGAGTTATTGACTATTAAGTCAAAAAAGTGATGTGAAGTGGTTTCAGTATGTAAGTGAAATTGCTGCAGAAGAAATTGCAGTTATTCTCATCACATTAAGGACTTACCTTCCTCAGTACCAAAAATCTTGATCGGGAGTCTTGATTAAACATAGGATTGCATTTACAGGCAGTGACTTGTTACTTTATCCTGGGTGTTAAATTACTAACCTATTAAATTTCTACTTATGATTGGGTAGAAGGTGGTGAAGAAAAACTTAGTTCCATTTCACATAAAAGGAGGCAGAGATACAGGGAAGTTAAATAGTTTTTTATTTAAACTTCTACAGATCAGTAAATGATGCTAAATTAACCTAAATTGTGGCTACAAGAATGTATATTGTGGATGTTACCCTTTTTGGACAACGACAATGAATTCTTCTTAGACCAACTATATGGGTTTAACTCTCAGTTACTGAGGCTTAAGTTGTTACTGCAAATATGTTCACTGCTTTCACCTCCTTGTTTCTTGTTTATACCCCTAACGCATTCTGTAGGGAAATTTGTCTTCGCCTATCTGAAGTAAGAGTGCGTGATCTGGCTGCAATGGGATATGTATGTGCTAATGGGACTAAACACAGAATCCCGCCTGTCCACACAGTGGTCCACTCAAGTAATACAGATCAGTCCTGAAACAGGGCTCCTTGCAGCTATCAGAGAAGTAAATCAAAGACAAGAGAGAGGGAGAATCAAGAAAAGCAGACTCGATTATTTTAAAATTAAGTCATTTCCTCCTCCTCATTGAATAAATATGGTTTCTGAATTATATGGTGCTCTTAGATTTATTGGGGCAAAGATAGTGAGAGTTAAGTATGAATTTCATCTAGGTAAAACTGGAAAACTACTGCACCACCTGTGCTTAAATGCCCCCATGGGAACAAAAGAGTTTCACCCTTCCCTACAGGTACTAGAAGGAAGGGGTGGAAGAACACAGAGCTGGAAATCAGAAGTTTCTGATCCTGGCTCCACCCTCCCCACATAACTTGGGACCTATGTCATCAACCAAATTGTTGAAATATTTATGTTCTTCCTCCCCAGTAAAATACATGTATTTTTCCTTATCTCTCCATAGAGTTGCTATCAGTTTCTATGACTAAGGAACTGCCTAGCATATGTGGTAAAATTTTAGCTAGGTTGGAACTGCATTTCCAAGAATTCCCTTCCCTGCATAATTCTGTGTTAATCTGGGCCACAAGAGCCATTAGGCAAGATTTGGAAGGTGGAAGTAAGGAAACAGCCATCTTCTCTTTTTATACCGGGAAACTCAAAGCAGATCATGAGGCACTGCTACACCCCAGGAATGGTTTTGCTCATCTGCTGGCTCAACTGGATGGCAAGGGCAGCAGCCAAGCCATCTTCCACAATGCCAGCTGTACCTTTAATCCTTGTTTAGTTTCCTGGACTCCTAGATCTGGGGCTTGTTCAACTCTAAACCTTGATTCACCTACAAGACATCCCGCTACCAAACTTGGAGGGTTATAGACATGAAGACATTGACAAGAGATCCAGTTCATCCTTTGGTCTACAGCTTATCAGTTCCTTACTTTCCCTACTTCACAGCTATCTGCCCTCTCCAAATACCTGCCCTACAGACTCTGCCCTCTCCAAATACCTGCCCTACAGTATGGACCTCAAATAGAGAAACAATAGCCTCCCAGAGACTGTTTAGCTCCTATGATTGCATAAAGTCAAATCTCTAGTTAGATATATGCTGATAGATGAACTGTTAGATTACATATATATGTATATACATAATACATACATACTGTATATACATATTATATATATAATATATATTATATATACTATATATATATATCTTACTGATTCTGTTTCTTTGATCAAACTGACTAAGGCAGCACATTATTCTGAAAAACGTGGTTTGTTTACCTCAGTCTTCCCAGCATCAAGCACAACAGTTAACACAGCAAGTGCTCAACAAGTTATTGATTGACTTGTCAAACTTCCAAGCATTAGATAAAAGTGACATATTATTTTTAAATGCAAGTGTCACACAAAAAAAATAGTGAATGGTGTTTCTTGTTAACTTGTTAGTAAGAGGAATTGTTGTCTAAGAAAAGATATGTGCCTTAATCACATCAGTTTATATATGGATTGGTTATGTCTAGTTCCTTGATATAAAATTAAAACTTCTAAAATGTAAACTATACTACATTTTTATTTACTATTATTTTAATGGAACAAACAGGAAGCCTTTTGAAGCCAGTTAGCGGCAATTATTTCAGACTAAAATTGACATTTATGGAAGAAAAATAGCAAACACACTTGGAATGGGTAATATTCTTAATTTATAACTGGAATGTTTTTATACTTTGAATTCCACAGTTAATAAAATACACATTTATTTGTTTTATTGGTGACTGCAAAGTTGAAACTATCCAAACCAAGTTTATGTTAACTGAATATTTACCAGGAAGAAGATATATATTTGTACACATATTAAAAATTATGGAGAGCAATGTTGGCTTCAAAAGTCTTCCTCCCAGTTATAATTACTGTGCTATAATAATATGACTCAAAAGGAGAAATAACTGCAGCTGAATACCAAAGATTTAGGAAGCTGAGGAACTGAGACAGACATAATCATGGGAGCAGGGCAGCCACTGAGACTTTGAGGCACAGAAAATCAAAGAACTTAGCCATGCAGGTAGGACATCGAATCTACATTGTCAGAGGAAGCAGGACCCCAGACCTGGAACTTCTTCCTCTTTCCCATACTCCTTCACTCATCAACCAATTCTGTAAAATATAAGAAATGTGATAAAAAAAAACTATAGTGAATGTTTAATTTTTAAAAATTTTTATCACAGTGAAGACACTTTACCATTAATCTCCCTCAAAACATCCCCTTCTGTTTTAAACATACTATCCCATCGTTATTCTCACTTTTCTCAGACAAAGGACTAACATCTAAGGAAGGGGAAAGGAAAACAAATACTAGCTTCTCTTAGTTCATTGAAAAGAAAAGTTTGTGCAAATATCATTTGGAGAATTTATTATGCCCGTATCTTGTACTCTGAGTAACTATTTTAAAGATAACAATATGCAATGTATTAACCATTTTTATTCTCCTACTATATTGTTATGAAATTTTGTTTTACTTTTTTCCCATAAAATAAAAAAATAGACACATAGACCAAAGGAATATTAAAGGGCACAGAAAAAAAAAAACTCAAAAAAACAATAATCATACCCCCTCCACCAAATTTAAAGACCCAATCCAAAAATGGGCATCTGAAATGAATGGACACTTCTCAGATGAAGAAGTAGAAATGGCAAATAAATATATGAAAAAATGTTCAACATCACTAGTCATTTGAGAAATGAAAATTAAAACAACTTGGAGGTTTATTGTCACTCCAGAAAGAACGGCTATTTCAAGAAATCAACCAATAACAAATGCTGGAGGTGCTGTGGGGAAAAGGAACCCTTCTCCACTGTTGGTAGGAGTGTAGACTGGTGCAACCATTGTGGAAATCAGTGGAGATTCCTCAAAAAACTAGGATTAGAGGTCCCATTTGACCCAGCTATTCCCCTTCTGCGTATCTCCCCAAAGAAATTAAAAGCATCATACCACAGTGCTATATGTACATCCATGTTTATGGTAGCACAGTTTGTAATAGCCAAATCTTGGAAACAGCCCAAATGCCCATCAACTGGTGAATGGATGAAGATGTGGGTCTTTTTTATATAATGGAGTACTACTCTGCCATAAAGAATGATAAGCTCGAGACATTCCTGGGTAAATGGATGTGCCTTGAGATCATACTGTTAAGTGAAATAAATTGGACGCACGTGTAAATACTGCATTGTTTCTCTGGTGTGAGAAACCAAAAGTGTAAATAAGGACCAAAATATATAATAGGCATTGTGAAATAGGAAGAAAATATTCAAATGGGGAGGGGAACAAGAGGGGGGGGAGGGGGAAAGGAAAGAAGGGAAAGGTAAAACAAAATGAGAAAAGAAGGAAAAAATGGAAACAAAGCTCTTGTAGATGGGGAGAGAAGGAGGGTAGGGGAATGGGAAAAAAAGAAGCAAGTTATATCATGTACAGGTACTAACTCTCTATGATGAATGTGATCATTATGTGTATCTAAACTACATCAATAAAATATGATTTTTTAAACAATTCTGGACAAATTAGATGGTCCCAATTAACAAGAAATGAATAGTCTAGTGCAGCAGCCTGCAGCTCTAGTCACAGGAAGGAATTACCAGGAGAATCAGAATGCTGATTTCTAAAAATCTATATATAGTTGGGGAGAATAGATATTTAGGAATAATAAAACTTCTAATCCATGAACATAACATGTCTTTTACTTAGGACATTGATTTCTTTCATCAGTGATTGAATCAGTTTCTGCATACAGATCATAAATGTCTTTTATTAGATTTATATCAAGGTATTTCATGGTTTTGGTTTGATCGTAGCTGAGTCTTTTAATCTCTATTTCTAATTTGTTAATAATGTATAAAAATAAGAGTGACATTTTTTATAGTGATCTGGAGTCCTGTAACCTTAAAAAATTAATTATTATTTTTATTGGCTTATTTTACAGACTGTTTGGAAATTTTTATAAAACAAATTATATATCATCTGTGAGTTGGGACAGTTTTACTTTTTCCTTTCTCATCTAACTTTCATTTCTTTTTCTCACCTACTGTGAGAATACCTGCAATACAATATTGCATAGAAATGAAAAGAAAGATAGATATCCTTGCCTTGTTTCACATTTAACATTTGTGAAGGTTTTTAGGAAAACACCTCAAGAAACATTTTAAATAATCAAATGAATGTTTGAGGAGGCTACTGTATGTTTTAGAGTGGGAAAATAAATTGGATTTGAAAGCTCCCTCTCTCACCAGATTCCAACCCTGAGTTGGAATGTAAGAGTGAATAATTATGTCACAGATCGTCATGAGACATAAAGAGATAATATGTGGAAAGAACCTAGTACAAAGCCTATCACCGAAGAACTGTTCATACACTGCCATCTCTATCCCTTATTTTTGACTCTGGGTTTTGTAACACTTCCAGACCTCAAGTTTCTCTTCTGTAAAAATGGGCACAAATTATAATGTTCACTTCATGGTGTCTTCAGGGGTATTAAATTAGGAATTTAAGCAGATCATTTTTAAAGATGCCAGCACATATGTAAATGTTAACTGCCATCATCATTATTATCATCATCATCTTCATTACTACAATGCTAGTTCACTGAAGTATTGGTTATTTATTGTTGTATAAAAACACTCAAGAGGGCCGGTGAGATAGCTCAGCGGCATAAGCGCCTGCCTGTGTACTACAGTGAGCCAGCTGCGTCTCGGCAGGAATAGCTGTAGATGTGGACATCGAGAATTGTTTCCTAGTAAATAAGCTTTTATAACCTCATTGCCTAAATGGAAATGTGAAATTCATGTGGAATGTCTGGATAATTGATTGTCTCTGCTACCCAGAAGTAAAATTCTTATCCCCAGAGACAAGAGGACCTAATAAGCATAGGCAGATACATCTTGTGGAAGGAGAATACTTATTAAAGGGAAATGAGTGGAAAGGGAAGTACAGGCTTTTTATAAAATATATAATCACAGATGTGCCCTCTCAGTATAAGAATCAATTTATTGTTTATTTTTAAAATACATCATATTTTGAGACTATCCCTTTTTGGAAAGACCTTGCAAAACTTGATGACTAAGGTAATCGTTTCAGATCTCTCCATAGCTTCTGTTTTCATATGCAAAATTTAGCATGTACATTTTCTCAGGCTTAAACTGTAGTTCCCACTAGGAACTAAAATAAGGTTTCTACCTGCCTGTTTCAAAAATTAAATAGATTTTACAGTGTTGTTTTTCTGCCAGGTCGAGGCAGATCTTGGAGAAACTCAGAAATGCAGCTGTTCTTTTCAGTATGGAAATGCTACATAATCCATGAGGGCTAGTCTTCCTGTAGTTGCCTCTAATGTTACACTCCCTTTCATGACAAAATTGGCATTTTGTGACATCAGTCTCTTCTCTCTTTTCCTAATGCATCTGAATTCTAAAGCATTAGCATTGTCAGAGAGATACAGAGGAAGTTAACACACCTCAACAGAACTTTCAAATTACCATCCTTAGATCTCTAATCTCTTCTTTATAAAAGTTCATCCACTACCAGCATCCTCAGCTCTCCCTCCTGCTTCTCCTACAGTCTTCCTTTAAAATTCCCTATTCTCATAAGCAATTCTCAACATGGACACACTACTCAAAAAGACAAAGACTGCTCTGGCTGACCTTCTTTACTATCTTGTTCAAGAAAAATGATTCTGGAGCCATCAATATTGATAGGCATGCGTATAGTAGAAGAAGGTTCTTACCTCATTCAACCCACACAGTTTATCAAAGATTTCAGTGAACCAAAAAGATTTTTAAGCAGACAGAGAAAAATAGGATGGAAGATGCTAACAGGCGGGGAAAGACTGCGTATAAGAAAATAAATAAAGAGCAGCATTGACCATAGGAAAGAAGTAACTGGCTTTTGGGTTTTGCCTTTTATTTTTCTATGTCACATCCCAGACTCCTTTACCTCAGATTACTACATGAGAACAATCTGCCATATCATGGTCAAAAGCAGCCGACTAAGAAGTTTGATTTAAATATATTACTTTTATTTCTTAAAGACAGATAATAAGAAAAAGAGAAAGAAAGGGAAAAAAAGGTATTGTAATCCAGCATGGATGATGTATCTAAAAGTATACCTTGACCTAGTACAATTGTCTTACACATTTTATATGTTTTGGCCTATTAGTCCTATTTTCCATCTGTATATATGATAATTAACTTTGTAAGTCTTATAAGATAAATAAATGAATCTGATGCTGAAAAAATGAAAGGGGGTGGAGTGAGGGGGAAGAAGAAAGGAATTGAAATGTGTAATGTACATGTATCAATTTCCTACCATGAATGTAATCATTATGTACTGCAAACATGTACTAACAAAAGTAAAATTTTTTAAAAAATATAACTTAAAAGATAGACAAAAAAAAAAAAAAAAACTACATTCTACCATGAATCTAGCACTAAGTGAGGCAGGGGAGTACTGTAGAATTCTTTCTCTACCTGATAACTATTAACTTTCTGGAGTTCCAAACAACTAATGATCCACTAATAATGAGATTACTAGCTAGCAAGACACTACAGAGGAGAATTGGGCACATAATGTGTGATTTGAGAAGGCAGTGCCAGAATCAACTGAGGCAGTCATAAGTTTCAGATCTGTACATGGAAGGGTGGTGACAATATGCCAAGACTGAAGACATTATTGCTGGGTATAGAATTATGGGTTGTCATTTTTTTTCTTTCAGTATGGGTATTTTAAAAATTCTAACTCATTAACTCTGACATGCAGTTTCTAAAGAAATCTGTTATAACTCTAAACCTTTTTCTCTATATGTAATGTGTCTAATTTTTTAAAATTTCTGCTTATTTTTAAATTTTTAAAATTCATCTTTGATTATTAGATGTTTGGATATGTTGTATTACGGTGATTTCTTACCTTTTCTCTTTTAAAGGAAAAAGATGGTACAGTGAATATGGTATTTTTGGACTGTGGTTTAATATGTTTCATTCTGAAAATTCTTAATCACTGTATCATTATTATACCCCATTCTCTCACTTTCATTCTGTAAGGAGTCAAATTACACCTGTTAGTTACTGTTTAATTTTATTTGAAGATCTTGGGTGGCTTTGATTTTATTTCATTTCATCCTTGGGTTTTAGTAAGAATTATCCCTATTGATCTATCTTCAAATTCACTAGATCTTTTCTCAGCTGCATCAAGGCTACCAATGAGACTGCTGAAGATATTTTTCACATCTATATGTTTTCTTTCTAAATTTTCTACTTGGCTCTTCCAATAATTAGGTAAAATTCCCAATCTACTATAGCACATTTCTACTTTTTTCACACTGGTGCTTTTAATATATAAATATTTAGTTGAAACTCCTTGCCTAATAATTACAGTATCTGGATCATCTCTGCGTCTGGATTTGTTTATGGGTTGGTCTCTTCACATTGAGTTTTTTTACCCTTGATTTTTGTGTACCTCATAATTTTATGATTTTCATAGTATTTCTGATAGTGAAACTAAGAAAAGTAATATTTATGCCTGGAAATTTGAGTCAGTTTAGTCAAGGGTTGAATTTATTTTTATTATTGCTATGGTTACCTTCAATGTAACCAGCTTCAAATTTCTCTGGCACTACTTTTCACTTCTTATTAGTAGAATTGTGTCACTGCCATTTCTTTTTTTTTTTTTTATTTTATGAAAAAAATTTTCATAACCAAATGATAAGAGAATAACAACAGTTACTGCACTGTGTATCATTATCTTCAAAGTGGTTATTCAGTACAAGGCATAAACCAAAAATTTATTACAAAAAATTTCTAAATAATACTGAAAAGGGAGATGGAAATACTACAACTAACTTAGACTAGCAAGTAGAAGTCATTCCCTGAGTGTGGATGAGTTCAGCTTCCTAGGAGCATTTTGCTATCCAGTTTCCTTTTTAATTTTAAATTTTGTTTTATTAGTACGTGTTTGCAGTATATGTTTACATTCATCTTGACAAGTAGATACATGTACGTAACACAGCTTGCTTCCTCCCCTTCCCCTTCCTACCCCTTTATCTTTCCATCTCTAAATCTCCTTTTCCCATTTTCATTTTGTTGTTGTTATCATTCTTAGCTCATGTTTATGACATATAACATTTTCATTTACTATGTGTATTTGGTACCCGTACATTGCACATCTTAAATATTTTTAACTCCCTTTCACAATCTTCTCACCTTTTATTAAATCTCATTTCCTCCATCCTTCCAAGTCTTGGCTCCCTTCCCATATGCTACAGATCTATCTGGCTATTTCCTATTGTCTTTTATTTTGCATTTTATTTGTACTTTGGGTTTCTCATATGAGAAACCATGTGATACTTAAGCTTGTGTGTCTGATGTACTTCTCTTAACTTTTAGAAAAATTAATGCCACTTGACTTATTACCTGCTCTTCTAAAAAAAAGGAATTATTAATATGTGAATACCATTAGCCTCAATTAAAATCTGTTTTGAAATTACAGAAGCTCACAGTTTCACATTTGAAGAAGACTATTGTCTTAGTCCAAAACGATAGCTAATTCTCACTAGAGGTATGACATGAGCAAAACCTATTTATAGGCACCTTTCCTTTACTTCATCTCCTACATAGCATGCTTAAATACTCCAGTCCCCACTAGTTTAATATTTTACATAATCAGCTAAGGGCCCAGAAGAAGTTATTGAATTTTTCAAATTTCCTGTATTAACACTTATTTATCTGCCCCAGATACATGAACATATAAATACATGTTCCCATATATAGAGAAGAGCAGACCCAGATATCTCAAACCTAATTTTAGGAATTCTAGTTCCTTCAAGCTTTGATTTAACTAGTTGAGGGATTTCCCCAAGGAAAAGTTTTAGAGCATTGAACTCTCAAGGGCATTGAGAACAAAAATTGGACAAATTTGAAATACAATTTGGCACAGTGTGAAACTATATTTCCCAGCTTTGGAATCTGTTTACTCTTTTCTTCATACAGAAAAAGATATTTCTGAATTCAGGAAACCTGAAAGATTTCCCCCTACTATTTAAAAACTAGAAACTAGAATTTATCATAATAGAGAAATTCTGCTCTTTGTTTCAAAAATAAAAGGAAAGGCTATTATTCTTCCAGAGTTTTCCACTTGCAGAACATTTTCATGCAGGGTCCCATCCCCCCCCCCCCCGTTTATTACATCTAAAGTCCTAACTTTTCCGGATGGAACAGAAAGACAGGGACTGATACTGATGAGACAGAATTAAAGGCAAAAGCAAAAACTAGGCCTTGCAGAATTAAAGAAATCATTTTTAGACTACCTATAAATTTGATATACATCTAACATGGGTTAAGAAAGGAGAGGGAGAGAGAAAGAGAGAAACTTAAAGTTCTCCAATTGCAGTTCTTTTAGGTTGAGATTATGAAATTCTCATCATTTATTTAAAACAAGGTACTGAGACAATACAAGGAAAACACTTATGATGACAGGGACAACTTCTTCACCAGGATTGCAAAGAACTGTGTTCTACTTTACTGAGAAATGTGCCGAGAGGTATTAGAGAATGCTGAAGGGCCTAGGGAAGACCCAGAGATTATAAATACAGTGGCATAGCCATTCACAGGAAAAGGCAATTTCTCCTTCTGAGAAAAGAACGTGTTGCTCCTGGGGAGTCTATTAGGGATATGGATCGCTTTTTCCATAGGCATGTATTGTACAACGGCTGTGTCCACACAGTGGCATAGAGTGCTCTTACTATTGATTCTGTGAGTAGTTCTTAGAAAAATAAAATGACTTGGTTTAAAATGCCACTGAATCGAAAAGGAAACAAAGCAAAGAGACACCCTACAGAATGGAAGAAAATATTTGTCTGCTATTAACATACAAAGGATTTATCCACAGAATAAATAAGGAACTCAAAATTAATAAAAAATAAGTAATCTGATTAATGAGAAAGATCTGAATAGACACTTCTCAAAAGAAATATAAATGGTCTACAAACATATGAAAAAATACTCAATATCACTAGCCATCAGGAAAATGCAGATCAAAAATACAATGAGACATCATTTCATTCCAGTCGGAATGGCTACTACCAAAAAGACAAAAAAAATAAATGCTGGGAAGGATGTGAAGGAAAAGAAACTCTTGCATACTATCAAGGAGAAAGTAAATTAATACAGCCATTTTGAGTAACGGTGTGGAATAACAGTATTTTTACTCTTTTTGAGTAAAAATAGATCTCCATATGATTCAGCTATCCCATTTCTAGGCATATGTCCAAAGGAAATGAAATCAGCATACTAAGTGTTATAGTTTGGATCGTAAATGTTTCTCAAAAGCTCATGCGTTGAAGGTTTGATCCCCAGTGCGGTAATGTTCAGAAATAGGTCCTTTGGGGCCGGTGAGATGGCTCAGCGGCTTAAGCGCCTGCCCGGCAAGCGCGAGGGCCCGAGTTCGACTCCCGGAACCCACATACGAAAAAGGGGCCGGTGATATCGCTCAGCGGCACGGGCGCCTGCTAGCGCGCGAGGTCCTGAGGTCGACCCCCCGGTACCCACAAAAAAAAAAAAAAAGAAAAGAAATAGGTCCTTTGGTGGGTCATGCAATCATTACGGCTGTGTTTTCATGAATGGATTCATCTATTTATGGATTCATGGCTTAATGGATGTGGGGGAAAAGCTTTGTTATCAATATAAAATCTATCCTCTCTCTCCCCTCCTCTCCTCCCCTCTCCCCTCTTCTCCCCCCTCCCCACCCCCCTATTTGCTTTCTGGCTGAAGTGACTAGGTCTAGCAGAATGGTAGGTACTCTGTGATTCACAAAAGCACCTAATAGAATAGACATAGAAGTCTCTCAGATCCTTTAACTTGCCCCCAGATTCCTACAAGTCACTGACAATATGTGAGCAACCTGGTGCTGGTAATAGAATATAGATCAGCCAGATTAAAATCTCTTCAGGGAAGCAAATCAGAGTACTATAGGTCTTATTTCAAAATTGTGCTACTTCTACAAAATTATCTGTATTTAATTTAATATACTAAAATGAGATTTTTTGGAAAAGCACTATTCTTGTCAAGAGGCCTCGAGATGAACAATGGAATAAACTGAGTTCAAACTTTCAGAGCTTTTCCATTATATTTCAATTACACTGCTATTTTTATTTGTGGTTCTTAATATGCTTCTGTCGCCACCACAGAACACGGGGGAATCCTGCATGCATCTAACATAACAGCAATTAATTCCCTTACTCAGTAACCCAGAACTACAAGGCATAATGTTTCAAGCTGAGGATTACCAGGCTTTTGCAGAGGGAATCATTTTTATTAGTTTCATTAAAATTGCTTTGTTACCTTGCTGGAAAGAAGCAACAGGATTATAGTATCACGGAGGTAACACTTCATAAACTTGCACAAAAGTGATCTATGCTTTGCTTACATAGCCAGAGAGTTTAGGATAAAATCTGTTGCATTTAGTGTAGAAGTTCAAACAGCCTTACTCTGACTGTAGCTCTCTGAGATTCCTCCAAGACTCCCCAGAGGGGTCTTTCCTGCGTTCAGGAAGCTGTTCTTTGAGTCTCCATGAGATGGTTTTCATTTTCTGGTCTTAATTACTGACGATTTCTTGCCACAGGCAGTGAAGCCTGGTCTACAGATGCTCACACAGTGGCAGCAATTAGACACCCCCTCTTCCTTGGTTCCCCACTTATGTATCAGTCTGACCTGTCAGTTCATGTCAGTACAGTTCAATCCCACCCTTTTCTCTTTATGCTGCATTACACAGGAAATGAAACAATTACTTAAAATTATCAGAGATGTTAATATGTTAGTTGCTTGGTTCTTTTATTACTACTTAGTTTTTAGTGTTTCTTTTGTGAAAGCTCTCCCGTCATGGGCTCAAGCCGAACCACTGACAGTATAGTCTCCACACAGAGACTCCATAAAATCACTTCCTACTCCACTGCCCTTGAACAAAATATATATGTGCCAACTTTTCCTCCTTTATCATAAAGTTTTCATAGAAGACTCCTCTATGGCATGAGCATATAAGATCCAAGTGAACAAATCCTTAAGCAGATCACAAGGTCAAATGACACCTCCAATACATCTCATTGTTCAGCTGGCTGATAGACACTTGCCCAATCTCACATTAGTGAAGGGAAGCTGCCAGCTTCTTATCTTCTAGCCTAGGACACAATCCATGTACAGATCATGAAGGAAACCTGCTTTGGACTCTGTGGCTCCTTATTTTAGCATTCTGTCCCAGAGTACCAAAAAATTTTAAAAGGGCAAATTAGTCCCAGTTGGGCACAATTTCATGAGACATATTATCTCAGCACATCTGTCCTCGTGGCATGTTAATGTTATCTTCTATAGACACGGTCACTTCCTTGTCAATTAATTATTTAGTATTGAATCCTTACATTTCCCCACCTCCCATCCACAAGGACCAGTTAAATGTCTTCCCGAAGGCCCTATTAGACAAGAGCTCACTAAATAGTGAAAGGAAGCCTCAGGTTATTGTGGATGATGCATCCTGAAAGACAGGAAAGGAGCATGATCAGTAACTTACAAGTCACATTTCATTATGAAGGGGTATGAAAAGCTCATTTCTCTATCACACTGCATGTGTCCAAATTTGAAAAGCAAAAGTTACTGATTTCTTCCTTTCATCTTTCTGTAGCCAAGAGAGCCTGAAAATGTACCTCCTACTTATCTAATGATCTTTTTCTCACTTGATTTTGTATACATGACAAGAAGCCAGTAAATACTATTTCCAATTTGTAGTTAATTACAGAGATTACTTTACATTCAATATGAATTTGTTTACTTCTGTTTCTTGGAAAGAAGCATTGACATGATATATACATATATGATTATATATGATTATTATATATGATATATATGATTATTATATATGATATAGATATATGATTATCATGCCTATATATCTTGCATATATATATCTTACATATATATTTAGAGAGAGAGAGAGAGAGACAGAGAGAGAGAGAGAGAAGAAAAATCCCTGCAGGCTGCAATGTTAGCAAGCAGCAAGAATGTCACAGATGTTTTGGGGTTTGTGACCAGGTATCTGCTGACATTTCAAAGGTGTCTCCTTCAGGAACTGCACTGGGGCTTTCTGTGCTTTCAGAAAATAAAATCCATCAATTCTTCTCTGTTTATGATTTGTCCACGCTTTCCAGAATACTAATTTTGTTTAGTTTGCAAACAAGCTCTTTGAAACCTCCTCAGAGATTTAATAGTGCTTAGAATTGGAAAAAAAATTAAGGTTGTCCAAATTATTATATAGATCTGATGACTCAGTGACTGGCTGGAGAACACCCAGGCTACTTGTGGGAAAGCGGGGTAAGTCCAGTGCACTTGACTCTCAATTTTATGTCCTATAAGTACATTTGGTTTTGGTTCTGTCCTTCAAAAATCATTCATTACAGAGTTGAATCCCCATTTTTTATTCTATTTTAATGCATAGAAGGCAGTGGCCAATGTGGGAACAGCCTGTAGAAAGTGCTAAGAGTTCAATGTGAGGAGTGCTGAGTATCAACTACTTTGGGCTTATTGTGAGAATATTTAAGTGATTTCAGCTCAGTTTTATCCTTCATGAGACTAATGATGAGTTTCATGAATAGATCACAGGAATGTGAAGTTCTCATGAGAGTTGCCAAGATAATAGAGTGTCAGACTCAGCATTTTATTTTTTTTAATTGTATTTTATTAGTACATGTTTATTAGTACACATTTCAGTACCTGAAGCTTACATTCATTTTAAGGAGTAGGTACATGTAAATAATATATCTTGATTCTTTTTTAATCCCTTCCCCTCCCCACCCACTTCCCTCCATCTCTAAATCCCCCTTCCCCATTTTTGTTATTATTGTCATTGTTATTGTTATTTTTACTTTGATATGTTTATGATATATTTCATACGTACATGTGACTATTTCATACATGTACATGACACATCTTAAATCTTTTTATTTCCCCTTCTCCTCACTTCTCCTTACCCTCAGTCTCCTGGACACCCCCTTCCCATTTGCAAAGATCTATCTCCCTGTTTTCTCCTATCAGTCCTTTGTTTTGCTCTTTATTTTAGTTTGTGTTACTCAAATTAGAGATACCATACAGTATTTAAGTTTCTGTGTATGATTTATTTTATTCCACATTATATTTTTTAGATGTATCTATTTTTCTACAAATGTCTCAAGTTTATTCTTCTTTGTAGCCAAATAGTATTCCATTTTGTATACATACATTTTCTTTATCCATTCATCTGTTGATGGACATACATTCTGCTTCCAGGATTTAGCTTTTATAAATTGTGCTACTATGATATACATAGTATGTATGTATGGCTGTAAAATGATGTCCTTAGCTCTTTTGGGAAGATACCTACAGGGGAATAGCTGGGTTAAATGGAATTTCTAATTTTAGTTCTTTGAGAAATCTTCATACTGATTTCCATAAGAGTTGTACTGGTTTGCATTCCCATTACTACATAGAAGTGTTCCTTTTTCATGACAGCCATACCAGCATTTGTTATTATTTGATTTCTTGATGATTGACATTCTTTCTGGTGTTAGATGAAATTTTAATGTTGCTTTAAATTGTGTTTCTTTAATGGCCAGCAATGTTGAATATTTTTTATATGTTTGTTGGCCATTTATACTTCCTCTGAGAAGTGTCTATTTATTTCACTTCCCATTTCTTGATTAGGTCTTTTTTTGTATTCTTTATATAGTCGAGATATTATACTCTGCCTGAGATACAGCTGGCAAAAACTTTTTACCATTCTGTAGGTTGTCTCTTCACTGTACTGATTGTCTCCTTTGCTGTACAGAAAATTTAGAATTTGATATAATCCCAGTGCTTGATTCTCACTGTTATTTCTTGTACAGTTGTAGTTCTGTTCAGAAAATCCTTGCCAAAAGCTATTACTTCAAGTGTTTTACCTATTTTATTTTCCACTAGGTTAATTGCTTCTATTTTAATTATTAGATCTTTGATCGATTTTGATTTTGCCTTGTGTCATTAGGAGAGATACGGGTCCAGCTTCAATCTTTTGCATACAAACAGCCAATTTGCCCAGCACCATTGGTTGAGTAGGCTATCTTTCCTTCAACACACATTTTTGGCCCCTCTGTCAAAGATCAAATAGTTGCATGTGTCTGGGTATGTTTCTGTAACCTCTATACTGTTCTACTGATGCAGACCTGTATTAATGCCAATAATATTCTGTTTTTACAGCTGTTGTTTGTAGTATAACTTAAAGTCAGATATTGTGATGCCTCCTGCTTTGCCTTTGTTGCCCAGAATTGTTTTTGCTATTCTGGATCTCTTCTGCTTCCAGATGAATTTCAGGGTAGTTTGCTCTAGTTCTGTGAGGATTGTTGGTATTTTCATTGAGATTTCATCGAATCCATACATCAGTTTTGGGAGTATGGCCATTTTGACAATACTGATTCTGCCTATCTAGTAACAGGGAATGTCTTTCCATTTTCTGATGTCCTCTTCAATTTCCTTTTTCAGAGTATTGTAGTTTTCATTGCAGAGGTCTTTCATTTCCTTGGTTAGGTTAGTTCTTAGGTTTTTAATTTTCTTGATGCTATCGTGAATGGTGCTGTTTGCATAATTTATTTCCCATTGAGTTCATTATTGGTGAATACTGTAGATTTTTGTGTGTTGATTTTGTATCCTGATACATTGCTGAAATTGGTTATTTATTCTAAGCATTTTTTGTGGAATCCTTTGAGTCTTGTATGTAGAGTATCATGTAATCTGCAAATAACAATAATTCGACCTCTTCCTTCCCTATACATATCCCTTTTATTTCTTTGTCTTGTCTGATTGCTCTGGCTAATGTTTCAACTACTATGTTGAACAGAAGTGGGGATAGTAGGCATATTTGTCTTTTCCCTGATTTTAAAGAGAAAGCTTTCAGTTTTTCCCTCATTTAATATGATGTTAGTCATTGGTTTGTCATAAATCAGTTTTCATAAGATTTAGGTAATATCCTTCTATACCTACTTTCTTCAAGGTTTTTTAAATCATGAATGTGTATTGGATTTTGTCAAGAGCTACTTTTGCATCTATTGTGTGATCATATTGTTTTTGTCCTTGCTTTTGTTTATGCATTATATAATATTTATTGATTTGTGTATGTTGAACCATCCTTGCAACCCTGGAATGAAACCTCCTTTGCCTTGATATATGACCCTTTTGATGATGTGTTGCATTCTATTTGCCAATATCTTGTTGAGAATATTTCCATCTATGTTCATGAAGGAGATTGGCCTGTAGTTATCTTTTTTAGTGGATCTTTGTCTGATTTTGAGATTAGAGTGATGCTGGCTTTCAAAAATGAGTTTAGAAGTACTCATTTTCTTTCAGTTTCATTCGATATTTTGAAGAGCATTGGTGATATAACATCCTTATAGGTTTTGTAGAATTTAGCAGTGAATCTATCAGATCCTGGGATTTTTTTAGTTGGCAGGTTTATTTATTGCTGCCTCAATTTCATTTCTTATTTTTGGATTGTTCAATATTTTTATATCTTTTTTTTTGGTTTAGTTTTGGTAATTTGTGAGTTCAGGAATTTGTTTATTTCTTTAAGATTTTCCAATTTGTTGGAATACAATTTTTTCATATTAGTTACTACCTTCTAGATTTTGACAGTGTTGTGATTTCACCTTTTCCATTCTTAATCTCATTGATGCAAATCTTTTCTCTAGGTGTTCTAAATTTTCTGGGGTTTCTTCTTTGTTTGATTTCTAGTTTCATTGCATAATGGCCTGATAGCAAGCATTGGGAAATTTTGATATTTTATATTTATTTAAGCAGCCTTTTTAGACTAGAATGTGACCTGTTTTGGAGAAAGTTCCATGTTTTGTACAAAGAAGAATGTACACTCTGTTGTAGTAGGGTGGGACTGTTGGTACTTATTAAGTCCATATGTTCAAAGGTGTGGTCCAGCTCTGATATTTCTTTGATTTTTTTAGTTGATCTCTTTGTGAAAGTGAAATGTTGAGATCTACCACTGTGATTGTGTTGTGTTTACTTGATCTTTTATGACCAGCAGTATTTGTTTTATGAAAGTAGGTGCTCCAGTATTTTGTGCATAAATATTTAAAGTGTTTTTTTGTGGGATTATTCCCTTAACTATTATGTAGTGACCTTCTTTGTCTATTCTGATCAGTATTAGCTTAAAGTTTACTTTTCTGAGGCTAAAATTGTTACCCTTTTTTGTTTTGGGGGTCCTGATGCATGACATATTCTTTTCCATCCTTTGATTTTTAGTCTGTGAGTATCTTTTTGGATTGGATGAATTATTTTAATGCAACAAACTATTGGATTCTGTTTTTTGATCAGTATGCCAATACATGTCTTTTACTTGCAGAGTTGAGGCCATTGAGAGATATTACTGAGAGTTGTTAATTCTAACATTGCACTCTTTCTCTGTTGATGACATCTATGTTTTTCTGTTGTTTTGTTTTGTTTATTTGCCTTTGTGATGTATTCATTCCACCTGAATTTTTGATTTGTTGGTTTCACTGTGTCTGTCTAGTATATTCTTGAGTATTTTCTGGAGTGCTGGTTTTATATTCATAAATCTCTTGACTTATCCTTTTGCATCGAATGTCCTTCTTTCTCCATCTATTTTGAAGGCAATGGCATAGTTAGAGTTCATGCAGCTCAGGGCAGTCCTTCAATTTTCCACCCTCCAACATACCTGAATATGTTAACCTATTTAAATACCACTGAAAAAATGTGCCACCCTGGGTGGACTGTCTGCCCCCCCAGCCACACTACTGTTTAAAGGAAACTTTTATCAGGTATGTTAATCTAGGTTGGCAGATGTTTCACTTTTAGTGTTTGAAATACTTCATTCCAAGCTCTTCTGTCCTTCAGAGTTTGTGCTGAGAAGTCTGCTGTAATTCTAATTGATTACCTTTATATGTGAAATTTTTAACTTTTGTTAGTATATGTTTATAGTAAATTACAATTACATTCACTGTAGGAAATTGGTACATAACACATAAGATATATATGTACGTAACACATTTCAATTCTATAAATGTAATCTGTTATGTTTATTTCTTTTGTTTTCTTCTTTAGTAGCTTTTTAAAAAATTTAGTTTATTAGTACATATATGTGATACATAATGCTTACATTCCTTGGTACACATATATAGTACATCTTAAGTCCTTTATTCATCCCTTTTCTCTTCCCTCCCTTCTCCCTCCCCACATCCCTTCATCCCCTTCTTTTTTGCTTTTTTCTGACTGCTTTTAAAATTTGGGGGGTTTTGTTGGACATCTGGTATTTTTAATTATGATGTGTCTTAAGGATCTTCTTTTTGGATTGTAGTTGGTGTTCTGTAAGCCTTGCTTAGTTGTATGTTGAACATTTTTGTCATATTTGGGAAGTTTTCTATTATAATTTCTGTAAACAATTAATAATTTCATGTATGTCATCATCTAGTTTCTCTCCAACTGCAGTTAGTCTTAGCCTGGTCTTCTTAATGTCATCTAGTAGCTGTTGGAATTATATTTCTTATTCTCTTATCTTTTTTTGAGGCTTTTCTGAGTAATTCGTCATAACTTACCATTTTGTTCTTGATTTCAGAAGCCCTACCTTTACACTGGCCCTTTCTACAATTTAAGAATTCTATACAGTTGTTTGTATCCCATATTTCTGTCTGATACCCTTTTGTAAGGACTGTATCTTTGGTAAATGTGTCATTCATGTAATGAATCATGTAATTTGGTCAGCTCTCCAAAAGTTTATTTGTTTCCCCCAGGTCCACATTGGTCATTTTGTATAATAGTTCTTCTATGACTTTTGGGTCATGTCCTCTTTACACTCACCAACTTTCTTTTTTTTTTTTTTTTTTTTTTTTTTTGTGGGTACCGGGGGGTCGACCTCAGGACCTCGCGCGCCCGCAGGCGCTCGAGACGCTGAGCGATATCACCAGCCCCTTTTTCGTATGTGGGATCCGGGAGTTGAACTCGGGCCCTCGCGCTTGCCAGGCAGGCGCTTATGCCGCTGAGCCATCTCACCGGCCCAACTTTCTTTAACTCTTCTTTAACCCATTCCTGCCAGCTTGAACAAGTTTATGCATGACTGTCCCATCGGGCAGCTTGTACCTTTGGTCATACAGACAGATCTAATCACTTTTATTGATCTTTTTACTATTAAAATTAATTTAAAAATCTATAAATGAACTGAATGTAATTAGTTGCTTGAATTTGAATAATTATTGCCCAAATATAAATATTAATACTATTCATACCAACTTTAAAAATTACAACATTCATTAAATTAAATTCATTAAATTAAAAGAAATTTGTAGTTGTGACTTTCTTGAAAACATTTTACACATGAAGGCAGCTGATTTGTTCAGAGTTCACAAAACATCATAATGTATTTGCTTTTTTTTGCAGCCACAGCAGCACCCATTTTTTCAGATAACTCGCGTGTATTTCTTGCTGATAGCTTATAATAAATAAGCTATTATAAAGCGAATGTTTTTTCAAGTGATTTTTGCCTATGGTGTTTCTTCATGGACTAATAGTTTATTGATAATTAATTCGCTAAATTATAACATGGAAATCTTACAAGTACCCCATTGCTGGTGTGTATAATACATATTTACAACAGTGGTACCACAAACTAGCTGTGTTACAATTTTTTAATACCATTTTAACGTTTTCCTTAAGAAACTGTAATATGATGGCATCTGGTCTGCTAAATCAATGCCTTTACTTACATTATTATAACCAAAGACCCCCTGAGAAGCTGTACAAGCCATCTGATGGAGCAGTCATGCATGTACCACCATTGGTTCAAGCCGTGGGGTCAATTGAAATTAAAACCACCTGGCAGTAAGACATACAAAGTATGGCCCCATCATGAATGTATTAATCAATTTGTAGAGCTCTGCTATCTGGTGTTTACTTTTCTCTCCATTTGTGCCCTCTGGATCTGCCTTCAGAGAGTTGGGAGAACTTAGAAGTCTTTTTTTTTTTTTTTTGCACTGTTTTCCCATGTTCCTGTGTGTATATACATGAGTGATTTTTCCCTCTTTTTTTCTATTTTTGTGCAAAGCGTTGAGATCAAGTAGGAAAGGAGAGCTTGCAATTGAAATAAGGATTTTTCAGTAAGATACTGTCTTTCCGCGATGTGTTTTCAGATTTATTTGTCCTGAGATAATATTTACCCCTTCTGCTATTTAAGTAATGTGGACTCTACCTATGCTCTGAGGAAAGAATTACTTCTGATTATACTGGCATCAACAGATCAAATCATACATCACTTACATGTGATAGGCCTTGGATTTTCGTTTTCACCCATTATCAATACTCTGCAGTTAATACTCAATTGTTATTAGCAGTTATTCTGTGGTGTGGAAGGAGAAGTGGAGGAGAGAGATTGAAGGATGGTTGAATGAGGAGTGTAAGTCTATGGAGGGTAGGTATAGGGGGAATAATAATAGGTGAAAATTAGATATTGAGTCATATTCTGTCAGAGTTCTTTTAGCTGGATTGAAGAGTTAGCAATAAGAATTTTAACAAGATATTTAGAGGGACAAGGATGAGATACAGGAGGAAGGAGGTGTATTTTGGTGTGGAGGAAAGCTATAAAGTTCTCAGAATCTGTTGATACATTTATGCACTTGTAAAGTGGAAAAAAGGCCAGGGAAGGCAGGGGACTAGGTAAGACAAGGAAGAGAGAAAGGAACAGAATAGAGAGGACAGGGGCCAGTGAGGTGGCTCAGTGGCGTAAGTGCCTGCCTGGCAAGCACCTGCCTGGCAAGCACGAGGGCCCGAGTTCGACTCCCGGAACCCACATACCAAAAAAGGGCCTGTGATATCACTCAGCGGCACAGGCGCCTGCTGGCGCGCGAGGTCCTGAGGTCGACCCCCGGTACCCACAAAAAAAAAAAAAAAAGAATAGAGAGGACAGAAGGTTAATACAAGAGAAGATAGGAGTGACTGAGAGAGAGCAGAATATGGCAAACTAAAAACTTTGAGAGAAAAAATTTAAAAAGTGGGAGAAACTAAGAAAATAGTATTGCTATTGGAGCTTGCATTGAATAAACTAGATAGGGAAACAAGAAGAGGGTGAGAAAATATACACCAATTAAATCAAAGCAAAAACAAACAACAACAAAATTTGCCAGGAATTCAGTTCAAATACTCCAACAAAAGAATATACGTGCACCTCATATGTGACCACTTTGTCAAAAGGCCTGAGTGTTCACACAATTCCCTTCTGCCTTGATTGCAGTCTGATTGTATCCAGCCACAACAGAATGACTTTGTTCCTTTGCACTCCCAAACTCCAACAAACCCAGTCTCAAGAGTTCTCTCCACCAGATCAAAGGCAGAATCTGATGCTGTTCCCGGTCTTGGCCTAGGGACACTTTCCCTGCAGGCATTATGGTGGAAGCTGCAGGCAGGTTCACTTGCAGGAGAGGAACCACAGAGCTGGGGGTGTGCTTATGCTCCACAGGGCTCCCGTGGAATCTGTGAACACATTCATGCATCAGTGGGTGGATGGGGTCTGCAGGAAAAGACAAGGCTGGCATGGAACTGTGGGAGTCACCAGTGATTCACTCTCAGATGGGACTTCACGGTATTTGTAGGCAAAAGTGTGTCCATGGGAATCTACCCATTCTCTTCACCTGTTTATCATCTCTCTGCCTAGGGTGGAGGTGAGGAGGTTCCCTTGCCCTCAGAGAGCACTGGTGAAGGTTCCACTGGGCTGCAGTGTCCCCCAGTGTTTGAAGGTGAGGTGATAGGGCAAAGGGGTTGGTATATAGTACAATCTGACCCAGTAGGGGTCAGATGGAGGAATCCATGCTCCACAGAATTTGATCATTTGTTCTTTCCCTCTGGCTATTTGGAATGTTGTTGCAAAGGCTGCTCCCCAGAAGGGTGGGATATGCTGCAGTGTACCCCAGCTGTAGGGGTTCCACTTCCCTCTTCAGTGATCCAGTTATTAGGTATGATCTACGTGTACCACCTTTTCAATTGATTATTTGATTCAGAGTGTAAGAACCTCCTCTACTATAGGTTACCTGTGGCTTTAGTGAATCTTTTCTGAGCATCTCTGATGAGACTCCTCCTCTAGTCAGAAATGTTGGGTGCTCATTAGCATTTTATTCTTAAGATGACTCACTTCCATACTTCCAAAAGGAAATAAGTAAAAGATTCTAAATTTAAGATATGCATCATAAATTTTTTGAAATATGAACCAAATACTGCTTTGAGATCACTTACACACAGAAGTATTGTGTTCTTAGGAAATCACTAAGCTCATGAAGCTGAGAGTAGAGATTTAGGAATATTGATATTATTACAACATCTGCATTTCTTTCCAGGATTATCTTGTAATAATTAAAATATGTCTTCTCCTTAATTGTACTATTCTCCACATATGCCTTATTTTGATTTTCATTCCAAATTTGTGTCCCATCATTTGCAGGGATAAAAAAAAATAAAAAAGATACATCAGTTTTTAATAGGGCCTACATTTTTTAAAACCTGATGATGGTATCGCCCAACCAAGTAAAAACAAGAAGAATGATACATTGCAGTAAAGATGTGAGATCTATGACATCAAATCAAGTCTTATAAGAAATACTGTATTCTGTGTTCTACTCAAAACAATAAATTCCACAATTGACCAACAAGTAAAACAGAAGATGCTGAGGGCCCATATGTGGCCCATTCTAGGAAACTGAGAAGGTGGCCTCTTACAGCCTGAGATA
This sequence comes from Erethizon dorsatum, assembly GCA_028451465.1. NCBI lineage: Eukaryota > Metazoa > Chordata > Mammalia > Rodentia > Erethizontidae > Erethizon > Erethizon dorsatum. Next base: position 112,328,457 of record CM051823.1, read on the forward strand.
CCACTACTATAAATTCAGATTTTCAGTTCTTATCAGCAACTGAATCACTCTGTAGTTGACACAAGTCACCCTAAGCAAATTTCTACTTGCCTCTTTCTTCACTTCCAAGAAAAAAATTAATACTATTTAAGTGGTTTTGACTCATGGATTGAAACATAAAGATGGTTATTTGCTTAAATGCTACCTTATTCACTGTTTAAATTGCCTAGAACACCAAGAATGATGGTATCTTAGCATTCCTAATACACGGTGTATAATTCAGTTAAGATTTGGCAGTGACTTCTATTCTTATTTAATATTTACTTGAATAAGATTTCCCTGGAACATAGTTGACAGTCAGATGTATTCTGACTGGATTAGAATTTGATATGAAAAGACTTCATCTGAATAATATTGTTCAAAAATCTTGGCTATATTAGCAGTAGTTTGCATTTTATCAGAAATTTTAAGGGAATTGGTCACAGTTATACTAGAAAAGACATAATAAAAAATGCAGTAGTTTATTTAACAAAAATATAATCCTAGATGAGGAGTCAAGACTCAGTAGTTCATAAATCAATTTCAAGTATCAACTTTGCTGTGAATCTGTCACATGAAGAGTACTATTTATTCATTTTAGCCTTCAGTCTCCACTAAGCACATGCCTTTTCTCTCATACCCATTGGCCTATTTGTGCACTATACATACCATTAGAAATCCCAGGAACCCATCCTTTATTTATTTTCTCTGTTTATTTAGGTTTAACCAGAAACTTTCTGAATAGGTAATGCACATATGCCCCTTTTAACCAATCATATTTGGCATGATAGTCTTTCAAATAAGTTATTATTATTCAGGGATTCCTAGGTAAGACATGTGAATATTAATGAAAAGATATAGCAAATATTACAGTGATAAGTTAAAGAGATCTTTAGAAATACATATAAAATGAGACAATTTTATTGGCTAATTATTGCTGTATAACAAATCATCTCAAAACTTACTGGCTTACCAGGTACATCAGGGCACACCTGCAGTCTCTACTAATTGGTAAGCTGGGTTAAGGGATCACCTGAGCACCAGAGTTTCAGGCCAATCTGGGCACACAGCAAGATCCTGTCTCAAACAAATAAAAACTTCAATGGCTGCAAACATTTATTATTTCACAATTTCTGTGACCAGGAATCCACACATATCTTAACTAAATTTTCTGGCTCAGGTTCTTTCACACAACTGCAGTCAAGATGACAACACTGGCTGCCCCCTCCGCGTAGCTTAACTGAGTAAACAGCCACTGACTTCCAAGTTTATCTGTGTAGTTGTTGACAGTATGCAGTTCTTCATGTGTTGTTAGCCAAAGGCTTCAGGCTTTCCCCAGTTTGGTTAGAGACCACCCTCAGTTTCTCGGCATGAGGCATTTCCCATGTGGTAATTTGTTTCATCAAAATATGCAAGCAATATGGAAGTTAGAATTGTTTTAACCTAATTTCAGAAGAGACATCACATCATTTTTCTCATGTTTTATTCCTTAAAAGCAAGTCCTTGGATCCAACCATACTCAGGGAGATGGGTTTATCCAAAGGCCTGAATACTAGGAGATGAAGATTATTGAAAGTCATTGTGGACTGCCTATCACACCTACATTGGAATCTTAGCAGCCTCAGCTATAAAAGCTAATATCTAAAAAAGGCTTCTGAACAGCAAAGGACATAGATCTTCCAAAGCCTTTGTCCTTTTGATGAACACAAGAAGTAGAAAGGGGGGAACTTATAGGACGGAAAAGCCAAATTAACTGGTAAATATTATGCTTGCCGACTTTACAAATTTAGGTAGGATTCCCCCGAAAAACTTCAATTTTAGCTATTAGCAAGAACAGAGTAGAGATAATAGGGAGAAAAAGCAATAAAAGCTGATATATTGGGCATTGTTGGCTAGTGACAATTTCTAGTAACATTTCCACCTGGATCACTAAATGTAGAGAAAGAATAGAAAATGTACTACAAGATATCAAGGTAGTGCATGCTATCTTTCAGAGAATCAAATCTTCCTACCATATGATGAAGGCTCTCTTTGTTTGTCTTCCAGTATGTTAGGACAATAAATCAAATGGTGAATACAAGTAGCTACTCAGCAAGGCATATGATCTTTGCATTATTAGAGGGTTTTTTTCCCATCTTTGATGTGGGAAATAAATTATCAGGTAAACCAAAATCTTGATTTTATTTTTTTTTATTTTTTTGTGGATACCGGGGGTCGACCTCAGGACCTCGCACGCCAGCAGGCACCCATGCCGCTAAGCAGTATCACCAGCCCTTTTTTCGTATGTGGATTCCAGGAGTTGAACTCGGGCCCTTGTGCTTGCCAGGCAGGCACTTATGCCGCTGAGCCATCTCACCGGCACAAAATCTTGATTTTAATTTGGAGTTTTGCTTCAAAGTTTCATTGGCTGAACATTTCTCCAGAATCACCAACAAGGCACCAGACAGGAGAGTGTGTGGGATAACAGGTGTAACCAAGGGCCTACCTTGATAAAGTACAGTCTTTATGGAGAAGATACTTCCAGCAAGCTCTAATATGAGGCTGAATAATGATAAAAGCTGCACCTTGATAGATGTAGTTACCTTGCATGTGAAGCAGGTCCAAGGTCCAGCACCACATGTACCATCTGGAAGCTTATTAGAATTCAGCTCCATCCCAGAACTATTGGATCAGAATCTGCATTTTAACAAAATTTTCAGGGGACCTGATGGACAGTAAAATCTAAGAAGCACTGCTATAATTGAACTTTGTAAACCTCTGAGAGAACTGCAGAGAAGGGAGCTAAGTTCAACTGGTGTAATTAAAGAATGTGTTGTAGAAAATGTGTCATTTTAGCTGCACTTCATGAGATGTATAATTTCAACAGAAAGAAAAGACTTTCTTTGTGAAAGAAAAATCCTAAAAGCATGGTCAGTAGCCTAGTACAGAAAAATGGGCTGTTTGTTTTGGGAAGGAAAAATGTACAGCATTAAATTGAAGTCAAATTACAAAAGGCTTTGAGTAATTGACTAAGAAGTTTTTACTTTATTCTATTGGAGATATGAATACACTGGAAGGTTTTGAACAAAATACAATAGCAATAGGAAAAATTATCTGCTGACAGTCTGCAAGACATATTAGGTCAAGAGGAAGTCAAAAATATATACTATTTGGACATGATTAACATAGCTATACGGTAAGAAGCTATAGTTCAGGGATGAAGTTATAATGAACCCTGAAATTACAGAACAGCAGTAATAGAACTAAAGAAGTGATAGAAGTCAGAGGTGGAATCCACAGCTCTTGCTAAGTATTAGAGACTTTGTACTTGAGTGCTGGGGAGAAAGGTGATGTCACTGAAGGAGCTGGAATCATAGAAACATGAGCAGTTGGAGATGAAGAAGATAAGTTTTTCCTTGGCTATCAGAATTGAGAAAGAAGAGGGAAGTCTGAAGCTCCCTAGATGTACTTCTCACTTTTCATTCTTCTATCTTTGACAGCTATGACTGCCCTGAATGTCTCAAGACTGCTGCAGGAAATATTTTCTTTGGCTATAGCTGCCATATCAGATCCTCTACACTCTCTTTGGATGACTCCACACCTCTGCAGCTGTTTCAGATATATTGATCTGGTCCATGAGAAGACCCTCCTGTAGCCATGACTAAACAGGAAGTCTGCAGTTAGCTGACAGGATATTGTGCATGTGTGAGTTTGCCCTTTTTGTCTATATAAGCAGCCCTCCCTTCACCCTTATTGGACCAGTCCGTGTACAACTTCCATTTATGCTGCATCATAGGACTAATAAAGCCACTCTTAGATAACTTTATTTTTGCCTAGTACACGATTTCTATCTTGAGTACAGCAGGCTGAGGTGATTGCTCTAAGAGCTTGTAACACTAAGACTACTGGCATTAAAAGTGGCCGGGAGCCATGGCTAATAACTTTCAGAGTGCCCAGCAGCCAGACGAATGGCAGTGGATAGCTGCCAGGAGCTGCTAGTTCCAGCTGCTGGAAGAGTTTCAGAGAGCTACCAGTAACTACCGGCTCTGCCTTTTAGGACAGCAATGAGAAAAGCTGCTAGCACAGAGCTGAGAGTTGCTGGCATTCAAAGCTCAGAGCTGCCAACACTAAGGGAGCTGAACTTTGCCTACTCATGATTTATATACAAATTGAACAAAAGAGCCCTCAGGTGATTTATAACAATATAATTGATGAAACTTTTGAGACTATTAGTTGCATTGTAGCTTTTCATGTCCTCTTCATGCACCATTACAATCATCCTGGTTTTACTATTCTTGGTCATTTTACTGTCTTCCCCTGGGGATTCCAGCCAGTCACCGGAAGAAGTCAGTCCATCTCAATCAACAGAAGTATACTTTTTTCTGGTTCAAGGTGTCCACATGAAAGAAACTCTTTGATAAACAAATTACACTTTGTAGTTGCTTTGAAAGCTCTCAAAATCAATTTCATGTTGAAAAAATTGAATGAAAAGAATCACTTTCAATAGAGAGGCTGGAAATATTGATTGTGTCAGATTTCAGGAAGGAAACAGAAAGATTATAAAGAATAGTGGCTATTGCTCTGAATGGAAGGAGGGAGCAAAACTTCCTGAATAACTCTACAGGGAAATAAATAAATTACTGTTCTTTTGGGTAGCCCCAAACTTCTTTTCTTAACTGACTAAAAATGGTGATGTAATAATTTTCTAATTAAAACCAATATTTCTTTTACCTTACCTATATTACCTGCCTAATGAATTGTCACTTTCAGATCATTTTTTACCATTTGTCATATAATATTTATATATAATTGCTTTGTTTTACACTGTATTCCCTATAAGAGTCCTAAAATGGATATTCTTTTATATTAGCAAGTTTGGATGTCTTCAAAGACGACAGGATTTATTACTAAGTTGTTTACAAAGTAAATCTGCTTTGAATACATAACAGTAGTCACAGCTGTTCTCCAAAGAGTCTTGCATGGTGTCATCTGGATGAAACATGATGTAAAAAGGAAGAATATTTTACTAAAGCTCCAAATGAGCAAGGATAGACAGCAATTAGACTGAAGGGAGCCTGCAATCGCAATTCCACTTTAATAAAGTTATCCCTAACAGCATCAAAAATAACCAGTCAAGCTATTTTTTGTTCCTAGAAAAATACATACATCTTCCTTTAGAATTTTAACCCTTTTGCTTGCACTTTTGCTATTCCCCTCCATTAACCTTTTTCATGAATTTTACTTTCACAAATTTAAGTGGACAGTCTTGAGCAAAAAATTTTTCTGGTATTATATTGTATTATACTTCATTATATACTATGAGAAATGTATCAAAGCTAGTCAATATAAATAAAATGAGTTTATTATATATAATTACCTATATGTAAGTATACATGTATATTTAATTCCTTATAAATGACCATTATAAGGAATGGTGTGAAATAAGACACATTTAGAATGTCACCAAATGAAGCAGAAGTTACAATAGATTAAATTAAGAGTTCACATTCTAGCTTGTCTTGGAAATGGGCCCCCCTCTATTGTTAACAGAATCATAATGAAAGCAATATCATACAAATAAACCAAATAGTGGAGACAAAATAGTAGTTGTAATAGCTATGTCCCTCTTAGGAAGAGATCTTTGGAACATATGGAGGAGAGTTCGAGCAGTCAATAAATGATGAGGTAACAAAATGAAGAATTTGGATATTTTTCAACATGATAGTATATATTCTAGGATAAGAGATTACATCTGTTAAAATAGTCAAAAGGATTTTCATACACTATTTAGCTACTTTATCTACTGTTATTGTCAATAATATTATTACTTGGATTTGAGGAGAGATAAATCTGACACATTTTAATGCTCTGATTCATTTGTGACATTTGAAACACATTAATCTAAACTTGAAGACATATACTACTAAATATTCCACACAGAGTATTTAAAAATACATACAAAAATACAACCAGAAGCCTGTAGATCTTTACAATGGCAGACTAATGAAGCCCTGACTATCCTGGTAGGCTTAGGGACATAGTGTATTTGGTACTAATCAGCAAAGATGATAGTTAAATGTGTGAGAATTGTAGTTGCCTGACTCATAAAGAATATCAAAAGAAAACAAGGATAGGAGAGTTTCTGAATTATAAAGGTAACTGAGATGGAGAAAGTTAAGAGCCTAAAATTATGTAGTTATCAAGGACCCATGTGGAAGATCAGAATGACATCAAGGTTAATCTTGTGTGAGTGCTTTCTTCATGTTTTTTAGGTGGCTTATCTTCTCATCGCATCCATACATGGTGGAAAATGAGAGAAGGGAGGAGCATCTTCTAAAGGCATTAATACCACCCTCATGACCTCATCTAAATTTAATTACATCCCAAAGATGCCATCTTTAAATTCCATCTTTTCGGGTTAGGGTTTGAACACACAAACTTGGAGGGGAAATAAAGCCCATGTCTATAATACTTAATAACAACTCCAAAGCTTCAATGGCATATAACAATAAGCATGGTGTAGCTGGCTCAGTTGGATGACTCACTGGGTCTTATCAGAGTTCATCCAGGTATCTGACAGTTGGCTGCTTCTCTGCTAGGGTTCTCAATAGCATTATCAGCCATATTGTTTTCATTTGATTTTAGACTAACCTTGGGTTATTCTCTTGATGATGGCATAGAAGCAAAGGCACAGAAAATTAACAACATAAGTGCTTTTTAAACCTATGTTTATACCATTGTCACTAAAATTTTTAATGAAAACAAGTCACATGCCTCGTTCAAATTTAAAGTAAGAAGATGATATAAAGTTATATAAGGATGGTTTTAAATACAAAGAGAGGTGAAGAATAGGACTATTGATGTTATAAACTGTCACAGAGAAATATATGTTCATGTGCACTAAAATGTGAAAAAACTATATCTGCATATGATATGTGTAAAAATGTATTATCTATGTAATAACTGCAAACCAACCAAATATTTTTCAACAGAATAAATAATCACTTGTGTTATAGTCACAAAAAATGAATTAATGGGCCAGTGAGATGGCTCAGCAGCATAAGCGCCTGCCTAGCAAGCGCAAGGTTCTGAGTTTGACTCCTGGTGCCCACATATGAGAAAAAAAAAAGGACCAGTGATATCGCTCAGGGGCACGGGCACCTGCTGGTGCATGAGGTCCTGAGGTCGACCCCCGGTACCCACAAAAAAAAAATGAATTAATACTGCTATACAAAACAGCATGAATGAATCCCCCAAATATAACATTGAATAAAAGAATTCAGTCACAGAAAAGAATATTCTGTCTGATTTATTTATATGATTTCAAAACCATGCAAAACTAATAGTGATGAAGAGTAAAACTTCTTGAAAGCAAGAATATTATTCATAAAAGTCATTACTTATTAATCAATGATTAATAACAATAAAAATCATGGTACATCTCCAGTGCAGGTAAAGGAAGGTAATAATTGAAAGTGACCATGCAGTGGGTTTCTGAAAAAGTTTATGCTGTTATTAAGGATAGTCACTTTTTGATAATTTATTAACCTGTAAATATTTGCTTTGGCACTTTTCTAGGTGTTATGTTTCATAATAAAAATATTAAAGAAAGAAGAAAAGGGAATATACTTGCTTATAGTTTTTTTCTTCTAGATATACAAAAGCAAAAAGTTGAACAAAAGAAAAACTTACCAAGTACATTTTTAGCAATATCAGAAATTAAATATCAATAATCCTCTTACTTTATAAATGTAGAGGACCTTCTAAAAGAAGTAAAGACAGCTAAAAAAGTTGAGCAGTTTGCCTCTTGGGAGCCAGAAGAACGAGGAAGGAAATTCTGATTTCATTTTAAACCTTATATTAGCTTTCTAAACTATATTCAGTACAGTATATGTGTAACTTTGATAACAAATTTTAAAGGGTTATAAAATCAATAAAAAGTATTTAATAGGCATAGTTGAATTAGTATCAGAAAAGTCTTGAATGTAGTGACTCAGCCAAACCCCTGAACCTACTTTTTGTCCGTGTCTTTATTGGAGAAGGAAACCGTACCCCTCCCACATCACTTTGTCTTCTCGCATCCTAGAATCTTCTGAAAGTTTCATGAATGACTTCATGATGATGGGAATCCTGAAATTGCAAGTAAAATAGCTACCAATGTGAAGACATAAAGATGCCCTTTCAAATATGTAATTTGCATTCAATCATTAAAGAGCCTTTGGAAAGTCAAAGCACATCACAGACTGCACTGGTTAATGGCTAATGAAACAATCTAACCCTCACTTCTATCCAGGTACACAGAGCCTTGTATGGCTTTTCAGTGAGAACTTCAGTAATTACAGGCTAGAATCTCTGAAGTTGCATTTCATTTCTCTTGGCAAACGTATCTGCAGAGAAATGGAAGGGCGTGCTATGACAGAAACTGGGTCTGCATGGGGTAGAAAAAAGCCTATTTAATGCACTTTTTAGTCAAAGCCCAGAAGACTATGCCAGAAGTGCAAAAGGCAATAGAACCTGTGTGGTTGATGCCAAATGCTATTCCACCTCACTTCGGGAGAAGGAACAGAGAGATTCATTGTCTTACATTCTTACAGCCTGCCAAAAATACAAAGGCATTATTTCGCAGTAAGAATATTAACATTTACATTACTGAAAATGTAGTGTTAAGAGAAAAATAAATTTTCTCTAAATTTTCTTTGAGTCCTTAGGTTTTATGGCTTCTTCGCATTTCCAGATAGTTGGCTCATGACAAATATGTAGGCACATATTATTGTCATAGCAACAAGTTACAGTTGACTATTTTGTTCAAACTCTAAAATTTAGACAGTATTTTACACACAATTAAACTCTTCAAGCATACAGACCTTAGAAGAGAAAAGGGCTTTGCCAGGAAAATTTGAGGGTTGTTCACGGAGGATTCTGTTGTCATATGAAACAACTTTTCCTGTAATTACTATTACCAGAGGACATTAGTCATTTTCTTTCTGAACAAAGATGATAAAGAAAACAATTGGAAAGAATATTTTATACTTATCCATTGAAACCATTCCAAAATAGTCATAAATTCATTTAAATAACAGCACAATTAAGTCCATGGTAATTACTGCCTTTAAATTTAAAGGGAGAATACATAAAATACTTGCAAAAATTATTTAATCTATTAGTTGTACATGTTATTTAATCTACATGTTGCACATCTGGTTGAATTAAAACAATGAACTCTTAGGAAACAGTGACTGTTAACTCAAAAGGGGTGAACTTCACATTACATTGCTATGAGGGTACAGAACTTTTGCCTAGAAGGAAAATAACAACTTATTATCAAATGATATAAATGACTCATTTCATGCCACTCATTAAAAATCACATTCATCCACATTTTCTTTCAGTCCCTAATTTTCTGAGTATCTGGAGACACCCTGAAACGCCTTGCTCTAGAAACTGATTTACTAGGACATAATGCTGATTTACCTGTGGGACTGCTGATGGCTTGTTGTTTTAGGGCCGTGTCATTCCCACACTGAGGCTGGGAACAGTGGGTTAGTTGTCATTCTCAGCTATTGCTCTCTGTGCTGTCTTGGAATTATCTGACTAATGACTTTGTTCATAAAACTATTCATCATTTTGAGCATTTATGAGCTGCTCTCTTTCTTAGAAACACCAAACTGTTTCTGTTAATGTAAAGGCTGCCTTAAAAATCTGTTTGAGTGTGGTTTTTCATGATTTCTTGACTCATTTTGGTCTCTCTCCTACCGCTAGACATCTGAGAAAAAGCAATATCCATAGATTTTTAAGAGAAAAAGATTTTGATGAAAGAATTTGAATTCCAACTAATTTGTAATTGTTATGCATGAAGAAAACAAAAAATCATTCTCAGACATGGAAGGTCAAAGAAAGGAAAACAATCATACATATTTATTTACTTATTTGTTTTGTTTTGTTTTTTTGTTTTGTTTTGTTTTGGTTTTTGAGACAGGCCCTCACAATGTAGTAGTTCAGGGTGGCCTTGAATTCACTATGTAGCACAGGCTGGCCTCAAACTCACAGTTATCCTCCTTCCTCAGCCTCCTGTGTCCTGGGATTATAGGCATGCACCACCGCGCCTGGCACACACATCTTTATTTTTAAAATACTACTTGAAATTATTCTTCAGCTAAGATGAACAAACATTAAGAACTCAGCACAGAAATTACATTTTAAATAAGCCTTCCAATGAACACTAAATTCATAAAGTTAAATCTCAATGACTGATGTAATGAATAAATGTTAAAATAACTTCAGAAACAGAAGGCAAATAATATAAAATAATAATATTATGCTACCATTTTGAAAGAAAAACTAACATATTAACACAAAAGCTTGAATGATGACAGGAAGAAATTGGGATAATAAAGACACATTGAATTCCTCATTTTACAGGGGAAAAAATTCAATTATATGTCTTTTATTTCATAACACTAAAATATGGAATTAAATACACTTTCAATAACCTTCAAGGTAATTGGTGATAGAATTACAAGTAGATTAAAAACATTCTAAATCTCTGAGCATGATGCAAATAAAAGAAGAAAATTAAAAAATAAAAAATCAGGAGAAGAAAACAAAATGATAAATTACTAAACTTATTAAAATTCTTAAAAATGGATTAAACTTATTTAATAAGGAATAAAAATATAAAAAGTAATGCTATAAATTAATTGTGGTAGATATTAAAGATAATTATAAATTATTATAAAGATAATTATAAATAAAATGTCAGTTTTTGCTCATAAAAAGAATTAATGGTTTAAAAACTAATATTATGGTTGAGAAGGGTGTGGTAAGACAGGAAGTCTTCCAGCTTTGTTAACTGTTTCTAATCAACATGTTTTTGGAGCCTGATGCATGTTCTTAGCTTATAATCAATGAAATTCTTGAAAATTATCCTAAAATACAATCTGGAATGTAGATAAATGACCATGTCTAATTAGTTGTATTGTATTATTGTAATAATAAAAACTTTGGACATTTCCTAATGTCCAAAATAAAGAATAACTCAAATAAACCATTGTATATGAATACGATGGAACATTTTGTGACCATTGAGAATCATGATTTTAAGAATGATATACTAGTAAGGTAATATATAATTATAACTTAAAACTAATGTTAAATTTTAATATGACCTTTATTTAAAGAAAAACACATAATGATGCATAGAAAATTCACCACAATGGTAACAGTGATAATGTCTACCCAATTTTTATATTTTATTTCCTATTATTGTGTGTTTTCCAAATGTTCTACAGAGACCATTCATTGTTTGTCTCATTATATTTTGTTTTGTTTTAGATGTTGGATAAGCAGGTGAACAATCTAGCACAAAACTCTGGGCAAAAAATAAAATTAGGTTTTCAGGGATCTATGTCCATGAGAACAGAAATTATTGATAGTTACAGTATTAATGCATTTTTTTCTTCAAACTTATTTTTCTTTCTTTTGGATTACCAGTTTAGGGTCCTATGTAAAGTCTCTGATAATGTTTCTTCATTTCCATCCAGTCTTAACCATTCTTCTTTCCAGGCAACAACTGACTCTTCTTGGGTGTTCATGTTAGCCACCAAGAGTATATTAAATATTTAAAGGAACAAAAAGAGCAGGAAGAAGCTGAAAAAAATTTCAGTAGTTTTTTTAAAGAAAAGAAAATTTGTACAAAATCATGGAAAAGCTTTAATGCAAGAAGTGGTAATTAGTAAAGCAGAAAAGAACAAACCTAGAATTCAGAAAAATAAGTAAAATTGAGAAGGACTAAGAGATATAGATGGAAATAGATTAATCCATTAAAAGTGGATGAAGTGTAAAACCATCCATCCATCCTCCTTTCTCCATCCTCCTCCACTTGGCCACACAGAAGAACAAAAGATGAGAGAAGTTTAGATCCTCCCCAGGATCCAAAGTGAGGACACCCTTTAAAGAAGTTGAACACACTTTTAAGGAAAAATTAAGCAGTTTTGGTGGGCAACATTGCTTGGCACATCTAAATAAATTGACATTTAGAGAATGAACAATCCCTTGCCTCAGCACATGAGCCACAAAATAAGTGAAAGCTATGTATTAAAAAGTAAATGTTTGTCTTCTCATAACAACACTTAATGCTAGAAGAACTCAAAATGTTGTTTTCAAAGATCTGAGAAGGTGCCAGTTATAAAAAAAATTTAGTATAACTATAAATCAATCACATGTGGGGATAAAATACATCCTTTGAGATGGAGATAGAATAAAGACATATCCAGACATGGAAAGACACAGAAAGTTATCTGTCATAAACCCTTCAGTAGGAAGTTAAGTCAAAAGATACAGTCTTATCACAGAGTAGGGTGACCATAGTGAACAATAATGTCCTGTATATTTCAAAATAGCTAGAAGAGAGATTGCAAATGGTCTCACCAAAAGAAATGATGAATGTTTGAGATGATGGATACGTTAATTATCCTGTTTGACCATTGCATAATATATAAATGTATCAAAGTACCACATTGTACCCATAAATATGTACAACTATAATGTCAATTAAAAATTAAAAATTGAAAATAAATAAATTTAGTGAATTTGTTAAAAGATATAGTCTATAATTATTTATAATTGATGTAACAGAAAAAGTATGCATTTTTATTATTTAAATTTACAGAAGTAATAAAGTAACAAAAAGTAATGATAAACTATATTAAGGGAAGGGAAGGAAAAGGGTGATGAAAAAATTAAATCATAAACTACAATTCCAAGAAGCATCAAAATAAACCAAAGTAGGAAAAATCCAAAGACTGGAGTGGATGAGAGATAAGGAGACAATAACTGGTTGCTTTATATTTTTGCTGTTAAATTATGCCCACAAATAATTTTTAAGTTACAAAACATTTGTAATGAATGGTAAAGAAAGATGTAGAGGCAGTATGTTTGGCCAATTTATCAGAGAAGTCTGGTTATATAAAAGAGCAGATAAGTGAGGAAATAAGTTGACAAAGGTAAAGTCAAAGAAAACCATGTCAATTGATTTTAATGTAAAATTAGTATAATTACACAATGATTAAAATAATACAAAAAGAGAAATTAGTGATGCTTTGGGGCCCCATTCAATGCAGGTAACTGGGCAGTGCCCAAGCTACCTATGAGGTAAGAACCATTTTATAAAGAAAGCTTAAACCTTACTCCATACATCTTTATCCATTTACTATCTCTATATGCTTATCTTCAAACCTTAAAATAGTATCAAATCTTATGTCTTCAACTGCTCGCCATGTAAATCTAAATTTATTTCAAGTGTCTTTTCTGGGAAGTTTCACTTTACAAGACCTGTCAGATTTCTTCAGCCTGATCAGATTCCACAAAAGATGAGTCAGAGTCAAGATTGTCTGGTGTCTAAAAACCACATTTTCTTTATCCATTCATCTGTTGATGGACATGTAGGCCATTTCCAAGATTTAGCTATTATAAATTGTGCTACTATAAACATGGATATGCAAATATTACTCTAATATAATGTCTTCAACTCTTTTAGGAAGATATCTAGAAGGGGGATAGCTGGGTAAAATGGAATTTCTAGTTTTAGATTTTTGAGGACTCTCCATAATGATTTCCACAGTGGTTGTACTAGTTTACATTCTCACCAGTAATGCAGAAGAGTTCTTTTTTCATGCAGCCTTGTAATTATTTGTTGTTATCTGATTTCTTGATGATAGCCATTCTTTCTGGAGTAAGATAGAATCTTAGTGTTGTTTTAATTTACATTTCTCTGATGGCCAAAGATGTTGAACATTTTTTTATGTATTTATTGGCCATTTGTAGTTCTTCGGAAAACTGTCTATTCATTTCTGTTGTCCGCTTTTGAATTGGGTCTTTTATTTTGGGTGATCTACATTTTTAGTTTTATATATTGGAGATATTATTCCTGCCTGAGGTATAGCTGGCAAAAAAAAAAAAATTCTGTTCTATAAGCTGTCTCTACACTACTCTTCCATGAATAAGAATAAACTTGAGTAATTTGCAGAAAAATGGATATAACTTGAGACCATAATGTTAAGTGAAATAAATCAGACAAACAAGCTTAAATATCACATGGTTTCTCTTATATGTGAACCCCAAAATATAAATAAAGAGCTAAATAAAAAATAGATAATAGGAAGTAGGGAGATAGATCTTTCTCAAATAGGAAGGGGATCAAGAGATGAACGGGCTGGGGAGGGAGAAGAACAGAAGGGAATAAAAAAGAATTGAGGCTTATTCTGTGCATGTAGCAACTACTTACAAGGAATGTAATGATTATGTACTACAAACATGTACTAATAAAAATAAAAATTGGAAAATTGCCTAGTGTTTTATTCTTGATTTAGAAAAGATACCCATTAAAAAATCTAGAGGAATTCTAATCTTTTACAAAGTATCAAGTTGATTTGTTTGCTCTTTTCTATGGAGAATGTACTGCCATTTTAATACAAAGTCTGTCTGGGAATACCAACCTCAATCATTCCCAGCACTTGCACTTCATAAGTGTGGGTGGGAGACAATTCCATTGGTTATCTATCCTGGCCAGATATTAAGTATCTAGTTCTATAATCATAGCTGTGCACTATCATGTCTAACAGCTAGACTGATTACCTGATGACCTCAGACAGGTTGGTCTCTGCCTCAATTACATATTGTTTTAAAAGCCTGCTTATTGACATCGTATTTGAATGGTCACTAGTAAATCTCATAATCCTAAAGCAAGTATCCAGTCTGAGGCTATGGATCAAGGATGCTTAAAGAAGGCTGAAGGCACTGGGCAAAGAGGTGTTAAATATGTCATCCTGTCTTCAAAAATAGGAGCCATTACTGCTGAATCACTTATGAAATCCATGCCTTTGAATCAAGTCAACTATTCCTATTTGACTCAGCTGAAGGCACACAAGTAATCTAGGTCAAGGAAGAATGTATTTGTGATACTGCAAAGTCCTTCCATTATCTGTGTACTTGGTTTTTACCTCATACCCTAGGCCCCAGGACAAGCTGAGACCTTCCACTGGAATTGACATCATGGAAATCTGAAGTCATTTGAGCTCCAGGCTGCAGATGGGGATTAAGCAAATTTTTGATCAACTTCAGAAGATTCAGGATGTCTGGCAACAAAGCAAATCTGAAGAGTGGACAAAAGAGCCAATAGATTTTTTCTCATAGAGCACTGTCTGGCATATAGTAAATGCTTTAAAGATATATATTGCACATTTGTATTTGTTTTTAACAATTAAAATTTTGGCTGAAGTACATTTGTGTTCTTGTCACTGCTGCTCCCTAAACACTGAAGATCTTTCTCTAAAGCCTAAAATAATAAAGTGGTACCCTTTTTCAACTCATGAGATCATCAAAGGAGCTTGTTGAAGCCCCACTAAGCAGTTTATAAATCTAGAAGGAAATTTTCTTCAAAATGATCTCTTAAAGGGAAATTTCACAACTACTTTTATAAGAAAAAATTAAAGGTGAAATGACAGCTAGCTATAAAATTATGTTATATCTAAACTAGTCTTAATCTTGAAACTTTTTAGCATGAATACAATTTCTATACTTTTCTTCTATACAATTGCTCTTCTGTAACTTTAGTATTACTACGAGAAAATTTTTTTCTTTACACTTCTCTGTAGGACTTATTCTCTAGCTGTTGTTTTAGCTTGCATAAATAAAAACTCTCATGTCTGCAGAAGTAGGTGGTAAATGAACAATGCAGTACAGAATAATGGAATAAACGATCTGAATCTACCTAGGTTGTAATTTTGATTCTATCATTGTAGGCTGTGCGACTTTAACCAAGTACTTAACCTCCTGTAAAAAGAGGATAACAATATTGACATTGCAGTATTACTGAGAAAACTAACTGAAATAATGTATAACCAGAGCAGTACCTGTCATTGGAAGTTACATAAGGTATACAAGGTATCATTACGATGTTAAGGGAGACAAATAATATGCTTTAGAAAAACTGATAATGAAAGACTTGGGGAAATCTAAAAATGTAAAGAACATTGTTTCTTTAAATGTAAATAAAGGAAAAGAAATGATATACCTCTCCTTCCATTTATAAGTGGTGTTAGTGTTTGTGTTGCTTATAATGTTCAAATACTTTGGATTTGGAGAGAATGACTCTGATGAAGTGAGGAGTTGGATATGTGAAAATGATAGAGAGAATCTCCAGGTAACTGGGAAAGAAATTAAGAAAATAAGTGGAGCTGACAGGTGTTCACAGCACTGAGCTCAGTGGGTCACCACCTCTTTTCTGGAATGAGATGAGAACTAAAGAACTCACTAAGTGTAGGAATAAAAATTATTGAAGGGTTAATAAAGGGGTACTTATTATAAAGCAACATAAAAAGTGGATGTTGGCTGGAGTCATTGCAGTTTGTATTAGGTAGTCTGTTATAGCAGTAACAATAACAAAACTCAGTAATTTATAAAAAGAAAGTCTCTCACATTACACTTCACTGCTGGTGGACAGTGGGGAGAAAGTGGGGAGGGCTGTGATCCATACAGTCACTTAGAGACACAGGGCCCTTCCATCCCTGGGACTTCATGATTCTCCATGGCCTTGGAGTTCACCATTACATTAGGTCCTCTGCTCTGCACTGGCAGATAAGGAAAAAAAGAACACAGAGGATCTTATAGAAGAGAGAGAAAAAAGAGAAAGGAATTAGATGAACATGTAGCACTGCAACTTCCATAAAGGCAGACACCAAAATGATGAGCTTGCCATTGTTTCACACATATCAAGACACATCAGAAGAAGCCAAAACAGTTACACTTGGAATGGTATCTAGAGAAACTGTATGTAGAAAAGGAAAAATGAAGCTCTGAAACCAGTTCCTGGATGCCAGAAAATCAGAGTTAACATAAATCAGGAAAAGACCCCCAGCATTTCTGGATTTGGGAACTATCAAGAACAAGAAAGCAAGCAGTGTATGACCTTTGCATATCAGCCTGAAACTAAGGGATGAAAATGGGAAGAACAATGTGCAGCTGCTTGCTTCACAGGAAGGAATAGAGAAAGAGAAACAATGAGAAAGAGACAGTGAGAACACGCAAGAGAAAGCTGGACACCACATACAATGGTTTGGTAAGTGTCCATCAAAGGCCCATGTGTTAAAGGTTTGTCACCAGCCTGTGTTGCTATTGAGAGGTAGGTCCTAGTGGAAGGAAATTAGGTTACCATGGGGTATGCCCTTGAAGAGGATATTGAGACCCCGGTCCCTTCCTGTTCCTTTCCCTCCCTTTGGGCTGCCAAGTAGTAAGCAGTCTCTCCAACCACATACTCCCAAAATGATGTACTCTGCCTTGCCAAATGCCTAAAAGTAACAGAACCAATTGATCATGGACTAAAACTTCTGAAACTGTAAGCCAAAATAAACCTTTCCTTCTTATAAGTTATTTATCTCAGATATTTTGTCACAGTCATGGATAGTTGACTAACATACTATATCTGATGCCCCAGAAAGGACTCCAGGTGGTCAAATGAGAAAAAGCCTCTCATAACCATGGGATCTTAACATATTGTCCGAAAGATGATCCTGAAAGTGACTCACAGGCAAAAACAGGAAGTGGTCATAGCACTGAATCTACCTTGGTGAAAGGAGTGAGAAATTTAGACTGGAAATTTAAACTTGAGATAAATCAGAAGGGATGATTTTTAAGGCAAAGCTTCTGAATGGTGTTATCATTGATATTTTTATATGTTTCATTTTTTAATTTTAGGTGTTAAGTATTTTCAAAATTCTCTACAATGAGCACATGCATGAACAATTTTAGATGTCCTTAACAATGTAATTAAAAGCAAAGAAATAGTTAAATAATCTACAAAAGGGAACCAGAAGATCTAGGGAAGAAGATAATCTTATTTCTCTTAAGATTATTGAACAATTTCAGAATTTGTGAACTATGTCAAGCCCTCACCAGTGTTTGTCATTTTGGCCAACCTTCTTAGCTTCCCCGATGTGACCAACAGTAAAAACATTTATCATATGACTGGGTTTCTTTGCTTATTTCAGAAACAGCGGGGAGGAATGAAAATAGTCCATTTTCATAGTGAGGCTGGATAGAGAAGGAAGTTCAGAAAGTAAAATAGGGTAATGGCAACAGAAAGGAACAGAGGGAAGTCAGACAGCAGCCTGGGAAGTGAAGAAGAACAGCCTCTAGATTGCCCAAACAGCCACATGGAGGCTCTATTTGGCTCAAAGAATGACTGAGTGACCATCTCTGACCCCTGTGACTCCTCCTAAGATCATAGATACTGCCATACGAATGTGTTCCATGTCAGCAAGAAGGACGGGGAGGAGTAGCATTGGAACTAAAGGATATTTTGGGTTGATTTAGAGGAATTTGGGGGGAAGTAAATTGGTAAATCATATCAAGAATCATTAGAAGGCCATATATAATTTTATAAATGGAATTAATCAAAAGAATGAGAAAAACATAAATATTAAGGCTTTTGTGGCTGTATTAGGTGTGTTTATTTTTCTAGTACCCTACCTTTTGGAAGCTGCCCCTGATTATATATATTTCCATGGGAACATTGCTTCTGTAGCCATGAGCCTGCCCTGTACCTGCCTGCCACTGTTGCCAGGGTGAAAACTTATCCTGACTCAGACTCCAGATCCTGTCCACATGGATTGATCCAGCGACGGACCCTTGATTTTACAATGACCACATCCATCTTTCCTTGCTGTCTGTTTGAAACCAGAACCAAGAAAGAGGTGGTCTTTCAGAAGTGGTTCAAATTGCAGTGTGTAAAAATCTGGAATTTGTACAGTCACTTGGGGTGGAAAAAGAAGAAAGAAAATCAGGTTGAAGCAGGAGAGGAAAATTAAACAGATGAACAGAGAGAGGCAGATGATGCAAATGGGAAGCCTTTGAACTTTCAAAGTTCTAACATTCAGCCCTATCCTTGCCCTCTTTTAACACTTAGGTACTGAAACTTTCTGAATTTCATGGATTACCTCAGTGTCCTTCTCACAAAGTCAATTTATTTGAAGAAGAATTCCTGTCATTCATAGCAACAGATCCCAAACTAACACAGAGAGAATTTTTTCTGAGAGCATTCTGTGAGAATTTAGACAATTTACATAGATACCAGTGGGAGAATTGTTAAGTAAAACATGTTGTATAATTTTGCTTCTGTTAAAATCATTATCAGAAAATAACAGCACCATAGCAAATACATCAGGAAACCAGAACATGAAACTATGTGGGCATTTTCATTGCAACTATAAAACATCCTGTATACCCCTAAATTTTAAAAGAGAATGGAATAGTTAAAACTTGGGATTATGTTGTTATAGCAATATTTTAGCAATCAAATTAAGTATGATTGAAAACCAAACAAAAGGAAAACGAGCACATGGCACAATGCAAAATAGTGGGACACAAATGTTTGCCCCACTATCAAGTAGTGTCACATTATATGCTGACCACATTCAAAGACTCTTTTGTAGTCTCTCTACCTAAGAGTATGAGTAGTGCCTGATATGTGTAGATTTCTGTCAGGAGCATTCACTTTCATTAAAGCCAGAGAAGAAATGGCTCAGTACCACTACTTTACAGGGAGGAAAGGACACAATGCCATCATTCTCACCTCCAGTTCTAGCTCCTGTCATATTATGGATGAGTGAAAGCACTCTGCTTCATTGTAGGAATTACCAATGTACACACATCATTGCCAAAGGAAGAAAAAAACTAGATCTTTATAAAATTTTGTTATGTTCATCCCCTCTAATAGAAAACTCTCATAGCATCTTTGTTTTCTTAAATGCACTGAATTATGTCTAATGTGCATATATATCTTAGTATGTCACTATGAAAATAAAGGAAATGCCTTACAAGTGACATCCCATATCATTCTCAGGCAATCCTCTGATGGAGGTGTCCTTATCTGAATTTTATAGATGATGATGAAGTAGCTAGCTCACACAGCTTCTAAATGGAAAATCAGAATTCAAAACCAGAACTTTCCATGCTGCAAAGTTTATCTATTTTCCCTAAATTCTGACATAGCACACATAAAAGGATGATGATGATGATGAAAGCAAGGTTTCCTGTGCAACTGGAATTAAACTCATTTTGTGATCTGTAAGAAGCAGTTATTCAGGAGGCGAATATGGGGTCTGCCTGCCATGGAAAGGGAACACTCTTTCATGCCTCATTTCTCAGAAGTGACAAAGGACAGAGAGTTTCAGAGCTAAGAGTAACCCAGTCAGTGCCAGTGTAAGGAGAGGCTGCGGCTCCATTCAGTGGAATATTGAAGGGTGGGAGAATAAAGACCTATCAAGTCTGCATTTAACCTGAACTTTCTTGACCCTGTAATTTTGAGACTCTGTGATGAATATGTAGCAAGACTTTTTAGAAATCACTTGTCTTGTTCATTTCTTCTATTTCTACTGAGCCACTCAGCAACCCCCTGCCCAGGTACTGGAGAAGATCCAGTTAGATGCTTAGTGGAGAAACCATCCTATTTCTGGCTATATGCCAGATATTTAGAATGGCTTCTTCACTCTTCCACTCTTTCATTGTTTTATTCTTTCAGATGAGGGATTTAGGGGTCCAGAAAGATTAAATAATTTGCCCAAGGTTACATAGCAAGTGTCAGATTTAGGTGTTCAATTTATTCTACTTCGAAGGTATATTCCCTCAATTGTTCTGCCATTCTGTAAATGTGGCTATTGTGCAAAAGTTGCTGGGTGTAGATGGGGTCATATTAGAACAGAGAAGCCAGGTGAACTCATATTCCCTACTGCCAGATAGTAACTGTTACCAGGTCAAGATATCTTACTCTTTCTTCTCTTTGGAATATATCTCTTCTTGAAAACCAACAGCCACTGAAGCAAACAGAACTGTGGATAGTCCATCCCTCCCATCATCCATGCATGAGCAAACATGACAGAGCTCCCACCTAAGTTCAATGTGGAAAATGGAGAAGAGACTTTGGAAAAGTATGTCCAAAGGGGAGAATACAGTGGTTGAGTAAAGGAGTTTGGGGGAGCTCAATGGAAATTGATGAATTACACACGTGTGATTCCCTGATAATGACACACCTGCCTCATAAACAAAGTTGGTAAGACACCACACTTATTAGCTGCATGGTTTGGGGTAGGTGACCCTTTCTATGCCTCAGTTGCTTCATCTGTGAGTTGGACTCATAGGTGTTTGTGAGGATTAAAATTGTCAATATCCCTGAAATACTTCAAAATCGTGATGTTTTCTGCCACAACTTTCCTCCTTTATGCTAATGAGAAGCCCATGAAAAATGTTACAGGCTTAAGGGAAAATCGCTGTAATCACTTAATGACTATACTTAGCCCTCTCTCTGTTTACCTCTAATTACATTATATCCTCAAAAAGATGAATGTCTTATGTATCAGCAGCAATATCCATACATCTATTTATCTTTTGACAAACATTTAAGCGCCTACCATATGCTAATGAACTCAGTGGCAGATGAGAAACTATTTTTACACCAAGAAATACTGGAAACATTACACACTTCACAATTAAATAAAATAACTTTACAAATAAAAACAATTTTAGGAAGTTCAAACAGTCAGTTAATAAATGCCATAACTAGCACTCAGGTTTCTTTCTTTAATCTGTTAGAGAAGTCTTTGGATATAAATTAGGAAAGCCAAGGCAAATCCCAGCCTAGCTATTTACTAATAACTTGAGAAAATAACTCACTTCTAAAATGGAAATATTATCTTTCTCCCAGGATTGCTGTAAGAATGGAACACAATGAAATAGCCCCTACACAGTGCGTAGACACTAGAGGCACATTGGTAACATTCTTTCTTCATGATTCAGGGCATTCTTTACAAATAGAAATATGTTGCCCAAAACTCTTGCTTTTATTCTACCACTAATTTATCAGAAAATCATCCTTGTTTTCCTTAATAAGTTCATTTCTAAAATGATCTCATCTTCCTGCCTAGGCTGAATAATTTTGTTACCCTTCCTTTACTGGCATCAGGGCTGCTACTGGCAGTACCATGTTTTTAAGGAAAAACAAAAGAATGCTACCTAACCCCATACCAGTGCTGATTCAGACCCACATCAAGCCATCAGAATGTGAGCTCTCATCTGATCTCT
This sequence comes from Erethizon dorsatum, assembly GCA_028451465.1. Taxonomy (NCBI): domain Eukaryota; kingdom Metazoa; phylum Chordata; class Mammalia; order Rodentia; family Erethizontidae; genus Erethizon; species Erethizon dorsatum. The sequence continues at coordinate 112,350,582 of CM051823.1, forward strand.
CAGTCAGAAGTTCTTGTCCAAAATCTCCCTGCCTACTATGATCAGAAGCCCCTTGCAAATGTTTTCATTTATTCACTCAGTCAACAACATTTACCAATCAGACCCAACAGTCCAGTTGCCAGCATGTACAGATGGACTGTATGATAGAGTCCCTCCCTATAAGTTCACATGATTTTATGTTTTGTGTAGCATTTTCTTACTCATCCAATACTCACATAAAATCATTATCTGAAGTGATATCAAGAGTATAGAGGAAGGCAGGGAAGTTTAGCAAGACAGAATTCCCAAGAGGCTTCCCTCTCTTTAGGCTAAGGCATAAGTGAATTGAAGTCTTTCCTCCTCTCCAAGTAATGAAGAGTAGGAAAGAGTTGAAGATTCTCAATCAGGCCAGATTCTGCTGCACTCACAGAAAAACAAAGGAAATATTGTGAAGAAGTAGGCAGGGGCCAGACCGGGAACACTGATGCTTCCATTATGTAAATAATGAAAAGGCTTTGAATGAATTTTGGCAAGAGGTGTAACAAAAGCATATTTCTGTTTAGTAAGGATTACTGCACAGCCAGGAAATTGTAAGGAGGTAAGGCATGACTTGAGATAGAGACAGTAACAATAAGGAAAGCACTTACAATTATCCTAATGATGATGAGAATTTAAAGCAAGGCAGAAACTATGGGGATAAAGGGGAAGGGAAAAATGTGTGTATAAGATATTTAAGAGGTAGGACCTACAAGATTTGGCCACTCCCTACATATGGGAGTTAAGATTCCAGCAATCATTTAGAATGACTCCCAGATTTCTGGCTGCAATGACTGAATTTTAATGGGAAATATAGAGGTTCTTATTTTTTAAATTTGTTACATTATAACATAAAGAGAAAGAAACATAAGTTCACACTGGAATGTTGGTTTTAAGGGTTTGTGTGGGAGCATCCAGAAAAATGTCTGTACAATATGCAAAAGTCATGAAGGAGCTGGTGGCCACTGCATGGGTGGTTAGGTTTTGGATGAGTGAAAAGAGGTCTGAAGCAGAAAGCTGAGGATTGGCCCTAGGAAAAATAAGGATGCTGAGAGCAGATTCTATATGAGTTATATGAGAAGTACGAGATTACTAGCTACAAAAAATCCTTGTTAATCAAGTTACTATAAAATTTAAAGGGAATACATACCATCTCATAAATATTCAGTGAAAATCAGAAAACTGACTAAGTGACCATAAGTACAAACTACCTGATCTTGCGGAGACAGTTGCAGTATCAACACTGTGTCCTGGAGATCTGCTAGCCCACAGTGGAAATCTGCTCAACTCTTGCTCTTTTTTTTAATAAATTAAGTTTATTGGTACATTTTAGATATACATAATGATCACATTCATCATAAGGAATTTTTATCTGTACATGATATATCTTTCTTTTTTTTTTTTTTTGTGGGTACCGGGGGTCGACCTCAGGACCTCGTGCACCAGCAAGCGCTTGTGCTGCTGAGCAATATCACTGACACTTTTTTTGTATGGGTTCCGGGAGTCGAACTCGGGCCCTCGTGCTTGCCAGGCAGGCGCTTACGCCGCTGAGCCATCTCACCGGCCCTACATGATATATCTTGATTCTTCTTTTTTTCCCATTCCTTACACATCCTTCAACTCCTCTTCCCCTCCTTATTTATGAAAGCTTTGTTTCCATTTTTCCTTCTTTTCTTATTTTTTTTTTCTTTCCCATTCTTCTTTTCCACATCGCCACTCCATAGTTCCCCTTCCTATTTGGACATTGTCTTTCTATTTCACAATATATACTATACATTTTTGTCCTTATTTACACTTTAGTTTCTCACACTAGAGAAACAATCAATATTTACATGTGTGTCCAATTTATTTCATTTAAGAGTATGATCTCAAGGTGCATCCATTTACCTAGAAATGTCTCAAAATAAATGAATAAAGAAGATGTGTTTTTTTAATACAGTGGAATACTACATTACTCTTGTTTTCTTTATTGGCTTCCTTTTCCTCCCAGTGTCACTTGCTCTCTCCACTCAGGGTTTCCTGAGGTTAAGCTCCCAAATAAACTTCTCAAATTATTGGCTTTATCTTACAATCTGTTTCTGGAAAAAGCAAATTCTTGGATAGGGAGTCATTTCAAGTAATAAGGGAAATGTTGGCAAATGGTTAAAGATAAATTTAAATAGAAAATGAATAAAGTCATTGGAGATGAGCCAATATTCATGCTGAAGGATTTGGGATTATGCCAAAAAACTAAAACAAGCATGAGATTACAGAGGCTGAAATGAAATTTAGTGGCACAGAAAGCAGAGATAGAACATCGGGGGTATACAAAGGACTTGACAAGAAAGAGGAGAGGATGCTAGAAAAAGCATGTCAACTTCAAAATAGAGAAGGGTGCTGAGTGAAGACAGGCGCATCAGAAACTGATCTGGTAGGGCTAGGTCTTCTTCATTAAGCCATTCTCTCCACACCCATCACTTTCAAGACACAGCATAGCTACACTGTTACTAACTGATTTTGATAAACTAATGTTTTCAAGGTGAGAGACCCATACTTAAGGTAACATGTTCCAAGTAGGAATGAAATGAGTCACCCAATGATTCTTCTGTCTAAATAAGTCCCTCTCCTCCTTTATCCAGGAAACTGTTCATCCTTCTGGAAGCAGTGAAAACTTCATAAACTCAAGGAGCAGCCCATCTTAAGTACCCTGCCTCTTATAGTATAACTGCCTTTCCCTGTATCTCTAGACTGAGAATTCCTTGAAGGCAACAGCCATCTGTTAGTGACTGTACCCAGTCCATGGAACATAACAGGCACCTAATAAATGTTTGTATTTACACTTACCAAGTATTAAGCTATTCTCATCAATGGATGGCCTTGCTCAACCCTCACAGCAACACTACAAAATGGATGCTATTTTTATCTCCGATTTACTGATGAGAAAACTGAAGTTTGGAGAACTTGAGAACTCCAATTATCAACCTGAGTCATTTGGCCCATGGTTCACAGAGCCTGAATGTAAACCCTGGTCTAGACTTCAGAATCTAGTTTCTTAACCACTGGTCTTTCTTCCTTCTCTCATCTCCTCTAGACTGGATGATGCATAGAAATATAATGGAGGGCTGATGAGATAGCTCAGTGGCATAAGCGCCTGCCTGGCAAGTGGGAGGTCCTGAGTTCGACTCCTGGAACCCACATAAAGGAAAAAAAGGGCCAGTGATATCGCTCAGCAGCACAAGTGCTTGCTGGCAAGCATGAGGTCCTGAGGTTGACTCCTGGTACCTACATTAAAAAAAAAAAAGAAATATAGTGGAATTTTTATCTGGCTTTCCCTTAAAAGAAAATGGCCAACGACTTTACACCATACTCTTGTTAGACATGACCACAAGCACTCAATTATCTGACTAATAGTGTGACTGGTGCAAGTTGCTAGCAATGAACAGGAGACTTCCATGATCAGTGAGGGTACCCTTTCTTGGGATAGGGTCCAACTTGTTTCCAGAGAGCAAAGCACATATCGGGGACATTATCCAGGACTGAATTTTCTACCACTGCCTCAGGAAGGAAGCTTCAGGATAAAGACAATCTTTAGCACAGAATGCTTTAAGGCAGGAGTTTTTTGATTCAGAGTTTGTATTGCCTACTTTGCAGTGCTATTTATCCTCATGTCACTAATCAACCATGCCATTTCCATATGAAAGACCTTGGAATTAGAGAAGGAATTAAGAAAAGAACTATAATGTTGTCCTACTTACCACACGATAAATGCTGGTTGACAACTGAGCAACAACATCCACACAGAGTCAACAAGGACAGACTTATATTTTGCTCATGACAGTAGAATCTGTATTATATTATTCTGCTTAGTATTTGTGAAGAGTGTCAAATAAGGACTCCATTTCTGATCTCAGTTCTGTGGGTGACTTGCTAATTGAGCTTGCTGGGCTAGCCAGAGCTGAGTTTCATCTTGTGTAAGATGAAAATGGAAATAATAGCTTCCCATCCTTTCTCTCAGCTGTTACAAAACTGTGGCAAAAAGACAATTTCTAGCTGAAAATTTATAAATTCTAACTTGATGAATATGTATGTCCAAGCCATTCTTAAGTTTTTTCCCTTAACACAGAAATATATTTATTGTCTTTGAAAATAAATCTTTAGTTTTAAAATGTTTAAATATTTATGTAAACTATTTATATCTGGAGATGTTTTATGAATTGTGTCATGCTTATGTTTCTTTCTATACAAGTTCTCTGCTTACAAAAAGTGAAAACCCATAAGTAAATACAATCTACATATTTTATTTACCTGATTTTATCAAAAAATGATAGGTTAATTTCCCCCAAAATTGAAGCATAATTACCAATCACTAAAATTTTGGCTATACTGATGAGAAAGTTTCTTTTAAAACCTTAGACCACCCTGCTGATTTAAATCAGGACTTGGAAAACATTCACTATCTTGCCAAAATCTGTCGAACCTCATCTGCTCTCTGCTTGTGATACAGTCTACAGACCTTTTGGTCAGCCAGATGTATTGCTAGATGCTCCAGGTTATCCATATGTTGAGAATATCATGCCAGTTGGACCTAGGGAGCAGGGGTTGGTGAGTGCTCTGAATGCCCTGGGAAAGCACATGCATTCAGAGTATAGGAGATGAACCCAAATGTCTTCCAGGGCCAGCCACAATGGTGAAGTTTTGAGTTTCATTGTTTTAGGACATGCCAGGGATATCTCAATGACAAAAGAATAAGTTGTTGCACCTCACATCTTATCCTACTAATTTTGAAGCATAAAATTTGGTAGGTATCTTTGGATTTCAAAGGCAATATATACTCTACTTAGGAGTGCTTCTCTAATTCATTTATCAGGTAACTTGGAAAGTTGCCAGTTTCAGGTAGTGCCCAGAGCAGAAGAATGTTATACAACAGGTCTAAGCTTCTCTCTCATGATCCAGCAGATTCCAGACTGCCAGAGCATTCACAATGGACAAAAAGCTGCTCTGTGGAGCCTATTTCAAATTCTGATAGGACAATTGCAGAACAGACTTCTAGAATTCTGTAACATGGTCAAGTCTTCTTTGGCAAAGAACTATTCATGTGAAACTAGTTTCAAATTGTTGCTGGGTCCTAATGGAACCTGAACACCTGGACACAAGACCATATTACCTCCCCTGTCCATCATGAGCTAGGTATTATAATGAGCTAGTATTATCCAATGAAATGATATATTTATGATTAAGTCTCAATAGCCCCAGAAAGCACAACTAACTAGCACTAGCAAGTGAGCCAGACTCCTATGCCACCTACCACTGTTTCACTGATATTTTTCTCTCAGATGACACCCAGAACCCCATATTCCCTACAACCAGGTGACAAATGAGGAATGATGAGTGTGGATTACTGGTGTGCTATGATACATTAAAGTTAAAAAGAAAAGGACTCTGGATCTGTATCAGCCTGTCCCATTACCCACAGTAGGATAACAAATCACTCCAAAACTTTGCATCTTAAAAGAACAAAATCAGTTTTATAATTTCTCATGAGTTCTTTAGATTATGTATTTGTAAAGGGCTTATCTGGGTAGCTTTGAATTTAGGGTCTACCATGAGACCCTCAAGAAAGAGTCAGAAAGCTAAAGTACCTGGGGGCTGACTGGCATCTCTCTCTTCATGTTCTCATGGTCTTCTATCCACATGAGCTGGTTTGATCTACTTTACAACTAGCAACTGGGAGTGGAGGCTATGTACAGGCCCAGCAGACTGGGCTCCTTCTCTCCAAAGCTGATCTAACTACTCTCACTGCTGAGTGTCTAACTTGCTAACAACAAAGAGGAAAACAACCCTCTAGTATAATACTATCCCTCAAACAGCAAGACATAGCTAACAATAAAGGTTGTATATTTGGCCAGAGCCTGCCAGTTAATCTCAGGAATGTAAGTGGTGCAGAGAAACCAGCATCTGACAAAGTACAATTGTAGTGGCCAACCAATTTCTTTAAGTCGTTGCCTGGTCCCTCTCTATGAGTTTCATTTATTCCTCCAGTCATGGCGAGCAGGTCCCACACAGAATTTTGGATATATCCTTAGGATAGTTGCATATTTTAAGGTACAAATTTTGGGTGGTGGCAAAAAGCCCCAATTCAAATTCAAGCTCTGGCTTGCAGTACCTATGCAATCATGGGGCTCATTTGTATTTGCATTTTGCATTAATAATTTGTTGTAGTTAGGGTTCACAAGGGAAAATTTTATAATTTATAGAGCTATTTTATAATAGTCACCCCAAGTGTCAAATGCAAAAAAGAATGTGGGAGATCAGTCCACACACTAGAAACCCAAAGAATCCAGCTGAGGGCCTGGATCCCACAGCAATGTCCTGCACAAGTCCAGCTGAAGACCTAGAGACCATGGCAATGCCCCAGTGAGTCCAACTGGATGCCTAGAGCTCATAACAAGTTTCATACAAGTCTGTACCAAGGTTCTGCACTGGGAAGGCCCAAAGAGCAGTGGTGAAAGCTAGAAAGTCTGTGCCAGTGGGATGAAGGATCTGTGCCATCAGGCTGAGGAATCTGCATTGAAGCCAGGAAGTGACACTCCAAATAAGGACCAGAGCTTCCCCAAAGTGAACCACAGCCACCCTCAGCAACAACAAGGTCCTGAGCTCCTCCAATGATGAGAACAGCTGAGTTCATATCAGGAAAACCAGTGTAACAAGCTTCTCCAGGAGAATAAACAGTATCACATCTTCCTTTGCAATTCTCCTTTTTATGTTGTTGGCAACAATCTCTTTTTTATGTTGCTGGCCTTCCACACCCAGCACCATGCTGATTCAGTTCAGCTGGGTGTTACAAGTTGACCACCAGTTGTCAATCCACCACACAATTTGTTTACACTGACAAATGTTTCAAATATGGGTCAGGAGGAAAAACTCTTTTTTATTGAAACACAAAAGAAAATTATGTTTGTCAATTACAGGACAGACCCCTTAAAACAAGTCCATGGATTAAAAATCATTTTAGTTAAACATTTTATTCTGTGCACATGTGTCTGTGAGTGCACCAACACTGTAGATCAAACTCAGGACCTCACACATGCTAGGCAAGCCCCTTACCCTTAGGTATTGGCTTTTTCCTTCCGTGTTAAGTCCTGAACATTCATTCAGGTTGTGCTGCCAAATTGAGGTGGAAACTTAGCTTGCTGCTGGATTCTCTTGGGTCTACCCTATGAGGGAAATCAGAGTACTGGCTAGGAAGGGAAGATCAGCTCTCTCTGCTCAGCCCAGTGACACTAACCTAGCAGAAGAATCAAAACATCACCTGACTGCAGTTTAGTAGAGAAGATTAGCTCTCTGTTTGGCCATGCTGAAACTATCCAATGGAGGAATTGGATCTTTTCTGTCTGCTTCCTCTGAAAGAATGTGGGAGTCAGGAGAGTTCATTTGAGATTGACTTCCTTCTTGATCCTGCTGAAATTTCAGCGTCTGGTCCAGGATATATGTGAAGCCATGAATAAACCTGGGAACTCACTACCTTATACTTCCAAAAGTCCCAAGGTCTTTATGTTGTCTGCCTTGGAAATAACCTTCTATACAGAAAATTTTAATACTATTAAATCATAAAACTGAAACCAGGTAAGGAATGTTATACATAGCCAAGAAGACGCAACTTTGTCACATGTCTGAAACATGCTGACAAAGCTCTGTCATTATGTCTTCTGGGAAGTCAGGTTAAATCTCAGTCACAATGCCTTTGGAGTATTAAATAACACTCCTCTATCTTCACTGTCAACCTTAAAGTTAGTCTTGATGCTTGACTAATAGTTTTCACTTATTTTGGAATATAAGAATTAGTAATCAGAAGTTAAATCTTTAGGTAGAAAAACAATTACCATGATCAATAACTTTGGGGAAAAATTCACTATCAACTTGAAATAGATAAGTTTTAATTATTTTAAACTTAATAATCTAAATATGATGCCCAGTGTGAATGATATTAATATAAAACTAGAGGTAGGCATATAGCATGCTAAACTGAGGATTCATACTTGAGACAGAAAGATATAAAAAACAGATTTCTTTGTCTACATAGATAAAAAACTACACAGATTTCTCATTACATAAATTGCCAAATCATTGAGTAATGTAAAGCATAGCTTTCCAGGGGGAATCTAATCAAAAGCAATTATGATATAAATAACAAAAAGAAACACCTTACTCTTTGTTATGGTTTGTGTCTAGATGTCCCCCCAAAAGCTTCATGTGGTCATAGGGCTTTTTCAGAGGTGGCTGAATCTAGATTAGGTGATTGATTCATAGTGCAATGCTGGAACTAAGGGTGCTGAGATTAAGGGTGGGTGATTGCTGAACCAGTCCACTATTGGCACCACCTTAATCCCTGTAGACTGGATAAAATACAAGGGACTGAAAGAGGCTTCTCTCTCTCCCCTCTTGTTGTTTTTGCTGTCTTCTGGTGCCATGAATGGTTGCCCTTTTGCCATATGCCACCCTACCTTGGAGCCAGCCAATTATGGAATTAAACCTCTACAAACTGTGAGCTAAATAAACCTTCCCTCCTTTAAGCCTGAGTGTGAAGTATTTTGTTTCAGCAATGAGAAAAGTAACTAAGACAGAATTTGGTACCAGGAGTGCGGTTGTTGCTGTGACTATACCTGATGATGTGGTTCAGGAGCCTTTGGGAATGGCTTGTGGGAGGAGTTTGGAAAAGTTCAGAGATGCTGGCTAAAAAGGTAGTGCTGGAATGCCTTAGGCTGTACTTTATGGGAAATTCCAGTCAGAGCTTAGAAGGCCAATCAGTAAAGACTGGGCTGAAGAGGTTTCTCTTAGGAAGAAGGACTACATTGGCTGCTGGACTCCAGATAATGTGTGTTATACTTTGGCAAAAAGTTTGTCTGCATTTTGCTCATGTCCAGAAGCTTTGCCTGCAACTGAGATTAAAGGCAGTGGATTAATTCATCTAGCAGAAGAAATATCAAAGCTGTCAGATGTTGAGGCAGTAGCATGGCTTTTAGCCAGATCCATGTTGAGAATCAAGAGCAAAGATTGCACCAGAATCATTTAAAGCATGCATTTGGCCAGAAAGGAAGCTCCGGTAAAGCTGTGGATTGCAAAGATAGAGCAGAGGAGATCTTGATTGCCGAGAAGGCACAGGATAATAGAAAAGATGGCCTGAGGGCATCACCAGAAGCAGCAGGACTCCATCCTTTGCAGCCTCAAAATTGCAAGTGAAAGACTGTTTTGAGAAGAAAGCCTCAGAGCACCATGTTCCAGAATGATGATGGCCTAGAGAATTTGTTCCTCAGAATTGGATTCATAGTGCTCAGTGATCCAGGCACTCAGCCCCTACAGCCAAGAGAGAGGGAAGTCTGGCTAGTGCTTCAGCTGGTGGCAGACTTTGGTATCATATATGTGGTGCTGGTTTTAGGTGCATGCAGAATGCAAGAGTTGTGGGATCGGGAAGGCTTCCACCTGGATTTCAGAAGAAAGCCTGGGAAACCAGGCAGTGTACCCCTGAGAGGGAAGTGTATGAAGCTATGAGGGTGAAGCCAAAAGTGCAGTGGAGACCCCAACAGTATGGAGAATCCAGGAATGTAGTTCTTCTGAGGAAAACTGCAAGGAGGAAGCAGATACAGCCCCAGAGAGAAGCCATGAAAGTGACAACCACCATCAGTACCATGGGGCAGAGCCACCCAAACCCTTTGGAGTTCACATGTTGCTACAGATTGCCTTAGATGCTGCACATGGAACTACGAACTTAATGTTTGCCCTGCTGGATTTTGGACTTGCTTTGGTCCCATTCCTTTGTATCCCCCATAGTAAACAGATATTAGGCAACATAAAAATTGCCATTTTTACAGCCTGAAGGTTATACAACAAATTTCCAAGTGGTAATTTAAAGGACAATTTATATTGGAAAATTCAATCTCTTCTGCATTTTCTGAAAAAAAAATTCAGTAATATCAACATCTAACCATTTTTGCATAATTGCTTCTTTTCCATGTATGAGTTTGTTAGTATACTCTTTATAGAATTCTGTGCTAAGGAAGTACCACAAACATTTGGCAGAATGGGCCAATGATATAGACATTTTCAGAAAACATTGTGTTGCTTTTGGTATTTCCATCAGCTATGGAAGTCAATCACATATCCATCTTTCTTCCCCTGAAGCAATCCAACTTTTATCCAAAATTCATTTCAGATTATACAGGAGTAAAACCACATTGTTATCTCCTGCAGAAATGTTTCTATAAAGAGTATACTGACAGACTCACCCACTTAAACTTACTCTTTGTGTTAGTACATTTTTCTCTTACTGTAACAGAGTTTCTGAGGCTGGGTAGCTTTCTAAGGAAAAATGTTTATTTATCTCACAGTTCTAAAAGTTTAAGGGTATAGCAGTGGTGTCAGTGTGGATCTGGTGAAGCCCTCATGGAGCATGGCATCACTATTGCAGGAAAGACTGCTGGAGGGAGCAGTCAAATAGCAAGAGAAGAGGCCAGAGCAAGGGGAGTGGCCATTCTTGCTTCTTTTATGACAATCTTTCCACAAGAAATAACTCATGGTCCCACAAGGCCTACTTTAATCCTTTCCAACAGCAGTGCCTCCAATGACCTCCCACTAGGCCCCATTTGTCAAAAATCCCACCACTTCTTGCTATCATCATGCTAAGAAGACATTTCCAATACATAAATCCTTGGAGGACAAACTACACAGAAAAAATAGCCGTCCTAGAGCTCTGGTTTGAGAGGTCTGTCCTTACATATGACAATGCTTAGGCACCATATGTTGAAATTTTCACTGTCTTCTGCTTGCTTTTTCCAACTGAAAGCCATTTCTGCTATCAGCTGTCCTGTTTAGGTCTATATCTGAAGATTAGAGCCATTGTTTTATCTTCTGGGAGGAGATGTTTCCTCTAGTATTAAAAAGGATATGCATTTGTGTTAGTTTTGTATCACTGTAACAAATATCTGACCAAAAATTTAAAGGAGAACAAGCTTATTTTGGTTCACGGTTTTAGTTTTTGTCTGGCTGATTGCATTGCTGTGGGCCTGAGGTAAGGCAGAACATCATGGCACAAAGGGGTTCAGCTTTTGTCAGCTGAGATGCAGTGAGAGGAAGGAAAAGCCAGAGAGAAAGGGCCTGGGAACTTGATATAGTTCCAAAGGTACCATCCCCATGATCCATTCCCTTCAACTAGGCCCCACATACTGTTTCCATCAACACTCAGTGGATTAATCCAGGTGAAAAATTTAGAGCCCTCACGATCTGATTGCTTCCCAAAAATCTGGAAACCAGGCCTTTAGTACATGAGTTTGGGAAAAATTTGCAAATCCAAATCATAACAGTGTCCATATAATAAAGTTCCTTTATGTTGCTGCTGAGATTGCCTTCTATATGTCTTAGGAAAGATACATTTGTCTCTTCACAATGGAACTGCATTACTTCAAAAGATGAACTAATCAGAAGAAGATGGAGTAAATTAAAGGCACCAATGACTCAGAAATGAGATATACACGATCCTGTGGGAGGAAAGTACTTTTAAATTGTTTAAATGTGCTTGTCTAACATGTCACTAAAAGCTGTAATCTTCTATTTTCTATTAATGACTCCATCAATTTTCTCCTAATGTTTTAAATTAACTGTCTTCTTTTAAATATGATGCTGTGTAACATTTGAAGAAATGGTCCCTGGGTTTTTTTTTTTTTTTTGGAGGTTTTTGGCAAACAAATTCTGGATTTAGAGTGCTAAAATATTCAGTGCACTCTTATAAAAGTTTATTAATACTAGAGGTTGGCATGTTTCCTATCTTTGAAATTTCAGAGTACTGTCTCAAAATAAATGTGCCCGTTCTTTTATAATTTTTATGATACCTGTGATAGTAGAATTCTGACTATGCCAAGCAGGAGAAAATTACATTGCTTTTATAAAGATGTATTGTTTTTATAAAATACTATAAGCTGACGCTGTTGTTTAACTGATCTTATCCTTATATCTTTATTCTTTTATTAAACATTTTCTGATAGTTACTTTCCTGGGAAAATGAGAACAAGTGAGAATGTGATAACATTTCTAGTGACCTATATTAATTAATAATGTACATCTAGTAGAAGAAAGAGATTACTCCACTCCCAGTTAGTTGATGTAACACATTTGGCAAATGGGTAAGGGAAGTGTACTGTTCACAGACCAGGGAAGGAAAAAACCTGAATTTTTATATGGACCTATGAAGCAGTTATTGACAAACTAAGATTTTAGACATGTGATATAAGCCCTATTGTGGCTATTTCTGTTTTGCTTTTTTACTTTAGAATGTTTACTTATCTATTTTAATTTAATAGATTATCTTTGCCCATTTTCTGTTGCTATAGCAAAATACTCAAGGCCAGGTAATTTCTGAAGAATAGAAGCTTATTTAGCTATGTTTGCAGAGGTTGGAACATCCAAGAGAGTGCTGCTGGCATCTGGAAAGGCCTTTCTTGTTGCGTGATGACAGAGCAGAAAGTATCACCTGACAAGACAGAATAAGTGTGGTAGCTTTATTCTTCCTTCCTCATCTTATAAAGGCACTAATGCCACTCTCATGACTTCATCTCATGGATTCAAATGCCTCTTTGATGTTCCAGCACCTCTAAAAAATTGGGAGCCAAATCTCAACATGGTTTTCAGAGGAGACAAACAATAGCTCAAATATATAGTAAGTATAACTTATGTGGACACAAAGCTAGACATTGAGGCAAGAAGAGCAATTAAATGTGGATCATACTCTCAAGAAGCTGAAAATTGTGAGAGGAAGATAAAAATTATGTTCTAATAATTACAATGTGATGAGAAAAGATATATTAAATAAGAGAAATTTTGTTATTTTCAAATTATGGGAGCACAACAGAGTGATTAATTGTCTCTGATTTTGGTGGAGCTAGTCACAGAGAAGTTGAAAAAGATATATTTGAGCTGAGCACTGAATAATGAAAAACAGTCTGTAAGACTGTACATTTCTCTCAGTTTTCAAGAAAAGCAAAAGGCATGGACATTTACAAGATGCTCAGAGAAACACTGGACAAACAACTTGCCTTCTACAGTATCCTCAGGTTTTTATGTAGATGAAGAATGGTGAGAAACATGGGAAAGACACGTGGATTCTAATTGAGTGACTTGATGTGCACAATTGCAAGGATAATAGTCCCTAAACTTTGAGGGGACTAATTCAGATATCACACACCCTTAATCTATATTCACATACCATAGATCCAGGCACCTATGAAAAGCCCCATCTATGAGTTCAAGAAGCTTTTGGGGGACACGTAGACACAAGTTATACCACACATATATACTGATATTTTGAAATATACATGTATTCAAGCACACATATAGATATGACAAGCCACATGCTATGCAAAATCATTCACAATATTCACATCTTACAAAGGAATTGCACCCAAAATAGATAAAGAAATCTTAACTTAATAATAAGAGAACAACCCAATAAAAATAGGCAAAAGATTTGAGCACATGCTTCACAAATGAAAATACATAAGTGGCCAATGATACATGAAAAGATGCTCAACATCTTTAGTCGAAAAGAAAATTTAAATTAAAACCATAATAATATACTAGTACATACCTACTGGAATAGCTAATTGTAAAAACATTTACAATACCAACTGTTAGACATGATGTAAAGCAAAAAGACCTCTTACATATTCTTAATACTGTGTGTGATGGTTAACTTTATACACCAACACAAATGAGCTATGGGGTGCTCAGGTATCTGGTCAAGTATTAAGCTGGTCAAGTATTATCTCCTATGGGTGTGTCTGTAAGAGTATTTTTGGATGAGGAAACAATTTGCATTGGCAGACTGAGTAAAGCAGATCACCCTTCTTGATGTGAGGAGACCCATCCAATCACCTGAAAACTTGATACAACAAAAAAGTTGATCTTCCCCAAAGTAAAAGAAACTCCTCTTGCCTGACTGCTTTAAGAAAGACATCTGTTTTTCCTTCCTTCAGAATAACTGAAACATTAGCTGAAACATCAGCTATTCCTCAGGCTCAAACTTGCCATATTTCATACACGAATGTTTTATACTGAAACCATTGGATTTCATGTCCCCAGTTCTGAGCTGGATCCTTTGGTCCTACATGCTAAGAGGAAAATTAGAGACAAACATTGATTCAGGAAAAAGAAACTTCTTTGAAAAAAAGAAAGCACCACAAAAGTAACCAAAGCCAAAACTTCACAAAATCAAACTTTGTTTATGAAAGTGATAGTAACTTTTTTTTACCAATTTCTAGGAATTCAAAGCTAGTGTTTAGGAATTTGAGCTCTGATTGTTGTGCACAGAAGGAAGTTTTGAAGAATTCTGCTGGGTGCCTGTGCTGGCCTCCTACTGAACACACATTATTGTTCATGTTCCCAAGGGTATGCATGCAATGTAGACACTGGAAATGAAAAGGAAAGCTCTAGAATTTATGGAATAATGTATTTTCAGATTTCTAAAGATACAACTTTCCTACCCATCATGTTTTTCTAAATTTCTAAATTATCTTTTTAAGCAGCATTATTGAGAAATATTTCTCATGCCATATAATTCATCCATGAATAAGCCAATTGTTTGGTATGCTTGTAGATTTATATAAACATCACATAGTCAATTTTATAATATTTTCATAACCTCAAAAAACTCTGTATCCTCTAAATATAATCTAACATCCATGACCCTAAGCTTTAAACAACCACTAATCTGATGTTTGTCCTTAGTGAATCACTTATTCAGGGAATTGTATATAAGTGGAATCATATGCTACCTGTTGTGTCTGGCTTCTTTCATTTCACATATTTTCAAGGTTCAACAATGTTGTAGCATGTACCAGCACTTCATTCTTTTTAAAGACTGACTATTTTCCCATTACACAGATACAACACATTTTGCTTATCCATTCATCACTTGAACATTTGAGTTCTTTCCATCTTGTGTCTGCTTGTGACTGCTGCTACAAGCATTTTTATACAAATGAGTTTATATTTACCTTGTGTATGTGTTTAGGAGTGGAGCTGCTAGGTAATATGATAACTCTGTTTAACCATGTAAAGAATGGCCAGACTGTTTTCCAAAGTGGTTGCACCATTTTACATTCCCATCAGTGGTGCATGAGGACATTGATTTCTGTACATTCTTGTCAGAACAATTATTATTGCACTTTTTCTTCAAACCATCCTAGTGGATAAAGAGTATTATCTAATTTTGATAACATTTAGTGACCCTTATCTAAAATTCTTGGGAGAAGAAATGCCTTAGATTTTGAATTTTTTGTTTTGGATTTTGGAATATTTGCATATACATAATGAGATACATTACAGCCATGGTCCAAGTATAAATTTAAAATTAATTTTTATATGTAACTTACACATATAACTTAAAGGTAATTTTTTACAATATTTTTTAAAAGTTTGTACATAAAACAAAGTTTGTGTACACTAGCCCATCAGAATAGAAAAGATGTCACTATCTCAGCCACACAATCTGTAGCTGTTTGGAATGTATATGCTACTGGTAAGCAATCATTTTCTTACATGTACATGCAAATACTTAACAGTAAAAAGAATGGGACATACTATTAATATAATGAAGAAAGAGTGTGTTCAGGGTAACTAAGCAGAAGCACTGGAATCCCTATGTCAGCTGTTAAACAGCAACTTTAAATCAAAGTAGTCTTCAATCTCTACCTATCATGCTGTGTTTGATTGAAAAATTACTATATATTGTATTTTATTTTTTTAGAGGAGGAGAAATATCAGAAGCAACTGAAAGACCAAGTATTATATTCTCTAGTGATGAGAAAGCATTTTCATGGGTAACTTTTTAAAATATTACCTTGAATCATCTGCTTCATTAACAACTATTTTTGTCTAAGTTTTTGTAAACTGACATTATTTCTTGTTCTGTTATGGATGCACACTGCTCCAGTCCTTGAAAAAACCCACCACATATTTTCACCATGGCATTTTTTTTGTAGTGTTAGCAACATCACCTTAATCACCATGATCACCTTGATGCAGAACTATTTTGTCTATTTCACCATTGGTCAGTGAGTGAACTGATGGTGTGAAGATTTCTTGGAATCAGTAAGACCCCACCTTTCACTAGCTTAAGGGTATAAAAGTGTAAGTGAAAATTCTTGTGAAAGATTTGGCTTTGAGAAGAAAGCCCCAATGTAACATGCTTAAGAAGGGCCACCTAGAGAATTGGTTCTCCCTGGGATTTGTATCACAGTGCTCAGCTATCTAGACACTCAGAGGCCTTTGCAGCCATGCTCCAAGGGGACCTGGCCACTGCTAAAGCCAGCACCAGGCCTTGGCATCATCCACATGGTGATGGTTTTACAGGCATGCAGAATGTAAGAGTGGTGAGTTTAAGGAGGCTTCTGCCCAGATTTCAGAAGGATTGTGAGGCTAGGCAGTGTGCTCCAAGAGTTCAGTGAGTGAATCTGTGAGAGTGAAGACAAAGGTGAGCTGGAAACCCTAGAAATTTGAAGAGCCCAGGAATATGGAATGCCTACTAAGGAAAGTTGCAGGCAGGAAGCAGAGCCATACTGAGTGAGAGGCCATGAGGATTGCAATTGCCAATGTCATAAGTGGTGGGACTGCCCATCCCCTTTGGAGCAGAGATCTGGCCACAACCTGCCCTAGATACTGGGCATGGAACTAGAGGATTTAATATTCTTGTGCAGGGTTTCAGCATTGCTTTGTTCCCACTCATTTCTATCTATGCATTTTGCCTAAAGAGATGAACTTGAGTCTTTTGGGGACCAGGACACAATGTTATGTTTTAGATCTGGGGTGCCCCACAAAAGCCTCATGTGTTGAGAAGTGGGGCTTTAGAAGGTGATTGGATCATAGTGGTGCTATACTCATCAGTGGATTCCGCCACTAATGTCAGCAGTTGAATTTGCTGTTAGAAGGTAGGGCCTGGTTGGAAGAGGGAGGTCACTGTGGTCATGACCTGGAAGAGTATATCTCCCTCCTGGGGTTCTTCCTTCTCTCTCTGCTTCCTGGCCACCATGACATGAGCAGCTTTCCTCCATCAGGAGCTTCTACCATGCTATTTCTTTCTTGGAACCATGAACTATAACTGTGAACCAAAATAAATATCTCTTAATTTATGGGTGATGAGAAAGTGACAAAGACAAACCGCTCTTCCCCATTTTTGTGATACTGTCACTGTAAATATTTCATAAATGTTATAAAACCAATGCTGAATTATTATAATTATTATTTTATATAATTGTGTATGTTTTAAAGAAACAGAGAAAGAGAGAAATTACATGTTCATAACTTTGTTATATTTACTTTCTTAGTTAACATTTTTTATATTCTCATTCATTCTTGTGAATACAAATTAACATCTGTGGTCATTTTGATAGCCCAATACAGCTTTGTCTCTATCCAGTTCTTTTGTTGGCAAATATATTAAATTTCTATATTTTATAGGGACCAAAATACATTATATACACATAGTTTTATATAATTTTCAAAATAAATTAGGAGAAGAAATATGCATCTGTACAATGTAAGTATAATATTACATTTACAGGCGTTCTTTAATATTTTTAGAGAAGGAGTATATTCAAATTGCTGAGTGATCACTTGCTTTCAGGTGAAGAACTCACTTTACTATTTCATGTATCTACTATCAGCAAATTCTGTTTTTGTTTAACTGGAAATGTCTTTATTTCAGCATCATTTTCAAAGTCAGAATCAGTAAATAGGGGATTCATGATTAATGGTTTTGTTCTTTGAGCACTTTCAATGTATTATCATACTGCCTTCTTGTTTACATTTTTTCTGATGACAAGTCATTTTATTTATTTATTTATTTATTTATTTATTTATTTTGTGTGTGGGTACCGGGGGTTGACGGTACCTCGCGTGCCAGCAGGCGCCCGTGCCGCTGAGCGATATCACCAGCCCTTTTTTTGTATGTGGGTTCTGGGAGTTGAACTCGAGCCCTCACGCCTGCCAGGCAGGTGCCTGTCCTGCTGAGCATCTCACTGGCCCAACAAGTCATTTTTAAATTATATTGACAGTCCCTTTTAAGTGACAAATCAATTTTTCTTGCTGTCTTCAATATAGTCTCTTTGTCTTTGTTTTTCAGCAGTGTTTTCTATAATGAATTTGTTTATAGATCTCATGGCTTTTATTTTTTCTAAAGTTTATTAACTTTTCTGAATGAATAGATTAATATTTTACCATAAATTCAGACAGTCCTGACCCATTAATTATATTACTATTTTTTCTGATTCTTTCACTTTCTCTTTTCCTTCTGATACTACCATTGCATTTTATGTTGGTCCCCTCAATGGTATACAACATTTCTCTAAGGCCTTTCTGTCTTAATTAGGTTGTATAGTCCCCTTAAATCTATTTTCAAGTTTGCTAATTATTCTTCTGACAGTTTAAACTTACTTTTGATCCTCTCTAGTGAATTTTCATTTCAGTTGCTCTATTTTCCAAATCAAGAATTTCAATCTGTCTTTTAAAATTTTATCTCTTTATTGTTATTCTCTATTGGATTCAATAATGTTCATACTGTCCTTCACCTCCTTAATCATGGCTTTCTTTAATGTTTGAACATATTTTCAATGGCTATTTTGAAGTCTTTGCCAAATTGCTTAGTGCCTGGTGGCTTATTTTAGTGAAGTCTATTTCCCCACACAATATGAAGCCTCTAATGTTGCTCCTCACAGGACACAGCCTTGGGTATGGTCACAACTATTCTGGGATGACAATGGTTTTTTCCAGGCTGTATTTGATGGCTAATTTCCCCTAATAGCTGACTAGTTGCTTCATCATTTCCAACAGTGTTCTGGTGCATAAATTGCTCTATAAACTGATCCAATCAAAAGTGAGGCAAAGGCAATCTGCATCTCAGCAGTGTTTTTTCCAGCCTGGAACCTCTACTCCATGAAGGAGTCTTGGCAGAAAGAGAGACCCTATAACTTCAGTCACCTTCATGAGGAACTTAGCATTAGCAACAGGGAGGTAAGGACAGGATGAGAAATGCTGACACCCCTCCAGAAACATAGACTATTGACTAGGAGGTACAAGGGAAGGCCCCTATGTTCTTGCATATATTAGTCTGGACAGGAGTTTCTGTCTTATAGGTCCAGGAGGCCAGAGCTGGGTGTAGGTGTTACATCAAATACCACACACTTTCATTGATCTTACCAAGCTGTAGTAGATTTTCTTTAATAAAGATTTCTTCATTTGCTATATGCCCTTAGGACCATTTGCTGAGACTTTAAATGAATGTGGATTTTTTTAAACCATTTTCTCCAGCTCCACTGAAAAGCTGTTGTGCTGAATGATTTGGGCCTCTTAATTTTTCATTATGCTGAATTAGTTGGTCATTTTTCAAAAGTCTCAATTTATTCTACTCACATTGATTCTGTTATGCACAGAATATGCAGCAAAAATTATAAACTGGGTCAATTCAATCAACAAATTAAAGAAACAGGAATAAATTCCTAGCTACTATCTTCCTGCTGTTATTTCCCACCGCAAGATTAAGAATGAGTAAAGGGTGAATTAGTTAACTTGAGCTTCTTGTAGGTTTTTCTAGACCGTCTGATGGATTCTGCTTCAAGAGAGAAGTTTCTCTCTGACAAGTTCAAGGGTAGGGCATAAAAATTGGCTCCATAATTTGGATCATTAAAATATTTGTCCATCCTTCAATTTGTTTTTGTGAGCCAGGGAAGGGTAAAAAGTTCAGGGTTCCCATAGCAACATTTTAGTTTCTATATCAGCTGTACTCATTAACCACTCTGGGGAATGATGTGACACCTGACTTCTTAAACAACACAACTTCTTCCTATATCTCTAGTCAAAGTGTCTGGTCTAGTCTTCCACTAAAATTTGTAATCCCATATTGAATCACTGAAGTCCTACATTCCCTTACAAAGCATGTTTAATTGGCTCTATTTCTCTCATTTTAGACAATTCCAGACATCTGACAAAAGTGATGTGTATTCTCCTTGTTAGCTGTCATATATTTTATGGAAGGGAAAAAATGTGCTCTGGAATTCCATTAAATTGTGTTGCTTTTCATTTCCTTGGTCTTTTGTAACTAGACAATAATGATAAATGAATTTCCTCAAAATCTCAAATTTCTGTTAATACAGATTTTTAATTGCCCTTGAACAGTATGTGAGGAAACTGCTCCTTAATTTGTCATTTTCTCCTTACAGTTCCAAGAGAAGTTTATGCACAAATGAATGATTTCCCTTCTAATATATATTAGGTATGGTTATCAATATATTAGAAAATAAGCCATAAGCACTTATGAATCCTAAAGTTAGAATGATAAATACTTGATTTAGAAAGAAAAAGAAAAGAAACACAAGTAATAAAGAATTTAGTTGAAGCATGACTCATTAACCACAGCATTAAATAATAGGCTGCCTATTATGTCCAAAGATGTTGATTCTTTTACCAATTGGAGTGTTTCAGCAAGGATAAAAAGTGTCATTACTACAAATTCATCACTTACACCCTGATCACGGACCACTAGCGTAGATCTATCAAATGACTTTTAACATTTCTTTGGGGCTTTTTATGTAATAATACAATTAAGTGTTATGGTAAGTATCTTACATATATTAAGACAAGCACTATTATTGTTTTAATTTCATACATAATTTGAAATGTGCAGACTGGCTCTAGAGTCCATGATCTTAAACACTAAGTATATATCACTTAATAAAATAATCAGCTGACTATAACTGAAAACATCTATATTCGTCAAAGAGAGCAAAACTCAAGGACACCTCAAATATCTGACCTAAGTGTTGAAATTTGAATAGGCCCATTTCATAAATTTTCATCAAATGGGATATAAAAGTGCAAGGAGGGGAATGGGAAAAAAAGAAGCAAGATATGTCATGTACAGGTACAAATCCCCTATGATGAATATTATCACTATGTATATCTAAAATGTACCAATAAAATTAAATTAAATTAAATTAAAGTGCAAGGCAGATAGGGTAGTAAAGATATTTTACCATTATTACTAATGTAAAAATATACTACCAATATTGAAGGATCCCAAGGAGTGATCCTAATAGGATCAGATGATGTTGAAGAATATGGCTTCTATCCCTAGTGCAAACCTCACAATTAGGTAAGATTACATAAATGTCACCAGCAATTTCTGTGTATGGTCCCTACATCCTTAAAACTCTGTGTGTGGCACCTGCATCTATTCTCTGTGAGTGGTGCCAGCTTTTGTGAAATTTCACATATTATACCTGCATCTATAAAGCCCCATGTACGGCAATATGCATCTGTAAATTACACAGTCTGGAGGAGCACAGGAGGACACAGATTTTGTAGAAAGGTCCCCTTACAAGATGAAGAGGTCATCAAATTCTCTAAATTACACTCACCCAGTTTTTCCTTCCAAACTCATCAACCAAGTAAGATACCTCCTGTGTTATCAGGGCCAGTCATTTAACAATATGAATTTCTATCCCAACAAATTTTCCAGTTTTTTTCTCAATCTTTCATATCAGATCTCCCCCCCCAAAGTACAGTTTTTTATATTTTCAACAAGAAAATTCAGACTTCATTTTTCTTGGTGGTGATGAAACTGATTCTTTCAATTCTTACAAACACACCATGATTGTAACATGTGTCATGCTCCTTGACATAAATTATATGCTCTTGTTTCCTTTAAGTGGAAACTGTTCCCAGTGACAGCTGAGGTTGGTAGTATTCCTCTCAGATGCCTCTACAACCTGAACTCCTCCTCAAGAGGCACTCCATGTGACTTGGCAAAATAAAACAAGCATACAGTTTGGAATTCTGGATTTAAATTCTACCTGTGCAAGTTTCTAACTGCACTTCAAATGTGTTATATAACTTTTCTAAATACTACTTTCTTCATGAGTGCAGATAATTATTTTTAAAATCTTCAAGGGTAATCCTTATAGGTTCAGATGAGATGTTAAGTTGTGTGAAGTATCACGTGAATCACAATTACCTAGTCCCGAATAGCATTACTAATAGTTATTGCAATTATAGCAATTGGATTTATAATAATATGATTCAGTGCTGTGAGATTTAGTAATACTCCTGGCCAGATCACATTTCTAAACTATAGCAATGGTATCCAGAAATGTTACTAACTAGTGTACCAAAAATTTAGCAGGAAGTCTATTAAAGCTTTGGGTTGCCAACATATGCTAAATAATTCATTTAAAATCATTAGTTCTTAAACATTACCCAATTGAAGAGAGTGGATGTCATGTGAAGAAACTGTTTTTGTAAAGTCCAGTATATGTAAGGCTTTGTGCAACTGTATTTCTCTAGAAGTTGGCATGGAATAATTTGTCTGCTTTACCTAAGATCTAGTCTCTTATAATTCTTAATGTCCCAGCCTTACAAGAAAATTTTACAGGAAAGAGAAAAAAGGGAGCCTTTGTCATTTAGAATATTTGTTTTTAACAGATTGGAATCTGATTTGGTAGAAAATTATGAACATTTAAAGCCAAATGTGAGTTAATTATTTCATTCTTGCTGGATCATTTTACATCTTCAGTTAGCAGTGCAAAGCTTCTGAGATCACCCTAATTGACATTTCATGCCAAGTTAAAAGCATAAAATGCTTTTAGAGGCTATTTCCCCTGATTGTGAATCTCATGTATAAAAGCCAAAATAAAAGACTTTATTGCTCAATTTTTATCCCATATTGAGTACCTCAAGGGAATTGTCATGAAGTCTAACTTGTCATTATAACTGAAGGAAAATCTACAATGTTCAAGTGAAAAAACCAAAATCCAGATCTGTATATTATGTAGTGGTTTACCATGCAGGAACTCAGATGTTCCACAAAAACTATAAATTGTATGGTTTAGTTTATGATTTGCCAGTAGGATGTAAAGTGAAACACTAAATGTCAAGTCATTATCATGGATATATTCCTTCAAAAAATGACAGTAGAAATGATTTAACACTCATAGTATTTGTTCTTTTCCATAGAAATCTGAAAATAGAAAGCGTTTAGTCACCTAGTAGTTTTTACCCTGCTAGCAACTCAGACATAAATATTGGCCCTTTGCTACACAATAGCCTAATTCTTCTTCAAAAAAGAATCAGCCAATCATTTAAAGCAATTCTTTTCTTCTTCTAGCTTTTTCCATGTGTAAAATTCTCATTAAGTAGCTCACAAACTTTCTGTGGGCTGACCATCCTAGGTTTTCATTTTAATTTTACCTTTTAACTATGCCTCCTGTACTATGCTCTAAAGCTTCCTTAACCATCTGTATTGCTGTCTTCTAGACATCATTAAGTACATTGTTGTTAAAATATGCTACAAAGGATATTTGTGTGTGTGTGTGTGTGGGTACCGGGGGGTCGACCTCAGGACCTCATGCGCCAACAGGCACCCGTGCCGCTGAGCGATATCACTGGCCCCTTTTTTTTCGTATGTGGGTTCCGGAAGTCGAACTCGGGCCCTTGTGCTTGCAAGGCAGGTGCTTAGCTGCTGAGCCATCTCACCGGCCCTACAAAGGATATTAAGATAACCATTTAGGCATAATAGGGGCATCATGGGGTGTAGTGACCATAAAACCTCCTTTATTTGAGACATATATTTCTATTAACATAACTACAGTAAATCAGCTGGTTTGGTTTGGTTTGACTTGGTTTGGTTTGATTTGGTTTTGTGATGGAATCTCACTGTTGCCCAAGATGGTCTTGAACTATTGACCTCAAATTATTCTGCTGTCTCAGCCTTCTAAGTAGCCAAAACTGCAGACATGTGCCATCATGCCTGAAAGTATACTAGTTTTTTCATTACCATCTCCCACTATTGACTTAACTAAAGTTTAATATCAATTAAAAATATTTTTCATGGGTGCTACTTTTTTATTTAAATTTTTTATTTTTAGTGACAAGTAATTGTACTTATTTATGGATTACAATGTGATGTTTTGATATAAGTATACATTATAGAATGATTAGATCAAGCTATATCTATATGTTACCTTAGGTACTTTTAATTTTTTTATAGTGAG
This sequence comes from Erethizon dorsatum, assembly GCA_028451465.1. Taxonomy (NCBI): domain Eukaryota; kingdom Metazoa; phylum Chordata; class Mammalia; order Rodentia; family Erethizontidae; genus Erethizon; species Erethizon dorsatum. The sequence continues at coordinate 112,374,659 of CM051823.1, forward strand.
AGTATGTAAAAATCAATTTTTCCCCATTTTTGAATATACAGTTAATTATTATTAATTATGTTCACTTTGCTGTGCAACAGATCTTGAAAAGAGATTTCTTCTGTTTAACAGGAATTTTGGGGCTTTTGGTAAACTCCCAACACCCAGCATCAAATAGCTACTAAAATACTCTAAAAGTTTGGCTGTTTTAAATTCCTCATATAAGTGAAATCATGCAATATTTGTCTTTCTGTGCCTGAATTATCTCACATAGCATAATTTCTTCCATGTTGTCACAAATGACAGGATTTCTTAAGACTAAATAATATTTGCCATATATATGTCTATATTTTCATAACTTAGATATTGTGAATAATATTGCAACAAACATGAGGGTGTGGATATCTCTTTGTTATGATTTCATTTTTCTTGAATGTATACCTCAGAGTTGGATTGCTGGATCATATGGTGATTGTGGCTTCAGTTATTTTTTAAAAATCCCCCATATTGCTCTCCTTAATATCTGTACTAATTTACATTCACATAAACAGTGTACTAGGGTTCTTTTTTCTTCATAGCTACATAAATGTCTATTATTTTTTCTTTTTGATTAATAACCATCCTGACAGGTTTGATGTGATAGATCACTGTAATTTTAATTTGCATTTCCCACATAATTAGTAATGTTGAAAATGTTTTGTATGTATGTTGGCTATTTGTATATCTTCTTTTGAGAAATATGTAGTTCCTTTACTCATTTTTAATCAATTGTTTTTTTCTTACTACTAAATATTTCCTCATATATTTTGCATATCAACAACTATCAGATTTTTCAAATATATTTGCTCATTCTATAGGCTGTTTTGTCACTCTGTTGATTGCATAATTTGCTGTGCAGAAACTTTCTAGCTTAATGTAATTCAATTCGCCTATTTTTGGTTTCGTTGCCTGTGCTTTTGGAGTCTTTTCCAAAAATATTCTTCTTCAGACTAATGTTGTGGATCTTTCTCTCTATGCTTTTGTCTAGCAGTTTCTCAGCTTCAGGTCTTGTATTTAAATCTTTAATCCATTTTGAAATGATATTTTATATATGATATGAGATAAGGATTCAGTTTCATTCTTGTGCATGCAGATAACCAGTGTTCTCAGCACCATTTGTTAAAGAGACTTCTCTCTTCCCATTGTGTGTTCTTGGAACATTTGCCAAAAACATCCACTATTCATAAATTCATGGGTTTATTTCTGGGCTGTCTCACAGAGGCTGCTTTTAAGTCACAGCTGCACCATTATGCTTTTATGTTATTGGAACTATATAAAGAGTAGGTTCATTTTGCTTTGCCTTACCCTAGACCTAAGTGTATTTGTTAAAATTACCTACATCAAATTTCATCTTTTTTTGAAATACTGAGTACTCTATAAAGTCAAGATATTTGTCTGCCTCATTTACTACTGAATCCTCCCTTAATTCCAGAAATATTATAAATACTCAACACATTTTTACATAAGTGATATAATAAACAAATATGTCCCATTCTTTCAGAGTACTGTCTTCTTTCATTCTGATTGTACTAGCTAATATACAACCTTTTGCTTTCAAATCATGTCATTCAAAAATCTCAATATTCTGTCTACATCTCCACTCACATCATTAACAATAAATTCCACTACTCCTTAGTTAAGGAAACAGTGGTCAGATGCATTTTAAAGGCCTTCCACCAGGTCAGTGCAGGCCCATTAATCAGCTGAATGAGAAAAATGAGATTGCCCTTTGAGAGTTAAAGCATAGAACAACAGAGCAGGCACGACACAATTTCCTTAAAAAGGAGGAATGAATTTAGGACTGTGTCCTGTGCCTGAAACCTGGTGGAAGGTAGTAACTTAAGATTTGTCAGAAAAAATGAATTGGAAAAAAGGAAAAGTGTTGAGGATCCCATCTAGTTTTTGTACAGGCTTCAAAGTTTTGTCAGAAGAACTCAGAATGTCTGCTTTAGAAATGAAATACAAGGAATGTAAACATTATGCACTGCAATCATGGAAAAAAAGAAGGAAATCAAGACATGGATTGAGGAGGGAGGTGAGGAGGGGAAAGGGCTAAGACAAAAGAATTAAGATGTGTTAGTACATGTACCAATTCTCCACAAGGAATGTAAACATTATATACTACAAACATGTACTAATAAAAATATATATAATAAAAAGATAAATAGACAAAACCAGTCTTTGAGACCATGGTGCCATTAAACTTTGGAAGCATAAATTAACTTGCTGTGCTCTGACTCTGTTATCACCAAACTGCCTGGTCCATTATCTGCTCATTTTGTGACTTTTGAGAAACATATGCAATCCTTGTATTCCTTCAGTTACCCATCTACAAATTAGAGTACTCACAATACCTACTTCATAAGGTTGAGAATTAAATAGTGGTAAATAAATATATGAAGCCTAGCTAGAAACCCCTCAGTAAAAGAAAGAGAGAAGATGTGTGTTAGATCTATGCCATAATTCAGCAGACTGTGATAAATATTTTACATTGTACATTAATAAATTTGTAGAAACAGTATTGTTCACATGAGTCATATTCCTTTAGCTAAATTGGGATGTGGGAAATAGCACCTATAGGAGCTTCTTAGCTTTCATGATCAAGATCGTCTATGTACTCAGTGAACAGAATTCTCTTGGCAGCCATTGCCCTTACTGGGCACCTTTCCTTTCCAATTTCTATAGAATATTGTTTGATTTTGTATTTCAATCCAATCTAAGAGTATTTGTACCTTTATAACAACGTTAATTTATTAATATTATTTGTCAAAATTTGTGGGAAGAGGCTAAAGCTGGAGATTAATCACATATGTGGGGCTGGAGCAAGCCCAGTCCCAAGAACAAAGAGCGCCCGTGGGAGTCACATGAATGAGCTGTTCCAGCTCCAAGAACACAGATAGTCTGAGGCAATCCAAGCAAACATTTTGCTAGGCTGAAGGGTGTCATGTGACATCAACCTGCCAAGTGCATAAACACGCTGCAGTCATTGAGCAGTTCCTTTTCTCCTGTCCAGAGAGAAGGATCCACCTGACCTCAGCTTTCTATATTCTGATTCTTGTTTTAATTTCTTCATCCTCTACCATCCTTCACCCCCAAAATTTTGAGGGCTTCACTGGATGCAGCATATTGGCACCATAACACAGACTCAAGGTACAAGAAATAGCAGGTGAGAGGACACCTCTGAGAGAGTGCACATGAACAAAAATAGGCTCAAGAGAAGCCTAGGGGAGAGAAATGTATTCATACTGATTTCATCAGGTATAAAATATGGGACAAAAACAGGTTCGACAGGGTGACAGTTGTAAATAGAAATGCTTGTTGTATTATTGATTCCCATATTTACTTTTTTGTTGTGGACCTGGATTAGGGAGTGTCTTGATGGTCATATGCTTGTTGAGATGACCATGGAGGACTTGGCTTGGAGCACTATTTTAAAACTAAGTCCCAAGCAGAAAAAAGATGGCAGAACAACACGCCCTAATAGAGCTTAGACCCTCTAGCCTTGCTCAATCTGATAAGGAAGGAGCTGTGGGTAACAAAAAGACCCTTCCCCACTAAAGGAGTGTATCACTGTGGCTTCAGATTCACAGCCACTCAAAGTAAAATCTATAACATTAACTGCCACAAGTGGCTACTTCTGCCTTCTCAGTTCAGGGAAATTTTGCTGTGTCACAGGCTGAGACTCCCACCCTTCATAAAGTAGAGTCATCCTTTAAGTTAATTGTTCAACAGTCAGCCTTTAAAAATGTAAATAAATGTTATAAAGAGGCTTTTGGAGCCCACACACAATGGGCTACACTGTCTGAGATCATTCAAATTTATACAGACATTGGCCCCTCATATATACAAGGGGCTACCTTGGCAACAACTATCACTCAGGATATTTATCCACAGCCTAGAGGAAAAGAAAAGAACAATGTTACTTGTTTCAGCTGTGGGAGCCAGGGGCATTTTGCCCAAAATTGCTCTGCTTCATCTGTAAGGCAGCACAGCCATTATCTATCCCTTCAACAAAATCTTCTAGTATCTGTACAAAGTGTAGACAAGGGTATCATTGGGCAAGTGAGTGTAGATCCAAAACTGATGTGGAAGGCCGACCCATTCTGGGAAACTTCCAGCAGGGCTTGCCCTGGTCCTGTCAAACGGTGGGGACCCTACCACTCAGAGACCTTCCCTGAGACCGCATGGCCTGGCCTAGTGCAGCGCAGTAGGTCAGACTTGGTGCTGTGCGCAGCTCATGGGGCCCATGCTGTGGAGTTGATGTCTACACACCATGGTGGGCCATGACAGGTGGGTAGAGGGGCAAAAGCCTGGCTGGCTCTGCCTCCTGTGTGCTGTGGTGCAAACTCCACAGAGGCCCCACCAAGCATTTAAACTGCTGGCCCGTTTGCACCACAGCACTCACCCTGCACTTGGCTCAGGGACACGGGAGCTGCAGCAGCCTGAATTGGAGGGAGGAGAAGCCAGAAAAATATGGCGGACATGGCTGCAGAGGCAGCAGCCACCACAGCGTCCCCCAGGAAGGGGGTGCCATTAGAAAGGACCCCCTTCCAGTCACTGCCCTGAAGCATTGGTGCCAGATGGCGAGGTCGAGGGGCAAGAGTCCTCCCCTTAGGCCAATGAGCCACCACAGCCACCACCAAAAGGTGGAGTGGTGTGCAGAAACCCTGGGTGCCCAAATACAGGATACAGTTTTTTCTTCTGCACAAAAGACTGAGTTGCAGGCTGTTATATGGGTGTTGCAAGATCATTCATCCACTCTCTTTAATCTCTTTTCAGATAGCACCTATGTTTGCAGTGTGGTGCACCACATCGAAACTGCCACCATTCACACTGGCCAAGAAGATCTTTTTCATTTATTTCACACTCTCCAACTTGTCATTTGGTCACATCATGTTCCCTGTTTTATCAGTCATTTATGTTCTCATTACCAGTTGCCGGGGCCTCCCACTGAAGGAAACACTGCAATAAACAGATTGCTGGCTAATGTCACTGTTACTCCCTCAGATTCCATTCAACAGGCTTCTGCCTCCCATGCCATCTTCCATCAAAATGCTTCTTCCTTGTGCAAACAGTTCCTTTTAACACATGAACAAGCTTGACAAAATGTTAAACAAATGTTCCTCATGCATAATACATCTTTCCTCACTCACTATGGGGGTTAATCTCTGAGAGTTGCACCCCAATGATCTCTGGCAAATGGATGTCACTCACACTCCTGAGTTTGACTCTTTACACTGGGTCCACATTTCAGTGGATACTTCTTAAGGATTTATTTTTGATTCTGCCCACACTGGCAAATTGGCTAAACATGTCATTGCTCATTGCTTGGATGTCCTTAGTACCCTTGGCTGCCCATGGGCACTTAAGACTGATATGGTCTAGCCTGTATGAGTGCTGCCTTCCAAACATTTTGTAAAACTTTTTGTATTTCCCTTACCATGGGAATTCCTCATAATCCTCAAGGTCAAGTAATTATTGAGCATGCTCAATAATTCAACTATTCCTCAAAATTCAACTATTAAGAAAAAAGGGGTAATTCTTCCCTACAAAATTCACACCTCATAATAGACTTCATTTGGCATTATATACTATTAACTTTTTAAATTCTACTAGGGATGGAACTACGGCAGCAGAAAGACAATTCAATCAGGTAAAGGAAAAGAAGTTAGGAAGGGTCCTTTGGAAAGATCCTCATACTGGACAATGGAAGGGACCCAACCCAGTATTCATATGGGGTCGAGAGTATGCTTGTGTCTTTCCAGAGAATGCTGAACAGCCTATCTGGGTGTCAGAGCATGCTGTCTGACTGTATCATGGACCCAGATCCAGAAGAGTTGGTTCCACCTTTCAAGAAGCTGTTGATCAGTCCTGTGGCAATGATGCCTTGGAGACCATGCCACAGCCGATAGACAAGGATGGGGCTAAACCTGATCTGGAGCCAATTAAAGAAATTGACCCAGTATGTCCAGGATATGGTAACCAAAAATGGGAATTGAAAGTCTAAGTAGGTGACAGAGTGTACAGAGATAACTGAGCTGAAAGCTATGTGAAAGGGACACAAAAGTTATCAGTATTCTTAAGACAAAATAAAATACAAAAAAATATATTAATTATAGATAAAAAATTTTTGTCCTTCCAAATTCTTCTTTAAGAGATTTTTGCTAATTGACCTACAAAAATTCTGACTAGTCTATTTATAATTACAAACTTCTAAAATTGTAATAGAGTTATTATAATTCAATTTGGCCAAAAATAATTGACTGCACTCTGATTTTGTAAGATGTTTGTCTGTTTGTCCAATCTGTTGAGCTGTATACTTGTTTGTCCATTTGTCCAATCAGTTAACAGCTGTTTTTTATTTGAGCTCAAAAATTCTTTTCCTCTTTTCCTTTTTTCTTTTGCATTTTTAGATCACTTGTTTGAAATTTAATTTGGGTTATAGATTTAAAAAGCATGCTTCCACCTGGGTTGCCAGCTGTTCAATATGATATCAAAATTGGTTTTCTCAGAAATCATCAAAAATTTGTTAAGGTAACTAAATGGGAAACCTTTGGACTTGGGGAATTATTGGTCAAGACTCACTTTGATGAATAAAAAAGTGGCTGCCTGGAGATATTTGTCCAGTTTTTGTTCATTAATAGGAAGCCCCAATGATCTCCAGACCCTTGTGGGAGACACCCCAATAAATGTTATTAAAAATATTATTATGATATGTTTACATTGGTCATCATCAAAAGATTAAGTTTTCTAGACAGTAAGGTTTTTGACTTAAAGATGCTCTGGTACAAAGGTTTTCATATGGCTATGATGATTGTTATTAATCTTGTTACATATTAAATGTATTCATGCCTCCAGATATACAGGCCTTCCAAAATGTAAAATAGGGATTGTTTATAGTGATAGAATTTTCTTTCAGATTCAGACATTTGCCTTTAACAAAAACTTATGTGATATACATCCTATTAAAGGTCAACAAGTTAGGTAAAAGCCTCTTAAGTGGTAGATAGAGATGATTGACTAAAAGGGCTATTTTATGTCAAAATGGAAATTCAGGTGTGTTACAAAAATGTCATCACGATTGTCATGCTACAATATTATGTATGGATTTTGATTTCTAATTTTCTGCAAAAAATATATGACTGTTGTCTGTTACCATTCTACAGGGATTCAACTACTAGAACATCCATGGTGAGTAGGAAATAATGGTTCTATTTGATATACTATTAAGCTCAGTGCTCCCAATACAATGTAATGTCATTAACCTTCTTTTCTGGATGTTCAACAACTGAGGTTTGGAGACCAAAAACTAAAAAGATAGATGGGCTAGGAGGGCAGCCTGTATTTTGGCCCCAGCCATCCAAGGTCAATGAGGACCCAGGACATGAGGGAACCTTTAAGCGACACCCTACAACTCTGGTAAGTTATACAAACTCCTGACCAAGGAGATTGTGGAACCACAAAGGAAAGTGATCAACAATGTACAGTGTGCCTAAGGAAAGTCACCAGGATAGAAAAAAATCTCCCAAACTTTCACAGAAAGCAACTGGGTCAAGCAATGGCCATGACTCATCCAGATGGCTAACACTGACAGAAGAACTAAGAGGTGCTACATGGTTCCAAGGCAAATTCTGAGGAGACTTAACTGACCTTGATAGATAGCAAGAAATTAATTATAATTAATACAGGTCTTACTTTAACTTGGTCTTGAACATCCAGCAGAAAAATATAACCAGAAGATGTATAAAACAATGCCATAGTAATTGTTAGTGATAAAAGAAACTGAGATCACTAACACCTTCCAACAATTTTCAGCTGGTAACTGACTACTGTTATTGGTTAATGAGTTGTATAAGGTTAAATTGCTAAATGCAGGGACCTGAAATCCTTGGACTGAACATCTTTAGCCTAAATGAATAAGTTCACTCAGAATGAAAAGTGCTCAAAAATGATATCTTCTGCAGAGTCTTCCAAACACAGCTCCTCCAACTTCAACTGACCACCTATCACTTGCCACAACACAACGGAAAATGGGAAGATGTGGGGGGGTGGCTGAAGCTGGAGATTGATCACATGTGTGGGGCTGGAGCAAGATCAGTCTCAAGAGCAAAAAGTGCCCGAGGTGACACACATCAACAAGCTGCTCCAGCTCTGAGAACATGGAGAGCCCAAGGTAATCCAAACAAACAGGTTGCTAGACAGAGGGGTGTCATGTGACATCAACCTGCCAAGTGCATAAATAAATTTGCCACAGTCATTGAGCAGTTCCTTTTCTCCCATCCAGAGAGAGGGCTCCACCTGACCTCAGCTTTCTATATTCTGACTCTTGTTTTAATTTTTTCATCCTCTACCATCCTTCACCTCAAAAATGTTGAGAGCTGCACTGGACGTGGCAAAAATGAATAATCTGATATTAATTATATAGGCTTATTTTATGTTTGCTGGCTTTGCTTTTGTACTTTTTATTGTCTTTTGCCATGTAAACTGTGATTTCCTTGTTTTTCTTTGTCTTCAAATCATATAAAATATGTGTTATCATTTTAAGCTCCACCATGTTTTTATTTGGATGAATGGGAGAAAATGTTAGTGTTTTCATCCTTCAATAAGGAAATGTTGGGAAGTAGGAAGAAGATGTTCAAATGGGAAGGGGGAGAAATGGAGGAGGAATGGGAGGGGAAGGAAAGTAAAAGGAAAAAAGAGAATAGAAGGGAAAAATGGAAGCAAAGCTTTTGTAAATGGGGAATAGTTTACAGAAGGGTTGAATGGATGGGAAGGGAAAAGGGAAAAAAGAAGAATCAAGATATATTATGTACAGGCACAAATTCCCTATGATGAATGTGACCATAATATATATCAAAAGCGTACCAATAAAATTCATTTTAAAAAACAAGAAGAGATCTATTGACGCCTGATACTTACTAGCATACAAATAGGGAACTTTTCCTTTGTGTCCATACTGATGCCTACATTTTGGTGGAATTCCAAAAGAGCATTTCATTTTCTTATTGCACAAACAATGCTTGACAAGTGAGAACTCCTAAGAGTGCCTAGAGTCTTCATTTCTGCCTTGTGTCAGTCTTTTACCTTATCTGCAATATTCTGTTTCCCCACTGACCACACTGTATTATTAAGTTGGTGTTTCCTAAAATGTAGAAAAAAGAAAAGAAGAGAAAAAAAAAAAGAAGATAGAAAGTGTGGAATGGTCTTGGCCACCTCAAAAAGCAACACATACATAGAAAGAGGTAATCTCATTCCATTAGCCTACAAGGACACTGTATCTTCAAGACAGGAATGCCAAACATAGCCTGCTATCTTCCTGACTTCTACTGCTTACACTGTATGTTACAAATAGTTCTGAAAGGCTGGGAGATGGTGATTACCTACCCAGTCTCCATCATGATTAGATTAGAGTACCTCTTTCCACAATTCACGAGTATCACAATAGGAAGACAAAAGAGAAGAAAATCAGGCACATGGAGTGAGTTCTCAGATTCCTTTCTGGTTTGTGCTATTTCTGAGGATATTATTTTACAAAAGCAGAGTAACTTCTGTTTTCTTAACCTATGGGATGCAATAGGATAAAGTAGAGTAAAAAGCATAGGTTGTGAATATAAATAGAAACTGCCTTAAATTCTAGACGCTGAGCAGTATGGCCTCCACCAACTCACATCATCTTTGTAAGTTTCAGTTTGTCTGTCTGTAAACTAGACTTAGTAATGCTTAACTTACAGCATTTTTGTAAGTAATCAAGAGTAAATAGGAGCTTAATACTGTGCTTAAAAATCATTCAAAAATAATATTTGCTATGGTTCTTTTAAAATGTCGTGAATATTCTAAGGGTTCCCCCAACAACCCTCTCTCTGGTTGGCAAGAGATCTGGGAGGGAGTTGGGGGAGAGTTGAAGTGAACAGAACTCAGCCCTCACATTCTTGCTTTAGTTGAAGCAAATCTGCTTGTATCTCTTTTGTTTCTATATTATATTTCTTCTAAACAAAATATCTCTTTGGTTAAAACAAGTTCTAAAAATCCCAGTGGACAATGCAATGATTTTCAATGACTGGAAAATGAAGAAACATCAGTTGGTTTCATCACTGGGGAAATTCCCTACCTATTCATGCTGGTTATGTCATATGATAGCTCTTTACCCACCAAGGAACAGGTGGCTCCCTTCTTTCCCAATTCCTGTGCAGAAATTAAGCCCAGAGTCCCTAAAGTAGTTGATTAATCTTTTTATTTATTTGTATTTTATTTTTTAATTTATCTTATATACCCTAGACCTTGAGAGGTTGAGGCAGAAGGATCAACCACAAGTTTGATTCCTACTTAAGCAACTTAGCAAGACTCTGTCTCAAAATAAAAAGGCCTGGAGATATAGCTACATGAAGGCCCTGGGTTCTATCTCCAGTACCAAAACAACAAAAAGAAAAACTTATTCCTAGAAATTTTGAAAAATATGTAGAGATACAAAACTATTTTTAGGGCCAGTGAGATGGCTCAGCAGCATAAGCACCTGCCTCACAAGCACAAGGGCCCAAGTTCAACTCCTGGAACCCACATATTAAAAAAAAGACCAGTGATATCACTCAGCGGCACAGGCACCTGCTGGTGCATGAGGTCCTGAGGTCAACCCCGGTACCCACAAAAAAAAAACTATTTTAAGATCATTCTTGGTCATATCATCTAAACATAGCATTATAATATATCTTTTAGGGATTTATGAATAGTTTTTTTTTTAGCCAAATTGTGATTACATGTCTTCTACAGCTTCTTCTCTGTCCTTTTTATACAGTATGTAGATATATTTGTGCCTTTCTATACCTTCTTTTAAATAGCAGTTTAATGCTTCATCCAGTTGATTCCCCACAGTTCAGCCTTTCCCCTGTTGTTTGTTGCTTTTAATTTTCTTATACTGAACAAAATTATGATAAATATCATTGCATTTGTAGTAACTTTAAATTATTAATTAAAGGTGTTTTCTTTTATATAAACTGATAAAAGTAGACTCACTGCATCAAATATTATGAACAATTTAAAGATATTTACATGTATACATTGCTTTCTAAATGACTCAGTGTGAGATTACGTATCACCTTCCTAGTGTGTCTGCTTTTTCCTTGCCCTTGTCAGCTCTCATAGCTCATAATATTATATTTTCTAAAAAATAAAACCAACTGGGTGTGATTGCATATGCCTGTAATCCTAGCACTTGGGAGGCAGGAAGATCACTGCAAGCTCGAGGCCAGCCTGGATGACATAGTGAGCTCAAGTCCAGCCTGAACTATATATCAAGACCCTGACTTCAAAAAAAAAAAAAAAAAAAAAGGAAAACCTAAAGAAGAATGAAGAAAACAGGAATTATGTTTTGTTTCCTTTTGTAATAATAGCAACCTTTATAAAATAAAATTGGAAAAAGGAGCACTTCTATATTGTTAGTGGGAATATAAAGTAGTACAACCACTATGGGAAATCAGTACGGAGATTCCTAAAAACATAATAATAAAAATTCCATTTGACTCTGCCATATCTTTCCTGGGTAAACTCCCAAATGAGTTAAAAACATCATACTATAGTGACACATGCATGCCATGTTTACAGTAGCGCAGTTTGTAATAGCTAAGCTCCAGAAACAACCTAGTGCCCATCAACAGACAAGTAGATAAAGAAAATGTGGTACGCAATGGAATGTTATTCAGTCATAAAAAGAATAAAATTATGCCATTTGCAAGAAAACAGATAGACCATGAAACCATAATATTAAGTAAAATAAGTCAGACACAAAAAGTTAACTATCATATACTTTCTCTTATATGAGAAATCCAAAATATAAATAAATAAAAGTAAGCATTAAGAAACACATTATCCTTCTTTTCTAATGGAATATAGGTAATTCTAATTTTCTACAGAATAAACACTGGCCTAGTTGGCAGCTAATAGCTGTAAAATGATGTGCTTTTCCCGCTAGAATTTTTTTAATTGCTAAATCATCTTCCCCACAATGAGAGTACTCAGTGGCACCAGAACTTTTTCCAAATACTGAGAGAAAAGAATTGTATATTATAGAAAAAAATGTAAAAGATCATACATACAGTGAAGAAAATGGTACCAGACACAAAGACCAAAATATTAGCCACTATGTCAACAATATTCAGAGATATCCCAAGGAGAGTTCATCTTTATTTATTTAATTTAAATCAAATCTATGACATGTAGCATTGTTGAGGTCAGAATTGGTGGGACAGGTAATGAGATTAAATGAATATCACTTAGGTATTTTAACTCTAAATGAGTTAATAATCACTCCTTTGTTTCCAGTTCTACATTAAGTTGAAAATGTGGAAGATAAAACATGACACAGCTTTCATATTCCTCATATTTGTTCATAGTATGAATTAATATAATTGTACCCTGTCCCCTAATCTCAGGTAAACCAATAGTTTCTAAATTTTTTTCATTCAAATTTTGTAATCAAACAAGAACAAAAATAGATTTATGTGATTTTATTCATTCATCTTCTCTTAAAAGGGCTCAGAAAACTGAAATATCCTGAAAGCAGACTATCAAAGGGAAACAGACAAGAAAGACATTTGCAGAAATTAAATCATCAGATTTAGGAAGCCTGAAGGTTAAAAAAAGACCAATCATAGCTCTCTCTATATCCTCCTTATGGAATACAGATGTTATAAAAATGGGATCCTGAAAGCTCAGTAATATAGTGAGCTAAAGCCATCCTGGCAGTAATTCATAGCCTTGGTCATATATTAGAATCAGCTGGGTAGTTTTTGAAAACAAACAACATCCCAAGCCAATTTAATCAGGATTTCTGGAAAGGAGACCTAGGAAATAGTATATTTTTAAAATTCCCCTTGGCACTGAGCTAGAACTACCAGCATGAGAACCAGTGCATTCCTACGACATAAAGTAACAGCCTCTTAAGACTGAGTTGTTTATATTTAGTTTGAAAGAAAAGTAAAGGAAAACCTTATTTTCCCATTTTAAGTGATAGCAAGTGATTTTCTTTAATATGCAAATTCTAATGATTTTTAAATACCCATGCAGCTTGAAGTTTAATTAACCAGATTTCTCTTGCCCCAGGGAAAGGAATCCCTAGACAATGCTCATACCTTCCCTAACTCTACTATTCACACTCACCCCATTCTTTCTGCCTCAGCTGGGCATTTGGTTCCAGTTTGCTATAGGAGCCAGTCTCCAGGCTCCTACTCTCCTATAGGCCACAGCTCCTCCAAAAAACCCCTGTTGTTTTCAAAAGATCCCTACCTCCCCAGTGTAGCTTCAGTCTTTATTTTCTCTACCTAAAACATTCAACATATTTTCAGTGATGATTAGGGCTTAAAACAGAACTACCACAGAAAAGTATCCTATAACTACTAGTTGAGAGTACTACCCTCAGAAGCCAAGCATTTCCCTCCTTAGTCTCTTCCTTCCCTGCTTCCTTTTACTTGGTGTCATTTTTATGGTGTGAGAGAAGCACCTGGCTCTCAGCCATTGCCTCCCTTCCACACTGGCTGATGATCATAGTCTAGATCATCACTTCCCACTGTCCATGTCCTCTCACCTGACCTTCAGAGTCCCTTTAGATCTGCCACCCTTGCTTGGACACATCTGTGTCCCATTAAATGATTTCCAGCCACATGGCATAGATTAGGGGCTGCCTCCAGTCCCCTGTGTCTCAACCCAGGCAGCATTTCATTTTGCTCATGGAGTGCATGGATCTCTTGAGCTCACTTTCTGGGCCACACCCAGGTATCAAGCATAACTTCCCTCCAGACTTAGATTACCAAAACCTCACAAGAACGTCCAGGACCAGGTTATGGCAGAGAGAGTAGACCACAGTCTACTTAGCAGTCCATGTTCTTGATCTCTCTTCATCTCTATACTCTTCCAGTTCATAACTCCTGAGGAAATTTGGATCAGGAAGCTGACTCTGAAATTATCATGATGTCTTCTCCAATGTATTATTTATACCATAAATTTTACATCTTAAAAGTATTTTCCTTCTACTTTGTAGTTGGGTTGTACAAAAGTCTACTTTAGAGAAAAAAGTCTACATTAGAAACTCAAAAAGCACTATCTTCCATTTCCCCTTGTACACCTGCTATAACTCCATCATGAGGGGATATACCAAATCCTCCCCTAAATGGGGCTGGGAGCAGTGGTGATTACAAGGAAAAAAATCTCATAATTAATAGCAAAATATCTTTTCATGCCTTGGAAAGAGTGCAAGTACTCTGCCTAACAAAAGGGAAAAAAGTTGAGAGGCAAAGAAAGTTTGGGGGCACACACAGGAAAATATAAAGGGTACAGGAAAAATTTGGAGAAACACGAGGTTAGCAGCTGACCCTGGAACAAAAAGACTTAAGAGAACAGATGAGCCCATAAGGGTGATCAAGAGAAATATAGCACATTCTTTCCCTCTATGCTCTCCAGTAAATCTTTATTGTATTAAATTTTGTGGGAGGAGGAGCGTAAAATAGAAATAGATCACTTTTAGAAAGTAAATTACTCTAAAGGGAAATATTTAGCAGCCATGCCACTCTACAGACCTTTGGTCATTTACTAGGTAGCAGGTTAGTGCCTTAGAACCACATCTCCAACATCTCCCTCCATGCACACTGCCCACCACTAAAGGAAAATTGATTGGAAAAATAACAGGGGCATTAATTTCACAGCTAGGTATCATGAGGACTGGAGTCTGGAAAATCAGGACCTGAGCAATTTTTTCTCAGATCCAAGATTGCATGACTAGCTCTTCATCTTTCTATTTACAGATACATAAGAAAGCATGATAGACTTGGGGGACTCCAAAATACCATATAACTGTAAGTGTCTAAGTTACTTTTCTCATTGTTAAAACAGAAGACCCAGTACCCAGTAAAAGAGGTAAGTTTGTGGAGGTTTCAGTCCGTGGTTGGCCAGCTCCAAGGCAGAGCTGCATGGCACAGGGGCACAGCAGAGGAGAAAGAGCTCATGGCATGGCTGCTGGAAGCAAACAGAGATCAAGAAAGGAAGGAGGGAGACAGATCCTTCCAAGCCATGTCCTCAGTAACCCACCTTCTCCAACCAGGCCTCACTTACCAATATCATATTTAGCTATAAACTCATCAGTGAACTAATCCACTAGTGAGTATTACTCGTGATCCAATCCCTTCCCAAAATCCCTACCTATGAGCACGTGAGGTTTAGGGGCAACATCTAAATATAAACCATAACAGTAAGGCAGGGTACCAGCTTAACAGAAGACTAAAGATGGGGTTGGAGGAATAGGCAAGGCCATGTAGGTACTCAGTCAATACATATGGAACAGATAAATGATGGTGACTTTGTTTTGGAGGTGTTGTGTGTTGTATAAGTGGAAAAGACTAGTAGAAACTTTATAGATAACTCAGGAAAAACATCTGGATGATAAGAAAGACATATATTACTGTAATAAAGTAGTTTAAACATAGAATGGAATCATGAACAAGTGAATTGCCTCAAGAGACTGTAGATTAAAGAAAAAATAAGAGCCAAGGGGAGACCTGGGGACACCTGGGGAGACACTGGCATTTAAAGGATGAGCAAAGAAAAAAAAACTTTAATAGCCCAATTTCCATTTCTAATAGAATAGCAGACAGATTTTCTAAACAAATTCCCTGTGGAAATCAACTAAAATATTCATTTTATTGTTATATTTTATGCCATCTAAATGCTAATTATAAATATTTTCTATATACTTAATATTGACATTTTTTAAAATTCCAAGAACACATGGCTAAATAAAGCATTGTCTATATTCAAACTGCAATCTGTCAATCCAAAAATTCACATTCTTTTTTTGGGAAGTGTTGAGACAGTGTCTTGCTATGTAGTTTAGGTTGGACTTGAATTCACTGTGTAGTCCAGGCTGAACTTGAACTCATAGCAATCCTCCTGCCTCAGCTTCCTGTATACTGGGATTACAGGTGTGCACTACCAGGCCTGACAAAATTTCACATTCTTTGCTGGCTAGTTGCTTTAAGTGGAATTTTTAAAAAATGAAATACTACAAGTAACAATTTAAAATGTCAGAAAATGTCAGGTTTCTCTTCTACAGATACATTCCACATTATTTTTTAAGCGTTGAAATGAACCACCAAGTATTTTCTAACCATAATCTGAGCAATGCCAATTACACTTTGCTGCAGATGATTGCAAATCAACTGTTAGTATCTTTTTGGTATCTTCTCAGGAATTGAAGCTAGCCAATTCTTTAATGTTCCAGATCTCTATAACATTAGGCTGCAGTCACAATGAAGTTTATCTGACATTCAAATAACTTTACTCCCTGAAAATACATTATTTCAATTCATGGTGGGACTCTCAGTTCTTCTGTGTATCTTTCCAATAGCTGCACACAATTAGTATAGTCCAAAAGTTTGCATAGGAATCAAAAAAATCTCATCTTGGTTCAAGCTTGAAGTTCCAGGGGATGTGTATTGATTAAAAACCTTTAAAAAGGAGTACAGATGAGAGAATGATCCCTGACCTTACTGCCAAGAAAACACCAGTTAAGGCACAACCAAGTCACCCAAAGCCTTGGTCATGGCTAGCTGCAAACCACCCCATCCACAAACAATCCAGAGCCTTCCTGCCTAGCTATACACTAACCAGGGAGATGGATCTTGATATTTGCCAGAGATATGCTATTGTGAAAGAGGAAAATAAATAAATGGAAATTTTCTTGGCTGTGTTTGGAAATAATCACTTCTTACTGCTTGCCTCTCCACTGAAGCATGAAGAGTGAATGTCAACAATTCTGAGCCCACCTCAGGAGGAAAATAGCACAGGATGTTATTCTGAAATAGACTAGCACAGGTCTATAGCAAAATCACTTTTAAAATTCCCCACTATCTGCTTCATAGGAAGAATAAGATATCAGTCATGATCATAAAATTTTACCAAACTAATACAAGCATTGATCATCAACATTAGTAAGGTGTAACATAGGCCTTTGGATGTTTTTCAATGGAGAGACTGAATATTTAAACTTATTTCTCATTTATAAAACATAATTTAAAACTGTACACACAATATTATCAGGCCTGAAGAAAATGCAGTGAAGTAGGAAAATATACCAAATGAAAATGAATATTTGGAGTAGTAAATGATTATTTTTAGTTTCTCACTTTTGTGCTTATATTTTCCAAATATTAAACAAGCATGTTATTACTACAATAATTCAAATAATTTTTAACCTTCATTTTTCAGCTATTTGTGTCAATAGGTGATTGGGCTAGATCAGACAATGTGTTTAATTAAAATATGAGAACAAGGACTAGTAAAAGTTCTGGAACATAGGCCTGAAATCAGTATAATGCTAATGTTTCTAATAAATAAAGCTTTTTATCAGCATCAGGATATACTCTACCTTGGGAAGAAGCAAAATCCAGTCTTTTTTCTTAATACTCTCTCTGCTAACAAACAGAGGATAGAGAGGCTGCACCCAGAAGCCAGCTTGGCAATTTGAAGACTTCCAAGTAGAGAAAAACCATTCCTGTGTCAATAAAGAATTTTTCACAGGATAGTGAAGAAAATAATCTTTACTAGAAATAACTTATATTAGAATTATTCTTAGTGTCAATTTTGAACATTTTCTGATTAGAGACAAAATTTTTGATAAAAGTAGAAAGAACAAGAATCATGAAAGCAACATTCCTGCCCAAAGGCTAGTGACAAAAATGCTATGGAATAAAAGACAAAGGCAAGCAAAGTCTGAATGAAACAGCTGGAAAAATTCATTCTGGGCTGAAATATAATCTGGTTAAACATTTCCATTGGGGTTTTGGTATGGATCAACTGGAAATTAACATTAGAACACCAATATATGATTGATGAATTTAAAGTCTAGTGGAACAAATGCTTGGTAAACAAATAAAACTTTTGATTGTGTTGCAGATAGTAATTCTTAATCTTTTATATTATTTTCAAAATGTAAAATAATCATTCTAGGAAGGTGGATGGACAGCCATCCAGACTGGGTAGATCAAGATTCTAATGAACATAGCAGAACCAAGAAGCAGAACACTAGAAAAAATGCTTCCCCAAATGTTTTTATTCTAACCCCATGCACAAGTTAGAATCAGATTAGCAAAGGGGCAATCTCACTCTCCAAAACAACAGTGAAAAACACTTCAGACCATGACAAAACAAAGTTAGTATTTAAAAAGTCCCATTTCTAGGTGAATTAGTATTTGATCTCGACAACTCCTTTACAAAAGAAAAATCAATAATCTATTCAATCACAGTTAAACAATCAATGGTTTCTAATAATCCCCAACCATAAGCTCCGTTTACAAACTTCGTGCAAATCTCTAGTTTTTTGATACATTTGCTGAAATGGGATAGATGCATTGGCTTCACTGGGGTTGTGCATAACAGTGCCTCAGTATTTTCCCACATATAGCAATGCTCTTACTGGTTCTGACAGTCAGAAATGTGTTTCATTATGCATTTGCCTAGACAGTTGTTTTGAAAAATCTCACAAATTTTCACAAGAAGGGTAATTTTATTCCAGTTTATTTTGTAAAAATATAAACTTACAATTTCAAAGAAAATCTGTCAATCATATGAAAATTTCACAATTCCAGAAAGGCTTAGAGTCCTCTTTTATAACTGTAGAGATATGAAAGTTAATTCACCTTGCACCACAAGTATGATAAAATTTTAAACAGGTACGCAATCTTCCCCTTCAGAATGAAGCCAACATGTCTGAAGCAATAAGTTTGACCTCACCGGGAGCTTCTGAACCACCCATGTTGGGCAGCACGGCATCATCTGCATGTGGTAGATGACCACTGTCGTAGTTACTCTTCTCATTGCTGAGACAAAATACCCAACACCCAAAGTTAAAGGGGAAAAGGTTTATTTAGCTCACAATTTATAGAGGTTTCAGTCCATAATTGGATGGCTCCAAGGCAAGGTGGCACATGGCAGAGGGACAATCATTCATGGTGGTGGAAAACAGCAAAAGCAGCAAGAAAGGAAGGGGAGAGAGAAAGAGAGGAGAGAGAAAGAGAGAGAAGATTATTTCATTCCCTATACTGTATGCAGGTACCCACCCTAGTGGACCATGAATCAGTCACAAAATCTAGAAGCCCACCCTCATGACTGCATGACACTTTGGGGGGACATATAGCCAAAAACCATAGCAACCACTAAAATGACACACCCTTGACCCCAGCTGAGTAATAGCATTTGGAAGTACTATAAATTTTCAGATTCAGCTGACTTCTTTTAGGAATCAAATACCAACAATCAATAACTTTATTGGCTGTCACCAATAAAGGCTGTAATGAATAAAGGCTGTCACCAAGATTCTACAAAAGAAATTCTGGCCACTCCATCACTTCATAAAGTATTTTTATTTTAAAATATTTTGGAGGTAGAAGTGGAACACTGAGTGAAAAAAGGACAAAATGCAGTACTTATTTCAAGTCGAAGACGATACCCTTTATTTGAACCAAGGTTCTTACCTGAGTTCCAAGCATACTTGATAATTATAGGAAGATTTGGTATATTTATCTGTATGTATTTCCTAAAAGTGAAGTAAGTGGTTAATTAGACTCTCAAAAAAATTAATACTGACAAATGTTAACAACCATTGTATTGTGTGACCTAATTGGTGAATTAAAGGTTTGCAAGGTATAATGCTGTCTTATAGGAAGATATTAAAAAAAAAAAAGAAAACAAACACAAGCTGTGACCACTGTGGCACAGATGCCTGGTCCCAGAAGGATGTGCTCACCTGTGTGTCAGCCACATATTTTTGGTTTCTGCACGTGTAAAGATTTTGATATTACATCAGATATGACCAGATATTCCTTTTCATGGTACAGAAGAGACATCATAGCCATAACCTAATGCCCAGGGGGCATCTCTGATAATTTGCTTTCCTCAAGCAAGGTGACACAGCTCTGATATAGGATAGAGCAATTGCATAGAAATGGCTCTTCTTCATGCAACTCATGGGTCCTCAAATGAGTTTTCAAGCACTTAATGAGATTGTCAATGTGATACTGCTTATAAAGTTGAAAGTGTTAAAGAAATATAAACAATCAGTTCATTGGGGAAAGAAGAAGGACCAGAAATTTGCACTGTGCTGAGAAAGGCTTAAACTTCAGCTCAACCTATTCCCAGTCTTGTGTAAACCTTGCTTATTTATAATTTCCATCTCCTCATCTTCAAAATGTCTTCTCATACCTACCTTATTATGGTGCCTGACATTTTCATCAGTACTGTCCACATAAATGGCCTTCCTAACATTGAGGCCAAAAACCAGCCAAAAAATAGGAAACTTTCCCTGAGCCAATAGCTTTCCATTTGAGGGTTCCTCAAAATCAATGAAAAGGCAGAGAAAGGGGAGAGAGAAAAAATAATGTTGTTAGTACTATAGTTCAGACATATTTTCAAGTTATATTGGTTTAGGAGGGCTAGGCTGAGACTATAAACTTGCTCCTTTCATAATAGCAAGTTTCAAGGAATATTCATTTTGATTTATAAACACCAGACAAATGAATGAACTTAAAGTAGCCTATATAGCCCTGAATACTTCAACCTCTACTATTACTATGGACTATTTAAAAAAATAATTACAGCTTTTGTTAATGAAATCAGTATTCCTTGTATAAAAGATACTGTGTGCCAGTCTGATGAGAAGACAGGTAGAAAGCAGATCTTGATCTGGCTTTCTTTAGTCCCAGCGAAGTATAGATGAAGGCAGAGGGCTTTCTCCTACCCACATACAACACACAAACACACACACATACACACACAAACACACACACAATCTACGCTTCACTCTTTATTTTATATAATTTGGAAAGTCCTGAGATAGTAAAGAGTGGAGAGAATATGAACTTTTAATCATTGATTCCATTTACTATATATAAGACATTGTTCCCGATGTTTAGATACATATCTGAACAAAACAAATCTCTGCCTTTGTGGAGCTTACATTCTAGAACAGATAAATGGCAATAAAAAATAGACCTAATAAATGAGGAAAGCATGTAGTATATTAGAATTCAGTGGGTGCTGGGGAAAAGAAAACAAGTAAAGCAGGGCATGAAGGATCAGGACTGCCAGGGTTGGGCTGGGGTTCAATGGCAATTTCAAGAAAAACAGTGAGTGCACACCTTTTTGAGTTCACATTTGAGCAAAGACAGATGAATTTCAAGCAGGAAGACCTCGGTAGGTAGCGTACCTGCCAGGGTAGAGGCTTTAAGACAGCAGTGTGCCCTGGGTGCTCAAGAAAAAGCGGGAAGCCAGTGTAGCTGCTATGTAGTGAACAAGGGGGAAGCTATAAGCAATAGAAGTAGAGAAGTAGTAGGGATGGCAGCTTCAGGGTATTGAAGCCGCTATAAGGAACATGGGTTTTACTTTGAGTTTGTGACTTTGATGGCACCTGAACAGATCTTCTTAACACAAATGGGTACAGTTTCCTCATATTTTCAGTATGCAAATCAGAACCACAATGGGATGGCAACTTATCTCAGTAAGAATGGCTACTATCAAAAGACATAAGACAAGTGCTGGCAAGGATGTGAAGAAATGGAACATTGCATACTGTTGGTGGAAATGTAAATTAATACAGCCACTTTGGTAAAGAGTACAGAGATACCTCAAAAAATTAAAAATAGAACTACCATGTGGTCCAGCAATCTCACTACTAGGTATATATCCAACGGAACAAAATCAGGTTGTGAAATAGACATCTGCACACATGTTTAATGCAGTACTATTCACAGTAACCAAAATATGAAGTCAACCAAGACATCTATTGATGGATGAATGAATAAAAAGAAAGTGGTACATATACACAATTGAATACTATTTGGTCATAAAAAATAAAATCCCATTTGTAACAACTTAGGTGCAACAGGAAGACATCATGTTACATGAAATAAGCCAGGCATAGGACAATCCTACTCATGTGTTAACCTAAAATGTTATTGTCATGGAAGTTGAGAGTAGAATGATAGTTATGAAAGGCTGGGAGAATAAGATGGAGGGAAGGATGGGGAAAGGTTGATCAACAGTACTACATTACAGTTACATAGGAGCAAGATGTTTTAGTGTGCCATTGTACAGTAGGGTGACTAGATAAAAATAATGTACTACATATTTCAGAAAGATAGAAGAATGAATTTTGAATATTTTCATCATAAAGAAATGATGACTTTTGAGACATAGGTATGTTTGCTTAATCTGATTGAGAAATTATATAAGGAATACATATATTGAAAAAGCACATTGTTGTCATAAATATGCAATTTCTATGTCTTCAGGTATGAGTTAAAAATAAATTTATCAATCTAAAAATATAATAAATAAGAAGAAATACTATCCAGCCCTATTTGTCTCAGATAACGTATTTGTTTAACAAACATTTACTGAGACAACTCTGGGTAATTGCTAGGGATAGTGATAGGGGTCAAGAGAATGTGAAGAGATTTATAAAATTGGTGCTTCTGACAAAAATAGAGAAGTGCTAGATTCTCAACTTTAGAATATGTGTTGCTGAAGTGATCCCAACAGTGCTAGATTTTCAGCACCAATGTGTAGAATATCACAGTTCACAGGGACTCTGGACTGTGAGGTGCACAAGGCCTTCTTGTACTTTAAGTGGAGACACACACACAAACCATGAAACTCTTTTAATATGAATATAGGTAGTGCAAATTTTGCTGTTAAAGTGAGGGAAATTTTTCATAGGAGGTGAAAAGCCAGTTAAGATTTTGATGGAAGGATATAAACAGGAAATTTGCCAAAGACATGTCAGGAGAACATCAGCACTCTGGCCAACTCTTCTAACTGTGTTACAGTCGCCATGTATGTACAATTCACCACACACATTTTTCAATGATGAGTTCCCAATGACACAGACAAGGTTCAAGATTTTTTGAGTCCCAGCCCTCTCACCAGTGTGGTAAGGCAATATTCCTAGTCCCTATCTATATGTTCCATGCCTCTCTTTTCTCTCCATCCTTACACATGGATGCCTGCTCTGTGACACAGGGCCCTTCTAATTGATCCAAAACAGTTCTATCTTTGTTAATGAATTTTTGTAAAGTGTAACCTTTAATTCTGAACTATTATCAGGCAACCATTTTGGAAGATTGCTGTTGTCTCCCCTTACTCCTACATTCTCTATTTGGCAACTCAGGACTGGCTGCAATCATGCTGCAGTGCTCTGCCTTTTTTGGCATGACTTTCCATTAGAGGCTGATGAATCTCAGTCAGAAGTTTTATTCTTCTCCAGCTATGAGAGAAAGTGCATATATCCTCTTTTGGTTGGGAAAAGGCCCTTTCTGTGTGGAGCCTGACCTGTAAATAAACTGCCATTGCACAGCCTTAATGTTCTCATTTACTGCAAAAACAGGCATACACGAGGACATAAGCAGGCTCATAGAAAGGACTATTCAAGGGCACAGGGAGAACCATTTAAATCAGCCTTTTATTATCAACAAGATACACCTCCCAGAAAAAGATTCTGAGCTGAGTATTGAGAAATGAGAAGGGGCTTTCACTAGGATCATAAGAGATCTCTCCAAAAATTAATAATAATTAAAATGTAAACATTGTCCTAGACTGCTGAGAGATGTCAGTGAGGATTTTCAAATAAGAAGAGCAAATTTCACACAAATAATAAAGTAGAATAGGAGATTATAAACTGTACTGTGACACTAGAACTCCCTGGAGTGATGAGTATTTAAGAAGGAAGTGAGGGGATAACCGAAAAGGCAGAGCACCTGCTTAGTTCGCCCAGAGTAGTTTGGTTGTATTTAATGGGGTTCCACTGCTTAAAAAACAAATTCTATGGGCCGGTGAGACGGCTCAGCGGCTTAAGCGCCTGCCTTGCAAGCGCGAAGGCCCGAGTTCGACTCCCGGAACCCACATACGAAAAAGGGGCCGGTGATATCGCTCAGCGGCACGGGTGCCTGTTGGTGCGCGAGGTCCTGAGGTCGTCCCCCCGGTACCCACAAAAACAAAACAAAACAAACAAACAAACAAAAACAAATTCTATTTGAAAAACATAAGGAGGATTTCTTTTTAATATTTGTGGAGCAAAGGATAAGAAAATTTATCCATGGTGTTTTTAAAGCAGCAAATGTAGATTCTACTGTGAGAAAGAATCATGTTTGTATATTTTGACATTACTTTGAGGCACAGCATTTTTTGGCTCCTCTGTGGACTTATTCAACTCCTAAACTTTGACAAAAAAAAGCTATGTGAGGTTCCAGAATGGGAAAGAGAATGCCATGAACAGTAAGATTCTGATGGATAAGGGTGAGAAGTGCCTGGCACTGGTTGTCCAGCCTGGTCTCCTCTAGCTAAGATACATTAACAATTGATTGCCCACTCATGGCCTTCCTTTCTAGTCTGCTATGACAGTATATTTACTATATAGTTCACACTTTAGAATTGATATACCTAAAGACTCTCCAGGTTGCAGTTGGCATTTCTATAAGCCAAGCTGCAAAGTCCATATGACCATGACTTTAAACTTTCGTAATGATTTAAGTTGCCTCTTAAAAAGATACATTCTCATCTTAGAGAGAACACAGCTGAGTATCCTCCTTTAGACTCCTAAACTATGGCCCATATAATGACCAGTGGCATGTCCAAAATGGAATCTCAAAAAAACAAAGATTCTGCCAAAAACTAGTGAAATAAAACTTATTTCTCAGCATCAAGACTGAAAAAAATAGATTCTTTCCTTTCTATATCTCAAAACAAATGCAGGTCACAGGACCCAGGTCCCAGGCTAGTACAACGAATTTGTTTATTTTTCAGGAACATTAATCAAAGTGCATTCTAAATGTCATCTGTGCTGAGTAAATATTTATGTATATGAATCTCCTGAGAAGCAATAGAGATCTATTTCAGCTTGTCCAGTATGGTCATTCATACCATAGTAATGTTGGTGCTGAATTAGAAGCCAGATCTTCCTAGTAGAACCCCACAATGGATTTCGGGTAAAGGAACTCCAATTCAACACTGTTATTCTACAGTTGAGGATGCTAGAAAGGTTTAGCAACTTGTCAGTAATCACCTGTACAATTTTGTTATACAGATCTAATCTGTAAAATGATATAACTTTAACTAAGATTCAGTTTGGAATTCTTTCCATCATTGTAAATAGGACACAAAAGGTGGGAAGGAGTGTTAGACTTTCCAGAGCATTCAGATTTCAGAAATCCACGTGAGCACACAAGTTACATTTATATTTTTAGTGATTCCCCTCATAATAAAAATGCTTAATCTGAGGTCACTGACAATGTTAAGTCACTTAGCAAGCACACATGGGCAGACAAGGACTTTCCTGGAAGTGGTGGGTTAATGAGGTTTGGTCATCCACCCCAAGGTGACTGATACCTATTTAGAATATCAGTCACTTTTGTTAACCCTAGGGGAAGTATACGGGTGAGTAGTTTTTTTCTTGAAGCCTGGCCTTCAGTGAATGTGCCTCCAGCCACAGTTGTCTTCTGCACTGACCTCTTGAGGGCCCAGCCCTGTCTGACTGCCTACAATATTTCTACCTAGCTTAGCTATATACAATAATGTCAATGCAATTAGAAATGAAAAAGGTAAAAAAGGAAAGAAAAAAGGTGAAATCACAAGAGACACTGTGGAAATCCAGAAGACAGTAACTACTTTGAAAAATTATATTCCCATAAGTTAGCAAATTTTAAAGAAATGGACAGATTCCTGGACACATACTGTTATGATTTGTGTCTGGATGTTCCCCCAAAACTTCATGCAGCCATAGGGGCAGGCTTTTCCGAGGTGGCTGAATCTGAAGTTTGTGATTGGTTGATTGTCTAGTGCTGGGTTTGGGGATGTGAGTGCCTCAGCTGTCCTAGGTCGGGTAGTCTGCATACAATATAAGGGAGGAAAAGAAGGTTGCTCCTCCCCTTTGGTTCTTGTTGCTTTTGCTGTCTTCTGCTGCCATGAATGGTTGCCCGTCTGCTATGTGCCACCCTGCCTTGGAGCCAGCAGATTATGGACTGAAACCTCTACAAACTGTGAGCTAAATAAACCTTCCCATCTTAAATTTTGAGTGGCAATTATTTTGTCCCATCAATGAGTGAAAAGTAACCAAGACACATACAAACTATCAGAACTAACTCAAGAAACCATAAATATACCTAACAACTCAAAAACAAGCAATAAAATTGACTGTCAACTTTATTGGCTTGAGAGACATCTAAAATTTGCAAAATACAATTCCATGTATGTCTGGGTTTGTCATGGGTGTGTGACCTTGGAGACTGAATCTGACCCAGGTTTTGTCCTGCTCTCTACTTTCTCAGATACCAAAAGTTGAGCAGATTTCTTCCATTAAGCCTTTCTACCATACTGATTCTGCCTTGTGGCCAGCATACCATGAGCCGAGACCTCTGAAACCATTAACCAAAATAAACATTTTTTCCTTTAAGTTGTGTGTGTGTGACAAGTATCTTTTCTTAGCAAAGGAAAGGTGGCCAATACAGAGTGCAAAATGTGTATAAAATTAGTTGTAAATCTTGATAAAAATAAAATATTTGACTTCTATAGGATTGTTTTCAAAGTTAACAATTAATAGCATTGATCTGTTCAGGATCATGATTAATATTTTTAATTCTTACTTTTGTTCATATATGTTTGATTACATTTATGATATGGAGTTGGTACATGTATATGTGCATAACACATTTTAATTTTAATTTTTTTAACCCATTCCCCTCTCCTTTTTCTCCCTCTCTCCATTTCTTGCTCCCCTTCCCATTTGCAGAAGTTCTCCTTCTTTCCCATTATCTTTTATTTTGCTCTTTAATTTACTTATATTTTGGGTTTCTCATATATGAGAAATCATGTGATCTTTAAACTTATGTGTCTGATTTATTTCATTTAACATGGTTTTAAATATTATGTATAAATGTGCACTTAGAAAAGAAAACAAGGTAGCTCAACTAATGGCTATGAGACACATAGAGACTCTGCTGGGGATGATTTAATGGAAAAATAGTGGTTATGCTCTTAGGCTAAGAATCAGGGACTAAGCACTCTATAAAACTATTTGAGAGATAGCTAGAAGATAAGAAGGTGAGTTTAAAAGATAAGAAAAGAAGATCACTTTATTTATGTCATAATTTCCAGTGTGTTCTGCCCAAAGTTGACTGGCTCCAAGATAGATACACATGGTGGAAGGGCATGGTAGAGGATAGCTGCTCATCCTGGAACAGCTGGGAAGCAGAGAAAGAAGGAACTAGGAACAAGAATATACCCCTCCATGTCATGCCACAACTTCCAACCAGGCTACAGCTCCTAATAGCACATTCTGCTATTGAACTCATCATTGGATAAATCTACTGATGCATATAGCACCACCATGATCCAATCACCTTCCAAACACCAGAGATTTCCCAGGAACACTTTAAACTTAAACCATAACAGTATGTATTTCATAACTTACTTGTGATCACCTGTGGGTGTAAGGGTACACCATAAGACAATGCCTTGCCCAAAAAGAGTTAATCATTGAAAACGCAATTGTAAACAAAATTGTATTGGAAGAATGGGTTAATCTTTCTTGCTTATGGAAGCCAAATTTCCTTTTTGAACGTTTAGTCAATTTTTTGTTATTTATAGATATAAATTTCCCACTGAAACTTTGGTCATCAGACATATGTCCTCCCATATGTAAATTTAGTCATAGGACACTAGGTAAACTAATTACCTAATCTCAATTACTAAAACAACAGAATTTACTCTAGAAAAATCTAATAGGATAAGTAATAGATACTCTTCCACGAAGTAATACAGCAATTCAGCATCTTGCCACCTACCATAACCTTCAAAATTTTCATCAAACTTTTTCTATAAAGAATAGTTGCAAATATTTTAGGTTTTGTGAGCCAGTCAGTTCTTGTTGCAACTACTCAAGTCTGCAGTTGTATTTGGAAAGCAGTAAGAGATAATACCTAAAGAAATGAGTAGGGAACTTCTGGAAAGATGGAGGAGACATAAACAGCAACAAAGCAACCTTTCTGGAATTCAGAATCCAGACACTAGAAAATAACAGGAAGAAAATAATAGGAAGAAAAGAAGGAGAGAGGTGAATCCCAGGACCCAGGAAAAATTGGAGCCCAAAGAGAAAGTGAAGAGACAGATAATGCACTTTCTCCCTGGCTCATGGCTTGTAGTGTGAGAGAGAAGGATCAATCTACAGAGACATAGTGAGGGCAGGAAACTCCAGAGGCCTCCAGGGAGAAACCTACCAATAGAAAAGAGCAGTGGGTGCTGTGTGCTACAGCAAGTGGTGAGTGATTCCAATCCAAATGGCTGTCATGTGCTCTGGAGAGGGTTGCTTGGCTGAACACAATTTTAGGGAGGGACCAACTGAATCTGAGACTTGAAGCAGTCATGGGTTGTCTTCATCTCAGAGCTCTCAGTGTTGAAATACCACAATGACTGAGAAAGGAACAATCAAGGGAGATGTGCAGGGTCAGGGAGACATGGTCAGGAGATTGAGAGATACACAGAGTGTTGTTGGCTGATAACTCAGGCCCCATACAGAGGCAAGGATTCGCCTGAACTTCTGTGGCTTTGAAAGTACTAGAATTGGCACCTTTCCCTAGTCCTACTGCAGGGTTGCTGGGATTATCCAGCACAGATCTGGGCTCTGCCTGCATTCTTTGTCTACCAACAACAGCAGAGTCACAATCTGAATTGGACATTACCACAAAATTGTAGACCCCAGAAGGTAACCACAGGCTTGAAATCACAGAGAAATTTCTCTTTTTCTTCACTGTTCTTTTTTTTTCCGTATGTTTGTTTGTATCTTTGGAGTTTTTAAAATTATTTCTTTTTGTTTTTTCAAGAATATGAACATTGTTTTTAGATTTTTATTTTGTTTTGTTCTGTTTTTGTTTCTTCCTTTTTTCTTTCCCACCTGTCTTTTTCAATAGTTTCTCAAGGCTTGAGTAATCTTTGTTCTTCAGGCTTGCTTCAATCTCTGTCTTTTATTTCTCCTTCATTTCTATCTTTTCCACTTGTCCCTTTTAAATTTACTCCCTTAGGTTAAATCACACTATTAAGTGGATATTTACTGTATATAATCTTCTGATTTGTCTTAGATTTTGTTATATAACTATAAAACTTAGGCCTATGGTTAAAGGTGATAAATTAGGAGTTATCACAGTTTGTCATTTTCCACTCTATGTTTGATGCTATTGTTACTGTTCATACTACTTTAGTCAAGAAGACATAGTTTTTGTGATCAACTGATCTTCATTCTATGCCAATACCTAGATTGTCTTAGGATCATAAATCATACCATAGCACAGCACCAATGAACTGGGTACTAGACCAAACAGACAGAGTCCTTTCATCACTAATAAATTGAAGAGGCAGCCTCTTGGGACAGATTCACAAGCCAAAAACTGGCTATGCCTAGAAGACATCTTTGAGAAGAAGTTATTTTTAAAGAAGTCTCAATACTAGTAATGAAGTTACCTACCATAAGTAATTTACAAGCCTCAGCATAGAAAACTAATTTTAAAAATGAGAAAAACATGGAAGCAAGATGTGGCCCACAATCTCCAACTTATCCAAAGCAAACCAAGGGCACATTGAGGTGAAAGGAATAAAAAAATCTACCATCTGAATTTTGAGAAATGATGGTAGCAGAAGTAAAAAAACAGATCAATAAATCTCTTCACAAAAACAAAACAGAGATAATTAAAGAGATGATGACCATAATGAAGGAAATGATTAGTGAACATAGACTAGATACAGACTTTTTAAAAAGAGATGCTTACAAAAACATCAAAACCATGAATGCCCAACACAGAAAAGAATTAGATTCAATAAAACAGACTCAAGTAAAAATCCGGGAGATTAAAAGTACTACTGAAAGTATATGAAGCAGAGTCAACCAATATGAACACAGAATAGCAGATAGATGAAAGTGTTGTAGTTGGTGATCGTCAAATCAAAGACCACTTAAAAATAGCAAGGGACCTTGAAAAATCATCCAATAGCAAGTAGACAGTTCAAAGAAGACTAATATAAGGTTAGCTGAAATCAATAAAGAACAAAAGTTGGAACAAAGGACACAAAAACCTGTTCAAAAGCAATGGCAGAAAATTTTCCAAGCATGGAAAAAGAACTAGAGATACAGAGAAGTGAGGCATATAGAACTCCAAATAGTCATGGTCAGAAAAAATCTATATGAAGGCATATACTAGTCAAGATTCCAGAAATTACACATAAGAACAGAACATTAAATATTGTTAAAGAAAAGAAACAAATCACCTCTAAAGGAAAACCCTTCAGAGTTACAACAGACATCTCAAAACAAACCCTTAAGTCAAGGAGAGCTTGGTGAAGTATTTCAGGCTCTAAAAGAAAACAACCTCCCACCCAGACTCATGTGCACCACAAAACTATCTTTCAAAATTAATGAAGAAATAAAATACTTCCATGTTAAAGCATCCAAAGAAATTCATGACCACCAAACCAGCACGCCAAAAAGTTCTGGAGTATATTCTAGGAAGAGCCAACAATTCCACGAATCCCAATAGAATGAATGCACCAGGTAAGGAAAGCAGCTAAACACAAGAAAGGAAAGGAAACCAACAACAGGAAAATAGAAAATAATATGACAAGGATAAGTCAATACATATCAGTTATAACCATCAATGTAGATGGTCTCAATTCACCAATCAAAAGAAACTGATTGGCAGAATGAATCAAGAAACAAGATCCAAAAATATGCTGCATACAAAAAAAACCACATTTATCTCATAAAGAAATACATACACTGAAAGTCAAAGGAAAGAAAATAGTACTCCATGCAAAAAGAACCTAGAATGAAGGAAGAGTAGCTATTCTACTTGCAGACAAAGTGCATTTCAAGCTACAGAATGATCAAAAGAGATAAATAATCTCATTACATACTTGTTAAAGGAACAATCCAAGAGGAAGAGATAATAATCATAAAAATATATGTATCAAATGCCATTGAACCCAACTATATAAAACAAAAATTAACAGACATGAAGAATCAAATAAACACTAGTACAAAAGTAATGGGGGTCATCAACACCCCACAATCACAAATAGACCAACCACATAAAAAATCAACAAAAAAATACCAAAAGTGAACAAACCTTTGAACAAATGGACTTAGAGCTCTACAGAGTGTTCCACCCAAAAACGTAATACACATTCTTCTCAGCAGTTCATGTGATTTTCTCCAAAATAATCCACATTATAGCTCATAGAACATACTTAAAGGAACTGAAATTATGCCACATATATTATCAGATCATAGTGCAATGAAATTGGAAATCAAATGTCAAAACAAACAAAAAAACTACATAAACACATGGCAATTAAATAATACCCTCCTAACAACCGGTGTGTAACAGATAAAATTAAAGATATTAGAAACTTTCTACAATTAAATGATAAACCAATACAACATACCAGAACTTATAGAATGCAATGCAAGGAGTCCTTATGAGGGAAATTTATAGTGGTGAATTACCACATCAGAAAAACACAGAGTTCGAATAAATAAACTAATATTGAACTTCAAGTTTTTAGAAAAAGAAAAGCAAGTTATACACACTCCCAAAGTGTGTATGAGGGAGGAAATTATAAAAATCACAGCAGATATTAATGCAATTGAGACTAAGAAAACAATAAAAAAATCAGTGAAACATAGAATTGATTCTTTGAAAGATTAAATAAAATAGACAAAATTTTAGCCCACCTTATCATAAAGGAAAGAAAAGACTTGAATCCATACAATCACCACTGAAATCACAACAGATCCTGCCCAAATCCAGAAGATCATCAATACCTATTTTGAGAACCTGTACTCCAATAAGATGGAAAACTCAGAAGAAATAGATTCCTTGATATGTCTGAAGTATCAAAGATGAATCAAGAAGATATAAAAGTTCTAAATAACCTAGTACTGGTCAATGAAATTGAAGAATTTTAAAACTACCAACAAAGAAAAGCACAGCCTGATGGATTCATTGCTGAATTCTACAAGAAATTTAGAAAAGATCTAATGTCACTACTCCTTGAACACATTAATAAAATTAAAAAGGAAGTACTACTCTCAAACTCATTCCTTGAAGCAAGCATTACCCAGATATCGAAACCAGGATAGGATCAACCAAAAAAGAGAACAATATGCCAATCTCCCTAGTGAACATAGATGCAAAAATCCTCAATAAGATACTGGAAAACAGAATGCAGGAAATCATCAAGAAGATTATACACCATGACCAAGTAGGATTCATCCCAGGGATGCAGCAATGGTTCAACATACGCAAATCAATAATACACCACATCAACAGAACCAAGGACAAAAAACACTTGATCAGCCAGGTGTGTTGAGTAAACCTGTAATCCCACCACTTGGGATGGGCTGAGATGGGAGAATTGCCATGAGTTCTAGGACAGCCTGGACTACAGAGCAAGACCTTGTCTCAAAAAACAAATAAAAAAAAAAACACATGATCATCTCAATAGATACAGAAAAAGCACTTGACAAAGTCCAAACTCATTCATTATGAAAAAAACCTACCGAAAATTGGAATAGAAGGTCTTTGTCTTAATCTGATAAAAGTCATCTATGACAAGCCAACATACTAAAGGGTCAAAAACTGAAAGCTTTCGCTATAAAATCTGTAACAAGATAATGATGCCTACTATCACCACTCTTATTCACTATAGTTCTGGAAATATTAGCTTGAGCAAATAGACAAGAGAAAGTAATAAAAGGAAATGAATACAAAAGCAAGAATTTAACTCATCATTATTTGCTAATGACATGATACTCTACATAAAAGACCCTGAAAACTCCACCAAAAGACTCCTAGAATTAATAACTAAATTTGGCAGTAAATTGGGACACAAAGTAAACATTCAAAAAAAATGTAGCATTTCTCTATATAAATAACAAACTCACTGAGAGAGAAATTGGGGAAACACTCCTTTTGAAAAAGCATCAAGAAAAATGAAATACTTAGATATCAATCTAACAAAGGAAGTGAAACATCTCTACATTGAAAATTACAGTACTCTGAAATAAATATCAGAAAAATGAAAGATATCCCCTGTTCTTGGATAGGCAGTATCAATATAGTCAAAAAAGCCATACTTCCATATTTTTATTTATATTCAGTGCAGTCTAAATATAAATACCAACAGCATACCTCACAGAACTAGAGCAAGCAATCGATTTCATTTGGAACTGGAAGAGGCCTAGAATAGCAAAAGCAGTACTTGGCAACAAGGGCAAGGGTGGAGGGTATCACAAGCTCCAATTTTAAGTTATACTATAAAGCTACAATGATAAAAACAACACGGTACTGAAAAAAAAAAAAAAAAACAGACCCAAGGATCATTGGAACAGAATAGAAGAGGCAGAAAGAACTGCAAGCACACTCAGCCACCTTATCTTTGACAAAGGGCCCAAACAGCTTCAATAGAAGGATAACCTCTTCAGTAAATGGTGTTGGCAAAACTGGCTTTCCACATGCTGAAAATTGAACCTAGACCCATACCTTTCACCATGCACTAAACTAAAATTGAAATGGGTTAAAAATCTAAGTACTAAAACAGAAACATTTAATCCACTGGATTATAGAATAGGTAAAACTCTAGAGGAAATAGGTGTAGGCAAAGACTTTATGAACAAAATCCTGATAGCACAGGATATATTACAAAGAATCAACAACTGGGTTCATATCACATTAAAAACTTTTGTACAACAAAAAAATCACCAGAAGACTGGAGACAACCCACAGAGTGGGAAAAGTTTTCACAAGTTACTCTGCACACAAAAGACTAACATGTAGAATAATAAATAAAGGACACAAAAAATATCAGACGCCCTCAAGTTTAAAAACTCAAACCAAAAATGGGCAACTGAAATGAAGAGGCATTTCTAAGATGCAGTACAAACAGCAAGTACATATATGAAAAAATGCTCAACATCACTGATTATTCAAGAAATGCAAATTAAGACAACAATGAGATTCCATCTCACCTCATTTTTTTTATTTTAAAGAGAAGAAAAAGCAAAACAAATCAAAAAAAGAACAAATTTTCAAAAAAACGTAATAGGAGGGTAACAATGGTTAATACACTACGTATTACTATCTTTAAGTTAGTTATTCAGGATACCAGACATTAGCATTCAATTGTCCAAACATTATTGGCACAAACCTTACTCTTCAATGAACTAAGTAAAATTGGTAGTGTATCTATCTTAACCATCTTATATATATATATATACAATTTTTTTTTCCTTTCCCTTCTTTCTTTTCCCTATTCCAATCTCTCTTTCCTTTGGACCAGTTTCTTTTTGATTCACCATGTCTATTGTACATTTTGGATCTTATTTACTCTTTCAGTTTCTCATACTAGAGAGACAATATGATGCTTACACATGTGCTTCCGGTTTATTTCACTTATGAGTATTTTCTCGAGTTGCATCCATTTACCTATAAAAGTCTCCAGTTTATCCTTCTTTATGGCTGAATAGTATTCCATTGTATAAAAATACCACATCTTTCTTATCCATTCCTCAGTTGATGGGCATTTGGGTTGTTTCCAAGATGTGGCTATTACAAATTGTGCTGCTATAAACATGGGTGCACATATATCACTGTGGTATGATGTTTTTAATTCTTCTGGGAAGATGCCCAGAAGGGGAATAGCTGGGTCAAATGGGACCTCCAACCCTAGTTTTTTGAGGAATCTCCACACTGACTTCCACAGTGGCTGTACCAGTCGACACTCCCACCAACAGTGAAGAAGGGTCCCTTTTTCCCCACAGCCCCTCCAGCATTTGTTATTAGTTGATTTCTTTATAGTAGTCATTCTTTCTGGGGTGAGATGGTATTTAGGTATTGTTTTAATTTGCATCTTTTGAATGACTAGTGATGTTGCACATCTTTTTTGTATATTTATTTGCCATTAGTATTTCTTCATCTGAGAAATGTGTATTCATCTCAGATGCAAAGTTTTGGAGTGGGTCTTTAAATTTGGGAGGTCTGTCTTTTTGAGTTCTTTATATGTTCTCAATAGTAATCCTTTGTCTGAGGAACAGCAGGCAAACATTTTTTCCCACGTTGTGGGTTGTCTCCTCACTCTGTTGGTGGTTTCTCTTGCTGTGCAAAAGCTTTTTAATAAGATGAGATCCCAGTTATTGATTCTTTGGGATAGTTCCCGTGCGGTTGAGTTTTTATTCATAAAGTCTTTGCCTACACCAATGTCTTCAAGGGTTTTACCTATCCTACCTTCCAGCAGATTTAATGTTTCTGTTTTAATATTTAGATCTCTGATCCATTTTGAATTTAGTTTAGTGCATGGTGAAAGATATGGGTCTAGTTTTAATCTTCGGCATGTGTAGAGCCAGTTTTTTCAGCACCATTTATTAAAGAGGCATTTCTTCCAGCAAATGTGTTTGGCACCTTTGTCAAAGATAAGGTGGCTTAGTATGTCTGGGGTTGTTTCAGCATCTTCTAATCTGTTCCACTGATCTTCAGGTCTAGTTTTTTTGCCAGTACCACACTGTTTTTATCACAGTAGCTTTATACTATAATTTCAAGTCAGGGATTGTGATGACCCCTGCCTTGCCTTTGTTGCCCAGAATTGCCTTTGCTATTCTAGGTCTCTTCTGATTCCAAATGAATTCTAGGATGGTTTTCCCTAATTCTGTGAGATATGCTGTTGGAATTTTGATTGGAATTGCATTAAATCTGTATAACAATTTTGGAAGTATGGCCATTTTCACTACATTGGTTCTTCCTATCCAGGAGCAAGGGATATCTTTCCATTTTCTGATATCCTCTTCAATCTCCTTTTTCAGAGTACTGTAGTTTTCAGTGTAGAGGTCTTTTACATCCTTTGTGAGGTTGATTCCTAGGTATATCATTTTTTCGAATGTTATTGTGAAAGGTATTGTTTCCCTAATTTCTCTTTCAGTAAGTTTGTTATTTGTGTACAGGAAGGCTATTGACTTTTGAGTATTGACTTTGTATCCAGCTACACTACTGAATTTGCTTATTAAATCCAGCAGTTTTTTAGTGGAGTTTTTGGGGTCTTCTGTGTAGAGTATCATGTCATCTGCAAATAATGATAATTTAACTTTCCAATCATTATTCCTTTTATTTCTTTCTCTTGTCTAATTGCTCTGGCTAAAGTTTCCAGAACTATGTTGAATAAGAGTGGGGAAAGTGGACATCCTTGTCTTGTTCCTGATTTTAGAGGGAAGGCTTTCAGTTTTTGGCCATTTAGTATAATATTGGCTGTTGGTTTGTCATAGACACCTTTTACCAGGTTGAGATAAAGACCCTCTATTCCAATTTTCTGTAGGGTTTTTATCATGAAAAGGTGCTGGACTTTGTCAAAAGCTTTTTCTGCATCTGTTGAGATGATCATGTGATTTTTGTCTTTGGTTCTGTTAATATGGTGTATTACATTTATTGATTTACGTATGTTGAACCATCCCCACATCCCTGGAATGAATGCAACTTGGTCATGGTGTATAATCTTCTTGATGATTTGTTGGATTCTGTTTGCCAGTATCTTATTAAGGATTTTTGCATCTATGTTCATTAGGGAGATTGGCCTATAGTTCTCTTTCTTAATTGGGTCCTTCTCTGGTTTTAGTATCAGGGTAATGCTTGCTTCCAGGAATGAATTTGGGAGTATTGCTTCCCTTTCAATTTCATTGAAAAGTTTGAGAAGTAGTGGCATTAGGTCTTCTCTAAATTTCTTGTAGAATTTGGCAGTGAATCCATCAGGGCCTGGGCTTTTCTTTGTTGGGAGGTTTTTAATTACATCTTTGATTTCATTGGTTGATATTGGTTTATTTAGGATTTTTAAATCTTCTTGATTCAGCTTTGGTAATTCATACGAATCTAGGAATCTGTCCATTTGTTCTGCATTTTCCATCTTAGTAGAATATAAATTTTCAAAATAGGTATGGATGATCTTCTGGATTTCTGCAGGGTCCATCATGATATCACCCTTTTCATTTTCAATTGCATGGATTTGAGTCTTTTCTTTTCTTTTTTTAATAAGGTTGGGTAAGGGTTTGTCAATCTTATTTATTCTTTCAAAGAACCAACTTTTTGCTTCATTGATTCTTTTTATTGTTTTTTTAGTCTCCAATATGTTAATTTCTGCTCTGATCTTTACAATTTCCTCCCTTGTATGGGCTTTTGGCTTAACCTGCTCTTCTTTTTCTAGAAGCTTGAGGTTCACACTTAAGTTGTTTATTTGCACTTGCTCTATTTTCCTGATATAAGTATTTAATGCTATAAAGTTCCCTCTTAGGACTGCTTTCATTGTATCCCATAAGTTCCGGTATGTTGTACTGTCATTATCATTCATTTGTAGAAAGTGTCTAATTTCTTCTTTAATTTCATCTGTGACCCATTGGTTGTTCAGGAGGGTGCTATTTAATTTCCATGTGTTTAGGGAGTTGTGATTTCTTTTGCCATTGATTTCCAATTTCATTGCACTATGGTCTGATAATATGCATGGGATAATTTCAATTCCTTTGCATTTACTTAAGCAGGTTTTGTGAGCTAGTATGTGGTCTATTTTGGAGAACATCCCATGTGCAGCTGAGAAAAATGTGTATTCTGATGTTGTGGGGTGCAACACTCTGTAGACATCTACTAAGTCCATTTGTTCAAAAGTTTGGTTCAGTTCTACTATTTCATTATTGATTTTCTGTCTAGTTGATCTGTCTTTTTTGACAGTGGAGTATTGAGATCTCCCAATATAATTGTATTAGTGCTTATTTGATTTTTCATGTCCTTTAGTACTTGTTTTATATAGCTGGGTGCACTGGTATTTGACGCATATATATTTATGATTGTTATCTCTTCCTCTTGGATTGTTCCCTTTACAAGGATGTAATGACCATCTTTATCTCTCTGAATCATTCTTGGCTTGAAATTCACTTTGTCTGCAAAAAGAATAGCTACCCCTGCTTTTTTCTGGGTTCCTGTGGCTTGGAGTATTGTTTTCCATCCTTTGACTTTCAGTCTATGAATTTCTTTCTGAATTAAATGTGTTTCTTCTACACAGGATATTGTTGGATCTTGCTTCTTGATCCATTTTGCCAGTCTGTGCCTTTTGATTGGTGAATTGAGACCGTTAACATTGATGGTTAGAACTATATGTATTGATTTATACTTTTCATGATATTTTCCTGTTGTTGGTTCCCACTCTTTGTTTTTCCCCTTTCCTGCTATTTAATTATCTGCCCTGCCTGGTGGATTCCTTCTGTTGGGGTTCCTATCTCTTTCTAGAATGTCCTTCAGAACATTTTGGAGTGCTGGTTTGGTGGTCATAAATTTTCTCAGATGTTCTTTGTCATGAAAGTATTTTATTTCTCCATCAATTTGGAAAGATAGCTTTGCGGGGTACATCAATCTGGGTTGAAAATTATTTTCCTTTAGAGCTTGAAATACATCATTCCAATCTCTTCTTGAATTGAGGGTTTGTGCTGAAAAGTCAGCTGTGATTCTGATGGGTTTTCCTTCATAGGTGATTTGTCTCTTCTCCCTAACAGCTTTTGAGATTCTGCCCTTCTGTTGAATTTCTGGGATCTTGACTATGATATGTCTGACTGAAGTTTTTTTTTTTTTTTTTATCATGTCTAGTTGGTGTTCTAAAAACTTCACTTATAGGGGGATCAAATTCTTTTTCTCTTCCAGGAAAGTTCTCCCTGATTATGTCTTTGAACAAGGTTTTAATGTCATTGATGCTATCTCCTGCTTTTCCATTTATTCCAATTATTCTTAAGTTGTTTATCTTTGAGTCATCTAGCAGCTGCTGAATTGGATTTTTCATGGTCCCTTGCTGTTTTTAAGAATTCTTTCTTTTCATGATCACTAATTGCAGGCCTGTCTTCTATATCTGAGATCCTGTCCTCGCATTGGCTTAATCTGCTACAAATACTTTCAATGGAATTTTTGTTCTCTTGGATATCTGCTTGAATCTGCCTTATGGATTCCATTTCTTTCCTATGCTGAGCATTTATGGTTTCTATAGTTTTCTTAAGCTCATCTATTTTTTTGTCTGTATCAGCTATAGTGTCCTTAAGCATGGTCTTCATTGTGGACATTATCTCTGCAGTTATCTGTGAGATTATTTCTGTTTTAATTTTTTCCAGAGCCTCATTCAGTTGCTTTGTTGTTACCACTTCAGATAGGCCAGGTGGGTGGCTTTCGGATTGTCCCACCTCGTTGCCCCCTAGGTTTGCCTTTGGTGATTTAGATGTGTGGGGTTGCATCTTGTTTAAGTGTCATCTCATTTTTTCTTTCTTTAATTCCTGGGGTGATGTTTGCAAATTACCTATGGTAGGTTACTTTATTGCTAGTGTTTAAGATCTTTAGAAGATGACTACTTCTCTGCAGTATCTTCCAAGTGGAGCTTGCTTTTGGGTTTTGAGCTTTCTGCCAGGTCCTACCTCTTCAATTCATTGGATATGCAAAGTTGCTAGCTGGTTGGCCCAGTCCTTGATTCTTTGGTACTGTGCCACTGTATTTTCTGTGTCCCTTAGTCAATCTCAATCATGAAATATCAGGAAGGAAAGATGTTTAGAACAATTATTTCACATTTGGCTATAATGGTACCTAAAGCATCAAACACAGCCTAGAAAATGACAGACTGAGCTAACCAGTTATTTACTTTTAGCTGTATAGAGTAGAGTTGCGGTTATATAACAAAATCTAAAACACACCAGAAAAATTATATGCAGTATACAAGTCCTATGTATGTCAATTTTTCCCTGAGGAGTTTAAATTTAAAATGAGTTAAGGAGGAAATAGAGTATTGGGAGAATAGGTTAGAGGACCAAGAGGGATCCCACTAACATTGGGACACTGGTGCAGAGGACTGGTGGGAAAAAGAGAAGGAAGGAATAAAAAGAAGAACAGATTATAACCACAATCACAAAGAAGTTAGAGGCACTGTTTACACTCATATAAAAAACCAGAGAGAATAATGAAGGAAAGAGCAAATACACATACAGAAACAAAAACGAAGACAAAAACAATAAAACAGACAAAACAAAAATAAAACCCCACCAAAAAAAAAAAACAGAAAAACAAAAACAAATTAAAAAAAACCCTTCACCAGAACAAAAAACAAATGAGAGAGAAAAAAATAAAAAAATAAAAAAAATAAAAAGAATCAGTTCCAGGTGTTGACTCTGCTGTAGGCAGGCACTGTGGGGTGACAGAGTCCTGTTCTATGCAGGTCAGTCCCAGTAAGCCAGGAGTGGTCCTCTGGCGGGCGGTGAGCTGAAGCGTGGACTTTCAGGCAGAGACCAGTCTAACTCGCCTGCCGCTCTCAGCGCCCTTTCACTATCCCTGGGCCTGAGAGGCGCGGCTCACTGTCCGGAGTGCTAGTTCCCCGC
Organism: Erethizon dorsatum; assembly: GCA_028451465.1. Taxonomy (NCBI): domain Eukaryota; kingdom Metazoa; phylum Chordata; class Mammalia; order Rodentia; family Erethizontidae; genus Erethizon; species Erethizon dorsatum. The sequence continues at coordinate 112,415,172 of CM051823.1, forward strand.
TCTGATTTTCGCCACGCCCCCCACAATGGCGCCCAGCCAGTCGCTCTCTGGCGCAGGACAGGTGTGGCTGAGAGACCAGTCTCATTCACCTGCCACCCTCAGCACACTTTCCTGGGCCTGAGAGGCGCCGCGCTGCCCTGTCCGGAGCGCGAGTGTCCAGTGCTGTTTTTCTTTCGCGCCGCTCTGATTTTCATCGCACCCCCCACAATGGCGCCCGGCTAGTCACTCTCTGGCGTGGGACAGCTGTGGCTGAGAGACACCGCTGGCCAGCGCAGTTCTCCGCCACTCCCCAGCCTCACCACTGTCTCGGGATCCTCCATGGGGGCTCCCTGGGCGCCAGCTGTCACCCTGTGTGGCAGAATTGAGCTTCTGTCATGCTGCGATTCCTGGGATGGTAGAAAGTGCGCGCACGCAGTCTGCTCCTTCTTCTTTGTTGGAAAGTACCCTTCACTGGTCCCATCTCACTTCAGAAAGAGTGGCTATCAAGAAATTAACTAATAAGGCACAGCACCTGCCTGGCAAGTGCAAGGTCCTGAGTTTGATTCCCAGTACCAAAAAAAAAAAAAAAAAAGAAAGAAAGAAATTAACCAATAACAAGTGCTGCTGGGGCTGCGGGGAAAGAGGAACCTTTCTCCATTGCTGGTGGCAGTGTAAGCTTGTACAACCACTATGGCAATCAGTAGATTCCTCTAAAAACTAAAACTAGAGGTTCCTTTTGACTAGCTGTGCCCCATCTAGGTATCTTCCTGAAAGAGTTAATATCATCGTAACACAGTGATATATGCACATCCATGTTTATAGCAGCACAATATGTGATAGATGCCCATCAATGGATGAATAAAGAAAATTTGGTTTTTACATACAATGAAGTACTACTCTGCCATAAAGAAGGACAAACTTGAGACATTTTTAGGTAAATGGATACACCTTAAGACCATACTTTTAAGTGAAACAAATCAAACACACATATTTAAATATCACATTGTTTGTCTTGTTTGAGAAATCCAAAGGGTAAATAAGGAGCATAATGAGGGATAGATATGGGAAGTAGGAAAAACATTTTTAATGGGAAGGGGAACAAAGGAGTGGTGAAGGAAGGAAGGGAAAAAGGATAAAAATGATAATGGAAGGAAAAAATGGAAACAAAGCTTTTTAAATGGGGAGAGAAATAAAAGCTGAAGGGAGGGGAGGGGAAATGGTACAACAGGAAAATTAAGATATATTATATACAGGTACAAATTCCCTATGATGAAAATAATCAATATGACAAATATGTACTAATAAAAAAATAAAGTGTAAAAAAAAAGAGAAATGAGCAGGGCTGTGTTCCAGTGGAAGCTTATTGACAAAAGTGAATGGTAGGCTGGATTTGGCCCACAGGTTATCATTTGCCACTCCATCCCCTAAAACCTTACAGGTCTTTCATTTTCACCAACTGATAAGGAAAGGGACAGTATAGCTTATTGTGTGTGCGTGTGTGTGCACCCGTGTGTGTGTGTGTATGTATGTATTGTATATCAGGTTTTATGGACCATGTCCAGAAGATGCAGATACAACTTGGTTTTTCATGACACTGGCTACACTTCAGTCACATGACCACACAGAAAAAGAATCTGAAATTATTTGCCAAGAAATAGAAGTAATGACATCGCTGACACATAGGAGTTCTCCCATGGCTCACATTCTTTCACCAAATATCCATTTTAAACTTTCTCTTATCTATAGAACACCTTTACCCCTGCTAAAATGACACGTTGAAAGCCTGCAGTCACTTCCTCTAATTCACATAGCATATTCTTCCCTTGATGCCATCTTTTCTCTAAGATCCTAAGGTGGGACATTGTAGCCTGGCAACCAAGACATAAAGTATGATTTAATAAGTAAATATCATAGCATCTGTCCAATCTGGCACAAGCATTCAGTATACAAAGGTGAAGTAGGGATGCAATTGTTACAATAAAATCTCCTGTTTAAAATAGGAAAGACTATAAGGCACATAGTTCCTGGTTAATTAAAAAAATAAAATATTGCTGGGTAACCATTGTGAAGGCTCCCAACCTGACGTATACTTAATCCTGCTCTCTGTAAGGTACCCATTTGTACATTAGTCTCCATTGCTAGATACTACCTTCCAAGTCTTCCTCCTTGTTCATTAATCAATAGGCCATCCATGAAATGGACATTTGTATATTGTGCAGTTTTTATAGCCCATTTCATGCTGAGGTTGTTTTAAAGTCTCTAAACAGTTGAAACTTAGAAGTTTTAACCTTACTTTGACATAGATTCTTCCAATGTTTCCAAGCCAGAAGCCATTTCCAACCAGCTACAAGTGCCAGTAATAACATCCGAAATTTGTTCTCAGACATAGCTCTCAAGCCTTATTCCTTAGCTTTTACACTTCCCCTCCATTCTTGATTGCAACATTAAGGCTATCTGAAAGAACAGAACTTGGTGGAACAATAACCTTCTTAATCTGAGTCATTGGGTTTGGCTGAGAAGCCTTACTGGTCTTTCTCAATCAAGGTCTTTTAGTCTTGAATTTTATTATTCAGAGTCCAGACACAGTTGACCTTTCCAACCAACAAGACACTTGGAATTTAGAACATCTCCATCTCTTGATTCTCTGTTAGAAAACTGACAAATTCTTGCTTTACCTCTTTATTATATATATTTTTAAGTCTGTAATAGTCAACATAGCCACAGTGACTGATTTCTGCTACAGCTATAGGGTCCTGGGCACATATGTCTTCCAGCTGGTAATGGGTAATATTTTCACCAAATAGTTTTCAATGGCACAACAGAGCTCTTCAGTCTTAAAAGTAACTAGCTATATCTCTTCTTTGTTTTCCATCACCTGACCAACAGGACAATGATACATATTTTGATCTTGTGTGTATTAAGACAGTGTCTCCCTCCCATGCAAACTTCAATAAAAGATAATCTCAGGGTACTGATAATTTCTCACTCAAAGGTAGTCTAATAATCTCCAATAGGTGACCTTCTGGGCAGATATTCATTTTCTTTTTGTGTCTTCACTATCTCCTGAGACAAAGAATGCCTTATCTTCAAGCAAGACATGAGGAAAAGAAAGAGGTGCAGTTGAACTGGCATTTTTTTAATAAGACTTGAAAGTGCCCACATTCTACCCACATTCTGGAGGCCAGAATTCAGTCACTCACTAGTATCTGCAACACGCCAGTAGGTAGAGGACATGAGTTTAGTGCACACATAACAGTCCTTGCCATACATACCTCTAATATTTTACCCATCATTTAACTAGAAAAATATAGATTTCATTATCCTATTTTATAAAAGCTTAGTGAATTTTCTAGGAACAGCCAGGTTGGAAAATTCTAGCACAATCAGAAATCAATAATCTAAGTTTAAGACCTTGGAAAATTACAGCTCATTGGGGCAACCTCTAGTAGCTAGTCCAACTATTTCATGCTACAGATTGATAAACTGAGGTTCAGATGGGCATTAGGGATCAGTGGTGGACACAGGAGTAGAGCAGTGTACTCTTCCTGCTCAAGTCAGGGCTGTCTGCAAAATGTCTCTCTTCTTCACTCTTCCTAAATCTGTAAAGGTGTTATGCACTGATGGACACAAAAAAGTTTTTAAGACTTTTTTCAAATATAACTTTTTGTAGATAAAGGAAATAAATTTCATCCAATCAGAAGATAAATAAAACCTTTTGGCTAGAATTTCAGTGGGAATAAGGTTGGTTTGTGTCATCCTAAATGAAATATTTTTTATTCCAAAGATGGAATAAATTTGGTGTGAATGTTGTTTTTCAAACATTTTCCAAACTGTTTGAACATAGAGGGTCAATCAGATTAAAGCAGAGAAAATTTATTACTTTTGTAAAATTAAACAAAAATGAAATAGAAAAATGCTTTCAAAATCTTCATGAACAGCAAGGGGTGAGGAGTAGGACACAGACTAATTGTTAAATGGAAGCCAGTTGCGCTCTATCACTATGAGCCTATGTCCTTGGGATAGGTGATTATCCTCCTCAAGTGTGGAAGTATTTGTTCTTTCTCTGCTTTGTTTCTGGGGTTGTGGTCAGGACAAAATGAGATCATCTACAAAAAAAGGCAATTTGCTGGTTGAAAAGCAGTATCAAAGAGAATATTATCATCTTCTCATTTGAAGTAAGAAATCTATATTAGCTTATAAATACCCATTAATCTCTGGTGTAGTCTATGTGTTCCTCAGAAAGCAACAGGAACATAGGTAATTTGCTAAATTAATTGTCACTCAATCTGTTTCATAATTACTGTTTTCTATAAAACTGTGCCTGGACTAAATTTCTAACTCTTTCTCTACACAGTTACATGGGCACCATGATAATCAGGAGTTAGAAATAAAAGCGTGCTTTTAGAAAACATTTACAAAATACAAAATCCATTCAGATGTTATAAATTTATTTTGTATAAAAAAGCTAATTAGACAGTAGTGACCTGATACTGAAAAGGAGTATTTAAGAATGTCTTGGTAAATAACAGGATTGAGAAAAAGAAATATTTGACAATAAATGTCCAGGAGTAAAAAGAGAGAGGTAAAAACAAGGCCAGAAGGGTCAAATCTGTTAATGGGTGGAGTCAAGAAAAGGAAACTTAGGCTAACAGAAACTTTTCTGACTGGCAATTCTATGAGTTGTAAAAATAATACGTGTAGAAAATTACTCTACATGCATGTTTGAATTTGGCTTTTTTATGTGTTTGGTTAATTAGTTAGCTGGAGGGAGGTTGTTTTGGTGGGTTTGGGTTTTTTGTTTTCTTGTTTTGTTGGGTTTTGGTGTTATTTCTGCTTTTTAATATTTTGGGTGGGGGTTGTTTGTATTTTAGAGTTTTGTACTGGGGATTGAAGTAAGGGTCGTTTCTCTGAGATAGATCCCCAGTCCTTTTTTTTTTTTTTTTTTTTTTTTTTTTTTTTTTTAATTTTATTTTAAAGAGAAGAAAAAACAAAACAAATCAAAAGAAGAACAAATTTTCAAAACAACATAATAGGAGGGTAAGAATGGTTAATACATTGCGTATTACTATCTTTAAGTTAGTTATTCAGGACACCAGACATTAGCATTTAATTATCCAAACATTATTGGCACAAACCTTACTCTTCAATGAACTAAGTAAAAATCGTAGTGTATCTATCTTAACCATCTTATATATATATATACAATTTTTTTTCCCTTTCCCTTCTTTCTTTTCCTTATTCCAGTCTCTCTTTCCTTTTGACCAGTTTCTTTTTGATTCACCATGTCTATTGTACATTTTGGATCTTATATACTCTTTCAGTTTCTCATACTAGAGAGACAATACGATGCTTACACATGTGCTTCTGGTTTATTTCACTTATGAGTATTTTCTCGAGTTGCATCCATTTACCTATAAAAGTCTCCAGTTTATCCTTCTTAATGGCTGAATAGTACTCCATTGTATAAAAATTTTTTAAAATATCTTAAGACAAGTTCTAAGTAAATAAGTTGCCCAAGCTAGATTTGAACTTTCAATCCTCCTGCCTCAACCTCCCATAGGGCTGGGACTACCAATGTGCACAATCCCACTTGTTGGGCTTTTTTATTTTACTAGATGTTATAAAATACCAAAAAGAGAGAGTCTGAGTTTTTTCTCATTGCTGGGACAAAAAATCAGACACCTACAATTTAAAGAAGGAGAGGTTTATTTTGGCTAACAGTTTGTAGAGAGTTGAGTCCATAGTCAGCTGTCTCCAAGGCAGGGTGGCATGAGAGAGGAGAGAGAGCTCATAGCATGGTGGCAAGAAGCACAGAAAAATCATGAGAAGAAGGAGGGAGATAGACTCTTCCAGGCCAAGACACAAGTGGCCCACCTCCAACCAGGTTTCATTTCCCAATATCACACTTAGCTAAAACTCATCAGTGGGCTAATCCACTGATGAAACCACACTTCCATGATCCAATCATCCCCTCAAAGACCCACCTACAGGGCCGGTGAGATGGCTCAGTGGCTTAAGTGCCTGCCCGGCAAGCGCGAGGGCCTGAGTTCGACTCCCGGAACCCACATACGAAAAAGGGGCCGGTGATATCGCTCAGCAGCATGGGCGCCTGCTGGTGCGTGAGGTCCTGAGGTCGACCCCCCGGTACCCACGAAAAAAAAAAAGACCCACCTACAAACAAATGAGGTTTTGGGGGGTCACCTAGATATAAACCATTACATTATGCCCCCGGCTCCCAAAAAACTCATATACATCTCTATGAAAAATGCATTTAATCCATCTCTAAGAATTGCCAAATTTCTATCTCTAAGAGTTGCAATTTCTAGCATTCTGAAAAGTCCAAGTCCAAAGTATCCCCTGAGATTTAAGGAAAACTCTTAGCTGCAAACCCCTGTAAAAATGAAAAGAAAATTAAACACTTCCAACATACAGTAGCACGGGCTACATATTCACATTCCAAAAGGTAGAAATAGGGGAATAAAATAGAATGGGGCCAAAGCAAGACCAAAATCCAACAATCTTCTCGGCACAATCTCTGGCAAGTTATGAACTCCAAAAGGCTTAGGAGTTTTTGCCCCTATCCCCCTATGGCACTACCAATGGTTATAACCCTCACAGACTTTCTCTTTGACCAGTTTTTCTCATTCCTTGCAGCTTTCCTCAGATGGCCCACATTCTTGGTATTTCCAATATTCTGGGGTCTCTGTTGCACTTTTGGCTTCATCCTCACAACTCCACACACTGCCTTCTAAGGGAGCATTAGCTGGTCTCCCACATATTCCAAAATTTGAATGGGAGCCTCCAGACCCCACAACTTTTGCATTTTGCATGAGCCTAAAGCCAGAACCATGTGGATGAATCCAAGGTCTGCCACCATCTGGAGCAGTAGCTGAACTGTTTTGCATCTTGCTTGTGATTTCAGAGACCCCTGAATGCCTGGATGGCTGAGGTCTATGAACCAAATCCTGAGGAACAAATTCCCTAGGCAGCATTCTGGAATATGGTGCCTTGCAGCTCTCTTCTCAAAGCAAAGTGTTTCACTTTTGTGATTTTTGAGCTTGCTAAGGGTGGGGTCTTACTGGTCCCTCACGTTCCTTCAAAGTATTTTTTCTTTGTCCTGTTGTAAATACTTGGCTTCTTTTTAATGTTAATATTTTCAGCAACCTCCACATTTGACAGCTCAAAATTTACAGAACCTTCCTTTTGGGTGAAATTCAAAGCTTTTAAAATCATTCACCTGTGCCCTATGCTCTTTATGCTCAAGTTAGAACTGGCTAAAAGACTCCAACAGCAGCCATGCCACTTCTGGAACACTAGAATGCTTTGAAATTTGTTCCACCAGATTAATTAGTTTGCTGTCCTTAACCTCAGCCCCCTGGACATGAGCAAAATGCAGACAAATTTTCTGCCAGAGTATAACACACATGGCCTGAAGTCCATCTTCCAGTGGAATTCTTTTTCTCAACTGAAACCTCTTGAGCCCCATCTTCATTGGCTGGATTACCATCAATGCATTACCATTAATTACCATTAATGCTGGATTACCAATCATACTGGTTTTCTGAGCTTTGAGCACGTCTCCCATCAAATTTAACCCACAACATTCTAAGGCTGCTTCTTCAGCTGGCATCTGCAAACATTTCCAAACACATCCCACAAGCCAGTTCCAAAGATTTCTGAACTATGTAGTCAGGTAGCATCAAGCAACAGCCCCACTTCTCTGATGCCCAAATCTGTCTTACTTTCCTGTCACTGGGATGAAATACTCAACATTTTGCAGAATGCAGTCTCTGATAGTGCTGGTGACCTAGGTAGACACTCTTCCAAACTGTACCTCTTGGAGTCCTTTTGCCTGTTTTTATTTTAGAGAAATAATAAACAGCTACAACTCATAATAATTTTCAAGAGTCAGAAAATAGGGCCTTACGCATTTAGAAATACTAACAGTGGAATGCATTTTTCTTAAACAAAGTGAAGTATTTCACTCTCAGCATTATGTATATTGAATTATACATATTTGTGTTAGTGTTCTGAACATTTCTGCCTACTTCTCCTATCATTAGTGTGCTTCCTGTTGTCTATTTGTCAACCTCTGTATGCACCTACATAATAGCTATTTGCTAATTCCCTTTGACAATGTTACTTGGAACACCAAATGCCATTTTTGGTGTGACTAATTATGGTAGCCAAAGCTTCTGAAAAATAACAAGAGATCATTACACTCATTGTTTCTAAAGGATAAAGGAAATACAGAGATGAAAACAAGCATATTGAGATGCAATTCCACTTTCATTAGGGATTCAAACCAAAATGAAATAATGTTGGCTTGGATTTTGTTCAAGGGGATATTCTAACAGTTCAGCTTCTATCCAATATAATGATTTGGAAGAAATTGTAAAGGCTTAGTTCTGGAAGAAAGTGATTCCTATTTTTGGAAGGAAACTGATAAATTTTTATTTAATTCAAGATTAATATTTCAGTTCAATTTAATTCAGTAAATTAATATGCTTCCTTTCAGTTTAATGTTTGATTCAAGCCATTTTTTCAGCTGCTCCTTGTATTGGCATAGATCCAAAGAAGAAAAAAATATATGTTGACTATTTCCAGAGTAAAAGAGGTTCATATCATTAGTGGCTTTCAAGGAACCAAAAATCTCTTTAGGGTAAAAAATAAGCATGGATTTCTATTGTCACATTAGTTAGAATGCACATACATATCAATTTTTTTGAACTAAAAGTATCTTAGAATAATCTCCAGATATCTTTTTTATTAAATATTTACTCCATCACTTTTTTCCTAGAACAACCAAAAAGTCCAAGTATCCCTTTTCAGAAAATTTTAAATTTGAAAATACTAACTCCTTATTCTTCTTTGTAAATTAAAGTTCTGTAGAGAAACATTATATATACATTTTTGTATGTAGTAATTTTACATGCACACATACATACATATGTATGTTCACTGATGAGTAGGAGAAAGGAACCAAGCCAACAAAAATCAATGAACCTCAAGAAATGGAAGAAAGGGAAGAAAAGAGAGGGAAAGGGAATGAAAAAAATGAAATGTGTTATGTACATGTACCAATTCCACACAGGGAATGTAATCATTATGTAATGAAAATATGTACTAATAAAAAATAAAACATGAAAAAATTGATCAATGCAACAGCTGAGACTACCTCAGATTCTGTGCTGGATCAAAATCCACTGCTCAGAATTTATTATTATGTATATACATTTGGTAGAAGGAATTTATTGAGCTATTAATATGTGTGATTTATTTGAACACAAATTTCTCTTCTCCATTCCAGGAAGTCTCTCTTCACAATTTTGAGACCAATAGAGACTTTCTTCTGGCAGAGAGGGAGAAAGTCTAATTGAAATAGTGGAAAATGGAAAAGCATCACTGTGGATCTATTCAGTAACTCCTCCTCCAGACAATACCACCAAGACATGGCAAAAGGGAATACCCTTGGTATAACTCTAACCCATCCTTTTTGGAGACTCTAAAAGGGAATCTATTTCCTTACTTTCATCAATTTCTAAAGATCACTTTCATCCCTTGGCTCATGACATCTTGCTTTATGTTAAAACCAAGCAACATCATATCCTCAGTCCTCTCTCTGACCTCTGTGTCTCTAGTCACATCCCTTCTATAACTGGATCTTCTGCTCCCATCTTGTTAGAACATTTATGATTATATGGGCCCTCGTGGATAATCCAGGCTTGCAAGTGATGTTGTCAGGGTTTGTAATGATAAATTGGAGATTCTAGGGCCTTCCTCCAATTTCCATAAACCCTGTATGTCTTGGGATTTTTGTGTGGCTCAGAAAGGAGAAGGAAACCACCTAAATAACTAAAGCATGATCTCAGAGTCAAAATTATGTTGATATTAAGAAAAATTTAATATGTGACATTTCTTATCTCTGAAGGGATTTTCTGTTTCAGACAGAGTCTCACTATGTAGTTCAGACTTCACTATGTGGCCCAGGATGGCCTTGAACTCACAGTGATCCTCCTGCCTCAGCCTCCTGAGTGCTGAAACTACAGGATGCACCACCATGCCCAGCCTGTGAAGTGATTTTTGCACCTACTAAACATAGCATTGTTTTGCTTCCATAAATGCATTGCCTTTGAGTCACCAGCACTGAAACTCTTCTATCACAATCACAAGGACAATAAGCAAGTATTTAATAATTTACAAATTAGGTATAGAACATTATACAAAAAACTGCAAATAATAAAAAAGAGAAAACAGATATATCTCCTCAGGTAGAAATATGTACCAAAAATATTGCTGAGACTGCTTATGGGGTGATGATAACAAGAGTATGTAGTGCACTAATATATATTGTACAAATTATATTGTATATTATACAAATTACAAGTGTTCTCAAACATCTAAATCCTTCTTACCTTTTATCCTCACAGATTTGTTTCACAGCTTTTCCCACAATAAATTCTATTAAATGAAACATCTCTGGTCAAATAAGCTTAGGAGTATACTGATCCCTTCCTATTTAATTATGGGAGCATGAATGAAAAGAAATCATGTTCACTTAAACTCAGTATTTTCAAACATATTTGTAACCTTAAACTTCTTCCTCTTAACTTTACTAAAATCCCTGTTTAACAAATTCTAATTTGGTGAAATGGGTTTTTATGTAGACCATTTATTAAATTTTTTTGTATTTTAAAAAGTCCAGGGCTTTTGTTCCTCATGAAAAACTGGTCATCCCAAATCCCTGCTGTACTACTTTTTTGTCCCTTGCTCTTTCTTTTCTTTTCTTTTCTTTTCTTTTCTTTTCTTTCTTTCTTTCTTTCTTTCTTTCTTTCTTTCTTTCTATTTCTTTCTCTCTCTCTCTTTCTTTTTTTTTCTTTCTTTCTTTCTTTTTGTTTCCACAGTACACCATAACACCTGGCAAGAGATTGGGGGTCACTGCAGGGGTCTCCAATACCTGGAACCCAAAGTGGCCTGAAGTCACAGCATTCTCACCTGCCTGGTGGATTTATTAGGAGTATTTTGACAGCATTCAGATCTTGTATGACAATTCCAGAGATGTCTGGCACAGAGCTAAGAGTTCAGTCCAAGGCAGTTTTTTCCTCCTTGTCTGCTGAATCTCAGGACCAAGTTTCCAAAATGGTGGGTTTCCCTTCCCTGTGATCCTTCCAGAGTGAAACTGATCTTCACTAATCTCTGGTGCATAGTCTAAAAAACTGATCTAGATTTAATCATGAAGCTCTCAAAAAATAGATGTACAAGTTTTAGTCCCAGTTTATCTGCTTTTTAGTCCTTAAGCAGATCTGAAGATTAACTCCTCTATCTCCTCCAGAATGATGCTGACTGGTTTTTATACCACAGGGCAGGCTGACTGATTTTAGTAACAGAGATAGGTTCACTGATGGAATGAAAACATTTCTAGGGAAGCTTATGAATTTAATAACAGTTTTAAACAGAAACAGGTATTAAAGAATAGGCATATTCCCCAGATGACTGCCTATCATCATGATTTCTCTCCAGAACATTTTACAGGCTGGCCACTATCCTCAGAGATAACCTCTTTCTACATCCAAACCTGGCCTGCTCACCCCCCTAGAAATAGGTAGAATTACCTTTAACAGTCTGTCTCATTAGAGGGCACAGTTACATGTGGCTATCAAAACAGCAGTTTTGGCCATCAGCTGTGACTATCCAACAATTATGGCTATCAAAACAACAATGAGTAGCCTACCATATCCAGCACAGCTCTTGAAACTCTGGAGGGAGATGGTGAATGATGAGGAAAAGAAGACAAGAGTCAAGATGCAGAAAGCTAATGTCAGGTGGAGCCCCTCTCCTGATGGAAAAAAGGACTGCCCAGCAATCACAGTGCATTTATTAATACAATCAGCAATAGGAGGACATTCACAGAGAATTTAAGGAGAAGGTAAGATCCAGAACAGGAAGAACATTTAATCTTCAGTAAAACATCATACCTTGGTTGTTACATAGGGAACAAGAGAGGAAGTATCTATATTATTTCAGGAGAAGGTCAATTCACTTTGTGCATCAGCTCCCTGAGCTGTGTACATCCTCATGGGTCCTTGCCAAACTCGTGAAAAGCAGTGACGTTGTCCTGTGGTACAGACAGCTTCACTCCCAACAGTAGTCTGTAGAGTTGGATATTCCAATCAGATAAACCATCAGCCTCGGGCCCATTTTAAAAACTGTCTTTGCTTTCACAGGTGTAAAAGGTTTTATTCCTTCTGATTCTTATTATAAGAGATCTCTATTAATTGATCTAAAAAATGTTCTGACTAGTCTATTTATAGTTACAAATTTAAAAACCAAAAAAATTTATTACAATTCAACTTGGCCAACTACATCTGAGTGTACTTTAGTTTTATAAATAAACTGTCCTACGTGTGTTTTTCTGTCTGTCCAATTTGTAACTACTTATGATACTTACAGCTGTGTTGTTTGAGCTCAACAATTTTTTTTTCTTTTTGCCTTTTTGGATTTTTAAAACATTTATTTATAACTTAAGTTGGTTTACAGATGTCATTATAACTAAGGACATGCTTCCACCCAGGTTGCCACCTGATCAAAACTTTGTTAAGATCAAGATTGGTTTTATAGGGGGCTGGTGAGAGCATAAGCACCTGGCAGCAGCATAAGCACCTGCCTGGCAAGCACGAGGTCCTGAGTTCTACTCCTGGTACCCACATATGGAAAAGGGGCCGGTGATATCACTCAGCAGCACGGGCACCTGCTGGCTCGTGAGGTCCTGAGGTCGACCCCTGGTACCCACAAAAAAAAAAAAAAGATTGGTTTTACATATGTAATGCATATTGTTGTCTGTGTAAAATTATTTGAGATTCTTTCATTGATTAAAAATAACATGTGAATTGTTTTCTGGTTCTCAAAGGTCATCAAAAATTGTTAAGATAGCTACATAGATATCCCTTAAGGTGAGGGAGCTGTTGGACAGTACTATTCTTGGTGAATAAAGGAACAGCTGCCTGGAAAAATCTTATTACAGCCTTTGTTCATTAAGGGGCCCCTAGTTGTCCACATGGCCTTATGGGAGACACCACAATAAAAGTTGTTAAATATGTTATTGTGATATGTTTACATTGGTGATCATCAAAAGGTTAAGTTTTTTTATAAATAAGACAATAATGTTTTCTCATTAAAAAATAGTCTTGGTACAAAACTAAATTAGGAAACAAACTCTCCATTTAGCTATGACAATTCCTTATTGTTAATCTTGTGGTGTATTAAATGTATTCATGACTTTCAGATGTACAGGTCTTTTCAAATGTAAAGGTAGGTTTGTTTATATTGATAAGCCTTTTCTTTTAGATTCAGATATTTGCCTATCTCTTGTGCTCCAGCTACTTGTAATAAGAAGTATATGTCAAACCAACATGAGACCACCCACAAAATTAAAAAGACCTATCTGATGTATATGTTATATGTGTCACTGTCCTGTCCTAAAATGGACATTTAAATGTGTTTCAAAGATTACATCATGATTATCATCATGCTGAAATGCTATGTGTAGCTTTTGTTCTCAATTTTCTCAGTACAGCTATATAACTGTTGTCTGTTAACATTCTGCAGAAATTCAACTACTAGAACAACCATGGTTGGTAAAGAATAACAGTCCTCTGGCTATACTTTATATTTCAGTGTTTGCTATTCAGGTGAGATTGTAATAGTTAAGCTCACTGCTCCATCAGCAATATTAATGTCACTGATCTTCTCTTGTGAGTGTTTAACAACTAAGATTTTGTTATGAAAGCTCGAAAGGTAACTGGGCTAAGAGGATAGCTAATGTTTTGGCCCTGGCCTTCCAAGGTCAACGAGGACCCAGGACATAAGAAAACATTTTCTACAGCCTACAACTCTGGTGAGTTACACAACTGCCTGACCAAGGTGATTGTTGAGCCCCAGGAGATGGGAACACAGTGCACAGTGTGCTAAAGGAGGGTCACTAGAAGAAAATGTCTCCCGTGATTTAATAGAAAGTGATCAGTCAAGCAAAGGCTAAGATTCATCCTGATTGCTGACACTGACAGAAGAATTGAAAGGCTCTATACATGATTCCAAGGTAATCCTAAGGAGACTTAACTGACCTTGATAGATAGCAAGAGGTTAATTCTAATTACAGCTCTCAATTTAACTTGGTCTTAAACATCCAGCAGAAAAGTATAGCCAAAAGATATATAAAACAATGTCATAATAATAGTCTAGATGTAGGAAGGGGCTCCAATCACTAACCCTTTCTGGCAGTTTCCAGTTACACCAGTAGCTGAGCACCGTTGTGAGTCTTTAAGAAAAACTATAGCATAATCTATAAAAGCTTAAAAATAAACTTTAAATTTTTTAGCTAAAATTGTCCTTCAAAACCACCAAGCTCTCCATCTTGCAGCTAAACCTGGAGAGAAACTTAAGACAAAATAACAGACTTATAGATAATCTCTGTCAGTAGAAGGGTTTAAGAGCCAGTGCATTACACTCCTATTCTAGTCCCTAAAGAATACTCTCTAAACTTGGCTCTTTCCCCAACCTGGCTTTCTGTCCTAGTGCTTATGCTTTGATTATATGTGCTCTAATTTCTTGGAAAATTTGTTTATACTTGCTTAGAGGCTGCCAAACTTCAAGTGATCATGCAGATAGAACCAACAACAAATGTGCTATACTCCTTTTGCTTGGACTCACTAGATCAACCTTGTAAGGAGAGTTTATAACTGTTAAACTACAACTTGATATCTATCTGAGGCCCATTAGATTAGCTCTCTGGAGAAGGCCCCTGACTGCCCCTAGACTCACCCTTCTCAGCTTGAAGCAGCTAGATGAGAACTGAACCCATTCTCCCCTAACCATAGTTAGGGATATTTCATCAGAAGGGTAATATTAGAGATAGCTAATTTATTTAGAAACATGGTAGGCAGTCAGACAGGGCTAGGCCCAGGAAATGTCAGTGCAGAAGAAAACTGTGGAGTTGCAATTACAAAAACAAAAGGGGGAATATGATTACCTCCATGTGCACAATTAGATTTTGCTATCTTTACTATAAATTTTTCAAACCTGGTTGCAGAAAATAAATAGCCTCTAGCAGAACTTCATTGGCAAAAGGGCAAATCTGATGAACATGCCTAGGGCTCAAGTCATATAGAAGGACATCAAAACAAAAAAGTGGAATGGCCCAGTGCAATTAATAGCATGGGGTCGAGTGTATGCTTGTGTGTTAACAAATAATGGAACACCATTATGGCTGCCCTCCCAAGGGACTATGTGATGGATCAAGGAATACCCCAGCCCCATGATGGAGCCTGTTCCTGTCTGGTCCTGCAGTGTGAGCATTCTCGATGATGACCCTGGAGAAAACCCCAACACCACAAGTACTAGGATCCACACAGGTTACAAAGCCCATGACATGGGGACAGCTAAAGAAGACAACACAGGAGGCTCACATACTGGTTATGTGACAGGGCCTCCCACAAACTCCTAAGAATGTTTCTTGCTATGGTGGCTATCAGAGCCTATATGCTGTTTCAACTGCTGCAATTACAAAAACTAAAAGGGGAATATGTTGGGGACCACAAATTCACAATGGCTATTTTTATACTCTTCCCTAAGGGATGAATGGAAGCTTCAGATTTTTGGTATCATCCTTTTGCGATTTCCCATTATCTCATTAGGGGTGAGCTATCATTGTTCACCTTCTAAGACTAAGACTGAAACCACTAAGGCTAAGAATACTAAGACTAAAGTTGCCCCAGGGCAATATCCTCATTAGTTTAAGATCACCACGACCCTCTGAGTCATCTGATAATCCCCTCCTCAATCAATAAATGCTGAGGTTCTGTTTGCCTCATGGCCTTTTGTTCCTCATGAACAACTGGTCATCCCAGATCCCTGCTGTACCACAAAAAAAAAGTCCAGCTTCAGCTTTACCTACTGGACATTGAGCAGATAATGACTGAATAATGTAAATATCTAATAAGATGAATGCCCATTTATCCCTGTATTTTATTTCCCATATGTGTTAGTTCTATACCACAATAAATCACTCGAAGTTCCACATATTAATATCTTAGAACTGCAAAATATCAAATGCTTTTTGAAACTCTGAGTAGATTACACTCACTGTTCCTCCTTCACAGGATTTGTGTTTAACTATTTTTTTTCAATTAATTTGTTAACTGAGAGAAAAAATATAAAAATATTGTACATTCTAATGGTGTACCATGGTATGTTTCAAACATGTATTATGTTTAAGTCAGATTAAGAACATTTATCTCTTCAAACATTTATCCTTTCCTTACTATAAAAACTTTCCAAATCCTTTCTTCTAGCTTTTTAAAATGTGAAGCCAATTAATGTTATCTATAGATCCCACTATTTAGTAACAACCCTCACTCCAGTGCATTTAGATGCAACCTGTTTGGGAAAGGTAATCATTCCAGCCTCTTCTCAGATTTACCTCCATCAAGCTGGGTGACCTCATGCAAGCCCATGGCATCCTGGTGCTCAATATGCTCACTGGAAAAACAAGATTGAACTAAACAGTCTGTAAGTTCCTTGCAGCCCTGTTACTTATGTGCATTCTTTATTTATTCATTCTCCCTAAGAATTTTACTATATTAGAAAAGAATTACTTACCTTGAAGAAATCATGCTGTATTCCAACCGCATCCTGCCCTACACCAGTAGGTTGTTTTCTTATGTTCTAGTGATTTACCTTTTATTGTAGATTCTATCAGCTTTCCTGGTGTGTTTCTAAAGGAAATATCTTTTATCTGATGCAGTTCATAATCTCACTGAGTATTGTGGGCTGAATTGTGGCCCTCCTGAGATTAATATATTAAAGCCCACTCCTTATGTGATATACTTGAAGATAAGGCCTATAAAAAGATAGTTCCATGTGGTTACAAAGGTGTACCCTTAATTTAGTGGAAATGATGTTATTTTAAGATGAGGAAGAAATGCTGGGGTGGAAAGGTATACAGAGGAAAAGGGCTCTGTGAATATCCATTGACAAGGGGAACAACTAGAAGTCAAGGAGCGAGGCTTCAGGGGAAACCCAACTCTACCAACACATTGATCTTGGCCCTCTATTTCTAGAATTGTGAGAAAATAAACTTGTGCTGTTTAAACCACACAGTGTGTGGAAATTTGTTATAGCAGAGCAGCCAAACACACTAAACAAATATAATCTGCGCAGATACAAGAAGTTCCACTCCCTATAACTGCTCCCTCCTGACCCCACAGCAGGAGCTCCACTGGTTAGAGGTCCTCCAAAGGCTAGTTTGCTTTTAACAAGAACTTAGTTGGCATTGATTCATTTCCCCAAAACACCCACTCAGAGCAGCTGTTCTCTAATTATTACAGATATGGCTGAATTATCTTGTTCAAAGACACAAAATTTAACTAATGTGAACAACTGAAGCCTTGTTTTGGCTTTATCCTAATGACTATAATCCTCACTGCGTATCATCTATTAGGTTTTATAACCCCTTTATGTAATCTATGAGTGTTGCTTCTACTTATAAGAATGCTCATGCATATACTCACACCCTCTTCATCCAAGATTTGTAAGCACATCATTATTTAGACATTTCTGGGTGTGCCTCCTTTGTGGTATCTAGTATAACATACTATATAGGCTAGGTATTTGAGACATATATGTAGATTGAATTAAAAGAAAAGGGACAAGATATCATGCCTATATCTTGTACTCTGAATAACTACTATGAAGACAACAATACGCTATGTATCAACTATTGTAACTGTCCTACTAACTTGTTTTGAAACTCAGTTTCATTGTTTATCTTTTTTCTCTTTAAAAAAATTATTCCAGATATTTGACCTCGTTTCTGTGCTCAAAGCATGTTAACAGATTTCACTTGAAAGGCTAAAAATGTACTATGCACCAGATACACTTCTAGGTGCCTCACAGGCATTAATGTATTGATGTCACATGATAACACTGTAAGTGTACTAATATAGCCCCTTGTCACTGAAGAAAAGAAGAGGCACCAGTGATGAGTAATTTATTCAACATCACAGGGTTGAGTGGCAGATCTGTACTATGAGACTGGGAAGTCAGGAGTCAGAAACTATGCTTTGAACAACTCTACCATAACTCTTTGGCTTAGTCACACAGTACATAAAGAGAAACCTGAAAACAAAATGGAAAAAATCTAAAAACATTAAGCTTTATACATTTTATTCCCTAAGTAAGAGATTTTGGTCTTCACTTATGGGCTACTGACAAATTAGTACATTGACTTTACACTCATGCTTCTAACAGCAATAGCAAATAAAAATTGGAAATTGGGAGCTGGCTGGACACAGGTATCCTAAAGATGGAGAGACTGAAAGTGGCTCATTTACAGTAAGAAGGGAGGCAAAAAGATGGGGGGTGGAAGCTCTAATACCAGAGCAGCAGTTAGTCACAAGTGAGCGCAGATGACCTCCACATCCCATTAAGTACTGCAGGCATTATTGAAGGGCAGTTTCTGGTCAAGTGTGAGTTGAGTCACTGAGAATGTCAAAATTCATAAGTCTATTTCTACAGGCAGGGAAAAAGCAATCCAACCATGTGGTTAAATGTAATTTGTGTGATTTTATAAAATTATTTTCAGGTTCTGAAAATTTACTTTATTCACTGAGGATGGCAGGAACTAGAATTTTTTTTAATTTGTAGAAATAATTCAAACTTTAAAAGACTACTGTAGGCTTATAAAAATCCATTAATTGCATGTTTTCTTTTTTTATTTAGAATATTAGTGTCAACTACTTCTTTTTTTACTGACAGCCTCCTTTCTTGTTTAGTTTAAGCAAATCCTAACTACATTGAAATTATCATGCTGGATAAAACATTTATTTCTGTTATTTCATACAAGGGATGTCAAATAGTCCACCATGGTACTTCCAAAGAGTGTAAAGCAGTCTTCTTTCAAAGATTTGCAATTTCAGCAGTGAGCAATAATTGGGAAAGAAAAAACTCCAGCAGCTTGTTGCAAACACCAGTCTGATGTTATCACCACTCTTTCTCAGCCCACCCTGACTCAGCAGCCTTGCAGTAGTCCTGCACCTCTCACCAGAGTGATTGCTGGTTGAGGCAAAGACTTTGTGCAGAAGCTGCTCATTACATTTCTTGGTTTGTGCCTGCCACCCAACAAATAGATCCTTAACAAGCCACACAAATGGGCTGGTTATTATGGTTCTAATCAGACTTGATATCAAAAATCTGGTAATCTGACAAGATACCAGAAATTTGTCAGCTCTGAGATCAATTGTGAATTGATGGAAAAGCAATTTTGGTTTCTAAATGACACCTACATGTGGTATTCCAGTTTCAAAGAACACTCTAAAACTGAATACATCTAAACATTATTTGAGATTGACCATAAATTTTTTGCCCCAGAGCCCTTGAAGAGCTTTACATATCACATGCTGTGAGACAGGAAAAGAGCATTTCTCTGCACAAGAAGGAGTGAGGCTGCAGATGCTGTACAGAGGCAGAGAAGAGCACAGAGCACATGCATGTTTAGTCAGCTCCCTAAAGGACTAAACACCTTGTAGAGTCATAAAAGAAATCATTTCTTTGTGGCATTTGGCTCAATCAACAGTTTAAAATTTAAAGAGTGGATTTCTGAAGGAAGAGCACAATGGTTTTGTTGATCTCTCTTTCTCTCCATTGCCCAATGAGTATAGTATTTCCATTTGGTGTAATGAAAAAGGTCTGCATTATAAATGTACTGAATACCATTGAATCATGCACTTTAAAGTTATTAAAAGGAAAAGTTTACTGGCATGATAGTGGACACTTATAATCCCAGCTACTCCGAAGGCTGAGGCAAGAGAATCACAAGTTTGAAGCCAGCCTAGGTAACTTGATCTTGTCTCCAAACAAGAAAGAAAGGGGGCTGGGGATATATCTGTGGCAGACTACTTACCTAGCATGCAAGAGGCCCTGGGTTCTATTCACAGTAACTTAAATAAAGGGTAAATTTTATATTATATGTAGTTTATCACACATAAAAGAATAAAATTATGCCTGATTCTCACACATGGTTCTCCCTAGCACAAGCCACTACACACACACACACACACACACACACACACACACACAGAGGAGTTCTTACATAGTAGATTAAGGTGGACTTTAGCACCCTTTCATCCACTTTTTTTTCTTTATGTGGATATTGGGAACCGAACTCAGGACCTCACGCTTGCCAGGCAGGCACTTATGACGCTGAGCTATATCACTGACCCATCATCCACATTTTAAACGTACTTTTTTTTTATATGCGGGTACCAGGAGTCGAGCTCAGGACCTCGCACTTTCCAGGCAGGCACTTATGCCACTAAGCTATATCACCAGCCCTTAAATGTACTTTTATCCACATTCTCAAACATAATTCTTTTCTATAGGTACTTTCCTTTAAAGAGAAAAAATGTTCTTTTCTTATATAAAATCCAAGCCTCTAAGGTTGAGAGTGGAAGTGGTATCTGGACAAATCCATGCCAACTGTGTCCCTGTAATCCTTCTCATCTATACAGGAGATGTGGTGTAGGAGATAGGGTACTTCTCCTCCAGTAACACTGAAAAATCCATTCACCAGCAGGAAGACAACATGAGGAAATAAGCTTGAAGTTTCATATAAATCTAGATAATGTAATACATAGAGCCCACTCCTATGGTCTCATCCAGCAAGATCCAGGCTCACTTCCCTGTAGCAGACATACTTGATTACCCAATAATGACAAGTTTTCCCTTCTTTTGGTCCTCTGAATCCAAGCTTAAGAGAGTGAAATTGCAAGAAAGAGGACCTGAAGCTACCACTTGTATCAATCAGGGTTCCCAACAGAAACAAACCAATAGGGGAAAGAGAGAGACAGTGTCAGAGACAGACAGACAGACAGAGACAGACACAGAGGCAGAGACAAGATAAAGACAGTGAAACAGAGGCAGAGATTAAAAGAGTTTGTCTCATGAGATTACAGAAAAAGCTGACAAATTCCAAGATCCGCAGACATCAAGCTGGAGATCCAGGAAAGTTGATGGTATATGTAGTTTCAGTTCAAATGCTGGAAGGCTGAAGATCCAGAAAGAACCAATGTTTCAGTTCCAGTATAAAGGCAGGAAAGAACCAATGTTCTAGCTCAAGGCAGTCAAATAGGAGCTGTTCCATTTTGTTCTCAGGAAGATCTGCCTTTCTGTTATTCAAGCCTTCAATATGTTGGACAGAACTTGCCCTCTTGTAAAAGGGGAATCTTGCTTTAATTGGCCCACTGATTCAAATGTAATTTCATCAAAAAATACTCTCAGACAAAATAATATTTGTCCAAAATATGAGCTCATTAATCAAGATATATCATATACAGGTACAAATTCCCTATGATGAATATAATCATTATGTATATCTAAATTGTACTAATAAACTTAATAAAAGAAATATGAGCTCACTGTGGTCTAGTCAAGTTGACACAAGATTAACCAACATACCACTCTGTCTAAGGCTAGTCCCCTCAGGTGAAATCTGAGAACATGCCTCTTCTCTAGCGTACTGAAACTAGAAATATCTTGACCCAAGTACAACACTTTACATAATTCCTTAGGGCAAGACATGAGATCTTAGTAGAGATCTACTAAATATGCTACCTTATGGAGTATCTCTTTCTTTGCAGGTTTTCACTCTCACTATCCAGAACTACACTTCCCTTTCCCTCCCCTTAGCAGCTCCTGATCTGTAACTTCCTATTCTCTAACTTCTGAAGCTATGCCTCTTGGCTGTCTGTGGAAGTAGCTCTCTACCAAGACACCAGTAACTCAATTATATCACCATCTAGAATGACTATGTGTCTATGCCTGATAAATCTGATTTTGTTCAAGAATGGCTATACTGAAAAAAACATTTCCATAAGAGAAAACAATGTTAATACAAACAGATAAACTTAGTGAACTAGAAGCAAATAAGCAACATGGTTATCTGTCAGGAAAGAAGATAACGAGCACACCACCAGTAAGGTTGAGCAAAAGGACCTGGAAGAAATTGCTTATGAACCACTCCCTCCTCAGATTTGGTGCCTATTGTGATAACTTATACAATATAACCCCAAACTACCTCTTAATCTCCATTTTGAGATGAAATGACTTAAGATACTCCATCCAGGAACATTGTAAGGGTGGGAGTGAGGATAAGTAGGGATGATAATGCAGGGAATTGTGCATAATGTGGTAAAAATATGACTTTGAAGGTAAGGAAATCTGATTTTACCAAATCAGGTATGTGAATTTATGTCAGTTACTCAATTCCTCTGTGCTTCTGTGCATTGCCTAAAAGAATAGGAACAGTAGTACCTCAGAAGACAGATGAGAATTGAATGAGCAATCAAAAGCAATTAAATGAGCACTTGCCCTAATGAGTGTGTCCTGTCCCTAGCTCTGTGTTCCCTTTTACTATCCATTCTCTGTCTCTCATGCCTGAAAGCTCTTATCTCCTGAGTGCCTTACAATAGTAGCTAGTAGAAAAATGTTAGTTTTATTTTTTGCAATCATTACAGATAAAGAATATTAAGACTATAAACCTCCTCTTATTGCTTTCACCCCAAGCAAACTTCCCAGGATTCATTTCATAGGTGTTTAACCATATAAGTCCCTGTGCTCTTGATACCCATTTCCCATCATCATGCTCACTGCCTTTGTACTAGCACACTTCTAACTGAGGACTTGTGATCGGTTAGCATTCACAGGGAGATCAGAGGAATTTTGGAATCTGAACTTCTTGGTCATCAAAGACGCTAAACAGGCTGGGGAAAAGAGTCTGAGTCCATGCCCCTTTCTTCCTCCATCAACCCAGGACTGTGGAGCTGGTGAGAGGGGTGGCCCGGAGAACTGCAGGAATGCCATTGACAGAGTAGGACCCTGGATAAGGCACAAAAGATAGACAGGCAGAACTAGAGGCATGGAAATATCACATGCAACATCAAATCCAAGGGCAGGAATAATCCAGGACTCGGTAATGACTCCATCAGAGGAACCCAGCTACCTGGCTCCTCCCCACCACCACAGAACAGCAACTGGCACAGGAAGACCCCAGGACTCAGCAACTGGCCCTTTTCTATCAATTTTTTTGGTGTTGTTCCTCTTTTTTCTCTGTCTTTTTCTCTGTCTTTTTTTTTTAATGTGGGTTCTGGGAGTCGAACTCAGGACCTCGCACTTGCCAGCAGGCGCTTGTGCGCTGAGCAATATCACTGGCCCTTTTTTCCTTTATGTGGGTATAGGGAGTTGAGCTCAGGACCTAGCACTTGCCAGGCAGGCGCTTATGCTTCTGAGCCATATCAACAGCCCTCTTTCTCTCTTTCTTTCTTTTTCTCCCTTTTCTAAATGGCTGGGGAGAACTCCAGCCACAGAAAACTAATCTCATCTCCCAAACCCAGAGATCGGATTCATATAATTCCTTGAATATTTCTTAATTCTTTCTTTTCTACAACCTTCTCTAGTATCCCAAACCCTGCATGACCATCCTTTATCCTCCACTCTTGGTTCTACTTCCTTTCCAGTTTTCTTTGTTTTATATATTATCATCCCTAAATTTCCCCAACACAGGGTAAAACCACTCTAGTAAGGGGAAACACTTTGCATCCAAACTTCTAATTTACAATCGGTTCTGTTATATAGCTATAGACTTTGCTCCTAGGGTTGAAAGTACAAAATCAATACTTACCAGTTTGTCAATTTCTAAACTGATGTTGCTAATTTTACTACTTTAGCTAGGATGTCATATCTGTGGTAATCAGTTGTTCTCCCTTCTGTAAAAATACTGGGAAACTCTGGGAAATACCCTCACCAACAAAGGACTGGAGACTGAGCCAAACAGTTACCAATATCCCACTCAATTAAGTAGGAAGGGAGGATCTTTGGACAGACACAAACCAAGAATATCCTACACATAGAAGACACCTCTGAAGAACAGACTTTTCCTAGAAAGGCCTTGATATTAGTAATATAGCTACCTACTACAAAAACTCACAAGGATCATCACAGAAAACAAAATTTTAAAAAATATTTTTGAAATAGAAAATGACAAGACAAAGAAGCAAAATGCAATCTCAGATCTTCAGCCGACCCAGAGCAAGTGCAGGAGACATCAACATAGAAGAAATTGGAAGACAAACTAAATTTCTGAAATGATAGCAACTGAAGTAAAGAAACAAATCCATGAGGCTATAGAGGAAATCAGATCAGTAATAACCTCTCAGGTAAAAAAAAGACATCTCAACATATATAAAGGAATTGCTCAGCAAATCTAGACTAGAGATAGATTTTTTTAAAAAGATGATAAAAAAGGATGGAAACTATGAATGATCAATATAGGAAAGAAATAGAATACATGAAACAGATTCAAACAGATATCCAGAAAATTAAATGTTCCATTGAAAACTGGAAAAACCGCTTCAATGAAACTAAAGACAGACTTTCAGACCTTGAAGACAGGATCATGGTTAGTGATCATGAAAGGAAAGATCTCTTGAAAATAACAAAATATCAGGAAATAACAATTCAATACCTGTAAGATGAGAAAAGGAAAAATAATATAAGAATAAGTGGTGTAAATGTAAAAGGAGTCAACACAACTGACATTAAAAAAAACTTTTGCTGAAGTAATACCAGAAAATTCCTCAAGCATGGGAAAAGAACCTGACATACAGATAAGTGAAGCATATAGAACTCCAATTAGCCATGAACATGATAAATATACACCCAGACATATAATAATCAAGATCCCAGTAATTCAGCAAAAGAACAGAATATTAAAAGCTGTTAGAGAAAAGAAAGAGATAACTTATAAAAGAAAGCCCATCAGAATCATGGCAGACTTCTCAACACAAACCCTCAAGAAGAGCTTGGAGGTAAGTATTTCTAGTCCTGAAAGAAAACAACTTCTAACCCAGAGTAATATACCCTGCAAAACTATCTTTCAAAATCAATAGAGAAATAAGATACTTCCCTGAAAAAGAACAACTGAAGAAACTCCTGACCACCAAGCCAACACTACAAAGGGTACTGAAAAATATTCTAGATACAGATAAAAATGACCACAATTCCAAGAACAATAACAGAAAGAAACCACCAAGCAAGGCAAGCAATTAAACAGAGTGGAAAAGTAGGGAACAAACAGCAGGAAAATATCATGGCAAATGTAAGCCAATACATATCAGTTATAACCATTGATGTAAAGGACCTCCATTCACTGATCAAAAGAAATGGAATGGCAGAATGGATCAAGAAACAAGATGCAACAATATGCTGTACACAAGAAACACATTTAATCCAAAAGGAAATTGATAGACTAACAGTCAAAGGATGGAAAACAATACTCCATGCCACATGAACAGGGAAAAAAGCAGGGGTATCTGTTCTCTTTGCAGACAATGTGAACTTCAAACCAAGAATGATCAAAAGAGATAAAGAAGGTCACTACATATTTGTCAGGGGAAAACTTCAAGAGGAAGAGATAACAATCATAAATGTATATGCCACAAATATAGGAGCACCCAACTATATAGGAAAAATATTAATAGACATGAAAAATCAAATAAGCAATAACACAATTGTAACAGGGGACCTTAATACCCCATTATCACAAACAGATAAACTAGATAAAAATTCAGAAAAGAAATATCAGAATTGAACCAAACCTATGAACAAATGGACTTAGTAGATGTTTACAGATTGTTCCACCCAACAACATCAGAACACACATTCTTCTCAGCTGCACATGGGACATTCTCTAAAATAGACCATATACCAGCCCAAAGTACATGCTTAAGTAAATGCAAAGGAACTGAAATTATCCCAGGCATATTATCTGATGATAGTACAATGAAATTGAAAATGAATGACAAAAGAAACTACAAAAACTCCATAAACACACAAAAATTAAACAACACACTCCTGAACAACCAATGGGTTATAGGTGAAATTAAAGAAGAAATTAAACAATATCTATAATCAAACAAAAATGCAAATACAACTTACTGGAATTTGTGCGATGCAATGAAAGCAGTCCTAAGAGGGAAATTTATAGTGGTGAATTCTCACATCAGGAAAACAGAATGAGTAAAGATAACCTAATGCAGCACTTCAAGCTTCTAGGAAAATGAAAACATGTCAAACCCAAAGCACATACAAAGGAGGATATTATAAAGATCAGAGCAGAAATTAATGCAATGGAGACTAAAAAAAATACAAATAATTAATGAATCAAAGAGTTGGTTCTTTTAAAGAATAAATAAAATTGATAAGCCCCTAGCCAACCTTATCAAAAAAAAGGAAAGAAAAAGCTCAAATTCATTCAATAAGGAACAAAAAGGGTGAAATTACTACAGATCTTGTGGAAATTCAGAAAATCATCAAAACTACTTTGAAAATCTTTACTTGCATAGGATGGAAAACACAGAAGAAATAGAGTCCTAGAAATATATGAATTACCAGAGCTGAATCAAGAAGATATAAAAATTCTGAATAACCCAATATCAGTTAATGAAATTGAAAATGTAATTAAAATTTTAACAACAAAGAAAAGCCCAGGTCCTTCCTGATGCATTCACAGCTGAATTCTACAAGAAATTTGGAGGAGATTTAATGCCAATACTCCTCAAATCTTTAATGAAATAGAAATGGAATCAATATTCCCTAACTCATTTCTGGAGGCAAGTATCACCCTGACACAAAAACCAGAGAAAGACTCAGCCAAAAAAGAGAACTATAGGCCAATCTCCCTAATGAACATAGATGCAAAAATCCTCAATAAAAATATAGCAAATAGAATGCAGCAAATCCTCAAGAAGATTATACACCATGACGAGGTGGGATTCATCCCAGGAATTCAGGGATGGTTCGACATATTCAAATCAATAAATGTAATACACCATATCAACAGAGGTTAAGACAAAAATCACATGATCATCTCAATAGATGCAGAAAAAGCTTTTGACAAAGTCCAACACTCAGTCATGATAAAAACCTACAGATAATCAGAATAGATGGTCTTTACCTCAGTCTGATAAAAGCCATCTATGACAAACCAACAACCAACATCATACTAAATGGACAAAAACTAAAAGCTTTCACTCTAAAATCAGGAAAAAGACAAGGATATCTACTATCACCACTCCCATTCGATATAGTTCTGGAAACATTAGCCAGAGTGATTAGACAGGAGAGAAAAGTAAAAGAAATAAGGATAGGAAAAGAAGAAGTTAAATTATCATTATTCATAGATGACATGATTCTCTACATAGAAGACCCCAAAAACTCCACCAAGAAACTTCTGCTATTAATAACCAAATTCAGTAGTGTAGCTGGATACCAAGTCAACACTTAAAATTCTACAGCATTTCTGTACACAAACAACAAACTCACTGAGAGAGAAATTAGGGAAACCACACCCTTCACAAGAGTATCCATAAAATTAAATACTTAGGAATCAATCTAACAAAGGAAGTAAAAGATCTACACATTCGAAATTACAGCACTCTGAAAAAAGAGATCAAAGAGGTTATCAGAAAATGGAAAGCTATGCCTTGCTCATGGATAGGAAGAACCGACATTGTGAAAATGGCCATACTCCCAAAACTGTTATACAGATTTAAGGCAATGACAATCAAAATACCTTTAGCATACTTCACAGATCAAAGAAAACATTCCTAAAATTCATCTGGAAATAGAAGAGACCTAGAATAGCAAAGGCAATCCTGGTCAACAAATGCAAGGCAGGAGGCATCACAGTCCCTGACTTGAAATGATACTACAAACTACTGTGATAAAATCAGCATGGTTATGGCAAAAAAAAAAATAAATAAAACAGAGCTGAGGATCAGTGGTACAGATTAGAAGATTCAGACACAACTACAAACACACTTAGCCAGATTATCTTTGACAAAGGGGCCAAACATGTTCATTGGAAGAAAGATAGCCTCTTTAATAAATAGTGCCAGAAAAACTGGCTTTCCACATGCCAAAGACTAAAACTAGACCCATATCAATCACCATGCACTAAACTAAAGTCAAAATGGATCAAAGACCTAAATATTAAAACAGAGATGCTAAATCTACTGTAAGAGAAAGTAGGTAGAAAACTGGAAGACATAAAGGTAGAGAGAGAGTTCATGGGATAAAACCAAACTGCATGGGAAGTACTTCAAAGAATCAACAACTAGTATCTCATCTTATTAAAAAGTTTGCACGTAAAAAGAAATTACCAACAGAGTGAAAAGAAACCCACAGAGTTGGAAAAAAATTTTAGCTGACTGTCCCTCAGACAAAGAACTTCTATCTAGAACATATAAAGAATTGAAGAAAATCAGGCCCCCTAAATTCAAAGACCCAATCCAAAAATGGGCATCTGAGATGAATACACACTTCTCAGATAAAGAAATACAAAAAGCAAATAAATATATGAAAAAATGATCAACATCATTTTTCTTTTGAGAAATGCAAATTAAAACAACACTGAGATTCCATCTCACCCCAGAAAGAATGGCTATCATCAAGAAATCAACCAATAACAAATGCTGGCAGGGCTGTGGTGAAAAACATACCCTTCTCCAATGTTGGTGAGAGTGCAAACTGGTACAACCACTATAGAAATCAGTGTGGAGATTCCTCAGAAAACCAGGATTATAGGTCCCATTCAAACCAGGTATTCCTCTTCTGGGTATCTTCCCAGAAGAATTGAGAACATCATACAACAGCAATGTATGTGCACCCATGTTTATAGCAGCACAATTTGTAATAGGCAATCTTGGAAACAACCCAGATGTACATCAACCAAGGAATGGGTAAAAAAGATGTGGTATTTTTATACAGTGGAGTACTACTCAGCTTTAAAGAAGGATAAACTTGAGGCTTTTATAGGCAAATGGATGCAACTAGAGACCATACTTATAAGTGAAATAAATCAGACTCACATGTGTAAACATCATATCATCTCCTAGTGTAAGAAACTGAAAGAGTAAATAAGATCCAAAATCTACAATAGATATTGTGAAAGGGAAAGAAACTGCTCAAAAAGAAATAACAACTGGGATGGGGGAAAGGAGAAAAGAAGGAAGGAAAAAGAAAATTAAAATACATATGTATATATATGCAAGTTAGATAAGATAATTATACTACTAATTTCTCTTAGTTCACTGAAAAGAAAGGTTGGTGCTTATATTGTGTGATCAATTTTGCATGCCTATCTTGTAATCTGAGCAACTACTTTGAAGATAACAATATGCTATATAGTAACCATTGTTAATCTCCCATTATCTTGTTTTGAAACTCTGTATCATTGTTTTTATTTTTTTCTCTTTAAAATAAAAAGAGGCTAAACAGTGACAGCTAAGTAATAAAGTGAAGACGTTTAATGTTAGCTCCTTGAAAGGGCAAGTTTCTGCTTTCACTTTTCTAGTGGTTACCACCTTTATTTGAAGTCTCACGAAAAGATTGGAGAAAAGCTACATTGACCCAAACATATGGTACACAGCAAGTTTGTAACTGTGAACAACTGTATTTTAGAAAGCTGGTATATCAGAAAGGCTGATCTCAGGCATAAGTAATTAAAAATCCAATGCAAAATTGCTTAAATTAGAGGAAAATGTATGCCTTCTAGTTCTGAAAGCCTAGACATAAGAGGAGCTGCAGGGCTCATTTCATCCAACCTCTTTATCTCCTATTCTGTTACTAAGAGTTGCCCTCATTTGCACAGCTTTATCCCCACATTTCTAGTCCTCCTATTCTTGTGGAAGAGGCTAATTCCAGAACTTTCCCAGAAGAGCCAGGAAGATAGTTCATAAAAACCCTAGAAAGCCCTATTCTCATTCTTGGCCTGAATTTAGTCATATGCTAATTCCTCAACCAATCATAGGCAAAAGGCATGCAATTAGCCTTAGACTAATCAAGCCAATGATAAGAGCTAGCAGTTACTTACTTTCTCTGAGATATACAGGTAAGGAGTGAGTAACTGAACAAAACTGGGAGGATTTTTGAGCAAACAATCTATTACAATAGAAGGCAGGAGAATAGATCCTTGTAAGTATTCAACAGTGAACACTCTGGCCTAATTTTTATTTAATGCAGATACATCTAATTCTGCTTAAATAATAGTATTATTAAGAATTGGACTTATATTAATATGGACTTTAACAATAAAGAGAATATCCCAGTAAGTTCTTTTTAACAAAAGTACAAAAAAACACGAAGGGCTGACATCCTACTATAGTAATCAACTTGGGAAATCATACACTTGCACCAATGTTCTATTATTTATAACATGCCTGCGACTCTTCTTTTGGACATTTCATCTTCTGTATTCTAAACTTTATCTCTAGGTGAACACAACAATTTCCATCTGTTTAAATATTATCTTTATACTTCTGACTTGTAAAATTTTTACATCAAATCCAAAACTCCCTCTGAGTCTCAAATTTGCATATCTGGTTGCCTATGTGACATCTCCTTACAGGCACCTCAAACCTAAACCATCTTAATAAAAGAACAATATTTCCCATGACAGTCTTCACCATCTCATTAAAGAAAAATATCCAGCCTGTTATTTAAGATAGAAACCTAAGACCAATATTGTTTATAGTGATGTGTGTGTGTGTGTGTGTGTGTGTGTGTCTATTCTAGAGAAAGTAGTTTCCCAGAATATTGGCACTTGAAGGGGACCTTCTCAATCATTTTCTCTGCTGCTACCCCCCCCTCCATTTCCAGAAAATTAAGACTCAGGAAGGAAGAAAGACTTGTCCATAGTTAGATGGTCAGTTATTTATTGGCAGAACGGTTATGAAAACTCAAGTTTTGCTCATTTGAAATCTAAGCCTCTTTCATTTTCATTGAGTGGACTCTCAAGGTAGTTCCATACTGCATACAAGTACCAGCCTTTTATCCTGTGTCCTTCAAAGAAACTCTTCTGTCCCTGATTTACTTTTAATTATGTAATCTACAGGAACAATGTTACCATTTCAGTCAAACTCACAACTTCACGAAAAAGAAAGTAGCACCAATAAGAGTTCTCTCTAATCTCAAGCACCCTTCTAGATGCTGTTCAATCCATTTAACTATGTTAATTCACAGGCACAGAGCATGCAGACATTTTAGTCATTAAGAATCATTCTACAAGTCTGAATACAAGCTTCTCAAGAAGTCTAGTGGCACATTATAGTTAGTTCACATCAAAGGACTGACTCACTAATTTAATGTATTTTCATTAAATTTAACAGGATCAGTTTTTGCTTGCTATAGAAAAAAGAAAACTAACATTTGCTTAGATGAACTCTTGGATAAAACTGTCATAGATTAGGCTTAACATCTTGTGCAGTAGGCTCACAAATCATAAACCTAGAACTAATCAATATAGAGCCTCATCTGCTGCCTGTAAGCTGGAGAGTCAGCTCTGAATACTAAATGGTGGAAAGGAGAGGGTTTTTTGTTTTGTCTTATTTTGTTTTAACTTATGAAATATGTGCACTACTGAGCTAACCCTGTAAAACAGAGACACTAGACTAACAACATCCAATGGGAATGTACTGTGAGTCCCAAATTCATGTCAAATATATAATGTTAAATGCTGTAGTAGTCACATTCTAGAAACTAAAAAACAATGAAATTAATTCTAGTAATATATTTTGTCTAATCCAAATACATTTAAAATATCTTTCCAATGGGCAAGCAATATAAAAATTTTAAATACATACATTACAACATTTTTCAGTAAGTTTTCTAAATTCAATGTGTATTTTAAAGTGATAGAACATCTCAGTTTGCTGCAGCTACATTTCTAGGCCTTGGTAGCACATATGGCTAGTGGCTACCAAATTGGAAGCAGATTGCCAGACAAATGTTCTTCTCAAGTCCAGAGGTTCCTAAAGCAAAACAATGACTTCTCTCTCTTGGAGTCTCTATAAGCCTCCCCTTAATTTAACAGCTAATGTTGACAGATGAAGCTGCTTCTCAAGGGTTTTTCTTGAGTTTGTGTTTCTAGATTTCTCAGTTATTCTCCATTGTAAGCATGAATGGTACCCTCCACCTGTGCAGAATTTCCTAGCTTTCCCTGGACTCATAGATAAACCTAACAGCAGCCAATTTCACTGAAAGCTCCCTGTGTTCTCCACCTGTTTTACATCCAAGGCCAAGGATAAAATGCAAACTCCAGCAGCTAGCAATGGGCAGAAATCTAACTACCTCAGGTGTTCATTCTATGAATGTATTTCTCCAATTAGTCCCTTCCTGTCTTTCTCTTCTGGCCAACCAGCTTGCTTACTAAAAAGAAATCACATTTATTGTATGTTTTATATATAAGATTTAATTTGCTTGATCTTCATGATATGACTTTTTACATTCTATTATTAACCTTGTTTAATAGGTAAGCAAATCAAAAACTATTTAGACATATTGAGTGATTTGGTCCTGGTCACACAGTAAAAGGTCAAGTTAGAATTCAGTCCCACTTAGAAACTTAAACTCAGAGCACTATATTTCATATCTCTTCTCTGGTTTCTGAATTCTGTTTCCTGCATGAATCATATCTTGTCTTAATTTCTCAGCCCAGCTCATTCTGCCTAGGAACTAACCTTCCACTGAGATCAGCTGTAGTTCTGGCCTATCACAGATTTCCCTTTTGAAGCTTGTAAATATATCTGAGGAAGTTTAACCCCCATATCTGCCAGCATTTTCTGGCTTTAAAGTTATCACTAGCTCTCCATCACAGTGACAAAATACCAGAGAGAAGTCAACTTAAAGATGGAATAGTTTAGTTTTGCTCACAATTTTGAAGGTTTTCATCCACAGTCACCTAGTTCTATTGTTTCTAGGCCTGTGGTAAGCCAGATCATCGTGGCAGAGGGTGTGTGATGGCTCAGAGCTGCTCACCCAATGGCTGTCAGGAAGCAGAGAAAGAAAGAGTGTAACAAGACCAGAGACAAAATAAAACATTGATTAAACCATCTAGTTGTGCTTTAATACACATGTGACAGTTAAATTGTACCACTAACTCCATTGGCTTGGAAGATGCTCAGGAGATTAGAAAAACACACTTCTGGGCATGTCTGTGTAGGTCAGGAATCAATAAGACTGCACCCATTGCAGGCTTAAGGGTGCAAAAGTGTTAACATTTCATTTGAGGAGAAAATCATTGAGCCTCTTGTTCCAGAAAGGCTACCTAGGGAATTGATTCCCTAGGATTTATATCATCATGTTCAGCCATCCAGGCACTCAGAGGCCACTGCAGCCATGGTCCAAGGGGCCTGGTTTCTGCTAAAGCTGAAAGCAGACATTCGCATTGTTTGTATGATGCTTGTTTTTTAGGCAGGCAGAATGAAAGACTTATGGGATCATGGAGGCTTCTACCTAGATTTCAAAGGAAGGCTTGGGAAACCAGGCAAATTGCCCTTTAGAGGTGGGTACATGAAGCTGTGGGATTGAAGCCGATGATGCAGTGGAGACACTTGGAATTCAGAAATACGAGGTCCATGAGACACCTGTTGAGGAAAGCTACAGGCAACAAGCAGAGCCAACCCAAGAGAGAGGCTGTATGGGCTGCAACCAGCAGAGTCATTGGAGTAGGGCTGTCTAAGGTTTGTGGAGCTCACATCCTACCACCATGTGTCCTGAATGCTGCACATAGAGTTACAGGATTTAATGTTTGCACTGCTGGGTTTTGGCCTTGCTTTAGTCTGATTTGTTTCGATCCATCTCTTCCTCCTTTTTGAAATGGTAATATTTACACTGTGCCATTGTATTTGGGTATTAACTAACATGCTTTTAGAATTTTACAGGGCTTCACAGCTAACAGTTTGCCTTTGAATCTCAGAAAAGACCTTTACTTGAACTTTTGAGAGATACTGAAATTTTTAGATTCTGGGAAGAGATTAGTGCATTGTTAATGTACACAATGTAATGACATCATGTTGATTGGCATTATGACCTTGTCTTTATGTGGAAATTAAGTATGATTTAAGGAGATGTATTTAGGTGTCAAGTTGACAAGGGATGGAATGTGGCAGTTAAATTTGATTGTAAATTTGATTGGCTTCTGCACCAGCCACCTAGGGGATTAGTGAAGCACATTTTGGGGTATGTCTAGGCAGATGATGGAGGTACTATATATGGTCCCTGGCTTCTTCATTTCTGGAATTGTTTCTCTACTCTGTTTTCCAGCCACCATGAGCTAAGCAGTTTTGCTCTTCCATACCCTTCTGCCATTATATTTCTGCATTGGAACCAGCCAATCATAGACTGAAACCTCTGAAAACATGAGTCAAATTAGAACTTTCCTTTCAATTGCAGGGGTCAAGTATTCTACTATTGACAGAAAAATTGAGTAATGTAACACACATATTGTACATTTTAGGATGGAACTGCAAGTAGTTGGAAGTTATGAGTTAGACATTAGAAACACTAAATCCTATAATCAAGCCAAACACTTGAGGTGAATACTTCAAGTGTATTTTAATAGGCTAAAAAGTTTAAAACAAGAGAAAAGAGAGAACAAAGAAGATATTGGAAAGAGAAATATCAACAAAGTATTTTATAGGCCAAACATATTTGCATCTAACATCATTTTTAAATAAAATCTTTGAAGAAACCTATTTCTAAAATGAATAAAGGTGATACTGATCTTATCTAAAGGGGGTGGGGGCTCATCAGCTTCACACTCCTCTCCAATACTCCCTTCTTCTCCCCATTGCCACAAAACCAGCTGCTTCACATGACAGCTCAAGGCTCCTCTGTGGAATATTGTGTGAAACTGACAAGAAGTAGCAGAAAGAGCCCTAGTAAGAATCAAAAGACCCACTGTCAGTTTTGTGACTTTAACAACATCTCTTTACCTCATCTCCTTTATCAACAAAGGAGAAAAAAACACATTATCCAGGTCATTTAGCCAAAATAAAACCTAAAAGAACCCTCTATCTTCACTTACTTTTAGTTGATTTTAATAATCTCTAATTTTGGGGTCACACCACTAAGTAATATAATATTAAGTCTGTCACTGGCTTTGCTATAAATAATACCTCTAAATGAAGCCATCCAATGGGTTAAAACTGTTCTCCTGCAAAATTTGCCATTGCTATCATCCTCTGTTCTTGATAAAAAAATGCTTTTTGTGGCTTAATGATTAACTACAAGATTAGCTATTTCTGGGAAAAGGAATTTAAAAGACACATGTCATAAAACTTGCTAATCAGTAAATTTTCTCTAGGTTGACAGAATCCAGGACATCTAGTGATGCTCAGATACCAGCAGCCTGAGCAACAGAAAAGCAGAACACCATAAAATTTATAATTGTCCTGGAACCCACACATTTGATATAACTCCTCGAAATCCCTATATAACACTGTACCTGAAACTCCTTAGCAAGATGGGACCCTGAGACACTTCCACTTCCATCTTTCAGGGTGCCAGACTTTGAATAAGATGTATTTCCTTCCCAACATCTCTCTTCTCCTGAGTATTGGCTTTTGAATGGTGAGCAGATGTACTTGCATCCAGTAATAGTCATTAGCCAAAACCTAACATCATAGTAAAATACTCACACTCTGGATAAACTAGTAAGTTGTCAAGTGTAACAATACAAGGAAAAATGTTAGTTTATCCCTTCATCTAAGCACCATAACAACTTCCTTTTAATTTTGATTTTTTTCCCACAGGATATGAGTCACTATATACAAGAAGGTAGATACTTTAAAGTTTCTCCATTTCCCCAGCACTTGTCTTTATCAGGAAATTCCCAGTGCTAGCAATATAGTATTTTCAAAGTACAGTGAGCTGATCCTATACTTATATTGGATAAATAATTGATTGTTTGGGGGATTTTTCCTCCCAGATCCGAAATATTTTCCTGAAGGAAAAACTACAGCCATGGGACACAATGGCTGATTTGAGAGGACATTAATAAAGTCTAATTCCTGACCTGAAACATACTGTCAAGGAGAATAATAAGATATTCTATACATTTTCAAAAAGCTTTTCTCCTGACCTACTGAACCTCTTAACAATTTTCTTGATGTGCAAGAGAAATCACACAGTATTGACCCAGTTGCAGGTTTCAGACAGCTTTCTTGTATATCAAACTTCAAACTGAGCTATTCACTATACTGTCAGGCCAGTAACTACATAGCAATAGTGTGGGCTGTAAAGCTGGATACTTTAGAGTGGGGTTTAAAGCTTTGACTACCTCAGTAGCTCAGAAAGAGGATTAAAAATGACTTTTTGCTTACTTTTCAATTTGTAAGGATAGAATTCCACATGGTCTGGCTCAGTGTGGGTAACAGACCTTGATTTATTCATATTTGAATCTGTCAAGCAAGCTATAACATATTATAAGTAGAGCAAAAAGAATGTGACCTCTTTGAGAGGATCAATACCATACTAATAAGAAATAGCTCTCTCAGGGAACTAAATATCAGGAATTATTTCATAATGATTATAATGTGAACCATTTAGAGGCAAAGCCTCTACTCTAGGTGAAATGATGGGTTTGGAATCAATAGGAAAATAATCTTACTAAATTATAAGGCCTTATGGAAATTGCTTTGTTCTTGATGGGGCTCTATAAATGTCTGTGTTTATATCTGCCAGAATTCAGCTACAGAAAGCAAAATTCACTCAACTAGTTTAAAGAGTAAGGTATTCTGAATTGGGCATTAAATATTTAGCTTGGAGATGTCTGGGAAAGTGGAACAAATGGACTTTCTATCGAATTCACCCCTCTGAGCTACACCACAAAACAGGTTCACAAAGTTGCTGCTGCCTCTTCTACATCAGAAAGCCTCTGGCTATGGGATCATCTCCAGCTGCTATCATCACAAAACCATTATCATCAAAAAAGCCACTGCTCACTGAAGGCTCCTGATAAGCTGTGATCACACACATGTGAAACACACATTCTGACCATGCTCTGCATTTTGACACCCATAAGGCTGCTCACTGGACATTGGAATTTTTGCTAATACTACCTTGGAAAAGCAAAAGGCCTGTACTACTGAGCATAGCAGTAGAAATACAAGAAGCATTGGATATTCAACTGCACCTCTGAATTTTGATCTCATTTCTGACTTCCAAATATCTAACAAGGAAACTCAAATCACATTTATGATAATAGCAGCAAGGGAGACTGTGATATAGCTTTTGCTTCCCAGACTCTGAAGTTCAGGATAGTAATGTGGCTATTAAACAACAATTTCCATAGCCACATGGTGCTAATCTATATTAAGTAACCACATGGTGCTGTTACTATATTAAGGCAAGGTGGATTTAAGGATCCACCTTGTAACACGGTCTCAGATCTGGAAGGGATTTTATTAATCACCAGTCTTCAGCTTACAAATTCATAACTAGAGAAGCATGGTGGTTTGCTTAACACCACATAGCTCAGTTTTGGCAAGACCAAGAAGATAAAGTATATTGTGTGGCTCTAACTAAAGTCTTTTTTTTTAATCCCTCCAGTGTTACCTCAAGAGATAAGTAGTGCCAAGCCTGATGGTGCACACCTGTAATCCCAACACTCAGGAAACTGAGGCAGGAGGACTGCTGAGACCTCAAGGCCAGCTTGGGCTACATAGTGAGTGCAAGGCCAGCCTGAACTACATAGCAAGACCCTCTCTCAAAAAAAAAAAAAAAACAAGAGAGAAACAGAGACAGAGACAGAGACAGAGAATAAGTAGTAAAGGGATATGAATGCTACAAGTATCTTCATTTTTTTTGTGTGTGGGTACTGGAGGTCGGCCTCAGGACCTTGTGTGCCAGCAGGCACCCATGCCACTGAGTGATATCACTGGCCCTTTTTTCATATGTGGGTTCTGGGAGCCGAACTCAGGACCTCGCGCTTGCCAGGCAGGCGCTTATGCTGCTGAGCCATCTCACCGGCTCCACAAGTATCTTCTATTTGCCAGACATTATACTGAGACTTGGAGTAGTGGTGGTGAATCATATAGTCATGAGATTTCTTTCTAGTAAAGAAAATATCAAAAAATCATTGAGAAAGGCAATGAATAGGATGAACAAATTCATAGAATGAATATAATGGACAAAACTGAAGACTTCATCTAAATTACACTTTGGGGAATAGTTCAGAAAAGAAAATGATGTTTACTTGAGACTTTCAGGGAAAGAAGGATTTTGAAAGGGGAAAACAGCTGCTCAGTTGTGAAGGGAGAAGGAATGCTGTCCACTTCTGTAAGAGAAATAAGAACCTGAAAGAAGCTCAGTAAAGCTGAGTATACAGTACAAATGGGACAAGAGTAAAACAGGTAACTGGAAAAGGTGTCATTTGATGGAGATAATTTGAAGCCACAGTAAAATCTTTGTGCTTTACTCTAAGACAATGTTTCCTCAATTCTAGTCATTCATACTCCTAGTTTATCATTTTTTCTGGTCCCTATATTAGTTTCCTATGGCTGCCTTCACAAAGTACTGCAACTGCTGGCTCAAGGTAACAGATGCTAATTCTCATATTTCCAGAGGCCAGAAACCTGAAGTTAAGGCATGGGCTGTGCTGTCTCTGAAGGATCCAGGGGAGGACCCTTCCTTGCCTTTTCCTAGTTTCTGATTGATCCTGGCAGACCTTGGCCATCTTCATCTTGTAGGGGCATCACTCCAATCTCTGCTTCCATTTCTAATTGCATGGTCTTCTGACTTTGTCTTTATTTTTGAGTCTCTTTGCTTTCTTTATAAACACATATTGGGGGCTGGGGTATAATTCAGTGCTATAGCACTTGCCTAGCACGTGCCCTGTGTTTGATCCCCAACATTGCAGAAGAGGAAGGGGCAGAAGGAAAGTGAGAGGGAGGAGGAGAAGAGAAAGAAGTGAGAGACAGAGAGAGAGAGAGAGAGATAACAAGAAAAAGGCATATATTGGTTTAAGGAAACAATCTACTCCAGTAAGGCCACATCTTAACTCATTCATATGCAAAGACTCTATTTCAAAATACAGTCACTTCATGAAATTCTGAGGACATGAATTTTAAGAAAAGACACTATCCAGACCAGTAAAGCAATATGTTGTTAATCACTTAATAATTTTCTTTACACTTACATACTTTAAAACAACTCCTACACAATATTGTCTATTTTAAAAGCCTGAAAAACTAGTGGTATTTTTTTCTAATACATGTTAAAATAAACAAATATATAACAAAATTATAAAAACCAAAAAATCATTTTCCATGTACTAATGAGATCTACATCAACTTCAAGATAAACTCCTGTCCAAAAAGGTAGCCTAAAAGAAGCCATAAAGATAAAGCTCTCAGATGTCTTCATCATGAATAGAAAGAAGAAACAACACAGATTTGT
This sequence comes from Erethizon dorsatum, assembly GCA_028451465.1. Lineage (NCBI taxonomy): Eukaryota > Metazoa > Chordata > Mammalia > Rodentia > Erethizontidae > Erethizon > Erethizon dorsatum. Next base: position 112,454,496 of record CM051823.1, read on the forward strand.
AAAGATCTGGCTGTGGATTCATCACTGATCCCAACACAGTGAATTTAAAATCACTACTACACCAATCAAACCAGACTTTCTGAGCCTGGGTTTTAAACCGATCAGTTACCTCTGATGTGTAGCAAGGATTAAGAACCAATGATTATACAATTCTTTTTTTCAAGGGAAGATCTTTAAGACATACCTCAGAGATATTACAGGTTTAGTTCCAGACTATAGTAAAGCTAATATTGAATATAGCAATAAAAGGAATCACTTGGCTTTTTGGTTTCCCAATACGTACAGAAGTCATGTTTATACTATATGTACATTATGAAGTGTAGCAATTACTTTGAGTCTTTAAAAACAATGTATGTACTTTAATTTAAAAATACTTAATTTCAAATAAAGGTTAATGAAGTATTAGAAAAATGGTGCTGATACACTTGCTTGATAAGGATTTTCCACAAACACCCAATTTAAAAAAAAAAACAGAAAGAGTGAAAGAAAAAAAGAAAGAAAAAATAATAAATTTCATTAAGATGTACAATTGGCTTTAGCAGTTGCTTAGAGAAGGAATGGACAACTGCTAATCAAATATTTGCTAAAGGTAATCCAATTAGCTGAACTCTCTGTACATAACAGGAAGCTAACAACATTTATGTATTAGATCTAATGTTTTCATAATAAAGGAAGTATATCAGATCTATTATCCTTATTTTCTAGTGTAACCAACTTTGATAGTCAGCTTTCTGTTGCTGTGACAAAATACCTGAGAAAAATCAACTTCAAAAAAATTTTGGCTCATAATTTCAGAGTCTCAGTCCGTAGTCACCTGATCTTGTTGTATGTGGGCCTATGGCAAGAAAAGCATGATGGCGGAAAGTGATCACCTAATGGTGGCAGGGAAGCAAAGAGAGAGGGAGGGAGGAGGTAGGGTCTCCATAGCCACTTCAACCTGGGCATGGTGGTGCACACCCATAATCCCAGGCCTCAGGAGACTGAGGCAGGAGGATCACCCTCAGTTCGAGGCCAGCCTGGGCTATATAGTGAGTTCAAGGTTGACCTGAAGTACACAGCAAGACCCTGTCTCAAAAAAGCAACAAAAATAATCCACTTTAAGTATATACTGCCAATAACCTAACTTCCTGCCATTTGGTCCAATTTCCTAAAGCTCTACCATCTCCCAATACTGCCAAATGTTGGTGACAAAGAATTTAGTGTATAGGGCTTTGGGGAACATTTAAGATCCAAACCATAACTCTATCCACTTAGTTACACTGGTATAATGGCATACACAAGAATTCAGTTCTTGTGTCTAGCTTCTGTATTACTACTATTTGCCTAAAAGCTATTGTGTGTTTACAACATACTTCAGAATCTTTTAAGAGCACTGATTGTTTATTATCTAATGTAATTATTGTAACTATGCTATGAGATATTACTTTTACTATACTCACTTTACAGAATAGCAGGCTTAAGTAACATGCTCAGAATCTTGCTGTTAGTGCATACCAGAGCTGAGATACAAACTGAGGCAGTCTGACTAGAGCTGAGTCTTCCTAATCACTCTGCTCTTCCACCTTTTGCTTGGTGCAGATCAGGACCACAGTGATCTTCACAACCACAGCTGTTCTCCCTGCTCCCATTTATGAGAAATAGTAAAATAGATTGAATCAAACAACTTGTTTGCTTTCGGGAACACCTGTATTCTGAATGGCATTATAATTAATCCTGCACTAACCTTATGATAAAAGCATCAGTTTTTGTTTCTATTCTGACAACAAAGGCAGACATTTCCAATTATTTCCTGTAGTTATTAGTACATTTTCCAGATGAAAAGAAAGTTGAACTTCTATTGGAAATTTTATCATCCAAAGAGTCTAACCTACAGCCTACAAACAAAATCATAATAGGTCCCCAACAAATAATACAGACATATTAAATTTGAATCAAAGATTGCATAACAGCACAATTCCTTGGCTTTTATAACTATGCTAAACCAAAATATGGTTAAGAACAAAAGAAGACAATAGAACACAACAATTTCCAGCAATGTAAGCCATTAAAAAATAATGAGAAAATGAATTCTTTGCACATAAAGTAGTATATTAACCAACAATTCCAGTGTCTATCAAATCTGTTCAGGCACGGATGAATGCTGCAGGCCATTTGAACTGAACCAACCTTCTAATCAAAATACTTCCAGCCACTGGGAAATCACAAGTGTAAGCAGACCATGGTTTCTCCATAGCCTACATTTTTTTCTGGGACACTTTCTAGAGTTTAAAAAAAAGGCAGTTCCTTTTCATTAAACTTCCTTCTACTATCTAATGCATTCTTCTTTTCCCTCCTAATATCTCAAATCCTTCATACAGTGGGAAGGAAGGACCCACAACAACAGATAAAATAGACCTGATAATGGAATGTCTACTCCAAGAAACATAGAATTAGAGAGAAAGGAGAGAACAGTCTGCATAAATTTTGTAACCCAAATGAGACAGTGAAGATGTCTGGATTTAGCAAAAGCAATCTGTGGACACAGGCCCACATGGTCCTATATGATGGTGCCCATGGTTAGAAGCAGGTACCTAGAAATCAGTTGACCACACCCATTTGTAAAATCTGACACTAGCTCCAAATGTGAATACTATACTGATTTGCCCATTCTAGTCTACTATGGACTATGACTGTCTATGCTTCAATTCTGACACCACCATTGATGAGACATGTCACTATGAACACATTATGTAAACTCTCAGCCTATTTCTGATCTGCAAGTTGAGGATAATTGAAGTATATAATCATAGATTATTATGAGAATATTTGAGATTTTAAATGCACTTTTGGCACTGCGACATAAGTACATAATAATTGTTAGCTTAGCTTTCAGATGACCAAAAACCTTCATCCTGTGTTGTAAATGACCAAAATATAATAGTGTTAATCTTTAGTGTGCACATAATTTAAAAGTTTTTAAAAATACTATTCCTGAAGCCTAACCAAGTATAGAAATAAGAAAGTGGATTCTGCATCCTTGCACTGTTTTTTTCTCCTAGTGCTATACAGAAACCAAGGAGATTTCAATTATATAAATGAGCTATTTCCTTCATAAAACAAGATCAGGAAAGCAAAGGAACTAGAGGCCACATTGTATGTTTGTTTTCTACCAGAGTAGCCCACTTCAGTTCTAGTAATTGAGAGATGTCTTGTCAAACTCTGAAAAAACCATAGTGACAATTAACATGAATCCCAGCCAGTGCAACACTCCTCCACCTTATATACCTAATAACCTCTATTCCCTACTCTATTATAAGTCATCAATAGTCAAAGCAAATATTTACAATCAGTGCAGGGGCACTATAGCCCCATTCAGCATACAGTCTGCCTTATTATTACATAAAGTTGGAAAATTCATCATCCTATTGATGTGAACAGAGACTAAGACAAACTAAAAGAAAAAAACAACAACAAAGACATATTTATCTTCCAGTGTCAGCAAGTTATTGGAGAACATACTATGTACAGTAACATTTAATAGCTATGTAGCCAAAAATGAAATAAAGCCTACATGATTCTACTTTGCATTGCCCAGTTATAGAATAACATAATCCAGAGTAATCAGTGGTTGTGTAATAATTCACCAAAATCAGCTCATTGACTCACAAAAACAAAAGCACCAAAACTATATTTGTGAGTCTCTTATAAAAAGAGTTGAAATGAAAATTTTGTTTAGAAAAATGAATAGGCTGGTTGTTACACTTAAAATTACACTAAAATAAAATTTTTAAAGGCCTAGAAAACTCTGAAATTCAAAATTGAAGGAAAGAAATGATGAAACTGCTGTGTAATATGCCAGATAAATAAGTACTCCCAGTAACTCCTCTTAGGATAAGAGGAAAAAATGCCTAAGTACTGACAGCAGATATCACAAGGAATCTCATATATCCAAAGGTGATTTACCAATCTGCCAAGGAAAACAGAAGAAAAAAAGAGTAGAAATCTGAGAGGGAGGGAGGGAGAAACTAAGTGCTCAGTCAGAGAGATAATTTGATGAAACAGTGGAGGGGATATTTTTAATGATAAAAATGTGGCATGGGACATTTTTAACATAGATGATGTACATGGTGGGACACAAAATCTCCTTGTCCCAAAAATTCTCAAAAAAATTATTCATCATATCATAATGAAAACTTTTAATAGCTGGAATTCATGTAGAAGTCAGTGAAGAGCCTAAGTTCTATGTCCTGGGTTAGAGAGTGAATACTAAGTAAGATGGTAATGGGAATTTTTAATTTATAGATGGAGGACCAAGAGGCAGAAGTTAGGGCCCCTGGATGTGGGAAAAGAGAAAGATCTAAATAAAGAAGTGAAAAAGAGCTAACAAAATGGTAGCAAAGATGGCCAAGAAACTTTTAACAATGTTATGGTTTAGATCAACAATGTCTTCCAAAAACCTTATGTATTTGAAGAGTGATTGGATCACAAGTTTGCTTTACTTACCAGTGGAGTTATCCACTGGTGAGTTCAAGATGTAAATGTATTGTTAGAAGGTACAGCCTGCTTGAAAGTGGGTCACTCGGTGTGTGACCTAGAAGGGCATTTTCTTGTCAGCTCCTCCATTCTCTGCTTCTTAGCTGTCATGATGTTAGCAGCTTTCCTCCACTGGACCCTTCCACCATGCCATTTCTGCTTTGGAGATGGAATGAAACTGTGAGCCAAAATAAATCCCTCCTCCTTTAAATTCTGGGTGTTGTGTATTTTCTCCAGCAGTAAGAAAGTACCTAAGACAAACAATAATAGTATTAAATATTCCATGTTTGTTTAGTTCCTGTTTTGTAAATATTTTTAATTCAGTTATTCCAAAACCTTTACCAAGTTTTGGTTATAGCAATGCATCTTATACCTTTTGTGCCTTTCTGTCAATAACAATTATAAATGCTGGACAAAATATAATTTCTGAAGCTACCAGCAAGCAATGAAAAGCAGACAGTAATAAGAAGCTACAAGCATCGAAAGAAGAGAAGCACACCAGTTAGACCCACATTTAATAGGTTTCTCCATTGACAGTGCACCCTGGTTGCCCCAAACAGTACTGAGATGCAGAGTATAACCTAAGCAGAAAAGAAAGGTATCTAAGGGACAAAATTCAAAGCTTTAGAGCTACCAAATGGATATGAAATTGGATAAAAAGAGATATATAGGGTAAGGGGTTACCAAAACTGCCTATAAATGTCCCTCAAATTATTTCAGACTCTGGAAGTGACTTGCAAGGAGAAAGACTCTATCTGAGCATGGGGGTGTACAACTACAGGATTATAATCCCAGCTATCTGAGAGATTCAGGCAGAAAGATAGCAAATTCAAGGACAGCCTGGTGAGACCCTGTCTCAAAATAAAAATACCACAAAAGGCCTGAAAATGTAAATCAACTGTAGAGTGCTTGTCTGTCACGTATGAGACATTGTGTTCAACACCCAGTACTGGGAAAGGAGAAGCAGAATCTCTAAGAATCCTGTAGAAGGGAAACAGCAACTGGAAAGAGAAACCTGAGCCGAGATTTCAGGAGCTACATAGTCATGAACACAGCAATAAAAACTAAAATCTAGTCTTATACTGAAATATCAGAGGAGCCACACTTTAGGATTAAGGGGATATCTCAGAACAAAACACTGAAACTTTTAGACTCAGGACAAAACCCAAATAAACTCACCTCAACAAAGTTTAAAATCAGTCTTCCATAGATAACCAATCACTACTCATTTTTCATAGTTTCTTTTTTATTTTTTTATTTTAATGTACTACATGTAAATATTAAGAAAATATAAAGCAACACTCTCCTTACTTCCATGAAAATAAACAAAATTTCATAACAAAATAATTAGAGAAAAACCACAGTTAATACACTGCACCATGACCTTAAAAGAAAGGCCAAAATCTTCCTCAAAGGACAAGTCATGGAGAAAAAAGACTCTTTCTTACAGAAATGAAACAAACAGATAACAGCACAAAACTTTCTTTTCAATTAACTAAGAGAAACTACTAGTATAAATGATGCAGATTAGCATATGTATTGAAACATTTTTGAAGCAACAGAATACAGAAATTGGAACTTCTCCTTACTTCCTATTTTTCTATCTTTTAGTTTGCTCTTTATATGTGTATATATTCTGTTTCTCATATAAGAGAAATAATGCAATATTTAAACTTGTGTGTCTGACTTATTTTATTTAATCTTATGTTCTCAAGTTGCATCCATTTTGCCTAAAGTTTGTGAATGCCTCAAGTTTATCTTTATGCAAAGTAGTACTCCATTGTGTATAAAAACCACATTTCTTTATCCATTCATATGCTGATGCACATATGTGCTGTTCCAAGATCTAGATATTAAAAATTGTGTTGCTGTAAACATAGGTATTCATGTATCCCTGTAACATGATGACTTCAACTCTTTAGGGAGATACCTAGAAGGGGGATAAGTGGGTCAAATGGAATTTCTATTTTTAATTTTTTGAGAAATCTCCACACATTTGTCCATAGTGGTTGTAGTAGTTTACATTCCCACCAACAATTTAGAGGAGTTCCTTTTCCCCACATCCTGACCAATATATGTTATTAGATTTTTTATGATAACAATTCTTTCTGGGGTAAGATGGTATTTCAATGTACTTTTAATTTGCATTTCTCTTATGGTGAATGATGTTGAATGTTTTTTCAATGACTAAATTTTCACGTATTTATTGGCCATCTGTACTTCTGAGAAGTATCTATAAATTTCAGTAACCCACCCTTTGATTTCATCCTTTATTTTGGATCTCTAATTTTTTTTAGTTCTTTATGTATTCTAGATGTTTGTCCTCTGTCTGAGGAATAGCTAATGAAAAATTTTTCTCATTCTCTCTGTTATCTAAAGGATCCAACTAAGAGAACTACAGGGCAATCTCTCTAATGAACATAGATCTAAAATCTTCAACAAGATACTGGCAAGCAGCATGCAGCAAATAATCAAAAAGATCACACACCATGACCAAGTAGACTTTATTCCAGGGATGCAAGGATCGTTTAACATATGAAAATCAATAAATATAATTCATCACATAAACAGAAGCAAGAAAATCATGATCATCTCAATAGACACACAAAATTCCTTTGACAAAATCCAACACTCATTCATAATTAAAAAAAACTGAAGAAAATAGATATAGAAGAACCTTATCTCAATCTGATAAAAGCAACTTATGATCAACCTTCTGCCAACATCATATTAAATCAAAGAACACTGGAAGCTTTCCCTCTAAAATCAGGAACAAGACAAGGATGTCCAGTATTACCACTCCTATTCAACATAATCCTCAAAATATTATTCATAACCCTCAAAATAATTAGGCAAAAGGAAGTAATAAAATAAAAGAATAAAATAAAAAGGATATGATAGGAAAGGAAGAAGTCATATTATTGTTATTTGCAGATGGCATGATCTTATACCTATGAGACTCAAAATATTCCAAAGACTCCTAGAATTAATAACCAAATTTAGCAATGCAGCAGGATACAAAATAAACACATAAAAATCAATAGCATTCCTATACACTACTAATGAACTCGCTGAGAAAAAAGGTAGGAAAACAATACCATTCACAATAGCATCAAGAAAAATTAAATATTTAGGAATTAACAAAACCAAAGAAGTGAAAGAATTCTACAATAAAAATGATATCGCTCTGACAAAGCACATTGAAAAGGACATCAGAAAATGGAAAGACAAGATATCCCATGTTTCTAGATAGGCAAAACTAATATGCTCAAAATGGCTATGCTTCCAAAACTGAAAGATAGATTTAATGAAATCTCAATCAAAATACCAACAATATTCCTCACAGATCTAGAAAGAGCAATCCCAAAATTTATGTAGAATCAGAAGAGATCCAGAAGAGCAAAACTAATTCTGAGTAACAGTAGCAAATCAGGGTGCATCACAACCTCAGATTTGAGGTTATATTACAAAGCTGCAGTGATAAAAACAGCATCATACTGGCACTGAAATGGAAAGTGGATGAATGGAATAGAACAGAAAAAGCAGAAATCACTGCAAATGCATTCATTCATTTGATATTCAACAAAGGGCCCAAAAACATGCTCTGGAGGAAAAACAGTCTCTTCAATAAATTGTGTTGAGAAAATTGGATATCCATATGCAGAAAACTGAGTCTAGAACCATATATCTCCCCATGTACTAAACTAAAATTAAAATGGATCAGAGATCTAAATGTTAAAACAGAAACCTTAATCTGCCAGAAGATAAAATAGGTAAAATTCTTGAAGATGTACATGGAGGCAAGGACTTTCTGAACAGAACTCCAATGGCACAAGAAATAATACCAAGAATCACTAAATGGGATTGTGTCAAACTGAAAAGCTTCTGCACATCAAAGGAAACAACCAATACAGGTAAGAGACAACACTCTTCAAAAAAAGAAAATCAAGTCTCTACAGTGTATCATCCACAATATTCAATACACAAAATAAATTAATGGGCAAGCAAAGAAGGATAATGTACTATATTCAATAGGAAGCCAGTAGACAACCCCAATGGTAGGATTAATAGCCAAAGATTTTAAAACAGTTTTATATTTCAATTGATGAAAAGGGATGTATTCAATGGATGAGTAATTTCAAGATAGATAATAAAATATTAATTAAGAACAAAACAATTCCTACAATTAAAAATACAATACCTAAAAATTTTTAAATGCATAGCATGAGATTAACAGCAAATTGCATATAGCAAAGAAAAGATCTGTGAACTAACTGTAAGACAGGCTAGTAGCATTTATGAAAACACCGGGGAGAAAAAAATTGAAAGAAAATTGTGAGAAAGATTATTTTGATATTGAAATTTCACACCATTGAAAATTATTAAAGAAAATGAGAATGGAATAGAGCATTCTTAGACATGCAAGGTCTCAAAAGGCTAGCCTTCCATACATTTCAGCTCGAGTAAAGAAGATAGCCACTCACGATGGAGATGCAGGTTAAAGGGAGATAGAACAGTGTTGGATGTTTGAAGGAATAGGGCAAGAAAAAGAACTAAATCCTCATATTCCCTGGTGAGAAGTCATGAATAATACCAGTAGAAAACTCAAGTATGAACAGTGAAAATTTCAGCTTCAGAATTAGGGAGGCAATACCAAAAGAGTTAGCAAATTGAGTTTAAAAAAGTTGTCTCTGAAAGAACTTTTGGGTCAAGGAAAGGGGGTGCTCAGAAGTCTCCTATTTTTTTATAAGTGCCATGGAAATACTTAATTCTAAACAATAAACTTGTATTACCTCAATTAAAATAAAAACTGAATTTTATTTATTAGTGAGACATAATTACATAGAATAAGGAGTTTCACTGTGGCATTTTCATAGGTGCATATTACATATCTTGACTATATTCACCTTTGTTAGTCACCCATCCTTCTTCCCCCTAAACCCTTCTTTTTCTGTAGTATTCTACCTTCTAACTTGCCTGTTCTTTTTTAAAACTGAATTTTTTAAAAATTGAAAACTTTATAAGAAATGTATACTCACAGAGTAACCAAAGTATAGTAAAACTGTAATTTAGTAATAAAATTTTAAAAAGAAAATGACTCTTTCTGTCAGAGAAAAAAAGATGAAAAGATATTTTAAATGTACAGATTAATGGTCAAGACTACAGTTCTGAATTCTAATTTAAAAACTTTTTGTAATGAGATCAACTTATTCAGGGAATTAGCAAAAATATGCTTTAAAAGTAATTTTAATTCACAGGAGTCTAAAGAAAGAAGGAAAATTATTATGGAACTGAATAGCAAGAAGATGTAACAATCCCAAATGTCTGGGAATCTTATTGTATTTTAGGGGTAAAAAAAAATAAAGCAAGCATTTTTTAAACTATAATTATCAAACTTTTACAAAATGAACATAAACAAATCCTCTCCTTAGAAAAGAAAAAATGATTACTGAAACTGAATACCATTGTCTATTGTCAAGGGAACTGTTTTGAGGTAATCTTGGGCTGACAGAAGTGTTACCAAGCTCAGTGTTTTTACACAGAGTAGATGGATGAAACGGAGTGTATCACCTTCCCTGCAAGCATTTTGCCAAACCTAATCAACTTTCTGATGTACTTCAGAGATTTAACTGTAGTCATATAATTACTCCAAGAAATTATGGAACATTTTGTGCATTATCTATTTGTAAAGATACACTCCTTTTGTTCTCTTATTACAAAAAAAGTTTTAAGAGATGTTTTATTGCCACTGTGTAAATCATCCCATACTTGTTTGATACGAGGATAATGGAGAAAAGAAAGAAAATGTAAATTATTTTTTAGCTGATGCAGTGAAAGAGGAAGATGGGGAAAAATGGTATTTGTTGAGTGCCACTGTATGTCTATGCCTCACCTCAGTGAGTTTTGAGGTAATTAAATATTTGTTTTTATTGTTGTTGTTTTTTGTGTGTGTTTGGGGTATTTGGTTTTGTTTCTTTTCTTTTTTCTTTTTTTCTTTTTTTTTTTTTTTGCATATGGGGGTTGAACCCAGGGTCTTCACAGTGAGCTACATCCTCCACCTTTTTATTTTTTAAACTGAGACGGGATCTTGCTAAGTAGGGCTGGGTTCAAACTTACAATCCTGTAGGCTGAACCTCCTGAGTAGCTAAGATTACAGGCATATACCACTAAGCCCAATGTAGCAATTTGTTTTATCTCAAGTTCCCTAGAAACAAAGCCCAAATATTAGGAGTTAATATTTTTCAAAGAAACAATTTCAGGGAAGGATGAGCAAAATGGAAGACAGAAAGCAATGCTGTATAAGGAATGCAATTTTGCCATGTGTGTTCATGCTAGACCCTAACTTCTTATAGGTTACCACTGCTATGTGTACTGGCTTTCAACCTATCTGTTCTTCAATGATATATTGTATGAGGATGACTGGTTTTTCTGTGGATTTTTCCATGCACACTCTGGAAACCCTTGAATTCTCCTTCCATCATAATTTCTGGTATGTTGACAATACCTTTTCTTAAGGCAGCCACCCCTCATCCACCTTGCCCTTGATTTTCTTTCAGTCCACTATACCTACAGATTTTTACTGGTGGAGTCCCACTCCCATGTAGGTGATACTTTCAGATGTAAGTCAGAATACCTTGAGACTAGTAGCTCACTCTTTGTCTCTCTCTCTCTCTCTCCCTCTCTCTCTCTCAGCTCAAACCTGGATCTTTAGAAGCACTTATAAACCATGGAAGAACAGCTCCATCCCAAAACACTTCTTAGGTCTGCCACCAATGCAAGTAGCATGATTATCTATCCACTCTACATTTTCTAAATGGGGATCAATAATGGTACATCTCTTCCAAAACAAGAATGGCCATATACCAACCTCTCCAAGTAACACTTCATGAAAGTACACCTCATTAGATCCCCTGGTGGGGGATAGGGTTCACAGCAAAATCTCATTTAAAATTTAGCCAGACATGGTGGCACATACTTATAATCCCAGCACTCTGGGAGACTGAGGCAGGAGGATCACAAGTTCAAGCCTATCCTGGGCAACTTAGCAATTTAATGAGACCCTGTCTCAAAATAAAAATGAAAAGGTGTTGAGGATGTAGCCAACTGTGAAGGCCCTGGGTTGAATCCCTAGTACCACCAAAAAAATTAACTAAAATAAAAGCTGTCCTTAAATGTATCCTTTCTACACTCTGATTATTATTTATATATTGCTGAGGAGATCATATAGTTTGGAGTTTGATTTTTATAAATTTTCTTTGAAAATTATTCTTTTGTGTCTACCTTACATTAATGTGCAGCATTTATTGTGTTACAGGGCCTTTAGTTGTAATATTCTAATATACCTTTAATACTGAACTATTGAGTGTGATGTTAATAGAGATTTTTATAAATGTAATTTATAGCTATTATTCACCAGATTTAGAATCTTCTCCTCCTAGAAATCTAAAGGACCAGGAAGCCTTGGAATAAAATTTTTCAAGCCATAAAAAAAAATAATTTCAAGTCCAAATTACTGTGTCACACAATGTTATTCTTCAAAATCAAAGGAGAAATAAAGACTTTTCATAATAAGGGTAAGTTAAATAAATTAATGACCACCAAGCCAGCATTGCATAAAATATTTAAGGAAATCATAAACAGGGTCAATGAGGACAATAACCATTAGGCCAAGGGAAGGAATACATCTCACTGGGAGAGTGGTTAAACAAAGGAGAAAAAAATGAATCAAGCACTGTAAAAACAACAAAGGAGCAGGAATTATTACATATGTTTCAATAATAAAATTTAATGTAAATGATTAAAAGACATAAACTGGAAGATTAGAGGAAAAAACAGATTGATCTATATATTGCCTGCAAGAGACACTTTTTTTTTATGTGGGTACCAGGAGTCGACCTCAGGACCTCATGCTTGCCAGCAGGCACTTATGCTGCTGAGCCATCTCACTGGCCCAAGAGTCACATGTTATCCACAAAGGCATACACACAAAAAGTAAAAGGATGGAAAATGATTTTCTAAGGAGCTGGAGCATGAAAGCAAACAGGACTAGCTATAATCGTAGCCAAAACAGACAGACTTCAAACCAAAACTGGTCAGATGAGACAAAGAAGCCCACTACACGTATTGTTAAAGGGAATAATTCATGAAAAAATGTAACAATCACAAATATACACACATCAAATTTCAGTGCACCCAATTTCATAAAACAAATACTACTTGACATTGAAAAAGAAAAAGCAGGTAGACACCAATATAATTACAGTGAGAAACTTCAGTACTCCACTTCACAAATGGGTTGTATTATTTACTTTCCTCTCACTGCTAAGACAAGATACCCAATCCCCAAAGTTAAGGAAGGAAAGATTTATTTAGCTCAACAGTTTGTAGAAGTTTCAGTCCATAATTACCTGTCTCCAAGGTAGGGAGGCATGGCAGAGGGTCAACAGTTCATGGTGGTGGAAGACAGCAAAATCAACAAGAGCAAAAATTGGAAAAGCCTCTTTCCCTCACTTATACTGTGTGCAGGGTACCTGCACTAGGGTGTGTGTAGCACTCACACCCCCAACCCCAGCACTAGACAATGAACAAATCACAAACTCTAGATTCAGCAGCCTCCAAAAAGCCTGCCCTCCATGACCACATGAGGCTTTGGGGAACATCCAGACACAACCATAACATAGGTCGACCAGAACAAACAGAAAAAAAAATAAAGAAACATTAGAATTAAACTACATTATAGATCAAATGGATTTAACAGGTATCTTCAAAGTGCTTTGTTGAATAATATAGATTCATAGAATCTACTCATAGAATACACATTTTTAGTAATCTCAGAACTTTCTCCAAAACAGACCATATTTTAAGCCATAAAACAAGTCTCAATAAATACAAAAGAATTGAAATAATCTCATCAATACTATCAGATCAAAATGAAAATGAAATTAAAAATCAATAGGAAAAGAAACAACAGAAACTGCACAAACATGTGAGATTGAATAGTACACCTTTTTTTTTTTTTTTTTACCATATTGGGGATACAACCCAGGGCCTTCACACTAATCTACCTGCCCAACCATTTTTATAGTTTTTATTTGAGACAGGGTCTTATTAAATTGTTAAATTTCACAAGCTAAACTCAACCTTGCAATCCTCCTTCCTTGGAACCTTGGAGGACTGGGATTACATGTATGCACCACCACACCTGACTAAGTAATATACTTTTGAATAATAGACTAGTCAGAGAGAAAATTGGAGTTGTATTTAATAATTCCTAAAATCAATGATAATGGGAACACAACTATCAGAATCTGTGGGACACCATGAAAGCAGTTCTAATGGGAAGTTTATGAGTGTCTGCCTTAGAAAAACAGGGAGACTGCACATAAATAATCTAATGATACATTAAAGTTCCTAGAAGCAGAAGCACAAAACAAGCACAAAACTAGTATAAAGAAAGAAATAATAATGACCAGAGCACAAATTAATGAAATTGAGTACATACACAGACACACACACACACACACACACTGAATCCATGAATCAAGACTTGTTTCATTGAAAAGGTAAGCAAGATTGATAAAGCATTAGCCAAACTTACTAAAAGAGAAGAAGAAAGGCTCATATTAACAAAAGTAGAAATTAAAAGGCAGAATTATGATGAGCAGCACTGAAATCTATATTATTAGAGGAAAGCCACTCATGTCATGGCAGCCAGGAAGCAGAGAGAGAAGGGAAGAGCCAGGGAGGAAAATATATCCTTCCAGGTCATGCACCGAGTGATCTATCCCTTCTGACCATGCTCCAGCTCCAAACATCCAGTCAATTGTTGAGCTGAAAGAGATTTACAAGGTTAGAATTGTTTGTTCCTTCAGTTTTGATAGTACTTACCTATAAAATAATATAGGTCTGATTTTTTTTTAGGAGGGAGGATTTTCAATTAACAGTTGCAAAACCATTAAGATGTTCTAACTCTTCCTGAGTCATTTTAAATGATTTATATTTCTCTAGAAATTCATCCATTTGTTTTCAAATGTATTACCAGAGACTGTTATTATGGTTAAGAAATAGTACATTTTAGAGGGCTTATAAATAAAGAAAATATCTTTCTCTATATCAGAGAACTGACTGCTATGTTTAGTATTGAAAATAGTTTGGATTTGTGAAGTAGGAAATGATAGAAATATCTTTGATCCAGTGTTCTCATGGGCACTTTTTTTGAGAGAGTGCTGGAGATTAAACCCAGAACCTCACATGTGACATGTAAGTAAGCATTCTATCACTGAAATACACACTCACCCCTTTCTCAACCACTTGTATATGAAGTGAAAGAGTTGAGTTACAAAGTTGAAAGGGAGGCTAGGAAATACAGTATTTTCTTTGGGCATCCAATTATCCAGAACTTCTTTTGGAGTTGGTCCTTCTTTTCTGTGAAAAATGTACTGCAAGAGGTTCTGCAGAACTCATATGAGTTACTCTCTAACTGAATAATTATTTGGAACTGAGACACTCTTTCGTGAAGATCAATTTTGCCAGGACGAGATCTGAGTTAGCCCAACATCACCATAGCATTGTGTGCATGTCTGCAAAACTGTAGAGAGCTCCTTTTTCTTTTAATTTTAAAAAGAAAAACAATAAAAATGATGATGAAGAATTTCAAAACAAGATAATAGGAGATTAACAGTGGTTAATATATTGCATATTGTTATCTTCAAAGAGTAGGAGTGGCAGTGGAGGACTGTTCAACTCTCCAGCAGTGTTATTTAAGGATGTCAGATTTACATTATTTTCTTTGGATTTTGCTTAACCCTGGACACTGAGTTGTGATTCATCCAAACTTTGTAGGACCGCTTACCATGTTTCCTTATGAAATTGGAGGAATGTTTGCAACCCAAGGCCCTATCAAGTCTACCAAAATAAATTTAGAGACTTAAAAATGCAGTATTCTGTAGCATTTTTGACTGCCTCATGTTTTATTAAATTTTCAAAATTGCCTAGGTGAGTTGACCACTATCACATTGCTCATTTATAATGATAAAGGAAAATTCCGTTTTCTGTTACTCTAAGTCCATTATCTTTTCTACTCTGCTACTTTCTATCCTTGCAAAAAATATATACACAGTAATATAGCAACATGGATTCTTGCAAAATACATTTGGTAGGGTAATACCAATAACTGATAGCCTATTTCAATTTCCCAAGCCTTTTACATGATTCTACTGAACTAGACACTGTTTAATATCAGGCACTTAAATTTGTAAAACTAGACACATTCACTGAATACACAGCAAAATGTCAAAAGAGATAACTTTTCCCGGATCTTACACCTTCCATCTCTAGTGGAAAATTGTCATAGGTCTGGGTTCATTTGCATTTGGAAAAGGCTAATGTTTCTTCTTAGACCAGATGTTAACAACAAAATTTCCCATCATTTTAATCTTGGAGAGAATTTAAAACATGGGTCTCAGAGCACAGTCCTGTCAGTTGAATATAGTGACCACAGCAGCAGCCACATTTTGCATCAAGATTCCTATTAAAGTAAAATGCCTAACTTTTGTTCATTAAGACTAAATTGCGTTTCACCATACCCTCAAACTCAAAACTTAGAAACAAGATGTTGGACATTGGTAAAAAGAGAAGAAAGGAGTCAGTCTCATAGATTTGCTATCTTCTAAAAAGAAGGCAGACAAAAGGGAAATATATGTACTGTTGCCTTACCTATAAAAACAAAAAGATTTAATAATGTGGAACATTTTCTTGAGTTTTACAAATAGAAAATTTCTTTTGAGTGTATGTATATTCTAAACTCCTAACATTAGTATGCCCTTGTCTTAGCTTTTGGAAATTGAAAATTCATCTGTAAAAGGAAGTTCTTAAACATGAGCTGAAAACTGCTTCACCTTTTCCACCCCAACCCCCAGGAAAAATTATCATAAACAGAACTTTAAGAACTATCAACCAGGCTTCACAATGCTTTTTAAATGTCAGTAGTGACCCCAAAACTGCATTATGTCTATTTGCTTAGTGGATGTTCTGTAGCTTATGGGTAGTTTCCTGTCTGTTTGCTTTTTTGTTTTGTGTATCCCTTTTACATCGTGTCTCCATCCTGCTAAATTGCAATAACTTCTTATTGATTTAATTGCTCTAGATCTCCAAAACACATATTGATCAATCTTTATCACATTTGTTATTCATATAAGTGTATAATATTATTTATTTAATTGCTTTTTTAAACTTTTACTTTTTTGGCACACCTGATTTTAAGCTGACTTAAAATTAAAACCACTGAAATGTGATTGCCTGTTTACTAGGCTTGTGTAGCAGAGACACTATCTGAAGAGTTAGAGACCATCAACAAGGTTTATATAAAGTCATTTGAAAGACAACAAATAGAAATGTGATTATCATTTTGGAAGATATAGCTTTATACATTCTCATAGCAAAACTAGCAGAAGGAAAGGAAAGAACAATAGAAAAAGAAAGCAATTAGAGAAGAAGGAGAGGAAGAGCAAGGATGAGCTTCACATTTCTAATGAAAAACATAACTTCAAGGTCAGACTCTCAAATATGCAGTTTCTGCCATTTTAAATGCTGGCATAATCCCAAGGTAAAATCTGAAGACACACAGTCTCGTGTGGGAGGGGAATGATAGCAGTTATGCAACTGAAAAATTTTGCCTGAGATTTAAGGAGGTTTTACTTTTTTGGGTATTCACCGCCACTGAAGACAAGGTGGCTTAATAGTCCTTCATCCACAGGAAGCACTTAAATATATGCCTTTACTAAATGACCGAGGGCTTTTGTCATGCTGATTTTCATATAATCACTGCTAACTTCTATTAAAACTCTCAGAAAATGATTGACACTTGCCCTGAGATATTAAACTTTTAAAACCCTGTTTTTACTATTAGTGATTTTTGACTAAATAAACTCTTTTTAAAATGCATATTCTTGACTTTTAAGAAGTTTGAATAGAAACATACTCAAATTTATCTTCATGGAACATTATTTGACAGATAAAGAATTTGAAAAATGTACTTAAATTTTCTCATTCTATTTCTCATCAGTGAAACAAACTTCTAAACATTCTGTTCTAACACAGTCCAAAAAAGTGCCAAAAAATTAGATTTTTAATACCTCATTCCTAAGTCATCTTTTATTTTTATTTTTTAATTTGAAAATTATAATCACAAAACTCAGAAACTTTGTGTCATATTTCTCAAAGGGTCTAAATCCCTCCAATATCTAATTTTTGTAAGCTTTTCTTTTTTGAAACCTTTCACAATAAGTATAAATGCATTTTTACAATTTAATTAAGTTGTTATAATCATTTAATATATTGGCCTTTGTCTTAAATACATTTTATCTTTCCACAGAAAAGTAGTCCCTGAAATATTTTTATCCACTGGTTTTTTAATGTGATTTTAGCTACAAATCAACTAATTTTGCTAATGAAGAACAATGATGAATATAAATTGAAATGCACAGGTGTGTCCAAAGTATTCTTTTGTCCACTGGGTCTCCATTTTCTGTTTTTGCTCTTCAATTTTTTAATCAAATCTTTAATAGAAGCTATTGAACTTTTTACATAAACTATTTTTGCCTCATTTTCTTTATTTCTCATTCCAGACTTCTAGTGAGGACATTAGAAAAGCATAATGACCACCTAGTAAACACCAAGAAGTTTGAGTATCTACTGACAGCAATTGAGAGCCAAAAACATGAGGCACCATCCCAGACTATCTTGAATTGTATAAATCTAACTATATTTTTAATGATGGGAAGTGACCAGACATTCCACACTTTTATTTTTCTAAGACTAAAATTTAAAAGCAACAATCATCAATCTCAATGTCATTTTATATTTAAAATAAAAGATATTTTGACAACCAAAAAAAAAGAAATAAAAAATTGTTTCAAAAATCCAGGCTTTTCAATTTTGCATTGTCAGATTTAAGGAAAAATTTTTCTTTATTTTTCTTATTTGGCTGAAGACTGGAACAGATTTTGCTATGGTTCAGTGCTCATCTGTAGATCTGATCTTGAGTAACCCTAATGTGTGGGTATGTGGGATTGAAAACAATGAATATCATGAATGGGTGTTGGACTTTGTGAAATGCTTTTTCTGTATCTATTGAGATGTGATTTTTGTCATGTGATTTTTGTGATCATGTGATTATTGTCTTTGGTTCTGTTAATATGGTGTATTACAGTTATTGATTTGCATATGTTAAACCATTCCTGCATCCCTGGGATGAATCCTACTTGGTCATAATATATAATCTTCTCAATGATTTCCTGCATTCGGTTTGTCAGTATCATATTAAGGATTTTTGTACCTACGTTCATTAGGGAGATTGGCCTGTAGTTTTCTTTTTTTGGTTCTTCTCTGGTTTTGGAATCAGGGTAATACTTGCTTCCAGGAATGATTTTGGAAGTACTGCTTCCCTTTCAATTTCTTTAAAGAGTTTTAGCATTAGTGGTATTAGTTCTCTAAATTTCTTGTAGAATTCAATATTGAATCCATCAGGGCCTGGGCTTTTCTTTGTTGGTTAATTTTTAATTACATTTTCAATTTCATTGGCTGATATTGGGTTCTTTAGAATTTTTATATCTTCTTGATTTAGTTTTGGCAATTCAATTGTGTGTAGGAATCTGTCCATTTCTTCTGTGTTTTCCATCTTATTAGAATATAGGTACTCATAGTAGCTATTGATGATCTGGATTTCTGTGGGATCCATTGTAATTTCCCCCTTTTCATTCCTAATTGCTTGAATTTGTGTTTTTTCTTTCCTCTTTTTGATGAGGTTGGCTAATGGTTTATCAATTTTATTTATTCTTTCAAAGAACCAACTTTTTGATTCATTGTGTCTTTCTATTTTTTCCTCAGTCTCTATTGCATTAATGTCTGCTGTTTATAATTTCCCTCATATGAGCTTTAGGTTTCATTTGTTCTTCTTTTTCTAGAATTTTGAGGTTCAACATTAGGTTGTTAATTTGAGCTTGTTCTGTTTTCCTGATGTGTGAATTCTTTGCTATAAATTTCCCCCATAGGACTGCTCTCATTGCATCCCATAAGTTTTGGTATGTTGTATCAGCATTATTGTTCAACTGCATATACTGTTTAATTCCATCTTTAATTTCCTCTGTGACCCATTGGTTGTTCAGAAAGGTGTCATTTAATTTCCATGTGTTAATGTAGTTTCTGTGGTTTCCTTTGTCATTGATTTCCTGTTTCATTGTGCTATGGTCAGATAGTATGCATGGTATGATTTCAATTTCTCTACATTTACTTAAACATGTTTTGTCAGCTAATATATGGTTCATTTTGGAGAATGTCCCATGTGCAGCTGAGAAGAATGTGTATTCTGATGTTTTGGGGTAGAATACTCTGTAGATATCTACCAAGTCTATTTGTTCACAGGTTTGGTTTAATTCTAGTATTTCTTTGTTGATTTTTCTGTCTAGTTGATCTATTTGTGAGAGTGGGGCATTAAGGTCCCCCACTACTATTGTGTTAGTGCTTATTTGGTTTTTCATGTCTGTTAATATTTGTTTTATATAGTTGGGTGAACCTGTGTTTGGTGAATAAATATTTAGATGGTCTTTATCTCAGTCTGATAAAAGCCATCTATGACAAACCAACAGCTAACATCATAGTAAATGTTCAAGAACTGAAAACTTTCACTCTAAACCAGAAACAAGACAAGGATGTCCATTATCACCACTCCTATTTATTATAGTTCTGGAAACATTATCTAGAGCAATTAGACAAGAGAAAAAAATAAAAGGAATAAAGATAAGAAATCAATAATTTAAATTATCCTTATTTGCAGATGACATGACACTCTATATAGATGACCCCTAGAGAGGGAAGGAAAAAAGGAATCAAGATGTGTTATATACATATACCAACTATCCACAAGAAATGTAAACATTATGTACTGCACACATGTACTAAGACAGTAAAATAATTTTTAAAAAAGAAAGCACTCATCCTTGTCTTTTCTTGGTGATTTTGGCAGTTGCTATGAGCATAAGTTATTGTTATGTGTAGTATGTGATATGGATGTGCCTCTAGAAGCTACCAGAAAATGTAGAGCCATTTGCCTTTGGCTTTTATACTTCTTCTGACTCCACCATTATCCATGACAGTCTGATGTTGTGACTCTGTCCTTTCTGCTTCTAATTATTTTTATTACTGTGTAAAAAATATGTAGACAACTATATAAGGACCTATGAAGAACTCAAAATGATTAAAATGTATATAATATTTTGAGGGGCACAAAGAGTTTTAGTAAGCACAAAATACACATTCAAAAAATAGAATGTGGGCCCTCAAGAAAGAGGAACAGTATAGTTAAAATCCGGTATATGGTATAGTTATAATTTCTGATTAAACAACAATTTATCACTAAAGACATGTTTGGTTTATTCCCAGGATTAAGCATGTTCTGAAGAAATGGAGTTACCAAAAGTACAAAATCTAAGTAACAATTCTAATTTTTTAAAATTTTCATAGCATATCTTCTCTTAGTCACTTTTCTCACTGTTGAGACAAAATACCCTATGCCTAAAGTTAAGGGAGGAAAAGTTTATTTAGCTCACAGTTTGTAGAAATTTCAGTACAAAATTGGCTGGCTCCAAGGCAAGGTGGAACATGGCAGAGGAAAAACAGTTCATGGTGGTGGAAGATAGCAAAAGCAAGCAAGCAAGCAAGCAAAGAGGGGGAGACAAGCCTCTTTCTGTCCCTTTTATTTTGTCCAGACTGCTGGGATTAAGGCAGTGCCAATCCAATCAGTGGAGTGATCCAGCAATCACCCACCCTTAATCCCAGCACCCTTAATCCTAGCATTAGAACCATGAATCAATCACAAACTCTAGATTCAGCTACCTCCAAAAAAGCCCCATCCAAAAGTGCATGAGGATTTGGGGGGACATCTAGACAGAAATCATAACATTCCCTATCAGCATTTTTATCATTAAAACTTGTCAAATAATTAGAAGACACCAATGTGATGAAACACCAGAATTATGCCATATGATTATATAAGGAGAATTACCTTTCATGGCTGATGAAACTTTTATTGAACTCCTACTATACACAACACATCTCATTAAATCCTTTATTGCATGAGCCCTTTGAAAGCAAAGATTAAGACATTTTTACAATTCAGAGCCAGGCATGGTGGTGCGTACCTGAAATCCCAGCACTCAGGAAGATGAGGCAGGAGGATTGCTATGAGTTAGAGGCCAGCCTGAGCTACATAGCAAGGACAAGCTCAGCCCCTGAACTGCATAGCAAGACCTGTCTCCAAAACAAAAAACCTACAACTCAGAGTCTACAATGACAGATGTTTATGAAAAGATATCCGTTTCACCAAGTAGGAAGTGAGTCAAATGTTATTTCCCCAAGTTTACATGGCTACTGAGTAGCAGAACTGTGATTTTTAACATGGCCCTTTAATTCTGAATCTTTTGTTTTACTCATAGTACCATCTATTATCATGAAATTAACTTGTAATTATTAAAAGTTATTTATTAATTATGTAATTTAAGCTCCTATAAAAAGAAAATCCCTAAATAAGCACTTTAAATAAGATAAATTTATCTCTGTCCTATAATTCATGTTTGGGTGGTTCTAAGGCCTTGAGGTGACTGGTAATCTTCAGTGTCTATTCTCAAGAGCATTGTCCAGATGAGTCAGGTCTCAGCAGACAGCAAAAGTCGAGGGAAGTGCAGCTGAAGTCTTCCTAAGAGACATGGCCCAGAAGCTGTCTGCTCACATTTTATTGTCCATAATTTATCCATATTTTGAACACTGAGCTAGGAATATGTGCCCACCAGGAATGTGTGCCCAACTAAAATGTGGGGATCACATTATCAAAGAAAAAGAAAGAGACTTGTATAACTGGCAGTATATGCTACAGGCTGTTAAATATATACAGTTAATAACTGACTATAACTTCTTCCTGTTGCTTCTTTTGATTTTCACCCTTAGTTTACATCTGCAAGGACAAAAAGAAGAAATTAATTTAAGTCAATCCATTTGTACAAGACTAGTAGCTCTGACTTAAAGAAGTTTAGATAAGCTACCAAAGAGTTAACCAAAGGATTCTTTATAGGGCTAAGGTGAGACTTACAGAGACCAGTCAACAGTAAGTAATGACTATCCTCATATCTGAAGGAGCAAAAGGCAGGATGCCATTATCTCTGCCTAGAGATCATGTGGATTCCTGGAAGACAGGAACCTGAGAGAAGTTGTTGTAAAGAAGCACAACCTTTCCTAGAATCACATTTTATATGTATATAGAATTATACAAGGAGATTTATTAGATAGGTTTGCAGAATCAGGTGCAAGATAGTCCACAATGGCTGTCTTCACACCAGAAAACCAGAGAATCCAGTAGCTGCTCAGTCTAAGAAGCTAGAAACCACAGAAGAAGAGGGATCATAGATGCAGTATTAGTTCAAGTCTCTCCCTGGAGAATCGTTGGTATCAGTTCACACTGAAAGGCTGAAGAAGTTGGAATCTGATGTCCACAGGAAATGGCAGTAGCAAAAGACACATCTGCTGATGCAGAAAGAAGCTTTTTTAAATGTTGGTTGACATCTGCCTTTTTCCCTTTCATTCCATGCCGACTGCATCCTTATTGGGTGATGACACCCACATCTAGGTGGGTCTTCCCCATCAGTTTGCTGGCCACATGACAATAATCTCTGGACAGTTGCACAGACTCACCCAGAAGTGTGCTTTACTAATCTGCTAGACACATCGTAATCCAGTCAAGTTGACAAAAACCATTGACCTTAACATCCCCTAATTAGCTCTTCAACTTTAAACACGTGATCTTCTGCTGGAACTCACCATCTTCAGCTGTAAAATGAAAGTAAAGTCAAAAGAGAATTTTGTCTATCTTTTTTTTCCTTTGGTGTAGCCCACTTTAATATTTGTTGAATGAATTAAGTTTTTCAAAGTTACTCTCCAATTCCCTTCCCAGTTCTAATATTTTATAGTTTTAGTCCCTAGAACTTCTGTAATCATTCATAGTGTTGTACTGCCAAATATTTTCTACCTCCAACAACAGAAATAACTAAACCTACTTGCCCCTATAACCTCAAAAAGAAAGCTCTTAAGTCCAAAATCTTCTCCTGCTGAGAAAGTAAAGATTTTCACCATAACCAAATCAACTCACTATAATCTTTACTGGGTTTTGCTTATTTATTAAACAATTACAAAAGAAACATTTTAGTAAGGAGAAAATATACCCACATCACATTTTAAAATACACACAATCTCAGCAGGGCTCTGATAAGTGTAATCTCTTGGTGGAGCCAAAGAGCAAGTTCTGTGAATATCATTTTATCTCTCCAGGGCAGGACACTACCTCGTTTTACATCTTGCTGTTACTATGAATTTTGTTCTATGACAACAATTGCAATGGCCTGATTTTCCCTGAGCATTAAAAAAAAAAACTACAAATAACTCTGACAAGTGTGACTATTTCTCATCTATCCTTCTTTTTAGAAGGCATGTGATATGACACTGGCTGACACTTCCACCAGAGGGGTCCAAACCATTATTGTATCAGCCAAAGTAGCAAGTGTCTCCCAAGCTGTGGCCTTCCACAGCTCTTAAAATAGCAAAGGGCATCTTCAGCTTGCAGGATCTGAATGTCATCCCAAGCCTATCTCATGCTCCAACTGCAAGACCAAGGATATTACCCCACATGCTCAGCACCCAGCCGCTTGCACCAGAAGTTACCTGTCGTCAACTATATTTGTGTTGATCACTTTATTTCAGATCTTCTGTTTGGCACAAAAAATAGGGTGAAAATAGTATGGCTTGTGAATTAGGCAGTGCTGGTTTTGGTGCTTACAATCTATGTGACCTTAGGTTAAGTCTGTAAGTAAATATGATAAAATTCAGCTTTAGAGACTGGAGCAAGAATTTATGATATGCCTGTGTTGATGTAGCAAAGTCACTGTTTTGTGGTTGTTGTTGCTACTGTTGTTACCATCATTGTTGGTCCTCTCCCAGAGCAATAGGTGTAAACTGGAGCTTCTTGTTCCATCTTGTACCTCACCCTAATGATGGGGGGCTGTTTTATTCATTTTCAAGTAGTCAATATTTTAATGATTATTTTTATCTTTCTCAGAGATTAAAATTATATTACATATTTAATATTCTTTTTAAATTTTGTATTCTAATATACCCCTCTAAAAGCGCTGAGATTCACTACTCTGGTTTTTCAACTGGAAATCAAAAGATTTTCTGATTATTAAATTAAGTAAGCCCATATAGTTATTAATTAAAAATCATACAGTATGACAACTGAAGGCTAAGAAAGTCTAAGACTATAAGATACACACAAGTGAATCCTCAGAGAATGAATAAATGTGGTTTTTTTCCAGGAAGATTGATAGCATTCTTGTGTTTAGGAAGTGTGTAATCACATGAACTCCACTTCAGCGCACTTTGGAGTGAGAGATCTACTTCTCAGCCCTGCCTAAACCCTCCATCTGAAGTGGAAGCTGGCAATAGGCTATGACTCAGGGACAGAGTAAGGGTGTCAAGGTGTTGGCACTAAAGCAGGATGAAAATATTGGCTATGACCTGCTAATAACTATGACAAAGAAACAATGTCAGAATGACATAGTAAAAATGCCAGCAGTCTTCCAGACAGTTCATGGGAAGCACTGCACACATTTGAGCACATAGTAGATGCTCCATAGATGGGAACAATCCTTGTTCATCAATGCTACCCTTCTAGATTTTCAGTCCTGGCAAACAACTTCAGCATACATTTGCTATGTATCTACTCTATTCCCAGGACTGGCCCAACAACCTCAAGGGCAGAAAAGAGCTACAGGGTCAAATGGCAGCTTTCCTTCTTTTCCTGGAGCTTTCCCACAAGCTAACCTCACCACAGGAAATCCCTGTCAACCCTGGAAGAGAGGATGCAAGAACTAGCCTGCAATGTTTTATTTGAGCTCCAACTCTTTTATTATTGTGTTTTTATTCATGTTTGCAGCTGTTGCTCTCACATGCATTATTTTTAGAAGCTGAAAAATACAAGTTTGGGGAAAGAAAATAGCTTTTTCTTACTGAATTATTCAACATTTAAAGAACAATAAATTATAAAATTCAGGAGGACATTTACAGAAATTGTTGAAAATAATTTCAGATATACTTTCAAAATATTTTGTGCTTCTCACAACTTGGGAAAGTTTGTTTTTGTTTTTGTTTTTGTTTTAATATGCAGGTACTGGGAGTCAAACTCAGGACCTCATACTTGCCAGGCAGGTGCTTATGCCACTGAGCTATATCACCAGCCCAGGAAAGTGCTTTTTAAACAAATTTAAAAACTGAATGGCACAGACCTGAAGGGTTGGATGTGGGAAATGAAAGATAAAACAACATAAGTGTCAGGTGCCCCCCAAATACCTGCAGAGTTGAAGCATACTAGTCCACACAATCATGTTCAATACGGTAATGGAATTTCATATTTCTAATGATTCAAGTTTGTTCAGGTATGAAGAGACATGATATATTCTATACATGGGGATCTGGTTTGTAACAGAGAAAAAAAACTTGCTAAATAAAAGCCTACCTAAATCTAAATTTCAAATATTCTTTAAGTAATGGAAGTTTCATAATGTCCTTATCACCAAAGACAAGGGAAAATTATGAAATCACACATTTTCACTTAGAACTTACAATCTGAATACAAATCCATAGAACTATTTAGAATTTCTGAGATTTGGGGAAAAGCTTTGGTGGAATATTAGCACATAGAAGGAAGACCAGAGACCTCAAGGAAAGCAGAAACTGGCAGACTCCAGATTTTAAAGAATATAGGATACTGATTAACTGTGTGGAATTGTGACCAAGTTAAAATTTGGAAGAAGAGGCAGGGATAAATCTAGATTATGTGGGGCACGAAGTTTATGTAATTGAGACAGGAAGAGTTTTCCTTAAGAAAAATAATTACAAGTTAAAACATAAAATTAGGGCTGGTGAGATGGCTCAGCGGCATAAGCACCTGCCTGGCAAGCGCGAGGTCCTAAGTTTGACTCCCGGAACTCACGTACGATAAAGGGGCCAGTGATATCGCTCAGCGGCATGGGCGCCTTCTGGCACATGAGGTCCTGAGGTCGACCCCCGGTACCACAAAACAAAAAAAATAAATAAATTAAAAAATTAAAAAATAAAACATAAAATTTGGTCAAGTGCTCAAGAAGGAACCCATGCTATGAACCCTAAGTTTCTTAGTTTCACAATAAACCTACCACAAATAAAGGCAAAGATAAAGATCCATGGATTAAAATCAGGAGGTGTGGGCCGGTGAGATGGCTCAGCGGCATAAGCGCCTGCCTTGCAAGCGCAAGGGCCCGAGTTCGACTCCCGGATCCCACATACGAAAAAAGGGGCCGGTGATATCGCTCAGCGGCATGGGTGCCTGTTGGTGCACGAGGTCCTGAGGTCGACCCCCCGGTACCCACAAAAAAAAAAAAAAATCAGGAGCTGTAAATTCTGATCTCGTCTCTATCAATAGTTCGTAACTATAAGTCAGTTGTTTTCTTTCATTGTATTTCCACTTATCTGGCAAGTGGTGTTTGTAATATACAAACAATGAAAAGAGAAAGGTCTTAGAATTATTATGAAATCTTATAAATGGAAGTTAAAGTCTGAGATATATCCATGAGTCAATAACATGACTGCCTGCATCACTTTGCCTTATTTGGATACCTCTGCATTATTTGGGTAATAGTTATTCCTACATTCGATTACATATTTAATCAGTAAGCAACATTTATTGAGTTCCTAGTAAGTGTCAGCTATGATGCTAAATGCTGGGAATACTGAAGTGAACAAAACAAAATAAGTCCTCTGCTCCTTGTGGAGCTTCATTTAAATTGAGAGTTATAAATAACAAATGAGTAAGAAACAACCACAGCAAAATGAAATAATTTCATCTGTTGATAATGTCTCTGAAGAACATAAAGCAGGAAAATGGAATAAGGAGGCATGCATTTATTAAATTAACTTCTCTAAGTTTTTCTTGTAAGACACACAGAGGTAAAAGAAATATTGGGACTCTTAAGAAGCTTATCTGGTTAAACTAATAAAAGCATTTTATAAGGCATAGAAAGCAGGAAAATCTAAACTTTGTAAGACAAAAGATAAAGGGACTACAGTGTTCAAAAGAAAGAGGAAGAACAGAGAGATTACCTGGAGAAGGAGTTGATATCTCAGCTAAGATTCAAAGGCTAAACAGATTTTACCCAGACACTTACAGGAACGAGAGAAGCAGCACCTCTGATGTATCTGAAGTGCTAAAGTTCAAATGTTCAAAATTCAGTGCTATACAATTCATATCTTTAAATACCCAGTCAGACATTTTAATATTTTTATTTTTTTGTAGTGTTGCCTCTATATTTCCATAGATACAGTACTTTCATGAGAATTTACTACAGTGCATTTTTATCTGTTGTGTAGGTTGCAGCTGTGTAAATATGCATCAGCATTATTTTTCATTAAATGTGACTTAGTTACAGCAGCTTGCTAATTAAGTTGCAGTTTATCAATGCACAGAAACTATTTCCACTAATGTCAAAACACATTTGCATTGCTAAATAGCATTAATGTTATTTGGTGTTGAGAGCATCTCTGAAGGTTTGAGTTGCAATGATATTTGCCTGAGAGCCAAAATAATACAAAGATAAGGCTTAGATGATATTTTAAATTTTATTGAAACATATTGAAGGGAAACAAATTTACCTTTTTCCTAATGATAGAAAATCCTTTTCATGTCCAACCATCTATAATTTTAATAAATCTTTTTTTCTATTGACTATACTTTTTAATTGAAGATATAAATCTAATAAGAGTTCCATCATCCAAGGAGTGAGTGTAATTCAGGAATGTCTCCCTTTCTGCACATAGAAGATGAAAAAGTTCATGACTCCAATGGGTTTCGAGCTATTGATGTTGGTCTGTTTTGTCGCTGCAGTTGTTTGTTTTACCTCTTTGCTCTTAGGACTTAAAAACACAGTCTTTATCATACATCCCTTTCCAAATTCTGACCACTAATTTAATCTATATTTCAATTCCAGGAGGAAGTTCTAGTTAAAAACAAAGATTAAATACCCAACCCAAAGTATCTTTTCTCTCCTGCCCTGTACCCTACTTGCCCCTGGCCTCTCCCCTTCCCACCTCTCCTCTCCTGCTTCTTTCTTCTTTCTTTCTTTCTGTTTTGCTTTCTTTCTTTCTTCTTTCTGTCTTTCTCCCTTCTTTCCTTACTTTTTCTTTTTTGCCTTCTTTTTCTTTTTTGCCTTCTTTTTCTTTTTTGCCCTTTTCCTTATTTT
Organism: Erethizon dorsatum; assembly: GCA_028451465.1. Classification (NCBI taxonomy): domain Eukaryota; kingdom Metazoa; phylum Chordata; class Mammalia; order Rodentia; family Erethizontidae; genus Erethizon; species Erethizon dorsatum. The sequence continues at coordinate 112,483,376 of CM051823.1, forward strand.
TTCTTCTTTCCTTCCTTCCTTTTTCTTTTTTGTCTCTTTCTTCTTTCCCTTTACTTTTTGCCTTTTTCCTTCTTTCTTCTTTCCTTTTTCTCTTTTTGCCTCTTTCCTTCTTTGTTTCTTTTTTTTCCTTTCTTCAAACAACATCACAGTCATTTTGTTATGTAGTTTGGCATTCATCATTCTGAGTTGTTGTTTTCAGGTTCATATCAGAGGCTCCATTGCTTCACTGTTCTTCGTCCTGAACTGAAGGCTACCATGCAAATCCTCACATCTCAATTTAACCAGCCACATTTCTTTTTTTTTTTTTTTGTGAGTACCGGGGGTCAACCTCAGGACCTCGTGCACCAGCAGGTGCCCATGCCACTGATCGATACTACCAGCCCTTTTTTCGTATGTGGGTACTGGGAGTCGAACTCAGGACCTCGCGCTTGCCAGGCAGGCACTTATGCTGCTGAGCCATCTCACCGGCCCTAACCAGCCACATTTCATTGGCCACATGTGGACAGCACAAGTCAGAATATACCAATTTCTGGGCTATCTGCCTCTGAAGAACAGCTGGTGCACTGAGGTCCCTGCTTCTCTCAGCAGTAGGCAGCCCTTCCTTCTCACCTGCCAGAAGACCTGGAATCTGTTTTTAACATCTCAGCATCTTCTCTGTATTCTTCTCCACTGGCTCTGTGAAGAGTACGAAAGGTAGACTGGCTCAATCAGATCTGCAGGGCTTATTCTTTATGTCTGTATATCCGAAGAATAGAAAAGCAATCTGAATGTCATAAGAGAATATTTCCTGAAGGGATTGCTGTTGACAGTGGGTTTGTTGCTCAATTTACATTCTTGTGTTATTTCACTGATTCCACGTTTTTATTGACTTGCCAAGCTTTCATTCCATTCTCTCACTATGTGATCTCTGAACTTACCAATTAGTTTTTTGTTCTTTGGGTTTTTTTGGGAGGGTTGGCACTGGGAATTGAAATGATCTCATGCTTGCCAGGCAGGTGCTGTGCCACTGAGCTATATCCCTGGCTCTTACCAATTTAGTTTCAATGTTTTTCAGATTATAGTAATAAAATTAGCATACTAGGCAACCAGTAAACCTGTCCTAGAAGCCCTTGGCAAATTTCAAGTTCTCATTCAAAGACACTAAGATGTTTTATTATTTTCTCCCCAAATTCACCACTACTCTTATTTTCTTTTTGGAGGTAGTAGTGGTGGAGGTTGTGAAGGTTCCAGCCATAGTCAGCCCCTATCACAACAGAACTTACCTTAGGAATAAGGCATGCCTGGCCTTAGCAATACCAGCCAGTGGGAAAGAGGATTTGACCAGAGCCAAGTAACATGGGATTGTGAAATAACCAGAGCTGACCCCAACAGTACAGCCATGTGACCCAGACAGAGCAAGTGACTCAATGATACATGGAATCATGAGAGGGTAAGACCTCAAGATCTCTCAATTGCTACTGATAGAAAGTCTTGCAATTCTATCATAATCCAAGGAAATCTTTCTATAATTAGCACCCAGCTCCTGTCTTTAGAAATCAAAAATTAAACTAAAGATCACACTTTTTATTTACCATAAGCACCCCAGCTACTAATACACTTCCTGTTCAAAAACTTAAGAATTCTTAGTCCTGAAATGGAGACAGTGATAATTCTACATAAATGCAGTAGGAAAGACTGGACCTGATGATCAGAAATTTATTTTTTTCCTTTATTAAGTTTATTGGTACAATTTAGATATGCATAATGATTATATTCATCATGTAATTAGTTTTTCAGTTGCAAGGGAAAAGTTACTTTAAATCAGTTCTCATCAAAACACAGCTCAAAGGTTTGTCAATATGATTCTTTCTTCTCCTGCATAGGGTAAATTTCTAACCAACATAATAACTTCAGATTTGTCAACAAAGACAAAATACTGTCACAAAAAAATAAAATTGCAAAAGTACCTTAGTTTTCAAAAGAGATGAAAGAGAATAAGGTTAGGATCCCTTTGTAACCATCTTTTACTGCATCCACAGAGAATTATTTGTAAGGCATTACTTTGGAAATTTCTTGGGGAGGAAAACTGTTCAGATAATAAATATCTCAAAAAACACTTAAAGAGGTGTCCATAAGTATTTTAAAATATAAAGGAAGCAAAAAAAGTGTTTTGTGAAGTAAAACAACCTAGAGAAAAGGAATTAAATTAAGAAAAATATAACAATAATAATAAAATTAATGATGACTTGAATATCAAAATTTAACTCTCCAAGGAATGTTAATTGCTCTCATGTTCATTGCCCACATATAGCAGACTGACTATAACCAATAAAGTTTTATCCAATTACAATGAAATAATCACTACAGTCCAGAGTCCTTGAGTGGAAGAGGATTATAAGGATGACATTATGACATGTTCTTCTGAGAATCGAGTTTGACCAAGGTAGGCGTGATTATTTTTTTGTTTTTGTTTTGTTGGTTGAAGATTTTGAGTTTGGTTTGGTTTGTTTTGGTTTGGTTTTGTGGAGGAGATTAAACCCAGAACCACACACATGCTAAGCATGGGCTCTACCACTGAACTACACTCCTAGCCCCTAGATTTTAATATCAACAACTCCTTAAGAAAAGAAAATAATAAAGCAAGATGTTAATAACTACTCAGTCTAAAACCCTTGTTGTACTAGACTTGAGTGCCAAATATTTTTTCAGCAAGTAAAGCTCAATTTTCCTCTACCAATTGTCTCTTCTTAGCCTTGCATACTCCAGCAGCTAAAATTGGAAGTAAAATTCTATCTTGGCTTCACTCTTCCAAAATCAGTGTGGAGTATAAGAATAAATCACTAGGCTCAGAGGACCTGTGTACTACTAGTCATGAACTCACCATTTATAAGCTTTGTAGCCTTCAGCAAGACTCTTCTCTTGATCTCTTCTTCCTCATTCACTGAATAGGAATGCACTTAACTGTTGGTTGCCTTTCTCCAAAAGGCTATGGTAACCAATACAGCACAGTACTGGCATAAAAGCAGGTACACACACACATTAATGGAACAGAGTAACGATTCCGGAAATAAACCCATAGATTTACAGCTAACTGATTCTTGAAAAAGGTGCCAAAACATACACTAGGTAAAGGACAGGGACATCCTCAAAGATGATGGAGTGGCGAGCAGGAGGGAAACAGCCTCTCCAAGATATGAGCCCTGACACTGGAATATAGCAATGTGTGGAAGAGAAGGAGGGAAGTGGGTCCCTGGGACTTAGCAAGGATCTGAAGTGAGAATTGGAGCCCACAGAGAGAGCAGAAAGAGGGACGTGAATGCAGAAGAGGGAGGTGGCAAGCAACACTTTCTCCCTGAGTCCTGGCTCATGGCAAGGGAGCAGTTGGCTTGAGCCTGCCTGCAGAGGCATGGTGAAAACTGGTGACTCCAGAGGCCTCCACAGAGAAATATTACAGTGGAATGGAGCAGTGGACACTGCAAACTGCAGTGGATGGTGAGTTATTCCAGTCCATTTTGGGGGTCCCCAGGAGATGGTGACTGGCCAATCACCATTTTGGAAAGGGGCCAACTGAACTTGGGACTCAGCATCAGTGGGTTGGCTCTACACTGGGGCTCCCAGTGTCAGGGTTAAGTACAGCCACGGGAGACACTCAGGGTCAGAAATCTGAGTTCAAGCCAGCAAGAGGCACCCAGAGTGTTGTGGAGTGAACAACTAGGGCCCTAACCTCACAATCAAGAACCAGAAACAGCCTGATATTCAGTGGAGCTGAAAAGGCAGGCTTGCTGGGATTATCCACCACCCCACTGTAATTTTACTGCAGGCTTGCTGGAATCAATCAACATGGATCTGGGCTCTGTCTGCCCCCTTTTTCTACCAGTGACAGCAGAGACATGCCCTAAAGGGAACATTTTTTTTCTTCCTTTCTTTACTTCTTTTTTTCTTTCTCTTGATAGTTGGTTCTTGTTTTTGTATGAATATTAACATTGTTCCTAGTTTTTTGTTGTTTCTGTTTTGGTTGGCTGTTATTTCTGTTTCTTCCTTCTTTCTTTCCCTCTTGTCTTCTTCACCAGTTTCCCAAAGCTTGCATTATTTTCCTTTGTCCTTCAGCCTTGCTTGTAATCTTTTTCTCTTCTTCTCTTTCTCTATTTTTTCCCCTATCTCCTTTTAAATTTTCTCCCCTGAAAGTACAATGACCATACTGAAGGGATATTTACTGTATACAATTTTACAGTTTATTTCAAATTTTGTTGTAAAAGAACAAATCTTGTTCCTAAGGTTAAAGGTGGCAAATTAATAGTTACCACAGTTTGTCACATTCTATACTGTGCTTGATGCTATTATTATTACTGATTGTACTAATTTAGCCAAGGTGGTATTGTTGTGCTAATCAGTTGTTCTTCCTTGTATGCCAGGACTCAGAATGCCTGAGGGTCATAAAAAAATACCGTAGGCTACTACAAAAGAACAAGGGTCTAGGTCAAATAGGAAGCAACTTCTCATCTCCAATAAATTGAAGAAGTAGGATCTTACAATGCACTCAAAAGCTAAAAGCCAACTTCACCTAGAACACATCTCTGAAAAGTAGTGATTTCCTAATGGTTCTCAGTATTAGAAACAAAGCTACCTAATATAAGAAATTTATAAATATCAATGCAGAAATTAAACTAAAATAAAATAAATAGAAAATGAGAAGACATGCAAGCAAGATGCAACCCCAGACTTCCAGGTTGTCAAAGGTAAACCCAGGGGCCAATGAGGTGGAACAATTTGAGAGCCTAACTCCTGAACTCTCTGAAATGCTAACAGCAGAAATAACAAAGTAGATGAATCAGGCTCTAGAAAAAAGTCAAATTAGAAATAATTTTAAAGATAAAGAGATGATGACCATAATGAAGGACATGGTTAGTGAATGAAGAGTAAATACAGATTTAAAAGTAGAGTTTAGGAGAATGATGGAAACCATGAATGCCCAAAATAGGAAAGAAATGAAATCCAAGTACCAGATTCAGATACATATCCAGGAGTTTAAAACTTTCATTGAAACTATACACAGCAGAATGAACAAATGTGAGGACAGAATATCAGATCAAAAGGACAGGATTGCAGTTAGTAATGATAGAAAAAAAGATTCCTTAAAAATTGCAAGGGACCACAAAAAGTCAATCCAACAGTGCTGGATGATGCAAAGAAAAAAAAAAACATAAGATTGATCAGAGTCAAAAACAAAATCAGAAGGCAGCACAAACAACATAAAAAATCTGTTCACAGAAGTAAATGCAGAAAAATTCCAAAGCCCAGAAAGAGAATTTGACACACAGATGAGTGAGGCATACACAACTCTAATTAGCCACGATCAAAAAATATCTACAACAAGGCACATAATAGTTAAGTTTCCAGAAATTCAACATAAGAACAGAATATTACACAAAAGGAACAAATCACCTATAAAAGAAAGCCCATCAGAATCATGGCAGACTTCTCAAAACAAACTCTTAAATCAAGGAGAGCTTGGAGTGAAGTATTTCAAGCCCTAATAGAAAGCAACTTCCAACCCAGATTGATGTACTCTGCAAACCAATCTTTCAAAATTAATGGAGAAATAAAATACTTCCATGAAAAAGAACACCTGAACAAATTCAAGACCTCCAAACCAGCACTCCAAATGTTCTGAAGGACATTCTGGAAAGAGATAATTAAAGAGTACAACTCCATGTACCCCAACAGAATGAATCCACCAGGCAAGGAAAGCAATTAAACACAAGTGAATAAGAAACCAACAAAGGGAAAATAGAAAATAATATGAGAAAAGTCAATAAATATCAGTTATAATAATCAGTGTAAATGGTCTCAATTCACCAGTCAAAACAGCCTGGCAGAATGGATCAAAAAACAATGTCCTACTATATGCTGCGTACAACATTTAACTCCTAAAGAACTTCATAGACTGATAGTCTAACAATAAACAATACCCCATGCAACAACAAACCCAGAAAAAGCTGGGGTAGCTATTCTATTTGCAGACAAAGTGGATTTCAAGCCATGGGCTGATCAAAACAGTAAAGGAAGGCCACTACATACTTATTAAGGTAACAAACCAAGAGGAAGAGATAACAATCATAAATATATATGCATCAAATATTGCCACTTCCAACTATATAAAACAAATACTAATGGAATGAAAATCAAACTAGCACAGATACAATAGTAATGTGGGATGTCAATAACCCACTGTCACACATAGATAGATCAGCTGGACAAAAAATCAAAAAGAAATATCAAAATTTGAACAAATAGACTTAATAGATGTTTACAGATTATTCCACCCCATAACATCAGAATACACATTCTTCTCAACTGTAGATGGAATGTTCTCCAAAATAGGCCACATACTGGCTCATAGAACATGCTTAATTAAATGCAAAAGAATTGAAATTAACCTATGCATATTATCAGATCATAGTGCAATAATGCAATGAAATTGTAAATCAATGTCAAGAGAAACTACAAAACTGCATGAACATATGGAAATTAAATTGTAACAGCCTCCTAAACAACAATGGGTCACAGATTAAATTTAAAAAGAAATTAGATAGTTTCTATAATTAAATAATAATGCAAAGAAGACATACCAGAATTTGTGGGACAAAATGAAAGCAGTCCTATGAGTGAAATTTATAGCACTAAATTCCCATATCAGAAAAACAGAGGGAGCTCAAATACACAACTTGATGTTGAACCCCAAGCTTCTAGAAAAAGAAAAGCAAGTTAAGCCTAAAGCTCATACAAGGGAGGAAATTATAAAAATCACAGCAAAAATTAATGCAGTGGAGACTAAAGAAATAATTTAAAGAATCAATTAATTGAGAAGCTGATTCTTTGAAAGCTTAACAAAATACACAAACCCTTAGCCAACCTTATCCAAAATAGGAAAGAAAAGACTCAAAGCCATGTGATTAAGAATGAAAAGGGTGAAATTGGAATGGACCCAGAAGAAATCCAGAAGATCATTAATACCTACTTTGAGAGGTTGTATTCTAATGAGATGGAAAACATAGAAGAAAGGGCAAGTTTTCTGGATACATATGAATTAGCAAAGCTAAATCAAGAAGCTATAAACATTCTAAATAAACCAATATCATCCAATGGAATTGAAGAAGAAATTTTAAAACTACAAACAGAAGTTCAGGTTCTGATTACCTCCTGAATTCTACAAGAAATTTAGAGATCTAATGCCATTACTCCTCACTCTTTAATGAAATTGAAAGGGAAGCAATACTCCAAACTCATTCCTGGAAGCAAGCATTACCCTGTTACCAAAACCAGAGAAGGACCCAACCAGAAAAAGAGAATTACAGCTCAATCTCCCTAATGAACATAGATGAAAAATCCTCAATAAGTTACTGGCAAACAGAATGCAACAAATCATCAAGAAGACTATATACCATGACCAGGTAGGATTTATCCCAGGGACACAGGGATGGTTTAACAGACACAAATAAATTAAAAAAAATACACCATATTAACAAAATCAAGAGCAAAAAACACATGATCATCTCAATAGATGCAGAAAAAGCATTACACAAAGTCTAACACCCATTCATGATTTAAAAAAAATAAAAACCTACAGAAAATTGGAATAGATGATCTTTATGTCAATCTGATAAAAGCCATTAATAACAAACCAATAGCCAACATCACACTAAATGGGGAAAAACTGAAAGTCTTCACTGTAAAATCAGGAACAGGGCAAGGATTCCCACTATCACCACTTCTTTTTTTTTTTTGTGGGTACCGGGGAGTTGACCTCAGGACCTCGCCTGCCAACAGGCACCCATGCCGCTGAGAGATATCACCGGCCCCTTTTTCGTATGTGGGATCCAGGAGTCGAACTCGGGCCCTTGCACTTGCAAGGCAGGCGCTTATACCGCTGAGCCATCTCAACGGCCCTATCACCACTTCTGTTAACAGTTCTGGAAACATTAGCTGGAGCAATTAGAAAAGAGAAATAAAAGGAATAAGGGTAGGAAAAGAGGAAGTATAATTATCATTATTTGCAGATGACATGATACTCTACATAGAAGACCACAAAAACTCCACTGAAAGACTTTTGGTTTTTTGTTTTGTTTTGTTTTGTTTATTGGTACAATTTAGGAATACATAATGATCACATTCATTATAGGGAACTTGTACATATACATGATATATCTTGATTCCTCTCCCCTCCCCATTTGTCTTAGTTACTTTTCTCTCACTGTTGAGAAAATACCTAATGCCCAAAATTAAGGGAGGAAAGGTTTATTTAGCTCACAGCTTGTAGAGTTTTCAGTCCATAATCAGCTGGCTCCAAGGCATGGTCACACAAGGCAGAGGGGCAACTTTTCATGGTGGCAGAAGAAAGCAAAGCAACAAGAGAGGACAGAGAGAGGAGAAGGGCAAGCCTCTTTCTGCCCCCTATATTGCATGTAGGCTACCTGCCCTATGGCACCCTTAATCACACCTTTAATCCCAGCATTAGACTATGAATCAATCACAAACTCTGGATTCAGGCACCTCCAAAAAGCCCTCTACCCATGACTACATGAGTCTTTGAGGGGGACATCCAGACACAAAACATAACATTGTGCTCTGGCTCCTGTACATTCCTTTATGCAAAAGGCATTTAGTCCATCTCCAACAGTTCCCAAAGTCCTAATAGTTTCAGCATTGCTTAAAAGTCCAAGTCCCAAATCTCCTCTAAGATCTAAGGCAAACTCTTAGCTGTGAGCTCCTGCACAAATGAAAAGAAAGTTAAACACTTCCACCATTCAATGACACAAGATAGACATTTCCATTCAAAAAGTTACACAAGTGGGGACACAAAAGAATGGGACCAAAGCAAGTCCAAAATCCAGCAGGGAAAATATTAAATACTGTAGTTCCATGTAGTTCCATGTGGAAGCAATCTGTGGCAAGATGTCAACTCCAGGGAGCTTGGGTCATTCTGCCCCTATGGCACCACTGCTTTTTGTAGCTCCTATGGCTTATCTCTTGGGCATGCTCTGTTCCCTCCTTGCAGTTTTACTCAGACAATCCACATTCCTGGCTTCTCCAAACTTCTGGAGTCTCCACTAAACCTTTGATTTCACACTCACATCTTCACACATTGCCCTCTCAGGGGCACGCTGCCTCACCTCCTGGGCCTTCTCCTGAAATCTGATTGAAAGTCTTCCTGAATCCTCAACTCTTCCATTCTGCATGCATCTAAAACTAGTACCACGTGGGTGATGCCAAGGTCTGCTATCAGCTGGAGCAGTAGCCAGGCTTCCCTCTCTCTCTTGGCTCCCAGGGTCAAGTACCTAGATTGCTGAGCACTCTAAATCCAACACCAAGGAACAAATTATCTAGGCTGCTGCCATTGTGGAACATGGTATGGCTGTCACCATTCTGGAACAGGGTTCATTGGGGCTTTACTCTCAAATAAAAGTCTTTCATTTTTGCAATTTTGAGACTGTGAAGGGTGGAGTCCTGCTGCTTCTTGTGATGCCCTCAGGCCATCTTTTCTATTATCCTGTGCCTTCTCAGCAATCAAGATGTCCTCTGCTCTATCTTTGTAGTCCACAGCTTTACTGGAGCTTCCTTTCTGCCAAATTCACATTTTAAATTATTCTGCTGGGCTTTTTGCTCTTGACCTTCAACATAAATCTGGCTAAAAGCCCCCAACATGGGCTGGTGAGATGGCTCAGCAGCATAAGCGCCTGCCTGGCAAGCTCGAGGGCTCGAGTTCGACTCCCAGAACCCACATACGTAAAAAGGGCCAGTGATATCCCTCAGTGGCATGGGCACCTGCTGGCACATGAGGTCCTGAGGTTGACCCCTGGTACCCACAAAAAAAAATAAAAACTAAATATTAAAAAATAAAATAAAAGCCCCCAATAGTAGCCATGCCACTACTTCAACATTAGACTGCCTTGAAATTTCTTCTGCCATATTAATTAGTCTGCCATCCTTAATCTCACTCTAAGGCAAAGTCTCTGGACATGAGCAAAATGCAGACAAAGTTTTGCCAAGCTATAACATACATTGTCTGGAGTCCAGCAGCCAATGCAGTTCTTCTTCCCAGCAGAAACCTCCCAAGCCTGGTCTCTACTGGCAGGTTTTCTATCAGCCTTCTCGTCTTTTGAGCTCTGACCAGAATCTCCAATACCGTACAGCCTGAGACATTCCAGCTCTACTTTTTCAGCGAGCATCTCCAAACATTTCTAAACTGTTGCTACAAGCCATTCCCAAAGGCTACTGAACCACATGGTCAGTTATAGTCAAAGCAACGACCCCACTTCTCTGGTATCAAATTCTGTCTTAGATACTTTTCTCATTATTGAGACAAAATACCTGATAACCAGAGTTGAAAGAGGAAAGGTTTATTTAGATCACAGTTTGTAGAGGTTTCAGTCCATAATTGGCTGGCTCCCAGGCAGAGTGGCACATGGCAGAGATGTAATAGTTCATGGCAGCAGAAGACAGCAAAACCAACAAGAGAGAGAGAAATAAGCCTGTTTCTGTCCCTTACATCATATGCAGGCTACCCACCTTAGGGCAGGTTTAGAACTCACACCCTTAATCCCAGCATTGGACCATGAACCAATCACAAACTCTAGTTTCAGCCACTTCCAAAAAGCACACCCCCCCCCATGGCTGCATGAGGATTTGTGGGGGACATTCAGACACAAACCATAACAACAGTGTTGCTGGTTGCATCAATCTAGTTTGGAGGTTATTTTCTTTTAGGACTTGGAATTCTTTACTCCAAGCTCTCCTTGACTTGAAGGTTTGTGTTGAAAAGTCTGCTATAATTCTGATGGGCTTTCATTTATAAGTGATTTGTTTCTTTTCTCTAACAGTTTTTAATATTCTGTTCTCAGGTTGAATTTCTGTAACTTTGACTATTGTATGCCTTGATGTAGTTTTTTTTTTAACATGGCTAATTGGAGTTCTATACGCCTCGTTTACCTGTATGTCAAATTCTTTTTTCCATGCTTGGGAAGTTTCCTACCATTACTTCTGTGAATATTTTTATGGCATTTGTGTTGTCTCCTGCTTTTTAATTGACTCCAATCAATCTTATGTTATTCTTCTTTGCATCACCTTGCAGCTGTTGGATTGTTTTTTCATAGTCCCTTGTAATTTTTAAGAGATCTTTCTTTTCATGATCACTAGCTGCAATCCTGTCTTCTAGGTCTGAAAATACTAAAATTCTATCTTCACTTTCCTTCATGTGGTTTTGCAAACTTTCAATGGAATTTTTAATTTCCTGGATAGCTGTTTGACTCTGTTTCATGGACTCCATTTATTTCCTATGTTGGGCATTCGTGGTTTCCATAATTTTCCTATGCTCCTCTATTTTTTTTTAATCTATGCCTAGTCTAGACTTGCTGAGTAAGTCCTTCATTATGGTCATCTTTTTTTTTACCTGGCAGATTATATCTGATCTGATTTCCTCTATAGTCTCATGCACCTGTTTTTGAACTTCTGCTGCTATCATTTCAGAAATTTTAGATGCTGGCCTCCATTTTCCTCTACCTGTTTGTCCCTTGGGCTTGTCTTCAGTGGGCAGGAGGTCTGCGGTTGGGTTTTACTTCTGTGTCTTGTCATTTTCTATCTTTTTATTTCATTTTATTTTTTTCTGTGTTAATGCCTGTAAATTTCTTATACTAGGTAGCTTTATCACTAGTATCAAGGCTTCCCTAGGAAATGTCTATTTTTTAGAGGTGTCTTCTATGTGTGGGAGGTTCTTGATTTTTGTGTCTGTCCCAAAATCCTACCTTTTCAGTTTATTAAGGATGAGATGTTGCTATTTGGCTCAGCACCCAGTCCTTTGGTACTGTACTATGGTGATGGTTATGACTCCAGAGAGTCATGATGTTGTTATCAAAGTGAGAAAAACTGATTACAATGGATATGACATCCTGGCTAAGGTTGTACAACTGGCAATAACAATAGCATCAAGCATGGCCTAGAAACTAACAAACTGTGGTAAATCTTAATTTGGTAAATTTATCCATGGGGCAAGATCTACAGTTATATAACAAAACCCAATGTAAATCAGGAACTTGTATGGAATGACTTTCCCCCTAGTAGAGTGATTTTTACCCTGTGGTGGGGAAATTTAAGAGATACGGGAGACAAAACAGAGAAATAAATGAAGGGAAATATAGTTGAAGCAAGGCTGGAGAACAAAGGATGATCACACAAGCTTTGGGAAATGGAGAAGAAGGCAGGGGAGAAAGAATGAAAGAGAAAGCAAAAGATTATCAAAGCAAATCAGAAAGAGTAGAGATAATGTTCACTCACATGAAGATATCATAAGATCAAGAGAGATAGTTGAAGAAACAGAGAAAGAAGACAAATAGAATAGAACAAAAACATACATATAAACCTAAAAAAAATACCAACCAGGCAATAAAAGGAAAATGATACACACAAAGAAAAAATAAATAAATAAAATTGCTCTGGTGTCCATTGTTCTGTGGTTGTATCAAAGTCAGAGCCCCACCAAGCCTCTGATAGGATTAGTGGGGCTGGATGTGAGGCTGATCTTGGCCTCAGGATGTGGGGGCTGTGGCCAGTCTCTATGCAGCAGCTTTCTGGATGGCCCACCCATGTCTCCTTCCCTATTTTTCTCTGCATTGCTCTCCTACTAGCTGTAGTACCCTCAGACAAAGACAGCCCAAGGCTGCTCCAAGTCTCATGTACAGTTGACCCCTCCCAGACCTTGCACAGCCTGCTATGTTCCACACTGCTGGTTCTTCTCATGTGCTACCCTCCTTGTCCTGTGCTTGTCATCACAAGTCAGAGGGAGTGCTGATTTCCTGGGCCAAGGGTACTTGTGCTGCCAGCCAAAGGAGAGTGCCAGTTTCCCACCCTTGTTGCCACAGCCTCTTGCTGATCGTGCTGTTGGTCATGGTGTAGGGAAATACTAATTTCCCCACTCCTTGTCCCTGCTGATGCAGGTCACAGCTGCATCTGTGGTCCAAGTCCTTCTCTTATGCTGGTTGTAGGGCAGGAGGCGTTGTGTTGTTTCACTAGCAATCCTCAGTGCCATAGCTGGCCCCTAATCTTGTTGTCACTAGAGGTTCCAGTTAGCAGTATTGTGCTCAACAGAGAAAGAAAAAGAAGAAGAAAAGAACCAAACAAAAAACCTGCAGCCCATCCAGGAGGGAGCAGTCACTCACCCCTGTGTATGCCAGTGAAATTTGTTGCCAGGCTGCAGTGTTGTCTGTTTGCAGGAAATCAAAAGAGGTGAAGGGCCTTATATTCCAAACTATCCTGTGTGGATTGAGTTAGCCACACATTGGCAGTCTCTCCATTTTCTTTGGGAGCTTCCTGGGAATGGTGGTTCTTGCTTCGATCCTGCCAGGCAGCAGTAAACACATGGGCAGGTCTGTAGGCTGGATTATCATTTCACAAACATATGCCTATGTTTTCTTTAATCTACAAGTCTCTTATTTCAGATTAATTTTGGTATCAGGATGTATGTCCCTCCCTTTCTTTCAGTTACCTGTGTTTTTAGTTGATTTTGTCTGAGAAGCTCTAATGTGACTCCTCCTTTATTTAGCCATGTTGAATCGCCAAGACTTTTAGATTTAATAACAAGTTCAGTCACATAGATGGCTACAAATTCAGCCCTCAAAAATTTGTGTAGCCTTTCTGTACATAAAACAAATTCACTGAAACAGAAATTAGGGAAACCACAACTTTCACAATAGTATCAAAAATAAATAAATACTTAGGAATCAATTTAATGAAGGAAGTAAAATAACTTTATATTGAAAACTACAGTACTCTGAAAAAGGAGATCAAAGAGGGTATCAGAAAATGGAAAGATATTCCTTGCTCTTGTGTAGGAAAAACCAATTTAGTGAAAATGGTGATACCTACAAAATTGTTATACAGATTTAATGCAATCCCAATCAAAATACCAATAACATACCTCACAGAATTAAAGAAAACAATCCTGAAATTCATTTGGAGCTAGAAGAGGCCCAGAATAGCAAAAGCAATTCTGTGCAACAAATGCAAGGCAAGGCACAATCCCTGACTTGAAATTATAGTACAAAGCTACTATGATGAAAACAGCATGGTACTGGTACAAAAACAGATGCAAGTATCAATGGAACAGATTAGAAGATACAGAAACAACTTCAAATACACTCAGCCACCTTATCTTCAACAAGGGGGCCAAACACCCTCACTGGAAGAAAGATAGCCCTTTAATAAATAGTGCCAGAAAAGCTGGCTTTCCAAATGCTGAAGATTAAAACTAGATCCATATATTTCACCATGCATGAAATTAAAATCAAAATGGATCAAAGATCTAAATATTAAAACAGAAACACTAAATCTCCTGGATGATAGAGTAGGTAGAACTTTTAAAGACATAGGTGTAGGCAAAGACTTTAGAAACAAAACGCCAATCACACAGGAAATATTACAAAGAATCAGCAACTGGGATCACATAAAATTAAAAAGTTTTTGCATGGCAAAAGAAACCACCAACATAGTGAAGAGAAAACACATACCATGGGAAAAAATTTTGCCAGCTTTCCTCAGGCAAAGGACTAATTTCTAGAATATATAAAGAACTCAAATAAATCAGACCCTGCAAATCTAAAGACCCAATCCAAAAATGAACATCTGAAATGAATACACATTTCTCAGATGAAGAAGGCCAAACGGTGAATAAATATATGAAAAAATGTTCAACATCACTGGCCATTCGAGAAATGCAAACAACACTGAGATTCCATCTCACTCCAGAAAGAATGGCTATCATCAAGAAATCAGCCAATAACAAATGCTGGAGGTGCTGTGAGGAAAAAGGAACACTCCTCCACTCTTGGTGGGAGTGTAGACTGCTGCAACCAATATGGAAATCAGTTTGGAGATTCTTCAAATAACTAGAACTAGAAGTTCCATCTGACCTAGCTATTCATCTTCTAGGAGTCTTCCTGAGTTAAAAGCATCGTACCACACCGACATATACACACCTATGTTTATAGCAGTACAATTTGTAATACCTAAGTCACAGAAATAGCCTAGATGCCCCTCAAAGTATGAATAGATGTGGGTTTTATATGCAATAGAATGCTACTCTTCTATAAAAATGTATAAACATGAGACATTTTAGGTAAATGCATGCACCTTTAGACCATACTTTTAAGTGAAATAATTCAGACATCCATGTTTAAATATCCCATTGTTTCTCTTGTGTTTGAAACCAAAAGGGTAAATAAGGACCAAAATGGATGATAGATATTGGAAAGTAGGAAGAAAATGTTCAAATGGGAAGGGGGACAAGGCAGGAGGAGGAGGAAGAGAAAGAAAGGAAAAAGATTTTTAAAAAAGAGAGAATAGAAGGGGAAAATACAAACAAAGCTTTTGTAAATAGGAAGAATGGCTGAATGTTGGGGCAGGGAATACAGAAAAAAAGAAAAATCAAGATATATTATGTATGGGTACAAATCCTAATAAAAATAGATAAAGGTCTGGTGTCTTCTGAGATTCAAGGTAAAAAAAAAAAAAGAAACATGGGAAGCACTACTATAGCAGAAGAGGCCTGTCAATAGTAGCGTTGCAGATTTTATTACCCCTAATCTTTGACCTCCTGTTTTCAAACAGCTCTCAAATTGTTAACCATGTTGATGTTGCTATTCTTTCTTTTTCTCATTAAATTCCAATAAAAATGGATAGTCGACCACGCAATAAATTAATGTCTACTTTTATTGGAATAAGTAGCCAGTAAAAACACACACTGACATAGAATTCTGAGAATGCGTAGAACTGAGCTGCAATTCTTTTCACGGAATTCTGGCGCCAAATAATGCCAACAAAAGAAAAATAATCCACAAATATCAATGGAATAAATCAGGGCTGATAGATGATTTGGCCCTCATCATAACTCTTGGGGTGCAAGTTCAAAGTAATAGATGGCTTTTCTTCTACCTTCCCATGTCACGAACTTGGTAATGAAAAGAACCTCTCTGAGAAGGTATAGATTTAAAACCTGTATTTCCCATTAGATTGTGAGTACATTTTCCCTCCCTCAAACATTCCAATTAAAAAGCTATAAAATACAAAATAAAAGATGACATTAAAATTATTATGTAAGTTTTCAGCAGGCACCTAAAATTACTGATATCCTCCAAGAAGTTTTCAAAGTTGCTGACTCCTGACCCTATAAATATTTCAGTAAGGGGCCGGTGAGATGGCTCAGTGGCATAAGTGCCTGCCTGGCAAGCGCGAGGGCCCGAGTTTGACTCCCAGAACCCACATACAAAAAAAGGGGCCAGTGATATCACTCAGCAGCATGGGCACCTGCTGGCGTGTGAGGTCCTGAGGTCGACCCCCGGTACCCATAAAAAAAAAATTTTTTTTTCAGTAAAAGTAACTTACAAGGACAGTATTTTTTATAATTTCACATTTGTTGACCCTTTGCAGTTTGATATGCCATGAGTTTTTCACTCATGTCAAATTCTCTTCATGATGCTTTATTTTCAGAACCACCTTTTCTGAAACACATCTTACTCCTATAAGCAGTCCTATGCCTGACTTTTGTGTTTTTCTTAGTGGAAGCTAGTTTAGAAGAAAGGAATAAGCATCCCCCAAACTAGTTCAAATGTAAGGGGCTTCACAGAACATGGAGCTAGAAACAAGGAAAAAAGCAAATACTCTCTTGGCCTCTTAATCTATTTCTTAATCTTAATCTCACCCTACCACTAACCACAGTAATCAGCCCCTATCCCAACTTTAGTTCCCATATTTGATGGCTAAAATCTCCCCTCCACATTATTGTTCCCTTATTCATAGTTCTTCTACTTGTCCCCAACTTTAGCTTGTATATGGATTGGGCTTTAAATGCATGGATCTTGATTCCCACACTACATGACCTCAAGACTCAACACACACTACAAGCTGAGACTTTCAATTCTTGAGAGAGTCTTTGGGGTGCTTGTCAGACAATAGATTCAACCTGCCTAGCCAGGTGACCATCATGACCCAAACTGCTCGGCCAGGAGACAAATCAGATAGAGAAAGGGCCAATGTAAAGTGTGGTTCCCATTGTTGCTTCAGAGATATCATTAGATTCTCTCAGAAAGCCGATGACCTGCACAGTCCCTCACCTACAGACTCAAAATGGCAGGAGTTGGGTAAAACAGAGTATCATGGGATCACTGGACACATGGAGCCCCTGCCTCATCTCTGACACGCTCTGCCCCAAAGAAAAAGTAGAAGCCCATGAGTCAGACAATATTTCAGACACAAGGTACCTCCCTAAACATGACGTTAAATTTAGATGACATCGGGGGCCGGTGAGATGGCTCAGCGGCTTAAGCGCCTGCCCGGCAAGCGCGAGGGCCCAAGTTCGACTCCCGGATCCCACATACGAAAAAGGGGCCGGTGATATCGCTCAGCGGCACGGGCGCCTGCTGGCGCGCAAGGTCCTGAGGTCGACCCCCCAGTACCCACAAAAAAAAAAAAATTTAGATGACATCTCTCCTAAAAGCCAAGGCAGTTTTTAGAAATATTACTAAGATGTTTCCAACCATTATCTTGTCACTGGATTTTTAAAAATTTTCTTTAAAAAAAGGAAAAGTGCTCCCAAAGAGGTTAGGAAAACAATTATCTGAGCTACTTGAATTGGTAAGATAACTAAAATTAATAAAATCCTGTAATATGTTACAACTCACCCCCAGGTACAGAGTTTTGCTCTTGCTACAACCAGAGACCCTGCCATGTCTGTTAGCCTAGAATAAGCGGGAAGCCTCCAAGGTGCAGGGAACTTGGGGCACTTGCAGTCCTGGAGTCTCCCACCTCCCTGCCTCCCTGGTCTGTGCAGAGCATCCAGGACTTTCTGACCCTGAACCTGAACTACAGGCTCCAGGCCAGGCAGCCAAACTGGAGTCTGTTCCCTTTTGCTGTGGCTGTCTCACCTTCATCCCAGTGTTTTGCCAGGGTCTCCCTGACTGCTTTCCTGAGTTCTGGGGCTCTGACCTACCTGGCCTACTGGGAACTCAAAATCTTGTCTCTACACACATACATCTCCATCAGTTCTCACGCCCATTTCCTGTATAGCACTTCACACTTTGGACTGATTCTGGTAGATCCAGATATGTTTTCCTGCCCAGATTTGTGACACCTTCACACCCACCCCTGTCCAACTACCCTGAACTCTTGGGGTGACCAGAATCTTTACATGCACTGCACCCAGTCCTACCTCTAAATTCCCAGTTTGGCTGGATATAGTGGTGCACACCTGTAATCCCAGCATGCAGGAGGCTGAGGCAGGAGGATTACCATGCATTCAAGACCAGCCTAGGCTACACAGTAAGTTTTTGGCCAAGTTGAACTACATAGCTAGACCCTGTTTAAAAAAAAATTCCTGGTTTGGCCCCCCTCTTGTCTTTTCATTAGTTAAGTTAATATCTCAGACAAATTAGTTTATTTGCTTCTAAGATGAGAACTCAAGGGCTCACTGAAAGTACTACCCATTATTAAGAACATTTACCAGATTGGTCAAAGAATCCAAAACTGAACAAGGGAAACTGGCCTCCTGAGATGAAAGTCACATAGCATTTCAATTTACTTGAAAATCCATGATTGGTGCTTCCTATACTAATCCTACAAGCTGTTAATAGAAATGAATAACATATTTAAATAAATAACAAGGCCAGAAGACTCACAGAGATAAAGGATGACTTGCTCCTTCAAAATCAGATTTTAAAAAGTATTATAAGCAACCATATTTATGAATTAAAGCTAACATAGTATCAGATATAATATATACTAAAGATGGTCTATCAAGTAAAGTTCCGTAGTAAAACTGGGTATGTACTTTGAGTACTAATCATACATAATCATAAGGTAGAAAAAATTATGAACTGCAGCTGGAATCTTGAACTTGGTAGATAAGAACATCTGCATTGCCTGAAACAGGTATAACTCTAATGTATTAAATTTTGGGGGGGTCTCTCACATCATTCTGTATTCCATTTCTTTACAGTTCTCAATGGGAAGAGATGGAAAAGATCTGACATCTTTTGGAAAGTACTATCCTCACTTTGTTATTTAATGAGATTTTAATGTACTTTCTGTAGCCTTAAGTCTTACTTAAATAAAAATTATTTAATCATATTAGATAGGTGAATGATGGAATGCAAATTAAGATGCAGGATATTAATAGCCCACACATTAAAAGTCTGCTTTTGTCTTGTGCTTCAGGTATATATGTGCTACTAAGGGACAATTTTTCTGTGATTAATAAATTTAGGGAATGAGAGAAAAACTTCAGCATCTGTTAAACTGAAAAATCTCTTGGTCAAACCAAGAGAATTAATGAAAGACATGCTGTATCAGTTTACTAAGGCTGCCATAAATACCATGGACTGGTAACTTCAACAAGAGATATTTATTTTTTCGTGGTCCCGAAAGGTAAGCCTCAAGATCGATGTGTTGTCAGGTTTGGTTCCTGGTGAGGCCTTTTTCCTCAGCTGACAGACAGCCACCTTTTCTCTGTATCTTCACACAGTCTCCTCTGTGTCTGCATTTTTATTGTCTGTGCTCAAATCTCCCCTCCATATCATAACACTAGTCGTATTGGGTTAAAAGTCACCCTCATGGCCTCATTTTAACTTTAATCACTGCTTTAAAGATCCTGTTTCCAAATATGGTGATTAGGGTTTCAACATACTAACTGTGGAAGGACACATCTCAGCCAAGAGAATAACCTGCTGAATCCACACAACAACCAGAAGTCTACATCTTGCTCAAAAGATTGTAAATCAATTCACTTTGCTTGCATAGCTAACAGAGGACACCCTCACTTACAATACCTTAACAAGCTTGCTCCATTTATGAAACTGCTGTTCCATTGCTATACCCTTAAAATCTGTTTGTATGAATTCCTTCCAAATGGATGGTGGAGTGAAATATTTTGCCATATATACACATGTTCTGATTTGGTGCTCAAAATGAAGATTAAAATAATTGTGTAAGTATGGGTTACCATCATAAATTTTTTTAAATGATCTGAGAGCAATTCTTTAAAGATTGTAAGTATATGTCACATAA